>OY292537.1:4952501-5654143 GCA_958496365.1 Subacronicta megacephala
TCTACAATGGATCGGCGTCGTATCAACTTGTCGTTAAAACAACAAATCGAAATCATTGGTGCGAATAATTTATGGTAAATTTTCCATTCATTTAAATCATCCCGAATACTGCCGACAAAGCATATAATAAGTTCAAAGAGTCCTATGCGGATGCACATTTTCAAAACCTACAATAATACCATTTTACCTGTTATTTTGATCATGTATCAGTCAATACTAAGTAAATATGTGACACGAATCTGTGTGTACAGATGTCGGTGTCTCGCAGCGCATCCCGCGGCGGCTCCACGTCATCTCCAGCGCCCAGCAAGACACCAGCGCCACCACCGGCGGCTCGGTGAGTTATAATACATAACATTAAATAAATATTATGATTAATATAATTATCATCATCATCCAAATGAAGTATAATAAGAATATTCTGTCTATCTATCTATAAAATGTAATACAAGCAAAAACTAAAAAAGACAGTTTTCATATTAATTAAAATAATGAAGATATTGAACTTTGAACTAAAAAAATATTCATTCATACACAACGTTAGATACGTATATTATATTTTTGCCATATAAGCAATACAATTTTCAATTTTTCATATGTATTTTTTAGAAAAACTTACCAGTAATGTGCGACCCACATTGCTAGTAAGTTTTTCTAAAAAAATTAATCTTGTTAACCCCTCGTACTAAGCTAATTGCTTGTGCTACGAGTGGGTTCACGTCGGTAGTGCAATGGGTAGTTTCGAACCGGCAACCACATGATCGCAAGTCCGACGCCCTAGCCCTAGAATATTCTTGTAATTATTCTTTTATTTGCCAATCAGAACGATGCCGTCGTCAGAGTCGCTTCGTAGCCACCACCCGGACCGCTCGAGAGAACCCAGTGAAGTGCCCGCCAAGAAGGGAAAGGTTTAACTACGTCATACTTTATAGCTTAATTTTTTTACACGTAATAATGCAAAAAACAGTACTCGCGATAAATATATTTACACAAATACTACAAATACAAACAAAAAATACCGAGGTTGCCAACACGTAGGCAATCAAAATGTTTAGAATTCTGTAAAGTAGAACAGACATTATTTTGAATCATGATATCGAAGTTAATACTTAGTTAGGAGGCGTATGGTATTTTTCAAATAACGACATAACAACTAAATGTCTACAGATTTTATGGATCAGTCGACAGCAAATCAGGTTATACAAAACTGTAAATTTTCTGCAAATGATTTTAAACCTTACAATGTTGATAATTAAGTTCAAAATCAACTGAGAATATTTGATACATTGTGGTACCTTGATGTGCTGGCCACCGTACTTACCTCTGCTAGTCTATTATTTCTTATAGTGTAACCATCATATTTATAAAAATATAAATCTTTTGATACATTAACTACAGTTCGTTCGAAATAAGTAAGCCGATCGGAAGTTGTCTGCAAGTGGTTAATTGTAGTAAATTTTAACAGAAAGAGTCGGTGTAAAGATAATTAGAGTCGTTTAAGATTCACATTTCTAATTATTTTGTTTACTAATTTCGATATTTATGTATTAAAACACTTCATTAAACGATTTTATCACCGCGGTAGTTCGGAACGGCTAACTTCCGATCGGCTTACTTATTTCGAACAAGCTGTACTAGCTACAATGTGATTCGTCTTCTCTTCCCTGTAACAAAATATTACGTGTCAAAACAACACCAAACACATTATCTATTAGAAGTTTTATATTTTTATTAATAACACGGTAAATTATTATTTTCTTAGGATCATCATCAAGCAGCACCAGTCAAAACAGTAGCAACAGTAAGCAACATCAGGTAAGTTGCGAAAAATCTTATAAGAACTGTAAAGGCGGCTTGTTTCTTCCTGTACATACCATCACGCCTGTATTCTCCGAAGGGTTAGGCACAGGTGTACTAAAGTACACCCACATTTCGCCGGTATGTTTAGGTCCCATGTAATAGGGGGCGAGCATATTGCCATTAACCGGGCACAAATCCAGACTCCGAGCCGCTACTGGGAATTTCATAGAAAGACCCAATAACACTGCTCGACCTGGGGATCCAACCCAGGACTTCTAGCGTAGCAGTCATACTTAGGACCACTAGACTAAAGAGGCTAAAGAGGGAGACTTTCTTCCTGTGCACCAAATTATTATTATTACTTATTTTTTCGCTAATAATTCGTCTATAAAACATTCTAGGATCATAGCAGTAGGAATTGTGATATAAACTATTAAATATTACTTATTCACAATTGAGTACTACAACTCTTGATTTAAAATCACTATCGTAACGGATAGTACACACGGCTACAGGTCAACCTATACAAAACCAGTTTAAGCTGATCTCGCATTGTATAGGCTTCCTATAATATAAAAGACCAGCGTAAACTGGTTTTGTATAGCTTGATGTAGAGCCGGGCGTACCTAGTTTAAAATAGAGAATTTAGCCAAAATTGACAATTTAATCTGTTCTAGCGAATTGTAACGATTTTTAAGCTTACATTTTTGTACTCAATTGTGAATAAGTTATTTTTGATGTCGCAACTTCTACAGCTACCTAGAATGTGTTAAAGACGAAGAATTTGTGAAAGACCAAACAAAATTCTTGATCTTGATTCTGAAACTCTTGATTCCACTTTTTCCGATGTACCTAAGAATTTTAATGTAGTCCACATTAACGCTCAAAGTATTCCGGCTCATTTCCCCGATATGCTGGCCAGCTTTGACTGTAAGAATATCCATGCCATTCTTATATCTGAGTCCTGGTTAAAACCATGTCTTCCTTCATCCTCGTATTCTTTACCGGGCTTCCAGCTTGTAAGGAATGATCGCACGGTTGGCGGTGGTGGTGGTGTGGCCATTTACCTCCGTACTTATATTCCATTTACTATTGTAAATTTGTCTACGCAGCCTCCTCCGTCCAGTGCCGGTGAACATCTTTTTCTGGAAGTTGAACTCCATCATACTAAAGTCCTCCTCGGAGTCTACTACTGTCCCTCTTTACGTATCAATTTCTTCTCCTCCTTTGAAACGATTTTGGAATCTCTACTCCCATCTTACAGTCACACTATCATCATGGGTGATTTTAACACCTGTCTCCTTAAAAACGATTCCCGTTCTTCTTCTTTGCGACATATCACTGAATCCTGTAATCTTTCCATCTTAGACCTCAATGCTTCACATCATTTCCCTAACTCTATTCCTTCTCTTCTTGACCTTATGTTGGTCTCATCTACTCTTCATGTTGCTAAGCACGGCCAATGCGCTGCTGATAATTATTCTTACCACGATTTAATTTTTCTCTCATATAAAATTCGCCCACCTAAGGCAAAGTCTAAAACTCTTCTTCTTCGCAATTTTGGGGGCATGAATCTTGATCGTCTTCGAGACGATGCTAATAACATCGACTGGGCTCCTGTACTTGCCGCTACTTCAATTGATACGAAGGTTGACCTGTTAAAGACAATATGGTCAAGCTTTATGACCAACATGCTCCTATTCGAGCTATTAAAATTAAACACCTTCCATCGCCTTGGCTTACTGAGGAAATCAAGATACTGATGAGTAAGAAATCTACCGCAAAATCTAGATACAAAACACGGCCTTCGGACAATACTTGGGATAAATTTGTTGCCATTAGAAATCACTGCAATAAGGTGTGTAGGAAAGCACAACGCCAACATATCCATAAGTCAGTTCAAAACGGTGATCCAACTAAAGTTTGGAAGTTTCTAAAATCATTAGGGGTCGGGAAATCACAGCACAATATAATTCCTAAAGATTTAGATGTTAATTTACTTAACAAACATTTCTCTTCTGCATCTGACATTGATCAGACTGTTAAAGCTAATACACTTAATTATCTTTCTAACCTCCCGATACCAAATTTTCCCTCTTTTGTCTACAATCATTTCACCGCTTGTGATGTTAAAAGGAGCGTCGTATCGATTACATCCAATGCTATTGGATGTGACAATATCAGCCGTAATATGATCATTCCTATCCTTGATGAAATTCTTCCTGTCATCGTCCACATCCTTAATTGCTCTATATCCTGTAGTACCTTTCCTAATGCTTGGAAAGATGCCCAGATCGTCCCTCTACCCAAAAAGACAAATCCTTCATCTTTTTCTGAGTTTCGTCCCATATCAATTTTACCATTCCTGTCAAAAGTCCTCGAAAGTCTTATTCACCAGCAACTTAGTAATTTCCTTTCCAAAAACAGTCTCCTCAATCCCCTCCAATCTGGCTTTCGTCCAGGACACAGTACCACCTCGGCCCTTGTGAACATTACGGATGATATCAGATCAGGCATGGAAATCGGTAATTTAACAGTTCTTGTTCTTTTAGATTTTACCAATGCCTTTAACACTGTAGATTTCGATATTCTGCTTGGCATACTTCGCTCTTTTAACATATCTCCTTCGGTGATTGACTGGTTTCAAAGTTACCTGTCTGGTCGCCGTCAACGCATTTGCATCGAAGATTCGTTTTCTTCGTGGTGCAATACGTCTGCCGGTGTGCCGCAGGGTGGCGTACTCTCTCCACTCCTTTTCGCAATTTTTATAAATTCTATCTCTCATCGACTTACTTCTTCCTACCACCTCTATGCTGATGATCTTCAAATTTATTGTCAAGCGCCGCTTGGTAAATTGTCAGAAGCCATAGACATAATTAATTTAGATCTCGATCGACTGGGTGACTGGAGTACAGAGTTTGGACTAAAAATCAATCCCTTAAAAACCCAAGTAACTGTTATTGGCAGTTCCCGGATGGTATCCAGGATTGATTGGTCGATACTTCCTAAAGTCTATTATAATAACACTTATATTCCTATAACAAACAAAGTGAAGAACTTAGGAATCCATATCGATTCGACATTTTCTTGGACTGCGCAAGTGCAGGAAGTTAGTCGTAAGATGTTTGCGGCGGCAGGCTCTTTAAGACGTCTTAGGAATTTCCTTCCTACTGCCACCAAAATTGCTCTTGCACAATCTCTTCTTCTTCCTATTCTAGACTACGCTGATGCCAGCTATCTTGATCTCACTGAGGAGCAGTTTGATAAGCTTGAGTGACTCCAAAACTTATGCATCAGATTTATATTTGGTTTGCGCAAATATGATCATGTTTCTGAATTTCGTACTAAGCTCAAATGGCTGCCAATTCGCCTTCGCCGGAATGCTCATATTCTTTCTCTTTTATATAACGTTCTTTTTAATCCTTCTACCCCGCGCTATCTAAAAGATCGCTTTGAGTTCCTTTGTAACACTCACAGTAAATGTTTGAGATCTTCGGAAAACTTGAAATTGAAAATTCCAAAGCATACCACCAGCTTTTTTGATAGATCATTTACAATCCAAGCAGCCCGCCTTTGGAATGCACTGCCAATCTATATAAGACGCGCTCAATCTTTGCCTATCTTTAAAAGGCTGGTGAAAAATTACTATTTATCTTCTATATGAAATGTATTGTATGCTTAATCCCTACTTGCTTACATTATCATACACTCATCTCCTTAGCCCACTATATTATAAATATATATGTACAAAGTATTTTTATCTTGTATATATTTGATTATATATTCTACTATGCCTATTTATTATTACTTATTACTATTATTATATATTAAAATTATTTTTATTATGTATTAGTACGCCTACACTACCCACTGTGTTTCCTTTCTTCCAGTCCATCCAAAGGTTGTCTGGAAGAGATCGCCTTGCGCGATAAGACCGCCCATTGTACGTTAACTTTTGTCGCATTTTTTTTTTCTTTCTTGTTTAATTTGGTGTGCAATAAAGTGTATATAAATAAATAAAATTATCTGAATTTAGCGCTCAAGGAGAAACGTTACGCCTTAGAACATTGTAAAAATCGCATATTTAATAATATAGCTATTGTCTGGACTTTAAAAGAGATGATGATGAGATGACATGATTCTCCGAGTTTTTTTCGGCATTTCTTCTCAGAGGCCGTCAGATAGCAAACCCGGCGCAAACTAGTTAAAATAAATAAAACATCGATTGTAAAAGTGACTAAAGGATCTATTAACAAAAATAAATAATCTATAGAAATATGTCAATATAATTTTGTTTGTGCAGCAATTGGCAGCGGCGGCGGCGGCTCAGATGGCGTTTGAGCAACACAGCGCGGCCGCAATGCAGGCACTGCAACATCAACTTCTCAGAGGTAGTAGTTTCATTTATATTTATATGACAAAAACTTGTAAACAGCTACCTATCGCTCTCACTCTTTGAGAGTTATATAGAGTGAGATAGATATTCGCAACGTGTTTTGTCGTCAATGGGAACGTGGGGTTAAAAAGAATATGTTTCAATGCCATTGAAAAATGTTATCACTACACTACATTACGCTGAGACCAACAGGAGCGAAGCATAAATGCTGAGAAGCTGAGAAACCACGCGGGCGAAGCCGTGGGCGAAAAGCTACTTATAGATATTTAAATAAATAAATAAATTAATTCTTTATTTGCACAGAAAGTAGGTACAAGATACAGCTGTTTTGTTTTATTTTGTTGATCCTTATACTATCTACCCTTAATTTAGGCATGCAACAATTGAAGTTTAATCTCTTAATTTACGTTGCTTATAATATTTCCTAACCACTACAATATAGAGATTATAATCAAAAAGTCACAATACCTCACAAATTGGTTGTAAATCCGCTGGAGATTTGAGTGCGATGTGGTTCATTCGCTATTCAAAAGTTGTCGAGTTAAGAGGAGTGTCCCTCGCGAACGCAACAATGTTGCACAGTTGTCGCTGTCTCTATCCCTCGCGATGCGAACGCGTGCCCGAGAGGAGAAACAACAATACATTTGCAACATTTTCACGCGTATTTCTTATGTTCCGAATTTTGGAGATTACTCCTATAATATTGTTAATACGTAAAAGAAATCTTGTAAAAATATATTCACTATATTATCTGGGTTTCTTTCGAATCAGAATGTTTCTGTATTGATACATTGTCGAGAAATACTAGCATAAAGTTGGGCTGTTTTTCAACGAAAATTGCCAATCTTTGAGCTCGTGTAACTTTTTAACCGTATATTAAAATGAAATTGTATACTACAGGAACACGTATTTTAATGATAAGATTGTTACTGCAAAATTCCAAAGACTTTAATTTGTTAATATTCAAGATAAGACCAAACTACGTTTGTATGGAGCGCGGAGCGGATACTATCCTCTTAACATTTACAGCTTTGTCGTTTCATATGTAACTATGTGGTAGGTCTGAGCGGCGCCGGCGGCAGCTCGGGGATGTCCCCGGCGGCGGCGGCGGCGGCCATGATGCAGTTCTCCCCTCTCATCTACACGTACCAGCTGGCCATGGCGCAGGCCTCCGCGCTAGGTAAGCGTTGTACGTATTACACCGACATTTTATACTGTTTTTATTTTAGTTTTTAGTTCTATTTTAGTTTTACTATTAAGGCTAAACGTTCTCATCTGCAACTCCTTTGGGTTTTCTGATGTCCATGGGGGCGATCACTATTTACCATCAGGTAGCTCGCCTGCTCGTTTGCCGAGGGAGAGAAAGCCGCCTAAGGCTGACCTTAGGCGCCTTTTTTTGGTTTTTCACAAATTGTTCGGCTTTAACACATTCTAGGTACACTTGGCTACATCAAGCTATATAAAACCAGTTTACGCTGGACTCTTATGGCATGGGAAGCCTATATATACAATTCGAGATCAGCTTAAACTGGATTTGTATAGGTTGACCTGTAGCCGTGTGTACATGACAGTAGAAATTGCGACATTAAAAATAACTTTTTTATGATAAAAAATAATATTTTATAGCTTGATGTGTGGCTGTGTGTAAGTACGGTGGCCAGCACATCAAGTTACCACAAAATGTCAAATTCTCTCAGTTGATTTTGAACTTTATTTTCAACAATTTAAGGTTTAAAATCATTTGGAGAAATTTGACAGTTTTGTATACGTTGACCTGCTGGCGACTGTACATAGAATGGGTTATAGACGAACAATTGCGAAAAAGCAAAGGCCAAGGCTGAACATTTAGCCATTTAGCCTAGCGTGGTAGACTAACACACGACCTACCTAATTTGTAAAGCAAACTCCCATAGTCTGGACTTCTGGAGTGTTCTCTTAACAATAAAAAAAAAACGTTTATTTCAATTACAACAGGCTTTTTGATACATATTATTGGAGATCACCTTTTAAGCAAGGAATTGCTTGTATAAGGAGACTCCGCGCTTCCACTTGTCACTTTTATACAATTGAAATATAGACAATGTAAACATGCAAAAATAAAAGAACTAACGAAAATTAGGCAGAAAAACGCCAGAACACGCGTGTACTTGTGGTATGTGTATAATGAGTGTGTGTGAGTGAGTGTATGAGTGAGTGTGGGTGTAAGTATGAGCGTTTAGGTTTAGGTTTTTTTATTATTAGGATGATGTAGTCACGCTTTCACGCTTGGACGAGGCTAGGTTCTAATATAAGTTACGCCTTGTCGGTTAACATTGTCTAAACAATGCGAAGAAAACAACCAAGGCACTGCCTACCGATAGAAAAAGGAGAAACAAGGAGACTGCGGCAGGAATTGGGCTTCCAGCACTCCACACTCTCAACGAAACGCAAGTCTTCTAAACTTGTTTGACGTACAGCTTTATAGCCTTTTCAAGCCGAAAATTAATTTAGATAAGTAATTTTCGGCTTGAATCGGGGTTGAGGCGGTTGAGTTTCTATAATTATGTCAATTTATTCATAATTAATAGACAAGATATTCCACACAGTCAATGTTGCTTTAAAATTATTTAGCTCTGTACTTTGTTATGACAACTTTTTTTTCTTTACTGACTTGACTTACATAAATAATAAATGTGCTAAATATTGTGCTCATGTACTCATAATTATGAATATTTTTTATTTGGGGACTTACTTTTAAAACTAAACTTTTAAACAGTCGGTTCATATATGACCGACAACACTGTTTTTTTTTCCTTCACTAAAATAACTTACTTTGCATGGAAAATGCCTAAAAAAGACAATAACCTCTTTTCGGGCCCTGAGTATTGTATAAAACAAGTTGAAGAAGTAAAATGTGGAAGAGAAATTCGACATCACAGGCAGTGGTCTCGATAGCTTAGTTGGCAAAGCGTCTAGTGTACTTAAACAGTGACGAGACTAGAGCAGGTTTGAAACCTGCCTAAGATGATTTTTTTCTTTTACTAGAATTTTTTTTTAATTAGAAAATTCATATCTTTGTGAAAATTTCGCAATATTTAATGCTAAAAAATAATGGAAAATAAACAAGTTGTATAATTTAATAAATAGATCTACCTGTGTAGTGAGCATCAATTCTGCTCATGTGTGGTTTGTCGGCAGCCGGCAAAGGAAGCGGAAGCGGCAGCGGTGGCGCCGCCATGGCCGCGGAGATGCAGCGCGTGGCCGAGGCTCAGAGACAGTACCTGCTCGACATGATCCCCGGACAGCACCCGCGGAACCCCTGGACCAAGAACTAACCTACACATACTACACCTTAACAAGTATGTACCTATATATATATATATATATATTAGTTAGTTATTATATATAGTTATAGTTTATTATTATACTAGCTTTCCGCCCACGGCTTCGCCCGCGTGGTTTATTGGCTTTTCTATACTAAAATATGTATGTATTATACATATAAACCTTCCTCTTGAATCACTCTATCTATTAAAAAAAACCTCATCAAAATCCGTTACGTAGTTTCAAAGATTTAAGCATACAAAGGGACATAGGGACAGAGAAAGCGACTTTGTTTTATACTATGTAGTGATCGTGATATATATTATAAAGCTGAAGAGTTTGTTGTTAATTGTTTGCTTGAACGCACTATTCTCAGGAACAGGTCAAAAAAATATTTCAGTGTTAGATAGCCCATTTATCGAGAAAGGCTATAGGCTATATATCATCACGCTAAGACCAATAAGAGTGGAGCATAAATGAAAAATGTTGCTAAATCGGGAAAAATATCCGCGCGGGCGAAGCCGTGGGCGGAAAGCTAGTCCCAAATATAAGGACTTAAGGCTAAAGCGTCAGGGTTGGGCGCAAAATTAATTTTTTCTTAGTTTTTCGCCAATTGCTCGTCTGTAACACATAATTATGTACAGACAGCTAATGAAATAAAATGAAATGAAAAATTATTTGCTTGAAGCTATTGTATACTACACATCAAGCTATACAAATCCAGTATAAACTGACCTCCCTTTACAAAGGCTCTCCGTACATTCAATTCTGTTTTGTATAGCTTGATGTGTAGCCGTGCGTACATGTACATGCGTACATGGCAGCTTTATTAATAACTTATTCACAATTGAGTATTAAAACTTTTCCTTAAAAATAGTTACCTATTGTCTATTGTAAAAGATTTTGGTATAAAATAGAGGATTCGGTCAAAATTAACAATTTGCGATTCTACTACTACTCTTCTACTACTGCAAATCTACGATTTTTAAGCAAATGTTTTAATACTCATTTGTGAATAAGTTGTTGTTGATGTCGTAATTGATACCTACAATGCTAATAGACGAATAATTTGCGAAAACCTAAAAAAAAAAAAATGCGTCCAAGGCACAACATAAGCCATAAAAAGAAGCAATTTTACTATGCATAAAACAATCTAGATGGATTTATCAGAACAAACGCAATGTACATATAACGCAGATGTCAACCGCAGTTGTCTGACTGAGTCTAAAACAGCCAATCAAATGTGGTTGTTGATATTGGCAATTATATCCAATAGCTTACAGCCAATAGGATATGGGAGTATAGGAAGGGGACATAGGAGTGGCGCCATTAGTTCCTCATTTAGCCAAACTCATTTTTACTGTATTTTTCACGGGTCTGGGGCTTTGTGATGTCATCATCGTCGTAATATCCGCAAAGAATTAAAAAAGAAATGTTTTGTTACAGCCGCGAGGAGAACTTCATACATTAAAAGTGGAAATTGATATTGGACGGGAGCAGTGATTTTTGTAACAATAACGCAACGTAAAACGTATAATTATTGCGTTAAGTCGGCGTCGGAGTGACTATTAAATAAATATACACCAGCCTGAGCATTGGGATGCTCTTAGACGCTACAAGTGGTCGAAATAGTTCTAAATTTAAACGTTATGTGTTCACCCTTTGATCGCTGCGCACTTGAAAATACGCTGTTTTATATTTGTATTGTATTTTTTATTTGTATTGTCCGCATAATATTGTTTTAATGGAAAAAAGAGATTCGAGGACCTCGGATTTCTGAATCGGGCTATCAGTAAAATTCTATTGGCGTTAACGTTATGCAGTTGACATATAGAAACGTCACAACTTGGAAAGACGTTGGTAGCCTAATTTCTAGGGTGTCACACTTGCGATCATGTACTGTCCGACTTGAACCCACTCGTAACACAAGCATTTAGCTTAGCACAAAACCAAGAATACTAGTAATGTGTGACCCACATTACTTGTAAGCTTTTGTTTTCATACGTTGACGCTAACCGCATTTTACTTGCCTTTGTTCGATTCCTACATACGCTATTTTCGACTGTAAAATTTCATTTTTAATGAACACTATATTTTGTATGTTTGTTGTTTTATGTTTTATTAGTCCACAAAAAACATTAACATTTTTCATTGTAGGATATTTTACACGAGCACACACCGTGGCGGTCAATTTAAATTAATTAAAGAAATTTAAGAAAAGCAAACGCTAGATTATTAACATTCTTTACGGAAACAAATCGCGGCAAAGAATGCATTTCTAAGGAAAATCTAGAATAGAATAATTAGTTAGTAAGGATAATTTTTCAACGTTTATCAAGCGATGCACAAGATTTTAAATACGTAATGGCTTAGATTAGGTTTTTATCAACGACAATAGTTTTGTGCTAATTCAACATAAGATCTCAATAGAAGACATTGTTGGACAAAGGTTTACTAATTTTTTGATAGTTTATATTCCTAGCGTTGGGACTAATCCGAGAGCATTGTACCCATTATATAATGGGCAGAAATGTAATTAATTGTAGGTGTCAATGTAGTAATTTGTAATTTACAAATAAACTAAACAAAGCTTTTTCTTCTCATCATTTGTCTAGAGCAGTGGTGTTCAACCTTTTGCAAAAAAAAATGTTTAATGGTTTAAAATATAGTTAGTAACACTAGATGGGCCAACCACAAAAGCCCGGTGGGCCGCAGGTTGAGTATAGCTGATCTAGAATGAGATAAAACCCACTAGTTCAAAGAAGAAACGGCTACGCCTAGATCTAGCATAATATCTCAAATATAACATAATAGCTCAAGGCAGATCTGAATCTCGTCACAATACATAAGTAGTGCTATCTAACATTTAACATCTCATTGATACTTTATTTCGAAAGATATATTATACACAATTCTGACACGGGAATATTAGACATTGGAATATATAACGCGATAAAATCATTAAGAAGTAAGTTTATTTGCGATACATTCATTAGAATGTGTCAAATCTGTAGAAAAGTATACCTAAGTAGGTATCAATCAAGCTTAATTTCGACTGACAGACTTCTCGGTCAAACTTAAGCTTCTTTCATTGTAACATCACACTTACACAAGTCTCATTGTTCTGTAAGCTTTGGAATTCCATCATACAATTCATGGAGAATATCATATATCTCTGCCAGTCTAATATGTTTTAAATAGTTTTGTCCAGCAATGTCCACGATGCTAGCACTCGGATGGGAAAACCGGTAATTGTGTGTAATGTTTAGTCAATAAGAATGATTCGATCATTTTATATGATGATGTTTTTAAACTAGGCTACGAATAAATGAATATTGCTAAGGATAACATGTTATTTTATTTCACACCCTTTGCTGAACTCATGCATTCCTTAAAGAATACAATTATTTTCCTTTACTAGCTAAAAATAATTTTAATTTTAGCGGCGGTAGATGGCTCTGGCGTCGGACTTGCGATCATCTCAGATCAAATAAAAAGTGAAGATGGAACTTTGCGAACAAAGAAGTGAGGCCGGCTAAAACTACGCCTAACGGTGTACAACACACAATTACACGCACACACGAATACCGAAACTACAGTTTGTTCGAAATAAGTAAGCCGATCGGAAGTTGTCTGCAAGTGGTTTAGAAGTGGCAAATTTTAATAGAAAGAGTCGGTGTAAAGATAATTAGAGACGTATATGTTTCACATTTCTAATTATTTTGTTTACTAATTTCGATATTTATGGATTAAAACACTTATTAAACGATTTATCACCGCGGTAGTTCGGAACGGCTAACTTCCGATCGGCTTACTTATTTCGAACAAACTGTACGCCTTATCTTGTCAGTCGAGCTATCGAGGTATCCAAAGCTCAACTGACAAGAAAAGGCGTAGTTAACTAATACATATGTGCGTGTAATTGTGTGTTGTACGGTGGCCAGCACATCAAGTTACCACAAAATGTCAAATTTTCTCAGTTGGTTTGGAACTTTATCTTCAACAACTTAAGGTTTAAAATTATTTGGAGAAATTTGACAGTTTTGTATACCTTGACCTGCTGGCGACTGTACACCGTTAGGCGTAGTTTTAGCCGACCTCAATTCTTTGTTCGCCAAGTTCCATCTTAACTTTTTATTTGATCTGAGGTGATCATGTGGTTGCCGGTTCTAAACCTACCCATTGCACTACCGACGTGAACCCACTCGTAACAAGCGTTTAGCTTAGTACGAGGGGTTAACAAGAATACTAGGAATGCTACCCACATTGCTAGTAAAGAAAAACAATAAGCGATAACGCCCCATTGAATATTAATAGACTATTCTTTGTAGCACACCAAAATCTTATGCAAAGAACAATTTAATAAACAAAGAATGGTGAAATGATACAGAAAAGACAGAAAATGAGAATAATTGATGGTTAAAATAAAACCTGCAAAAGCTATCTTTAAGATAAACAGAGGTAAGTTGAGTAAATAAAAATATATTCACAAGGTGGGTGGTTGGTGACATAAGTTTAAGAAGGGAACATTCTTAAACTTATGTCTAACCGTTTTATGGCAAATAAATAGAAAAACAAGCCTCACAAAAATATAAATAACACTTACCTTCAACTGCTACACAGTTAAAAACCGGACGTCGGCGTCGCTTCTTCTCTGGGTTGATTCACGATCATTCATCACACAGATCGCCTAATTTGCACACACTGATACACAGTTTATAGTCACACAATACATTTATGATATGAGATAACTTTAAAATACTTAGTCCACTGAATTCGGCGAGCACTGTCCATATAACTGTGCTCTGTGACTATGACGGTCGCATGCGGTTCGAAGTTTAAATATGTAGGTAGATGGCGCTTACAGTGCAGTAGGCGCGAACCAATAGCAGTGCTGAATTTCTCAGCAAGTGTGGGTAGGAAAAAGGAAACACTTTAAATCCAAATCATACTTGTTACAAATATTTTTGGGGGGAAATTTGAACAAGCTTTGAAATTATTATTTTTAAATCTAAAACTAAACTAATAATATAAAGAGGAAACAATTGTGTCTTTGTATGTAGGTATGTTTGTAATGTTTTCACACAAAAATTCTTTCACCATTAGAAAGCTGCATCTTCACTGAGTGACATGGGCTATTACATTTTAAAATAAATAGGGGATCCTTAATAAAAATGCAATAATATAACTCAATGAAGGTGTGAAAACGCGGGTGAAGCTGCGGGCGGAAAGCTCGTGAGAATATAATGATGTGTAAGCTTTTAAATACCTAAGTAATAATTATCTGTAGTTGACTAAGAAAAATACACTTGTTTTATGATAATAATTATATTGATTTATTCAAAATGTTGTCTATTTTTACTATAAATAAACGTACGTATTTGACAGCTACGTATTTTAGTAATTCTTACATAAAAATATTCTTATTTATATTGGTGGTAGTGATTTATTCCTTCAGCATGATGGCAGAAGACACTTGCTCCTGTAATAAAAAAAAATCACAACATTAAAATTTTACACAAGTGAATTGATTTATAAAAGAAATGGCACATGGCCATTGTGGCCTTAGAAGTCAACGTAATAAGCTAGTGCATTGATTATATTTATAGGCTAGTTTGGTGCATGTTTCATATTCATATACCGCCTAGCAGCAGAATTATAGTAATTAAGTTTAATATGTGAGTAAAAGTAAGTACTGAAATAAGAACAAAAACCGATGTTATTGACGCACTTTCACACTGCCAGAAACAAAAAATTAAATGGGCGGGCCATGTCGCACGAATGAATGATAATACAAAATGGACAAAGAAAGTAACAACTTGGACAGGGCCCCCTGGAAAAAGAAAAAGGGGTAGACCACTGGAGAAATGGTCTGATGAAATTGAAAATATTGCTGGAGACAGTTGGGTAATGATGGCCCAGGACAGATCTGAGTGGAGATTATTGGAGGAGGCCTATACTCGTAGAGAGGTCCCTAATAATCATCGAATAAACAGTAACTAATGTATTATAAAAGTATAGAATATAGAATTAATAATCAAATGTAATAAATATTCATGATATAGTTAATAAGAATTATATTGTAATTGAATTTATTGGGGAAATAAAAAGGCTATATTATTATTATTATGTGAGTAAAACAGTGGGTGTTGCGCACGTCACTAACAGCGGCGCCTGAGGCGGTGCGCGGGAGGAACACGGTCTCGGCCCGCGCCCGGCCCCCACTCAACAAGACTCACCTACGGCAGGCGGCGCGAGCGGACGTCGCGCGCGTCTGCGTCTATAGCTACCTACTCTAATATAGTGTGTTTGTAAAACCTTTATCTAAATAAATTTCTTCACTACAAACTACGAGCATTCCACTCATTGAACATGATGGTGACCCCGACGTGATCGTGACTTCTGATTGCTGAGTGCTGGCCGGCTGGTTACGCTGCGCTGTGGAGAACAATATACCTACGCCGGATACGCCAAAGGGACCTGGAGGATCTGCCTATCTCCGAATTAATTGCCGAAGTGATCGACACCGGAGGCCTGGTTGGGTTGAGGTTTTGCTCGCAGGGAAGTGTACCCAGTTTTAGTATATGTACGCCTTATGTACAACAAGTGTGTGATAGTGATTGTGGCGAAAATCATAATGTACCTACCTACGTCGCGTATGTATTATGTTCATAACTGTGTTCTGTTTGTGAAATAAGGTAATAATCTATAATCTATAACTTGCACAGCCTGCTTTTACGCACTTAGCGTTATGTCTTGATCACTTTTATCTACCTAATTATGCACTTTTTCGAGTGGAATGCTCAATCTAAATACTAAGTTCTAGGTTCTGTTCGAGCCCTAGGTTGCATACCTACCTATTTACTGCTACTTTTTCTGAATGTTTTCTGTTTGATAACCTATTCAAAAGATAGTTCTATAACTACCTAAATTTTAAATACTACTGCTCGTAGGTATTTCGGCGCCTAATAACTAAATTTGATTTCGCTTTGCCTCGCTTACGGGATTCCCTAACAATTCCAGGTTCGCCGTACTGCGACCGCTGCCTCTCGTTTCCCGCCGAAACGTGTTGAACGCTTGCGTCCACGACGCGCCGGTCGCTCGAAGATTCGAGACGCCGACCGAGACGCTGCTTGCTGCACCTGCGTTGCTCGCATATCGCTGCGCTGCGCTGCGCTCCTAGCTTTGCGGCCTGCGGAACGCCGCCATTTTGTCGTACTGAGTGCGGCCCGCATGGTTTGACTATTTATTTTTTGATTTCTAACACTGCTTTTATCAGTCTGTTCAGTTGTTCACTGAGCTCATATTTTGGTTTAAAAGAAATAGTTAAATATGGATACCCAACTAAAAGTTGAACTAAAACAATATATGCAGCAACGGGCTACTATTCGTTCACGAGTTACTACTTTTTCCAAATATTTAGATACCGTTAAACTTATTGAGTCAAAGGACTTTACTAAATTATTAGGATCGGAACTGGAATTAAAATTGTCAAGGTTTAGGGATCTGTTTCGTGAATTTGATGAACTAAAATTCAAAATTGAGTGTTTGTCTGTAGACCAGTTAGAAGAAAATGAAAAAACCGAGAATGAATTTTGTTCCAATATTGCACTAGGTCAAACTATACTAGATAATGTCACATCTTGCAATATACCTCCTAAATCAAACTCTGGCTCATCTTGTGATTGTCATCATGGCAAATTGAACTCCAACATAAAGCTTCCAACCATTTAGTTACCTACATTCGATGGAAACTACCTTAAGTGGATGGAATTTAGAGACACTTTTGATTCATTAATAAATAAAAATAATTCCATTCCAAACATTAATAAGTTCCACTACTTGCGGTCTTCACTTGAAGGAGGTGCGTCTAATGTTATTAAATCTGTTGAGTTTACCGCTAACAATTTTACTGTAGCTTGGAATTTACTTGTTAATCGCTTTGATAATAATAGGATCTTGGTGAATAACCACTTAAAGGCACTTTTTGATTTTAATCCTATTTCTAAAGAAACATACAAATCACTTCGTTATATGATAGATTATTATTCTAAAAATCTACGGGCCTTGAATACGTTGGATGAACCTACGTCTCATTGGGACACTATAATTGTGTATATTATGACCACGAAATTAGACGGTGCCACAAGTCAAAAGTGGGAAGAGCATAGGAGTAAATTGACTTCCTCTCCTACACTTGAACAGTTTTATGAATTCCTGCGTAATCGTGCTGATGTTTTAGAAACCTTGCAGTACAGTAAGAATGATAATACTAAGTCCGATAAACAATCTCAATTATATTTCAAAGAAAATAAATTTACTAAATCTTTTGTTTCTTCTTCTAACGCAAATAGTTCAAAATGCGTTGTATGTTTACAGGATCACCTTGTCTACAAATGTGATAAATTCAAGTCCATGTCTGTCGATGATCGCATAAGTGAGGTCTCGAAGCACAAGTTGTGTTTAATTTGCTTGCGGTCTGGTCATTTTGCCTCTAAATGTAAACATACTCCTTGTCGATTCTGTAACAAAGCGCATAATTTACTACTACATAAATCAAATGCTTATAATAATAGTAATACTACACACTTACCTTCGAGTAACTCTGTTGTGACGCCTGCTCCTCATGTAACTGTACCTTCTCAGGTGTCAACTGTCACTATAGTTCCTATTGATGTTACTTCCGGTCCTGGGCTCCATTCTTCTTTGTCTGCTGCAACAAAGGGGCCAGTTCTTCTATGCACTGCAGAAGTAGAATTGGTGGATAACAAAACTGGCACCTCTCACCTAGTTAGAGTCCTTCTTGATAGTGGTAGTCAGTCTTCTTTCATATCTGAAAAAATACAAAGGAAATTAAATCTTACTTGTTCTAATACTAATATATCAATTGCTGGCATAAATAATAACCTAACTAATACTACTAAATTGTGTGGTGTGCACTTAAAATCGAAAACAAATTCTTTTCACATGAATGTGTCTTGTCTTGTTATACCAGAGATTACTGGTACGCTACCGAGTGTTGAGGTAGACACCTCACAACTAAATATTCCGGATTATGTACAACTAGCAGATCCGAGCTTCTATCGTCCTGCTGAAATTGATGTATTATTGGGGGCGGATGTATTTTGGGAAATTGTAGATTCCAAACATATTAAATTGGGAAAAAATAAACCTACTCTTCAAAGTTCTAAATTTGGTTGGCTTGTGTCAGGGCCAACAGGCCAGAATCTTTTGTCTACCACTCATTCTAACTTTTGCCAGGAAATTAAGGACTCTGTAGCTAAATTCTGGGAAATAGAAAATATTCCCACTGTCCAAACTAAACCTATGCTTACTAATGATGAAAAACAATGTGAAAGTCATTTCGTTGCTAATACTGTCCGCTTACAAGATGGAAGGTTCTGCGTAAAACTTCCCTTTCGTGAACCCCCAGAGGATGCTCTAGGGGACTCCTTTCATATCGCAGAACGGAGATTCTATAACCTAGAAAAAAGACTGAATAAATCTAACTTGAAAGAGGACTACACTAACTTTATTAAAGAATATGAGTCTTTGGGACACCTTACTGAGATAAGCCGTCCAAGCTTTGGATATTACATTCCCCACCATGCTGTGATTCGCGAGAGTAGCGAAACGACTCCCCTTAGAGTGGTCTTTGATGCTTCATGTAAAACTAATTCTAATAAGTCACTTAATGACATCCTGTTAGTAGGACCAGTGGTCCAGGATGACCTAATGTCTATTCTACTGCGATTTCGTCAACATGCCTATGTTGTTACAGGAGATATTCAAAAAATGTATAGACAAATCATGGTTGATGAGTCCCAACGTCACTTGCAGCTCATACTCTGGAGGGATCACGAAACTCAACCATTAAAATTCTACAACTAAATACTGTTACGTATGGGACAGCTTCTGCTCCTCATCTTAGTACTCGATGTCTGGTACAACTGGCAACAGAGTGTACTGATACAGCTATTGCTAATACTATAAGACATGATTTCTATGTCGATGACCTAAATACAGGTTCTGACTCTCCTTCGGTCTTGAAGGCTACTATTAAAGGTGTTATTCAAAAACTTTCTGAAGGTTGCTTTCCGTTACGAAAAATGCGAACCAATTGTGCTAGTATACTCGATGACATTCCTGTCACTAATCAATCTCAGGACTTTAGTAAACAGTCCTCTGTATTGGGGTTAAAATGGACTCCTAATTCTGATACTCTGCACTATTCTGTTGAGGCAAAAAATATTGCTAAAGTTACAAAACGCTCTATATTGTCTAATTCTTGTAGAATCTTTGACCCGCTGGGTCTGTTGTCAGCCTGCACTATTTTTCACAAGATTACACTGCAAAAGCTGTGGCTACTAAAACTAGACTGGGACGACGAAGTCCCAGTAAACATTAAAAAGTCGTGGATTGACTTTCATAATGATAACAAATATTTTGCTGATATTAAAATACCTAGACATTGTTTATGTGAATCTCCTGTCAGTGTTGAGGCGCATTGTTTCACTGATGCTTCGCAAGATGCGTATGGTGCGTGCATCTATTTAAAATCAACTAATAATTTGGGTCAAGTTTCTGTCAACTTATTGTGTGCAAAAACTCGCGTCTCCCCTTTGAAGACTGAAACGATTCCACGCTTAGAGTTGCTAGGCGCTCTCCTCGGTGCTAAACTACACCACAAGGTACTACATTCTCTAAAAATTAATATTTCCCGTTCAGTATTCTGGACAGACTCAATGATTGTTTTAGGGTGGTTGCATACTCAATCTAAAACGCTGAAAACCTTTGTTTCAAATCGTGTTGAACAGATTAATGAATTAACTGATAAAAATACTTGGCGACATGTACCTACCGAATTCAATCCTGCTGACATAGCTTCTAGGGGCATTCAACCCCGTCTTCTCCCTGGTAATACTCTTTGGTGGCATGGTCCGTCCTTTATCTCTAAGCCTGAAACTGAGTGGCCTCAATCTAAACCCATTTTGATGTCTGTACCTGAAACAAAAATAAGCTTAAATACTACAACCCTATCTTATAATATAATACCATTTGATAAATACTCCAAACTCTATAAACTACAAAGAATATTTGCTTATATACTAAGATTTATCAATAATACTAGAAAAAAGAATACTAAATTAACTGGTGAACTTACCTGTTCTGAATTGTATAACTCACTTATATTTCTCGCAAAGGCTTCTCAAGCGGAAACATTTTCAAATGAAATTAATTCTCTAAAAAATAACTGTGAAATTAATCGGAAATCACGGCTTGTCTCTTTAAACCCTTTCCTAGATAAGGAGGGTATCTTGCGTGTAGGTGGTCGAATCGACAACGCATCCTTTTATCCGTACGATAAAAAACACCCAATTCTATTAGATCCGAAGCATAGGTTCACACGACTTCTATTCGAAAGAGAACATTTGCGTCTGCTACACGCTGGTCCTCAACAACTTTTAAACAGCATTCGTGAACAATTTTGGCCTTTAGGTGGCAAGGTACTAGCCACTGCTACTCTCCGAAAGTGTGTTCGTTGTCTAAGATTTATTGCTAAACCTTTGAATCCCATAATGGGTAATCTGCCTAAACCACGGGTAACTCCTGCCTTACCATTTGAAACTTGTGGCACTGACTTCGCTGGACCATTTTTAATTCTTAATCGTAAAGGTCGCGGCGCGAAATCCTCTAAATGTTACTTATGTATATTCGTTTGTTTCAGTACTAAGGCTGTTCACTTAGAAGTGGTCAGCGACCTAAGTAGCAATGCATTTATTCTGTGCCTGCGCAGGTTCATTTCACGTCGCGGAAGGCCACACACAATTTATTGCGACAACGGAAAAAATTTCGTAGGCGCCTGTGGCGAGCTGGGCAGACTGTTTAAGGCATGTAAGAACTCTATCTGCGATTATGCAAGCAACGAAGGTATTATGTTTAAATTTTCTCCACCATACGCACCGCATTTCGGCGGTATCTGGGAGGCCGCGGTTAAGACGGCTAAGTTTCACCTTAAACGGATCTCTAGTAACTGTAGTTTAACTTTTGAGGAATTATATACACTGTTTTCGCAAATAGAAGCAGTTATGAACTCTCGCCCACTGTCGGCAATGTCTGCCGATCCGTCGGATATAAATCCTCTTACGCCTGGGCACTTCCTTGTGGGTCGAGCTTTGACCTCGCTGCCTTCACCTGTCACCGATCGAATCAGCGTCAACCGATATCAGCTCTTAGAAAGATTAAGGCAGCACTTCTGGACGCGTTGGAAAAAGGATTACTTGTCTACCTTACAACAGAGAACAAAATGGAAACTCCAACAACGGGGCGCTCGCAGTGGAGACCTCGTCTTGGTTATGGATGTTTCACCGCCTATGAATTGGCCAATGGGCAGAATCACTTTGCTTCACAAGGGTGCAGACGGAGTCGCTAGAGTCGCCGAAGTTTTAACCAAAGGCGGCATCATCAAACGGCCAATTCACAAACTGTGCATCTTAGAAGGCCTGTTACCTGATAATCTTGGGAATCAAGTTCCCAAGGGGGGGGAGGATGTTGCGCACGTCACTAACAGCGGCGCCTGAGGCGGTGCGCGGGAGGAACACGGTCTCGGCCCGCGCCCGGCCCCCACTCAACAAGACTCACCTACGGCAGGCGGCGCGAGCGGACGTCGCGCGCGTCTGCGTCTATAGCTACCTACTCTAATATAGTGTGTTTGTAAAACCTTTATCTAAATAAATTTCTTCACTACAAACTACGAGCATTCCACTCATTGAACAGTGGGTATGGCTAGTTTTTAATCTAACAGCAGCAGTGCCGGATTAAGAAAGCGCGGGGCCCGTAGCATATTCCCTTGATATACGATAGATTCTCAAGTAAAAAGTAGTCAAAATAAAAACAATACTCAATGACATGAAATAATAAATTTTGACGACTTTTTAGTGTCTTCATAATCTTTAAGTATCTTTATAGGTTTCATTTAAAATAATTGGATACGCGGGGCCCGTAGAATTTGCTACTCCTGCTATATGGTTAATCCGTCACTGAACAGCAGTCAACTAGTTTTGTTTTGTTTTTATGGAATAAATCGGCAAACGAGCAGGCGAGCTACCTGATGGTAAGTAGTCATCGCCGCCCATGGACATCTACAAAACCAAAGGAGTTGTAGGTGCGCTGCCGAGCCTATTTAAGGAAAGGAAGGGGACTGAGAGAGAAATTGAGCCTCCGGCGTCCCACATACGAAAGGAGATAGTATGCATATTGCTACTTGACGTCGATATTCTGTGGAAAGGTAATACGCACGGCTACACATCAAGCTATATAAATCCAGTATAGGCTGGCCTTGAATTGTACTGAAAAAAATTACAATGGGAGGTCTATCTAAAATAGATTTGTATAGCTTGACGTGTGTACCTTTCCGGTCATGCTGCCCCATTCATACACTACTACTAAACTATCCTAACCTCGAATAAAAATTAATGAGTGTTTGTTTGTCTTACTGTATGAGCGCTCAGGTAGTCGAGGTCTGTATCAGAGGCGAGGATCTGAACAGCATCTATGATGACGTCAGCTGCCTTCTTCACATTCTTAGCGAACATCGCCAGTACTTCACTCACAGACACCTGGAATAAGACAGAAAGCTCAAGTTTCAATAACTTACAATTCTCCAAATATATAAAGACATTGTTGTACAAAAGAAAATGAAATAGTTCGTATTATAATCTATGTATAACTGCCTCATTAGTCTAAGAGGTCCTAAGCGTGACTGCCACGGGTCCTGGGTTGGATTCCCAGGGCGAACAGTCTATGGAATTCTCAGGAGCAGCTCGGAGTTTGGGTTTGTGCCCGGTTAATGACAATAGGCTGGCTTTGACATGTAGTAACATGGGAACTAAACATACCGGCAGACAGTGGGTTTACAAATTATTATTTACTACTTTACCTAACCCATAGGGAAATACAGGCGTGATGGTATATAATGTGTGAGTCTTCAAACCAATTCCATTTGCTGTCCAGATAATAATAAGGGATAGACTTATTCTTCAACCCATAGGTAATGTACAATCACGAGCAAAAATATGTACACATTCACTGAAATTCTGAAGTATCGATTCAAATGTCGAAATATTGTACAAATCAGTAAAGTATGTACAACATCTCAAAATGATTGTAATTAATAGATTCAGAGAAAATCCTTGTTGAATTTTAGTATATGGGTATATATTGGTGCTGGTGACTCGACGGTCGGCAGCACATCAAGTTACCACAAAATGTTGAATTTTCTCAGTTGAGTTTAGAACTTAATCATCAACATTTTAAGGTTTAAAATCATTTAGAGAAATTTGAAAGTTTTGTATAACCTGACAACGACACATGACAACTCAAATTTAATGTTTATGGGGTCCTACAGTAGAAAGAACGAGAAAATACACTTACAGATGTTTCATTTTCTCTCCAACAGTCGTAGTCTGTGACCAGCGCGACAGCAGCGTAACTCAAGCCAGCTTCCTTTGCAAGCACCGCCTTAGAACGATCAAAAAATATAGAACTAAATATAAAAGATGTTGTTCATTTAAATCTAGGAGCGGTGGTGGCCCAGTGGTAACAGCCGCGACTAACGAGTAGGTTCGAACCCCGACAGGCGCTTTACTTTGTGTATATTTTTGGTATGGGATAACTCGGAAAACGAGCTGGCGAGCGACCGAAAGGTAAGTAGTCATCGCCGCCCATGGACATCTGCAATACCAAAGAAGTTGCAGATGCATCCGAGCCTTTTTAAGGAAAAGGAGGAGGGTAAGGAGAAAAGGAGACTGAGGGAGGAATAGGGCCTCCGGTGCTCCACTTTCACAGTACCAAACGCAACAGTATACATACTGCTTCTTGACGTCGATATTCTGTGGGAGGGTAGTACTTCTCCGGTCGTGACGACCCATTCATGCTGGTATGTAGACATGCCAGCGCGACGCTACTACTAGGTACTAAATTTCATCACCACTGCTCCCAAAATAGTGAAGAAAAACATCGTGAGGAAACCGGCATGCACCTAGAACCAAAAATTCTAAGACATGTGACATCTACCAACCCGCACTGGGCTCGCGTGGTGGATAACGGCCCACTCCCTCTCACCGAGAGGAGGCCTGTGTCCCAGCAGTAGGAACATTATAGGCTAATTATGACGATGCAGCACATCAGGTTACCACAAATACACACAACCAAAAAAAAATTTCTCAGTCGATTTTGAACTTAATCATCAACACCTTAAGGTTTAAAATCATTTGGAGAAATTTTACAGTTTTGTATAACTTGATGTGCTGCCGACTGTACATTTTCAAAGGTCGTAAACTAATACGGCTGAACCTTGACAGTTCTTCTAATAGTTTTTGTTAATACCTCTGGTACTGTAGTCATATTGACGAGGTGACCGCCCCATTGACGGTGCATCAAGCTTTCAGCTCTGCTCGAAAACCTGTAAGATAACATTGAAATACATTTAGCCATTATAAGTTAGGCGCCAAATTCAATATAGGTATTTTTTTGGTGTTTCGCAATATATTCGGTACGTCAATAACAATCTAAGGTCAAGTCAGTACCTATAAATTGCAACATCAGCTATTATGCAAGTATTTTTATTGTGTGAATAAGATTCTGGCAAAATTTACACTATTATCTGCTAACGATTTTTAAGCAAAATTCCAACTTCAATTCCCAGCGTCACCTGTAGTCACCTGCCCCCCGTAGAAGTAAATGGGGGTAGTTCATACTTTTTTTTTGTTATACAGAACAGCACTTTTTTTTTAACTTGGACATGGGAAAAGAAGATAAAAAAAAGATAAAAAACGACCTTGATAATAAGGGAACACGCAAACACTCAATATGATATGACCCACCTAGGTCCTTGTATAACGACTGCGGTGCCAGTTTCATGATAGCTGTACCCTCGCGCGCGGGCGGCGGAGACCAGCGCGGCGCGGGCCCGCTCACAGAAGGCCGGCCTCATCGGCAGGTGGCACACGCCTCTCGGACCACCTTCTGTTCGGTCGTAGAACGTGCATTTGCGACCCCATGTTCTGAGAAAACATGGATACTTTATATTTTCTTTAGTTCTTCTACCAAAACTACGCCTTATCTTGTCAGTCGAGCTTTCGATAGCTCGATAGCTCAACTGACAATTGTGTGTTGTACACGGCAAGGCGTAGTTTTTGTTCGCAAAGATCCATCTTAACTTTTTATTTGATCTGCGTATTTATGATAAAAAAAATCTCATCTGTTTACGCCCTACCTGTCAATGAAGTCGTCCAATATGACCAGGTCGCCGGGCTTGTATTCTTCCACAAGAGACCCAGTGGCTGTGGTCGCGAGGACGTGCGTACATCCAACCTGCTTCAGAGCCCAGATGTTAGCGCGGTAGTTCACGTCGCTAAAACATAAGTATTTTAAATTTTTCTTTCAATTGGTTCTTAGTTTTTTTTATGGGGTAAAGAGCAAGCGAGCCACCTGATGGTAAGTGGTCCTCGCCGCCCATAGACATCTGCAATACCAAGGGAGCTGCAGATGCGCCGCAGAGCCTATTTAAGAAAAATGGAGGGGAAGAAGAAAAGGAAAAGGAAGGAGACTGAGAGAGGAAATGGACCTCCGCCGCTCCATACTCACCGTACGAAAAGCAACAGTATGCATACTGCTACTTGACGTCGATATTCTGTGGGAGGATAGTACTTTCTCGGTCGGGCCGACCCATTCATGCTAGCATGAAGACATGACAGCGAGACACTACTACTGCTTAAGAAAAGTAAAAGCAAGCAAGCACAATTCCAAACTCCAAATTGCTACTGAAAATTCAATAACACTGCTCGACCTGGGAATCGGTGGAACCTAGGACCTCTACCGTAGCAGTCGCGCTGAGGACCACTAGACTAATGAGACAGTTTGACCCACACGTTCATCACCAAACAGGTGCATTTCATACAACATTACCCATGGCGGTAACAAAACTAAACATCGCCTCTTGCAATTTGATTCGTGCAGACTAACTCATTTGATTTTAAAATACCTTGGTTGAAACTGATGTTTCCTGCCGTGTCTCGCCAGCAACACACAGGTCACGCCCTTGATCCGTCCTTCAATCAACACATCTGAAGGCTTCCCAAACGGCGTGCTCACTTCCTTCTCCACCGGGACCTCAAATAAACTGGGGTCGTCGAACCCTGAGCCGCCGATGATACCGATCTGTTTTACAAAAGAGTAGGTACTCTAGCAACTGGGACTTAGATTGAAAATAAGTACAATAGATATGTGGGAACGCAAGCTGACGTTTCATAAGTATGTACTTACAATGAATTTATTCGATGTGTGGGTAGTTGGTGGTCGAGCCTTTTACAATTAAAATAATTTAATTACGAAAGGAGAGCAACGTATAAAGTGAGTGCAAATGATTTAGGATAAATTAGAATTATTTCCTGTTTTTTTCTACAAACAAAACCAAATGAACGGTAATACGCCATCTATTGAGATTGAATTGTAAAGGATGAATTTTAAATAAAACATCTAAGAAGGGATGTTAAAAAGCTAAATGAGAATGAATTACCTGCTAAGCAGCATAAATAACCCAATCCTAACAAGTAAATTCACCTATCAGAGTGGTTGTGACTTAAAAACTACTATGTGGAGATAAGATATTACAAGTATTTATATTCTAATGGGACGGGAAACCAAGCATAACTTGAAATTGTTCTTTTCCACCATAAACCTGACATGGAGGAACTACTTTAACTTTTTTCACTTTTCTTTTTAGGAATTTACCAACTGTTAGATAACTTAAGAGAGAGAGATTAACAAGACATACATGGTATATAACATTATTTTATTTGTACATTGAAGATATCTACACACATTAAGAACTATTTAATAAATGCATTTTCTGATTCTTTCTAATACTATTTTCCATCCAATCCTTGTTGGAACTTGATCTCTTTTGTAGTTTCGTGTGCTTTTTGTAGAGCTTGAGCAAGTTCAAAGTATCTTTTAGATTCTTCCTGGCTCTGTTCAACACCATCTCCTTTTTTGTACATCATACTAACATTGGCACATGCATACATGTTGCCAAGTCCACAAGCTTTCTTTGCAAAGTTGAATGCTTGCGTCATATCTGATTTGATGAGGTAGTCAATGTTTTTGTTTTTGTCAGGTCTGTGTGGATTGAAATCTGCTACGTTCTTTGGTACACCGGTCAGGTACATTCCGGAGAGGTAGTGGCATGCCATAGGATCATTATTGTCGCAGCTTTTCTTGAGGTAGTTATAGCCTGGAATTGTAAAAAAGAATTCGAATCAAATATGTACTTATAATTATTATTTTGTTTACATAGAACATTCTTTTTTTTTTGTCATTTTATCTGAGCCAAACCAACACAAACATTTTTATTAACATGTAATATATTAAATTAGTTTCCTATAAGGTTTCAGACAAGTTTATCTAGTAGGACATTGATAATTATCATAGTACTTACAAAGTACATAATACACTTATATTATTTTTTTTCACTTAAGAAGTTTAAGAAGGAAAACTAATTGTATACTTAAAACCTTTTGTACAATATCCTTGGCGAATAAATATCTTTAAAAAAAAGTGTCCTTGAAGCTTCTCAGTAATAATTTGACAAATGTTATATTGCATCATGCAATAACATTGGCAATTGCTAGTTTTTCCAAACTTATAATGATATCATTAATTCATGATTACTTGAGTAAAAAACTTATTTTCATTACATATTATACTTATGGCTGACTTACTGCCATATCCTGCATAAGTACAGCATTCTGACAGGAGATGCATGCCCAGTAGTGGGATAATAACTGGGTTAATGAAATTGACAATGACAGTTGCCTTGAGCTCGTAATAATTAATATAAGCTTGCACTGATAGTAGTATCAAACAATCATTCAATAATTGAAATGTACCACTTGTAAGGGCGGGAATTTCGAGGATAATATAATTGTATGTAGTATTGCATTCAATATCTCACCTTTAGGCACATCTCGCTTTATATTAACGCCAGGCCCAGTAGCGGTCAGCAGCATTCCTGCGTGCAGACACGCTCCAGGCTCATTGTAGTCGCATCCCTTTTCAAAGTAACCCAATGCTTCGGCAGCGTCACCTTTCTCTCTCCCACGACCCACCAGCGTGTAATTCCCGATCTTCAGACATGACTTGCCGAATTTGTAATCCAAACAGTTGGATTTATACACCTTTGCTGCCTTCTCGAAATCTTTCTTTATAGCCTCTAAGTAATCACCCAAAAGGTGACAAACTTCGGGCTTATTTTCTTTATAGCAACCAAAGCGGTACTCGATACCGAGGTTTTCTATGTATTCCTTCACGTCTTCTTCTTGTTTTAAGTCATAAGCCATCGCGATTTTTTATTACTTTAGATACGAACGGATAAGTGAGGTTAGATAACAATTTGGGAATTATCTCAAATGTCAATGTCGATATGTCAAACTGATAAGTTTATCAATTTATAAACAAATAAGTTTACGTACTTTTAAACCGAATTGATGAAATTAGACACTGAATTATCTAGAGCAGTTGGTAATTATTATTCTGTAATTAATTCAAGTTACTATGATATGCAAATTCGTTGTTAAATGTTTCTAGAATGAATTAAATATTATCATGTACATTACCTTTATTTTAGATGAATCGCCCATTATAGTCAATAAATAAAAAATCCACAATATTAGCGAATTCACAAATGTTATAATGTGTAAAAAATCACCAAGCCAGCGTTATAATGTCCAATTAATTTAATTGAAAACAATTACTGCTACAGTATTGTATTTCCTGCCAAATTTCCTGCAATATAATAAACCACAGAGTAAAAATTATTGTATTAGAAATTACAGATTAAAAGGAATGCTGTTGGTTTAACTTTGTTCAATGGAATACAACATAATTATTATTAAAATAAGGTTTTACAATTATTATAACATTAACAATAAGTAAATTTTCTAGTGTCTACCAACAATACTATAAAGTTGAAGCTACTAAAAGGATTTTCTTTTATAATTTCGTAATAAGTATAAGTTAGTTATTTTAGTTATTCCTTAGAATTTATTTAAGTACATACATACAATACCAAAATATAAAATACAGTAAAAATGTGGCGAATAAACGCAGTGAACTGTCAAGTGTCAATGTCAAAAGAACTATTTTCTAAACGGCTGATTACGATGACGACTGTAGTGTAATGTAACCCTAAACTGCTATGGTATCAAAATTATGAGCTCGACTTTCAAAAATACTAATTAATCGAACAAGCATTAGCGATGCGAGAAACCGCTAAATGAAAAGAAAAGAGAGATCTTTCAATCAAAAGAGATATATCACTCTTTTAGCTCTATAACTCATTTAGCTCAATTCCTGAGTCAATGAGTTATTCAGTGAGCGAGAGATATACTTACATTCCCTCTCAATACAACATTGGAGCGATCAACGAGCTAGATATGTATATATGCTAAAGCATTTTCTACTTTGTCTCTATAAAAATAAAGATCGATTTACAATGAAGATCCATTGAGCTAATTGATCCGGAGAGCTAGATATGTAAATATGATAAAGCATTTCCTACTTTGTCTCCATTAAAATAAAGATCAATTTACATTGAAGATCCATTGAGCTAATTGAAACTGAGAGCTAGATATGTAAATATTACAAAGCATTTTCGACTTTGTCTCCATATAAATAAAGATCAATTTACAATGAAGATCCATTGAGCTAATTGATGCGAAGAGCTAGATTAGTAAATATGATAAAGCATTTTTTACTTTGTTTTCATAAAAATAAAGATCGATTTACAATGAAGATTCATTGAACTAATTGAGCCAGAGAGCTAGCCTCTTAGCGAGTGAGCGAATGAGAGCTAGATTGGAAACAAAGCGCTAGCTCATTTTTATCTCTCATTGGCGAGCTACCCATCGCTAACAAGCATAACAGAAGCATAACTTATGATCTTATTCTTTTACTTTACTCGCCATAAAAATTAATAGCCAACCATTTTCTATTTTTGGAGTTGAATACATAATAATATAATTTATAAAGTTTACAAAACAATGGTAATAAATAATAAATGTCAAGTTAACAGATACCTACAGAAGTACAGATAGCAGGGAAAGTGTTATCAATCAGTGTTATGTCAATGTCAAATTTGTCCATCAAAAAGTTATCTTGTTTTTTTGTCGTCACGGTGAATGCTCTAGGGTTATTCAGGTTCAGTGTTCACTGTTCAGTATTTTATTTTGCAAGTGCAGTTACATTTGGCTGATAAAGACTCATTCATCAGACTGGAAAATGACAGAAAATGAGGAATTATTTTCAACCCGTATGAGAAAAGCAACGAGGAAAATTCATAACATTAGTGATGCTTTAGTCAACGCGAAATTCGCTCTTTGTAAGTATCTTACATTACTTTTACTTACAGATAAAGTCAGGGAACCCATTATGGGGATAATACGGAGTTTCTATCCGTTCCTGTACTTATCCTTTGTTGTGATTTGAAATGTCATTGTGCTGTGCAGTTTTCCGACGCAATTGCGATTTCGGCATCCACACTTAAATTATTTTTGGCTGTAAGTTTGGCATAACGGTATGATTGAAGTGTTGGTACGTCTCTAAGGCGACTCTCCCATCAAAGTAATCATACCTCCAAGTTCCAAAAGCAAAAATAATTATAGGTCTGTTTTTGAGCAGCAAGACTTCAATGTGACGTAGATAATATTTTTTTCCGAAACTCGCTTGTTATTGTTTTAGCTCTGAGAGATGAAGAAGTCTGGGGTGGAGGTCTCTTCATATTTTACCATATCTTTGGTTTCCTGGAGGATGCTAAAGAGAGACTAAAAATGCCTGATTTTGACAAACTGTTTGTCACAAAAGCTTTGTACAGGTACAGGATACTCAGTATTGCATATAAATAAATAAAATGTCTATGGAGACCAAATTTTTTTGGGTTGTATGGAAAAAAAACGTGATTACGACTGTTGCAATAAACCTTTCTATTTACCCATATTTTACAGGAAGAAAGCTTTTGAAGATGACTTGGCACACTACTTGGGTGAAAACTGGCAATCTTTACCTAAATCTCTAGCCTTAGAGAACTATATTGACCATCTTCAAGAGCTGGAGCGGTCGAACCCCAGGCTGCTGATGGCATATGTGTACCACCTGTACTTAGGACTGCTGAGTGGAGGACAGATATTAGCCAAGAAACGGAAGATGTTCGGAGATGGTGAATATCATGATTATTATGACCTCTCTTCTCATTAAAAAAAGTGTAACATAATATTTGCAAGACCTGAAAATAGTTTTTGAAAGTTGTTAGTTCAGGTTGTGTATTGTACAGTAACACAATCCAAACTTCAGTTAGCTTAGAGTATTTTTAACAAGATGCTTCGAAAGATAGACTTTTATAAGGCACAATTTTCACTATTATCCCTTTCTTACCAAGGACCAACTTGCAATGACACTATTTTACAATGTAACTTTATTCTACCGATATCTGGACTTTGTGGTAGTAATCAATTGTTGTCTAAAATAACAGAAAGAGAAGTTAGAATTAAGTTAAGATTAGAATGTGCACTGCACATCATGTATCTGTATGGAGAGGCAACCCTACCTGAAAAATATATTTGGAAATGTTGTATTACCTTGTAGAAATAGGCATTGATGTCAGAAGACTATATAAAATGGTGTATGAGACAAATTATTAGGGTGTGCTCTTGATCTAAAATTATCATCTCTATTTCAGAAAACGCTAAATCCGTAGCTTACACTGACAAAGTGACAGACTTCACTGGAACAGACATCGCTCAGCTCAAGAAAGACTTCAGACAAGCCATGAACGAGATAGCCGAAAAAATGTCAGAGAAAGAAAAACTAGAGTTCATTGGGGAAAGTAACCAAGTGTTTGTTATGAACAATTTGATTGTCAATTCTGTTGGGGGTCAAAATAAGGTCTTATATGATTTGTTGTTTAAGTTTACTGCCGTTGTTATTGTTGTTGCTGGGGTGGTTGTAGCATATAAGATGTATAAATGAGCATCCAAAGATATATTACCATTGATTATTATGCAATAGTATAATCTCCTTACAAAATATACTCGAGCGCATCTCGCTTTGCCACGCTCTTTGCGAGTGCTGCCTTTCGTTTTTAATGTTAACTGTGTTTACACTTATGTACACTTAAAAACATTTCCGTCGCAGTACGTCTTTCAATTTGATATTTAGCTAATCATGTAAACATAATTCTATGTTATTTTTTTTTTAATTATAGCTTAGCCAAGCTAAACCTTATATTTCCTTTCTTGTTTTTCTAGCAAAGAAAAATATATAAGCTTTGAAGATAATCTTAAAATAGTTATAATTCAAGTGGGACAAAGACTTGTTTGTCAACAAGTTACATTTAAACTGCGTTTCCACTGACGACAAAACATGTTGCAAACAGCTATCTATTTCACTCCTTCTTTGAGAGTTAGAGTAAGATAGATGTTTGCAACATGTTATAATAGTTATCATTCAATTAGAAATTAGCGTGGTAGGAATATGTAATGTTTTTATTAAATTATGTGACTTATAATTAAGACTGAGTTATAATAAAGTCTTCCTATTTATTTGTCCCTTTTATTTCAAACACTCGTTTCACAATTACCTATATTGGCTATACTGTGCTAATCTGGGACATTATTTATGGGGGTTAAAAACGCCAGTGGTGGAGACCGACAAAACCCTCCAATAAATAAAACTTAAACTTGTCAATTTTTAACGAGTATTTTCATAGATATATCGTAGTCATTCTACAAAAATCCATGAAAATAGACGTTAATAATTTATGTTATAAAATAATGATAAAAACCGCACGTTATAAAATATGTTATTTTAAACTAAAAAACAAAATCTGCTGAGACATTTTGGGGATATAAGGTATATTATAAGTTAACTTATCCAAAAAATATGAAGAAAAATATCACATGTGAAAAAGTATTTAATTAACTCTACATTAAATATATACACAGGAAACATTGATTGATGTATATATGTAATTTTATTTAAACACAGTACTATTAAGTAAATATTGTTTCAAATAAGTTATACTGAATTAGACGACACGCAACACATTTTTCTTACCTAATTTTATGTCTTGAGAATTGTACTATTAACTTGTGAACAATATTGGTGTCTGGCCACATTTGAACCTTACCTTTAATAAATAAGGTCGAAAATCGGACAACCGGCAACATACACTGTAAACCGCCAACATTTTTATTTTATTTATTTATTTAAACACATACAGCTATCATCACAGGCTTAACCTAATACAATAGCGTAGTTGTAGTTATAAGTATATATTATTATGCCAAACAAGAAGTTACAATACAAAATGCGGCGGAAGTGTGAATTCACTCAAAGTACTGTAGCCAGCACATCAAGTGACCACAAAATGTAAAATTTTCTCAGTTGATTTTGAACTTAATCTTCAACAATGTAAGGTTGAAAATCATTTGGAGAAATTTGACAGTTTTGTATACCTTGACCTGCTGGCGACTGTACAATTGAAACAGTCAATCCGTTGTGAAACCATATTGACATACAATTCTACACCGTACATCCTTCCTATTTTTCTTGTCTCTTTACACTAGGCAAATGAAATTAATTGGAATCATAGTTTTATACTACATGAAAAGGCTGAACTCTTCATGTCAATCAAACAACATCAAGGTTCTCATTCTCTTCGAAATTCAAAAATTGGTCTCGGTATTTTTATCAATCTCGGTAATTTTTTTAAATATAACATGTTTTACATTAAGAAAGTCTAGGAATTTTGAATATGTTTTGAATTGCATCCTTAAAAAAAAAACAATTAAACATAGAGACAAGAAGTACGCATAAATTTTTAACTAATAAGTTTGCTCCGTTTAATAAAAACCTCCTTTGTACGACATTAAAACCTTATTTCGAAGATCACGGTACACCTAGCACAGGTACATTAATAGTATTATATGCTATACAATATTTTGATTATTCTAGCGTTGTTCCTTATCATCTGAACGAAGGTATGGTGGGGGGTTCCATTGCCATGTCAATCAGCTCGTCGATGTCATCCGAGTTGAAGAATGATAGCTCCAACTGTGAACAAAGAGTTTTGATGAGAGAGTTTCTCTTAAAGCTACAGCGTCAGCCTTGGGCGCGATATTAAATTTTTTTGAGACGACGCTTTAGCCTTAAGTCCTTAAAAAAATCTTCTTACTATCAAGTTATTTTTATTTTACGCAAGGCTGTACCATCAGGCTATACTAGCTAGTTTAAGCTAACCTTTTACGGAAAACCTCTAACAATGCGAGCGCAGCGTAAAATAGTAAATGTATGACATGTAGCCGTGTGTACTTGGCATTAACGCATGTTAAACATTAAAAAAAATCCGTTTAACTCAGGTAGGATTTTAAAGTTGCTTCTGCTGCTCCGGTTATTACAATGGGCGAAAACATATTTGATGAAGCTGCTAAAAGAAACTAGACACTACGAAATCCAGTTCCAGTATTAACTGACCTCTCAATGTATGGAAAGCTTATACAATGCTAGGTCAGTAATTTTGTTAGCTGATAAAACTTTTTATCATATCTCGACTATTGAACGTAAATTGTAATTTTAAACTTGAAACTAAATAATGTAGCTAGTCACCAGTCTCTGTGTGTCGGCACAGGGGTGGCACGTGAGGCGTCCCTCGCTGCACTCGCAGCGCGGCGGGGAGGCGCAGCGGGCCGTGGCCGTGGCAGCCCTGGCGCCAACAACAGTCGAGAAACGACGCGCCGTGGGACGGTCCCCTTGAAGTTTTGCTCCCGCGAATATTGTGCCTAAAGTAGAAACAGAAATAACGTAACTCACCAAAATCGACCTTATTTCAACGAGAAACTTAGAGACTTGAAGCGGTAATTTTTACCAATAATTTGTAAGTGATGTATAAAACTGTAAATATAAGTTTTTTAATATATAAATAAAAAAAGTCAAAAAAAATAAATAAGAGTGCTATGATGCTATAATTTTTAATTATATTTTTAAGAATAAATTTTTGACACATTGTCTTTTGGTCCAAGTGTCGTGCATCCTTATTTGTGCGTAAATAAACACTTTTTCTTTCTTTCTATAAGCATTTTAATTTTATGATAGACAGCGAGAGCGTTCTATCAGCTTGTGATATCACTATCCGATATGCCATACAATTTCAATACTAACACTGTTACTTTTTGCGGGAAAGGACAAAGCATCTCAATTCCCACTAAAAACTTTAAACGCTTATATCTCAATCTTTAAGTATATATAAGTCGATTCGTACAGTGGGTCATAGGCTCTGTTATCTGACCCACCCTAGGTAGGACGGCGGAGTTTTGGTGGGTCAGGTAACAGCTATAACCCACTGTACAAGTCATATATAGGCCTGTTATATTCAACACCAGTCGGGTACCCTAATAACCGCACCCTTTTTCGAAGTCAGTTAATAATAACAAAATAAGTAGCTACAATACCGTTTGTCTCCATAGCGAGTGAGGTGCAGAGTCCAAGCTTCTCTTTGGGCAGCTTCACTTGCTTCCTTAACGCAGCGTCACCGACCAGCCGCTCGTAGTCCTTGTTTGTGTACGCCAGTGTGTTGTCCACGCCTGGGCCAGGCAATAATAGATATAACATACCATCACGCCTGTTTTCCCCGAAGGGTTAGGCAGAGGTGCATTAAACTACACCTACAGTTCGCCGCTATGTTTAGGTCTCATGTAATAGGGGGCGAGCCTTTTACCATTTTTGCCTTTTGTCGGAAACTGTGCTAGTTTTTATGAAATACTTTGTACGGTGGCCAGCACATCAAGTTACCACAAAATGACAAATTTTCTCAGTTGATTTTGAACTTTATCTCTAACAAGTTAAGGTTTCAAATGATTTGGAGAAATTTGACATTTTTGTATAAGTACCTTGACCTGCTGGCGACTGTACACCCACAATTTGGTATGATTAGGTCTAATGTAAGGCAGCTGTCCCACCGCCGACGATGAACGAGAAGCGAATGGCGAGTGTGTACGGACGGCTACACATCAAGCTATACAAAACCAGTTTACCTTGGTCTTTTATATTATGAGGACGCCTATACAATGCGAGATCAGCTTAAATTGAGTTTTAATAGTTTGGTCGATAAGCGAGTGTTGTAGAAATGACTGTTGGTTGGTCTCTGGGCGTAAGTGTTGACTGCCAAGCGAGCATTGCTGAGCAAATGTCACTGTGAGACAAACTAGTGGAGCGAGTCCTTGCCGGCATCGGCAGTCAGCTATCAACCATCAATATACGTTTCTTTTTTGTTTAAACGAAAGGTACATAGCCGACAGTCAGTCGCTTCCTCACCGATGTTGGGACAACTGCCTAATAGGGGGAGAGCCTTTTGCTTGACCGGGCGAAAAACGCAACTGCTACTGAGCTCTAAAGTAGCAGTCTGTCGCTTGGCTCGATAAACTTATGAGGATATAATATTTCGATAAAATCAATTATATTTATTTCTGTAAATCGATCCATTTTAACACAGTTGTGAATTGTTCTATGGCTTGAGATTTTTAATTTGGCCTACGCAATTGTTCCGCCGATCTGGTATCGTCGTGTTAAAAGATCTATTTACAAAAATAAATATCATCTCAGACCTTTGTCCAGTGCCGGAAAAAGATAACATTAGTTATAAAAGCCTTACCAAACAAGTACTTGGCAACTCGCTTCTTGGACAGCATGAAGTCATCGTCCATCAATATGTGCAGCGTCACGGAGTTCTCCATCAGGTTGTGGTAGATGGTTGAGTAGTCCAACTGGATTTACCAAAATAATATGAAGCAATATCTAAATGGTATCAGCCGTATGCACAATGAGCGCTGTGTAGAGCCTTGAAAATTACTGTTGCGCAAGAGCCTTCGCAATGGCAGCTGCGCAAGAGCCTACTTAGTGACAACTACGCAAGACCCTCAAAAATTACCGCTGCACAAGAGCTTCCACAATGACAGCTGTGCAAGAGTCTTAACAGTGACCACTGGGCAAGAGCCTCTATTCAATATATTCAATACTTGCGATCTATGAATGCACGATTAAAAATGTCAATTTCTTTAAGGACTCATTACCAAGGTTTTTATTTGTGACAGATAAGGCATTCGGTGTAACCTCCTCACGACGTCTGCGCGTTGATGTCCCTTACGCCACAACAAATTATACCACAACAAATGTGGGGAAAAAAGTGTGAAAATGTGGAAGTGTGTGGAAGTGTGCAAATGTGGGAAATAACATATACAGATTGTTGAGGTAGAGCCACGCTGTTCGCAGCATGAATGGGCCGGCTTGACCGGGGAAGTACTACACTCTCGCAGAAGACCGACGTCCGAGTAGTAGCGTTTCGCTACTGCGCTTCGTTCGGTGAGTGAGAGGGCTAGAGGCCCAATTCCTCCCTCAATGCCCTTCCTTCTCCTTTTCTCCTCCCCTCCCTTTACCCTAAATAGGCTCGACAACGCATCGCAACTCCTTTGGTTTTGCAGATGTCCATGGGCGACGATGACTAATTACCATCATGTAGCTCGCCTGCTCGTGTGTCGAGTTATCTCATAAAAAAAACCGGCCAAGTGCGAGCCGGACTCGCGCACCGAGGGTTCCGTACAAACCTGTAGGTATATAAGTAAAAGTTCACCCATCACGACATGTAACTAAAACTGTACGGTTTTCGCAATTTTTCCTTTATCTGTGCTATAAGGCGTTGCTTCGTACCAAATATCAAGATTCTGAGCTCATGGGAAGTACCTTGTAGGTTTTGATTCCCTTGCGAGTGTCGAAAATTTGCGGCATTGTATTTTATGATTGCGTTGGCTTAGAATTTTGATTTTTCACAGCTCTAAGAGACACTAGACCTGAGTATTTGATATAAATTCCAGCTTGATACCTCCACGCGTTCTTAAGAAAAAGGGTCTTGACAGACAGACGGACGGACGGACAACAAAGCGATCCTATATGGGTTCCGTTTTTTCCTTTCGAGGTACGGAACCCTAAAAACAAAAAAAAGCATAAGTAGTTGACTTACCCTCATAAATGCGGAGTCGCACCTTGAGCAGGGCATCAGTATGAAGGTGCGCGGCACCGCGGCGCGGTAGGGCAGGCGGGTCGCGAAGCTCAGCGCTGAGAACATGTCCGCGCGGGACGAACGGTTGCCGCGGACTAGGTCGGCCTTGTCTGGACAACGTTGCGGAAATTTAGCTAGTTTTTGTTTATTATGTTCAGTCTTATACATAAACATACCATCACGCCTGTATTCCCCGAAGGGTTAGGCAGAGGTGTACTAATGTACACCCAGATTTCACCGGTATGTTTAGGTCCCATGTAATAGGGGGCAAGCCTATTGCCATTAATCGGGCACAAATCCAGACTCCGAGCTGCTACTGAGAATTTCATAGAAAAACCGAATAACACTGCTCGACCTGGGGATCGAAACCAGGACCTCTAGCGTAGCAGTCGCGCTTACGACGACTATACTAATGAGGCAGTCTTATATAGGCATGAAATGAAATTTTTCGCAAATTCTTCGTCTATAACCTACGTCTATAACACATTCTAGGTATGTACTTGGCAGTAGAAATGTGACATTAACAATAACTTAATCACAATTAAGTATTATACAGTTTGTTCGAAATAAGTAAGCCGATCGGAAGTTGTCCGCAAGTGCTTTAGAAGTGGTAAATTCTAATAGAAAGAGTCGGTGTAAAGATAATTAGAGTCGTATATGTTTCACATTTCTAATTATTTTGTTCACTAATTTCGATATTTATGTATTTAAACCTACGAATAAATAATACTCAGGAAGCGTAACTTGGAACAAATTCCGCTCAAAAAGTGGACCTACTTCAAACCAATTGATGACGATTCAAAATTCGAATCATTTGCGATGTTTCAAATAGACATGCTTGGTCATTGGTTTAAATTCTGAGAGAAAACAGGGATTGGTTCGCGCGCGTGCTGTAATGTCTGTTATGACATCAGAGTCAAAATGGCGTGGACGATATTATGCAATAAGTAGACCGGACCAAGTCAATAATAAAACAATATTATAATTATATTAAATATTTTATACTATTGTGATTTTCTTAAATTATACTATATTAATGCAGGGTGGAAGGGACATCGACGCACAACCGCTTACCATGAATTCAGTACATGATTCTGGACCCCCCCGCGTAGATATTTTTCGACGGGTACTAAAAAGGCTGATTGGGTACTTTTTCGTTTTGTTGTATGGTGCTAAAACGAACAAAGCCGATGGTTTGCCAACAAGAATTGTGACTTCATCTATTGTTGGAACGTTGAAATAGTGTTAATGTATTCAATTGGGTCGTTTGTTTGCTCTGATCATAACCTTGGCAATAGGTCACCAGGTTCCTTTAAGGTTTCTGTTGATACTGCAGTCTGTTGGTACCTGGTACTTCAGTTGTATGTGGATATTTGTACAAACTGGTACTGCAGTTTTGTGTAACATGGTATATCCCTTTAATGATTTGCAAAAATATTTTTCATCAAAATGCATTGAGCATACTCTGCTAGTTTTCACAGGCATCCAGTCTCGTCTTTCTAATTGAACTGCAGCTATTCACTTATTTTGCCGAATGGGATCGACAGGGAAACTAAAAAAAAAACAAATACATTAGTCTTATAAAAATATCTAAATTTTATCGATTTACTTTCCAATATTTCATCTAGAAAAAAATCTTTCTAAATTAGGTAAAAAATTGACTGACTTCATTTTGCATAATATTGACCATGTCGTTTTGATAACGTATTTGAACAACTTTGAATATAATTATAATTAAGCTACTACTTACAAGTGAAAAGTGAACTCTGGACATTTTAATCTTGTATGTCTCCTGCACCACTTCACAACACATGATGGCATGATGATTCACAATGATATTAAGCTAAAACGTTCGACATATGCTCGCTTGCAAGGAAAATGTCCGACTGATGGCGCGCTGGACACAATTTTGAAGCCCCGCCTACTTGGACACAACTTTTGTTGGGCCATTTTCTTAACGCAGTTAGATTTCCTGAGTATTATTTATTCGTAGATTTAAACTCTTAATTAAACGATTTTATCACCGCGGTAGTTCGGAACGGCGAACTTCCGATCGGATTACTTATTTCGAACAAACTGTACTTCCGTGATAACGATTTTTGAGCAAAGTGATAACACTTAATGGGGTGATTCTACCCGTCATACTGACCAACTTATCATATTAAACCCAATAAAGACACGTGAAAAATAAAACGATATTTCATACATGCCGTAATGTGGTTTTTACTTTTGTATGAAGATGTATTTGTTTTTCACGAATAGGGTATAGGTTTCATAGGAAAAGTTGTTTAGTAAGACATATACCTATATATTTATGTTTGCTATTTCTTTCTTATTATCTTCCTAGGTATTTGTTTTTTGTGTGGATTGTGTTGTTTTAAATAAAATATTTTCTTTCTTTGTACAAAATCAAAATCCTGCTTAAAACGTGCCAAATCAAACTAAGCCAGCATGTTCCAATGCATTAGGGACATTAAACGGGTTGATAATGAAAGGAATTATCCTCACCGATGATAAAGTTGTCGAGATGTTGCGAGATCTCGATAGAGTTGGTGAACACTTTGTTGTTGACGTACAGCGCTCGCGGACGACGGTACACGCCTCGGCCCCCGAAACCAACGATCGCGTATCTGAGAAGAAGTTGGTATTACAAAGAGTTAACATACCATCACGCTTGTATTCCCCGAAGGGTTACGCAGAGGTGTACTAATGTACTGCCTCAACTGCCTCGTTAGTCTAGTGGTCCCAGGTCGAGCAGTGTTATTGGATTTTGCTATGAAATTCTCTGTAGCAAATCGGAGTCTGGATTTGTGCCCGGTTAATTGCAAAAGAGCCTATTGCATCGATCGAAACCAGGACCTCTAGCGTAGCAATTGCGCTTAGGACCACTGGACGAATGAGGCAGTCATAACTTTTAACTCTTTTTTAGATTCATTTTAAACTAATTACTATCGAGTAAATTCCGGACTTTTATCTTTTCTTTGGTCCCACATATAATGGCTTTATATTATTACGATATTTATGGGAAATTCCCACAATTGGGAAAAATATACTCTACGCGGACGGGCAATAGTTAGTAAAAATAATTAGATTCCCTCACCTATTGTCAGACAGTCCATTCGCCTGCAGCTTGCTATCAAATGCCTCCACGAACAAGTCCATGTTCTTGCTCTTGCGCAAGTTTTTATTGCAATGCTGTGCTTCCACTATGAACACCACATCTGTCGTGTTCGGGATGTATTGCAGAATGTGGAAGGAACCTTCCTCTATTATGTCGCCTTGAGGAGTTGAACACCTGTGAGAAATAGGGCAAAAAATTTTGTTTTAGACGATTCAACATTATTATCACGTCTGTATTCTCCGAAGAAAAAGGAAAAAGCGTACTAAAGTACACCCATAGTTTGCCGGTACGTTTAGGTTCTATTTTAGTGAAGGAAAATATCGACCGCAGGCAGGATTGGAACATGTGTCTTCTGGTTAAATACGAGACGCTATAACCAACTAAGCCACCGCGAGTCCCACCCACTAGTTCGAAATTTGCCATCACATTCGGCATTAACATCTTTGAGGTGCATGAAAAAAGCATAAAAAGTTAAAAATTGAAAAAGACCCCGGAAATTGCGTTATATATATCGATCGATTTTCATCAAACATAGCTAAGAACACTGAACACTCCCGACTTTAGAATTAGTTCTTCCGTTCGGGAGCTACGATACACACAGACATGTCAAGCTTATAACACCGTCCCGTCCCGTCCTTTTTGCGTTGGGGGTTAAAATACGAAAAGATGTGAGGTATAAATTGTAGTAGTAGTCCCTGCTGGCATGTCTACATGAAAGCATGAATGGGTCGGCACGACCGGGGAAGTACTACCCCCCCACAGAATATCGACGTGAAGTATCAGTATGTATACTGCTGCGTTTCGTACGGTGAGTGTGGAGCGCCGGAGGCCCAATTCCTCCCTCAGTCCCCTTCCTTCTCAGTAACCTTTCTCCTTCCTTTCCCTTCTCCTTAAATAGGCTCGACAACGCATTCCAACTCCTTTGGTATTGCAGATGACCATGAGCGGCGATGACTTCTTACCATCAGGTAGCTCGCCTGCTCATTTGCCGAGTTATCTCTAAAAAAAAATTGGTTCACCACTTACTGATGACAATGGTCGGGCATATGTGTGGGGACGTGTTGGTGTAGGCAGAGCTCCCGGTAGGCGCTGGCCAGGGCGCAGGCAGACCCACCCGACATACACTCGCTGTATAGCGGCATAGACGGTATCTATGCAAACAACAATGGTCATTTTATGGTATTTAGTAATGGTATTTAGTCAGATATATGAGTTTAATAATGTAGAGAAATATTTGAACAGAAATTTTGAATAAGGAGCCATAGCAGTGTTGAGTTGACCTGTCCTAACTGACGGCACGTGCACATCAGTCATCGTGTAGCTTAAACATTATTTAAGGTGCTTAATTACTTTACTAAAATCGGAATCATCATTAACTGAAACAACAACAAACAAACAACCTTAGATTGAGTTACAAAATACTCAAACACTTTTATCGATAATATTGGTGGTTACACACTTATTTCAACTTTGTTATAAAGAGCATAAGGTCGAAAAGTGGTTAATCGCCAACATACCTTACAGTACATACATCGCTTTATATAGTAAGGGAAAAAATAATTCAATAATTATGTCCGAAAATAGCATAATCGGCCTATAATGTTCCCAATTGGACACAGGCCTCCTCTCGGTGAGAGGGAGTGGGTCATAATCCGAGGGAACGTAGATGTCACATGTCTTCGATTTTCTTTGTGCTAGGACATGCCGGATTCGTCACGATGTTTTCCTTCACCGTTTTGGGAGCTGTTGTGGAGGTAAAGTGCCTGGGTAGTACATAGTGTGTCTGGGTTCGAACCTACGACCTACAATTCGTAAGTAGCGGCCGTTACCACTGGTCCACCGCCCCCTCCTTCTTTCTTGTATGAAGGGTGAGATTTTTTTAATTAAATTATATCCATAAATAATATTTATATACTTACAACAGAGAAACACGGATGCAACGGCGATACTTTATTTTGGAAGAATTTTTCACATTGAGTATCATTCTTCAGATCTTTGTTTTCGATGTTAGTGGGGTTGGCGCTGGGCACGATGTTCCACTTGTGGCCCAGCGTTGGGATCGACGTAGTGTACGTGTTGTTGGGCAACTGTAGGTCGTCGTATTGTTCGTTGTTGTATGTGCCGAGGAGACCGCCCAGACTTGCGAAGTACCAGCCTAGAGAAAAATTACGATTATTAAATTTTTATTATTAATATTGTCCCCTTTTTGTTAGTAGTGTCTCGCTGGCATGTCTACATGAATGGGTACGCACGACCGGGGAAGTATTACCCTCCCACAGAATAACGACATCAATTAGCAGTATGCATACTATTGCGTTTCGTGCGGCAAGTGTGAAAGCCCAATTCTTCCCTCAGTCCCCTCCCTTATACTTTCCTCCTTCTCCGCCCTTTTCCTTAAATAGGCTCGGCAACGCATCTGTAACTCCTTTGGTATTGCAGATGTCCATGGGCGTAGATGACTACATACCATCAGGTAGCCGAGTAATCCCATAAAAAAATATAAGGCGCTTGTGGCTAAATTAAAACTTAAATGAGTATGAGTAAATCCGCCTGTGGATGAGTGACCATTCTTAATATGCCTCGGTGCAGAAAGTAAATGGGTTGTTGATTATGATAATGATAAGCAGAGATCGAAATAGGCAGAGTATAATATATAATCCAAATTTCGAGGAAGGACGTAACATAGAATGATAATACCTCCTCTAAAATTCCAGAATAATTATAACGACGTTTTAATGACATTGGAAATCGGAATTATTTATTGAAATCTATAGTTACAAATTATTGCTTACTGGCAAACATCAAGCTTTACAAATCCAGTATTGTCTGACCTCGCACAATTAAGGGTTTTCATACATTACGAGGTCAGCTTACACTGGATATGTATAGCTTCATGTGTAACCGTTTATACCTGACACCTGCAGCTTGCAGGTATGGAACAGCAGGTTGCACTGTATTTCGAGTCCATTGTGTCCTTGTACTGTGAGCGAGTCCGTCTGCCTGTCCAGTACTAGTCCATCCACGAGCGCCGGTAGACTCAGGACTGAACGTCCTATTGATACTTCCTGCGAACAAAAAGGGAACGTAAGAAAAGGGGTCTAAAGACTATTCTAGTTTCTGTTATTTTACCTTCGAAATGAAAATATGATTCAAGTAATTTAGTACCAAGTATTTTTTAATTTTAGAAGCCCGAATAGCCAGTATGCCCGAATTCCAAGGGTAAAATAGGGGTTGAATAGCCTAAAACCTTTATCAAGAATGGGGCTATCAAAAAGAATTTTGTAAATCCGACTCATAGTTTCAGAGATTAGCGCGTTCAAACAAATGCACTGTTCCGCTTTCTTATATTGGTTTGGATAACGATAAAATTAATGAATCGAAATTAATGAATTCTGTGAATAGTGTTCTTTTAACAAATTACTTTGAACGGTTAGGTGAATGAGAAGAACCACTGTTTTTATGCCAATTTTCCCTACGTGGTATGAGGAAAACCTACCATATATACTATACCACTATAAAAAAACAAAACTGTTAATATTTATCAGCTGCCAGAAATAAGCGATACAGTAATAATAGTAGTAGTACAGTAACAATAATACGTCAAACCTATCCTCGTGAATTCAGTGTACTGAGAGATTCTTGTTCGACTAGGTGGTTTGACAATACATACATTCCGGAGCTATTTCTTTTGCACGGTCCCCATTACAGTTCCATGAGAGAGAGAGAAAAAAAAAGAGAGATAGAGAGAGAGAGAGAGAGAGAGAAAGAGAGAGAGAGAAGACAAGAAATCGGCAGTTACCTCTCTATAGAGATCGATGTGCACGAGACTGCGTCTGGTGAGCACGACCAAGTTGTATCTCCCCTGTTCGTTGCTCTCCATAAGCACTGTGAAGTTATCCTGCCTGTAGTCTTTGCTGAGTAAGAACGTTCCCGCTTCCGATATCGTGAACACGCGCTTGTCGAATGTCACTAGTGTACCTTGGCCAGTCATCATGGCCATGCCTGGAAGAAACATGTAAATGTAAGTCAATCTTAGCATATCACATTTTAGTATAAGGCCAACTTTGAATAAAAAATCTTAAAAAAATATTGAATAATAATTATGCTTTACAGCACACTGTTAATTACGCAGATTTGCACTATCCCCTGACGATATAGGGTTACAGATACCAATAACCATGCAAAAGGGGGCAACCCTATTGCCATTTGGCCCAGATCCGAACTCCGACCTGCTATTGAGCATTTCCTACTAAGAAAATAAAAAAAATCTGTTTCATTGTCAAATTCTAGTAGATATTTTAAGTCATTGCTTTACGTGTTTGTATTCAACTGATTTATTTGCAAAATGCCCCAAAAACTCACCAGCGAATGGCGGCATCAGATTATCGAAGTCCATATAAGGTCTGATGTCGTAGTAGAACGACCAGATGCTCTTGTTGGTGGTGAGCCACTCATCCATGAAGTTCTTCACTACGCGGTACTCGGCGATCTCCGTGAAATCCGGCGTGCGGTTAAAGGCGTGCCATGACATCGGCAGCTTTTGTTCCAGAAGGATCGCGCCCACTCGAGGGTCGAAAATGAAGTTCGTTTTCGGCGTTCGATGTCTGTAAGGATATGTTTAACATAACGTAGCAGTCTACCAACCCACAGTTGGCTAGCGTGGTGGATTATAGCCTAATCCCTCTCGTTCTGAGAGGAGACACGAGCCCAGCAGTGGGACAGTGTAATACATACTGCCTAATCGCTTTCAAAACGATAGCAACGTAATGTTATATGTTCGAAACAGATTCGTTAGTGGGTTTGAGGGATCAGATCTTTACCAAATTTTCAATTGCACCACCTCAGGACTATAATCTTTCTCAAGAACTCATTACATTGTCCCACAGCTGGGCACGGGTCTCTTCTCAGAACAAAAGGGATTAGGGTATAGTGCACCATGCCAGCTTATTGTGGAATTTATGGCAAAGGAAAAGCTATTATGCTTATTTGATTTAGAGCTAATGAGCGATAGCTAATGGTATAAGGAGTAACTAAAAATAGCCCACTATTTAACATCTCACTGCGAAAGCGGCGGATAAAACTACGGGACTAAGGTCCAAAACCAAATAAAAATACGACTTACAGCTCTTCGTATTGCAGCGCAGTCTTGCTCATGTCAGTCAGCTTGGCGTACAGAATTTCCCCAACTGTTTCCAAAGCTTCACCGATCAAAAAGTAATCGTACCACCACTTCAGACGGACGTATGCTTCTTGATACTATAATAGGGGAAAAAACATTAATCTTATATTTATTTCTCACACTAGTTAAACATTAAAATAAATAAAAATATTTTTTACGGATTATATAGCGTTACAGGGGCAGAGAGTGGCCGTTATGTACGGATATGTTAGTAAATGATTATTAGAAAGATTTGAAGATCAGTCTCTGTGGACTTTACTAAAAGAGGCCTACGTCCAGCAGTGGACGAATACGGGCTGATGATGATGATGGAAGCAATTAATCCGGTTCATCATCATCATCATCATCATCAACCCATTACATTGTCCCACTGCTGGGCACGGGTCTCCTCTCAGAACGAGAGAGATTAGGCTATAGTCCACCACGCTAGCCTACTGCGGGTTGGCAGACTTCACACGCCGTCAAGAACATCTTTCGGGCATGCAGGTTTCCTCACGATGTTTTCCTTCACCGTTTAAGCACGTGATGATTAATTATTAATACGCACATGAATTCGAAAAGTCAGAGGTTTTCGAAGTCATGTGCATTCAACAACTTTTTCTAGGCTATCACTGAAAAAGCAGTGATAGCCTAGAAAAAGCAGTGATAGCCTAGCGATATGACCATCGGACTGCCAATCGGACGGTCTCGAGTTCGAATCTAAGGCACGCACCTCTGACTTTTCGAATTAATCCGGTTGCTACCCAATATTTGTCATTTGTCGCTTTCATAACTTACTTAAAATTACTACAATATAGCATTTTAACATCTCTACTTCGAACACATAACAAGTAAACTCAGTCCTACCTTCTCTCGTACATAGACCACTTGCTTAGTCTTCAAGAAGTTCTCCCAAGCGTTTCTGAACTCCGCGTACAACTGTGTGAACTCGTCCTTGAAAGGTATGTACTTTTCGATCTTGCTCCATACCACGTTGAAAAGCTTCTTGCTGTATTTCTTTATGTTGGTGATTAAGTCGTTGTTCATTAGGTCCTTGTATATGCTGCGGAAGAAATGTGTGAATAAAATCGTGATGTTTTATGTAATTGAAGTTATCCGTTGCAGAAAATACGATAGATATATGGATAGCCTTGTATATGCAAGCAAGCTGGAAAGAGATACATATAGATTCTTATTATTAGTTATTTTATTTATATAGTTATTTTAAGCAGTAAGCTCCAAATGGATATCCAAAGATTAATGATTATCTAATAATCTTAGATGGGCAGAAAATCGCACAGAGGGTTACTCACAGATCCATTTCATGACCAAACGTCGATACATAGTTGAAATACGGCGAATCCGTCAACTCTTGAGTCCTATTATAGAAGAAATCCATCACACTCTTCCAGACAGTGAAAACAAATGACTCAGTATAATGTAGAACTTTGAAGAATAGCGGCTCTATTGATTTCAGGACTTCGTGCCAGTATTTAGAGAGTCTATTAGTCGCATTCACCCAAGTCTCCTCCCAATACTCCAAAAACTTCATATGCAAATCTCTTATAAAGTTGTCATATTGCAAAATCATTGCTTCCAGCCTATCTGATACTAGTTCCATGAAATCAGCTTCTAGAACTCTATTTACGGACTCCAAAAAGTTCGCATAAGCCTTCTTGATGGAGTCGACGATGTATGTCAAACTCTGCTTAATGGACTGGCTGGTATTGCCCATCATACCCCACATATCGTTTACTATTCCGGGCAAGCTTTCCAAATGGTTCCTAATAGCCATTTCATCTAGTACATAGTAGGTAAACTCAACGATATCTTTTACATAGAAGTCATTGCTGCTATACGACTGATTCAAAAACCGTTCAAACTCGTCCAAATCGTCTTTAATCACATGTAAATCGTTCAAATCGTCTAAAAATTCTCGTATCCTGGGTTTAGCGTCCGACCAGATATTTTTGAGAGCTAAGTGAGCTTCCATTGGCATTTCTTTTATAATAACTAGTGTGTCGTTGATTTGACTGTACAAAAGCTTCAATGTGTAGACAGCTTGGGATTTGACCTCGGTGAAGATCTCTGGTCTCCATTTGATGGAGCTGGTGAGGAGGCGGGAGTGGTTGAGACGGATGTAGGAAGCTAAGTCAACGGTCACAACGTCGTCGAAGTTGCGCCATGAGTCGATTTTGGCATATCTCGTGTCGACGATTTGGCCTATCATGTGGTATGAGATATCTGAAAAGATTTTTAATACATAAAGTCTTTGCTTATTTCATGATTTGAACATTCACCTGCCAAGCATAATGGTATAAGTTCAAATTTAAAGTTTCAGGGTAACAATAGCTTAATTCAGTAAAGCTCGTATAAACCCCTAGTATACGCAACAATAGATATTGCATTTATGATTATAATGTAGTCCTTCAAGGGTTAAATAGTGTTATGAATATGTATCATTACTTTACTTTAAATTGCTTTGACAGTGAGAGTACAGTCGCCTGTCAGTTATAGAAAACTGACAAATTTCTCCAAATAATTTAAAACCTTAAAATGTTGATGATTAAGGTCCAAACCGACTGAGGAAATTTGTCATTTAACCTGATGTGCTGGCGACCGTACCTAAATATTGTGATGAGATAATTTTATAACAATATTATCCCACAATTACGATATAAATGTTGTCGGACATGCTACTTAAAGTAAAATGTCAGTCTTTACTTCTGAGGATCCCTATAACATTCATCATAGACCATTCTGTTCAGGTCATAGTCTCATACAACTATGAAGCAGGCTAACCTTAAAAAAATTGTTTAGTCGGCCAGAATAATAAGAATAATTTTTGCTTTATTTGCTTAAAAAATGTAATTCTTCAAACTAAACAGACAGATGTGTGCTGCAGAGATTGTCCTCCACTTCTTCTCCCTAGTGTTAAACTAGGAAGTGGTTAAGGGCGGGCGTTTTGGGGGACTGTCTATTGTAAATTTGACGTTCGAAAAGTGCTGATCTTCAGCCTAGTTTGAATAAATGACTTTTTGTTTTTGATTTTGATTTGAGGTTAATAGTTACCTGCGTAACAGATGAATACAAAACTTAGTACCTAATTATATAGATGAAACTTACCATCGGTACTATTGTAATGTGCCACGAAAGACCTGTTCTTCATGGAGAAGGTGGCAGTGCCCGTATCGTTGCCGGTCGGTCGAATCACGAAAGTCCTTAGTTTGTACTCTGGGTAAACGAGTTCCCAAGTGCCATTCACTTTGTAGAAGTATGTCTCGTTGGCTCGCTAAAAAAGATCGAGTTAATTAAGAGTTAGCACACACTTTTATTTAATGCCTTTGACTCGATTAATTTGGGGGTAACCAATGCAACGTAAAGAAATGATACACAAATAATGCAATGCTTGCTATTGTATATCGCATTTTACAAATGCCTGTTGTAATGATTAAATTCAAGCAAAAAGTCGAATAAAGACAACTTGCAATCTATCGCACGAATCAAAGAACTATCTATTCTATCTATTACTATTCTATCATTTAACGAGAAATTACTATTTTACAGGGTAAAATTTTAGGGTAACAAGGAAGACCTCGAAGAAGTTTTATTGAAGTGAAGGAAAAAGTGGGAGTTGAGTCGTATCAAGAAGTCAAACAGAAGGCAGATATGTAATGATATAGATATTGTTTCACTGACCAGGCTGTTAAATAGAAATAGAAGTGTAAGTTACAAGACCCCAGAGGGATACAAGAATAAGCTATACATGAAAAGCTTGCTATAAAAAAAAACTCACCTCATAATGAATAGCACTATTAGCTGTATCGATTAAGAACTTATTGTGTCTCAGTTTCTCATAGAACAGAGACTTCTGGAACCTGTAGAAGTTATTGAAATAGTACCATTTGCTGTGTATGTTTATATCCGACTTCATATCCAAGTCCAGATTTGTTGAGGGGTGATTGCAGGTCAAAGCAAACTTGTAGTCTCGTACAGGTCCATTCGAGTTGTCCGTTAAGATCGACTTTAAGTTAAGATATTCGTTCTCGTAGTCAGAGTATTGTAGTTCTAGGGAGATGTTTGACATAACTGATGGCGTGGAAAGGTACTGTCCTTTGAGGGTTACGTCCTGTAAGAGAAATTATGGTAAGATATGGTAGAAAAACAGTAAGTAGTCACAGTTTTACGAATAAGTTGTCTGGTTTTTCAATAGAAACATGAACGCTAGGAGAGCTTATAATCTTTGTATAAAATATCTTGTACTTCTGTCTAGATTCTCATTCTTCCTATGTATGTCACTGAACACCTGAATGGCTGAACTAATATTGATGAAATGTTTGTGTGTTTCGAGTGGATCTCTGAATGGTTTGGATTCATAAATTGGACCCAGTAGGGAATGTCTATCGGGTCCCACCAGTAGTATAGATAAATTTATTTATTTATAGTTATACACAAAGACTTTCATTTCATGAGATGATAGTTTCTTTAATTTTTTCATCGTATAAAATGAGATAACAATTTTCACAATTGTACACTTGTATAAATAATTAATTTCATGTAATGATATTTATTTCTGTAAATAGATGTTATAAGGAGACTTTTACAAGTCAGTATTTTACATTTCTTTGCTCTTTTTATCATATGAAATGAGATAACCACACATTTTCACGAATGTACACCTGTATAAATAATTATTTTCATGTAAAGATATTTATTTCTGTAAATAGATCCTATAAAGAGACTATTACAAGTCAGTATTTTAATTATTTTTAAGTTCAAGATGGTGCCGGTATTTTGAGAAGAAAAGCCGAAACAAACTCAGAGAATTATGGTCTCTTTAAAAGTTCAGACACAATTATTATAACATGAAAACAATATACACAAGTGGGACTTTTTAAAACATTACCTTTCTAAACGAGGGATGCGCTAGCGACAGGTCTATATTATGCAAGTTCCCCTCGGCGACAGGGGGATTTTCCCACCTTCCCCTCAACTCAGCAGTCTTGTTTTCCTCTTTAACATTCCAATGCAGAAGGGCAGACCCATCTAGCAGTGTGTCTTGCAAGTTGTATAGAGCTACTAAGTTGAATGTGCGGAGTGGGTACCATACATTCATTACTAGCTGTTGGGACTCCGTTTCCGCCTGTGAAGTAGATTGAACAGTTGAAGGGTATTGCGTTGAAAAGATTAAAAGAGGTCGGCATATGTTTCGTTCTCTTTGGTAACTGAAAATTTCTATAAACATTTGAGGATATATTTTTTTTATGTCCGAGTGAAATGGAGCGGCTTAAGAATTGTAGGTCGTAGTTTAGAGTCCAGGCCTATGTCCTAGAAACAAAAATTGGAAGACATGTGACATTTACCAACCCGCACTGGGCCCGTGTGGTGGATTACGGCCCATTACCTCACATCAAGAGGAGGCCTGTGTCCCAACAGTGGGAACAATGTACATTTACTTTTATCGCGTTTCTTTTTTTTGTAATTGTGATTTTGGTGTGCAATAAAGAGTATATAAATAAACTAGCTTTCCGCTCACGACTTCGCCCGCGTGGTTTCTCGGCTTTTCTGTACTATATGTATGTATTATACATATAAAACTTCCTCTTAAATCACTCTATCTATTGCTGAAATCTGCATTAAAATCCGTTGTGTAGTTTAAAAGATCAGCGAACAGACTTTGTTTGTTGCAATGAACGCGCTAATCTCAGGAACTACGGGTCCGATTTGAAAAATTCTCACAGTTTTAGATAACCCATTTATCGAGGAAGGCTATAGGCTATATATCATCACGCTAAGACCAATAAGAGCGGAGCATAAATGAAAAATATTGCAAAAACGGGAAAAATGCAGAAAAGCCGAGAAACCACACGGGCGAAGCCGTGGGCGGAAAGCTAGTACTTTGTCAAGAAGAAAATATATAAAAAAAAAAATAGATGAGAACTTACCGTAGTTTTATTAGTTACATGTATATCGTAGTTGAACCACACATCTTCAGCCCATTTCATCTTGCTGCCTTGCTTCAACTCCTTGTCAACGGCTTCGTACTTGTTGTCAAATGTCCAGGTCCGGTTGCCATGGATGGCAGTGAGCTTAAGGTCCTTGCCAATATCGTATGTGTAGACATCTAGCTTACCAGTCACGTTGAACTTTGTAGCGTTGTGGAGATGGAACACTGTCGCTTGTTTCACGTCCTGGAGACGGGTCAAGATTCATTGGTTAATTTGGTGTTGGGTTGCAGTTTTTCGTGAATTATCTATGTCATGTCATGTGGCATATTTTACTGAATTATGACATGTCATTTTGTAGTATTAATTATTGGTAGTGAAAGTGAATTTGTACTATTGAAATGTCCGAGATGCGTGCTTTGAGTTTGAAATCGAGTTTCATAACTTCAAGATCAATCACGTCTTTAGTTTCCAAAAGGTTTCGCGGATGTCTAATGTACACCCACATTTTGCCGTTATGTTTAAATACCATTTAATTGGTGGTGAGCTAATTGCGTTTAACCTTGCACAAATTCAAACTCCAAGCTGCTACTGAGAATTTCATAGAATACCCAATAACTTTGCTAAACCTGGGAATCGAAGATAATTGAACCACATAACTTCAGTTATTGAATTAACTGACTCATTAGTCTAGTGGTTAATAATTCAAAATTTTAGTAGAAGTAAACAAAACAAATACTCACAGTATTTCCAGTATCATCGTACTCATGAATATACTTTATACCAACAGGCGTATGGACGTTTTCCACCTCTATATTCATGGTAGCAAGATCCAAATTCCTTTCGCTCTTCGTCAGAATCTGATTAAAGCATCCCTTAACAAATCTCTCACGATCAAAGTCTATTGTTGCATTTCCATTGCTGCCTTTATCGAACTGTATGTAGTAGTACTGTGTATTGACGAGGTGCTGACGGCTCAATGGAACGGAAAGTGAGATGACGCCGTTTTGTGTGAAACCCTTCTCTTGTTTGTGGTAGCGGTGTGTTGTATTCACTGAAGCGGTCTTGTTTGGCCAGAACAGATCTACTTTGTTGTCCGATTGCTCTTCTAGATTGTTGATCTGTTGAATATTTGTGGAGGAAATATGTATTATAGAAACATTTTTTGCTGGATATTATTCATAGAGGCAGCTGACCAATGAGATACAATAAGAGTTCAGCTTAGTTTGTCAATCATAATGCGATTTACCGAGTGATCATTTTAGCTCTTATGGTGCTTTTCAGCCTTTGATGTTTTGAAATATCGGTCTATCTTTAGCGATAGCGAGTTCTTTAAAACAAACTTTCTAATTAGACACTGAATTAAACAAACCGTAGTATATATTAAACCGTAGTATAGATTAATTCGGAGTTAAACATAGATTCGTTTTCAATTAGGCAAACATTCATTCTGAATTAGGCAGAGATTCATTCTGAATTAGGCATGGATTCTATCTGAATTAGGCAAAGGTTATTTTTGAATTAATTAAAAAAGATCACAATATTTACTATAACAATTAGACATCTCCTAGAAATAAGTCACCTTACGAGTCTATATATTTTATTATTTGATCCTATAAATGCTACTGATTTGAAAAACTTACATCAAATATAGACTTCAACCAGGGCAGTCTCTTGAAAGGGGTGGTGAAGTTGAAGTGTCCATCTGTATGCTTAACGCCTCCGTAGCGCAGGTCTATCTCTCCGATCTGACTATCGCCCGGGTGATGCATGTCACCCCTAGAAAGGAAGACAGCGATTATTTTTGTTTTGCATTGGTTTAAATCTTAAAAGTGTCACATGACACCGCATAGGTTCATAAGAGTACGCGTAAGCGGAATACCGACGTGCGAAGGGTGGATCGATTAGCAGACTCAATTACAAATTACGAAATAAGTCCCCCTCCGCATCTATCTGTTTGCAATAAATTTAAAAACTGAAGGGATTTTTATGAGGTTTTCAACATTAGGCAGAGTGACTTATGGACTTTCCCGTGAATCAGTTTAGGTGTATATTTGTTAAGATTTTGTGTAAATTGGAGCAGCATTTCTCATCTGACAACCTCGAGAAGAAACGCCGAAACAAACTCAGAGAATCATGGTCTCTTTTACAGCCCAGACTGTCCAGAAAATAGTAATATTATTAGAAATGCAAGTTTTACAATGTAGGGAAAAAAACTGAATAGGCCTTTTGAAGAAAGTGCCATAGCAGCTTTGAGTTGACCTGTCCTAACTGACGGCACGCATACATCAGTCATCGAGTAGGTCAACCGTTTTTCAACCAGTACGTCTGTATTCCCCGAAGGGTTAAGCAGAGGTGTACTAATGTACACCCACATTTCGCCGGTATGTTTAGGTCCCATGTAATATGAGACGAGCCTATTGCCATTTACCGGGCCCAAATCCAGACTCCGAGCTGCTGCTGAGAATTTCATAGAGAAACCTAATAACACTTTGCTCGACCTAGGGATCGAACCCAGGAGTTCTAGCGTAGCAGTCGCGTTTAGGACCACTAGACTACTGAGGCAGTTTTTCAACCATATCTAAACTTATATTACAAAGAGGAAACATTTGTGTTTTTGTATGTATATCTGTAATGTTTTCACACAAAAACTACTGGACCGATTTCAAAAAATTATTCACCATTAGAAAGCTGCATCTTCATTGAGTGACATAGGATATATATATATATTTTTTTAAATTGAGATGCCTATTAAAAATGTAATAATATAACCCAAGGTGTGAAAACACGGGCGAAGCTGCGGGCGGAAAGACTAGCTTTCCGCCGCATAAATAAATTCATATGTACTTACTTTACAATATGATAGTTGTGCACCATGTCCTTTTGGTAGGACCCTTTGACCTTGAGCGTGGGTACATCATCATACATCGGTGATGACAGCGTGTAGTCGATATGGTTGGACCCATTCACGTCCCACTTGTACTTCACTAAGTTTTCTATGTGCTTGTATTTAGAACTGGACGTCCAAGTGATCGTGGAGTTCGTATCTATGCTCTCCGCTAGGTAAAGCAACTGAAATGGAATATAAGATTAAGTCATCCATCATCACCATCCAAGGACATTGTTCGTATTTTCGAGCATTAAAATGTGTTTTTTTATTTTTATTATGGCAGTTTTAATTTAAAGTTAGCCGCTATGCCTTCGGCCAGTATTTGCGCAGGATTTTCTTAGAGGTGAGCTAAAAAGTTTTGATCGAGAGGATTGTGAAAGGAACAGAGGACAAAATATTGGATGTGCAAGCGGGATTCAGAAGGAGCATGGGATGTACGGATCAGGTCTTTTCCTTGCATAGCCAAATAATACTTGGCCAATGGCCAAATAGTCTATTGCGCATTCGTAGATTTGGAAAAGGCCTACGATAGAGTGATTAGGAATGAGTTGTGGTCGGTAAGTACTGTCCATGCATGAGGTGAATGGCAGTCAGTACGGGCACTGAAATCACTCTATGAGGATTCCAGTGTGATGTCCGAGATAAACGGGGCTTATATTGAATGGTTTGACATCAATAAGGGTCTTTGACAAGGATGTGTAGCGTCACCGTGGCTGTTCAACTTATTTATGGACAGTTGTCTAAAGGACTTGAAAGAGAGTGTTGTTGTTTAAGAATGTATGTATGTGTTTTACAGTTTCAAAGTAGAGAAATATAACAGAACTCACATCGCCTTTGACGCCTGTGATGATTTTCGTGACATCAGTCCTGTACTCCGCTTCTAAAGTCTTGAGCGGTTGCTCATTGGTGCCCATGTAAGCATCGATGTTCAGTGTATGTACATCCACGTTAGGTTTCGGGAGGATAACGTTTATGATCAAGTTCAGCCGTTCGTTCAATATGTAGCCGAAGGAGGCGTTACCACCGATTCTGTTAAGAGAAGAGTTTCTTGTTGTACATTCACCATCAAATATATCGGAGCGAAAAAACTGAATTATCTAAGCAACTATGGAAATTCAACTTTATCTTAGTGCGGTAACATATATGTCAGAATGACAGCTGCCGTGTGTAACGTTCATTCTAAAACATCCTTTACTGTCACTGAGATATGCTTTTATTTCTCTAGTTGCTCGGATAATTATGGACAGTTAATTTGCTCCGATATATTTGATTCTGACTGTACACTAAAGGACAGTGGATATATAAATACAAATAATTTGTAATACTTATTATTAGGGTTTTCTATGATATTCTTAATTGCTACTGAGATTTTTTTCAGTTGTTCAGTATTGCCATGAAATTTCTGGGCTTTTTAAGTGTACCCTAGTGGGTTGCGGAGATCAGATGACAATAATATCGAAAAGGTTAGACTGGAAGATACCCTCAATAAAGTTGAGAAGGGGAATCGTCTATGAATCTCAGTTACAAAAAATGTCTGAACCTTGATTGCCTACTATCTTAAAACAATAATTATATATTTCTCGAAGTAAACTAATTTAACTATACGTACCATCATGCCTGTATTCCCCGAAGGGTTAGGCAGAGGTTTACTAATGTACACCCAAATTTCGCCAGTATATTTAGGCCCCATGTAATAGGTGGCGAGCCTAATAGTAATTGAAGCATCATCATTATCCATTAAATAAATGTAATATTAGATGTATTGGCTAAATATAGTTCAGGCCGCTTATTAAAACAAGGCAGATAATTGAATGACTTATTTAACTAATTGGCTGTGTCATTTCTAAAAGTTATTACTTACACCCAAACGTGGTCGAGGTCCATTTTGAAGCCTGCGTCAGTCTTCTGCATCATGTCAGGAGTTGTGCTGTTGCCGAAGTATATGTCCAAGTCCACACTCTTCTCTATGTCCTTCACGTGTTGGTGCCCTAAAGCCTGATGTGGAGTTTCAAGATAAGCAAATCTTTGTAATAAAAGTGACTGTTTTACTTCAAATGAATAGAGGTGCAAAGTCTTTAGTTTTTTTCCTAGAAAAGTGTAACAAAAAGTGTAAATGATTGAACAAAAAGATATAGAAAGAACGATCGAGATAGAAAAAGGGAGAGGGAATGTTTCATACCATCACGCCTGTATTCCCCGAAGGGTTAGGCAGAGGTGTACTAATGTGCAAATACACCTCGCCAGTATGTTTTGGCCCCATGTAATAGGGGGCACAAATTCAGACTCAGAGTCGCCACTGATACTTCATAGAAAAACCCAATAACACTTTGCTCGACCTGGGGATCGAACCCAGGACCCTCAGCGTAGCAGTCACGCTAAGGACCACTAGACTAATAGGGCAGTCAAAATGTTTCACTTCTAAATGGTAAAGTATTCCTTTTCTTACAAGTCCATCCAAAGGTTGTCTGTAAGAGATCGCTGTCAGCGATAAGACCGCCCATTGGACCACTCTTTCTTTTTTAAATTGTTCTTAGCATTAAGTTTTTTTGGTGTGCAATAAAGAATATTCTATTTCTATTCTATTTCTATTTTTATGAACTAATAAGTTGTTGTTCATTGATATGATATCAGAGGTGCGTGCCTTGAATTGCAAAATGAACCCAGAAATTGGATTGCGGAGGTCTGATGGTATTCACTTCATGTAAAATACTGAAATTCAGCTGCATCTAGTTAGACTGGAAGCAGACCCCAGATAATTAGGAATAGGCTAGGAGAATTACATTATGAAAAGTCAGATTTGCCTTAGATTTGAATTCGAAGGATTTTTACATTACCACCACTTTCCACTTTACCGCATCATTTACCACCGCTTTATGTTGGCAACACCAACAAACTTAATTATAATAAATTACTTTAATAAGTAGTGGCAATACGGATTCATCCCTTTCTGTGCCTGGACAGTCAGCGAGCGCGTGCTCTTTTGTATTAATTACTGTTGTAACATACCATCACGCCTGTTTTCCCCTTAGGGTTAGGCAGAGGTGTACTTAATGTACACCCACAGTTCGCCGGTATGTTTGGGTCCCATGTAATAGGGGGCGAGCCTATTGCCATTAACCGGGCACAAATTCAGACTCCGAGCTCCTACTGGGAATTTCATAGAAAAACCCGATAAAACTTTGCGACATGGGGATCGAACCCAGGACCTCTAGCGTAGCAGTCGCGCTTAGGACCACTAGACTAATGAGGCAGTTACTTATTTATTTATTTATTTATTTCTTAAGGCAATTACAACAGATATCAGTCACATAAATGTAAGTAATAAAAACACAGTAGGCATTGCTCTGATTGATACCCTAACGTAATCACACAACATGATAAGCAATGTTATTTATTTTTTTAAAGTACATACAACATCTTTTGGGAGGTTACAGTTAAATACTATCATTACAATTAACAAAACAAACATGAATGAGCATACTATTACTGTTGTACTATTAAAATAAAGCCGATTAGAAACAGGTGGCAGTATATTTAAGCCTTCTTCCTGATTACCCTAACCACATTTGGTCAAGAATACGAATTAGGGTAAGTCGGCCATTTAAACACTTTATACCTTATCTTTGCGTGAATTCAGTGATATTACATAACATAGACTTACTCTTATAAATAGATCGCCGAGCAAGAAGCTCCACTTGAGATCACCTTCACCCTGCATGTCCGGAAGTTCATATTTACACAGCAAGTAGCCGGTCTTAGGACCAAACCTATATTTAAAACAATATGGGATTAAAGCTCGTATTCTAGGACTCTTAAGCAATGTTTTCGATTCCACATTTGTTTAAAAAGACAGTATTGAGTAAATTTTGTTGAAAATAGCGCACGGCTACTCGTTGAGGTATAAGAAATCAGTTTACGCTGGCCTCTTGTTGTATGAAAAACCTACACAATACGAGATCAGCTTAAACTGGTTTTGTATAGGTTGACCTGTAGCCGTGTGTACTAGAAGAAAAACAATTGAAAGTTTGATAGAATGTTCATTATAATCTGAATAATGTTTTTAGGTGAAAGCAAAATTGGGAAACGCTGAAAGAGCTTCTTTTGTTGATGAGGTTGATTTAAAAAGGGTGGTCAACTGCATATTTTTACGGCCTCATAAAAATGTTTGAAAGCATGTCAACATTACTTGAACACAAATTATTGTCATGTAACAGCGTACCAACATTTCTGCAAATAAACGACTTATTTTTTTTTTTGCATTTGAACATTGTGTAGGACGCCTGAAAGAAATAAAATATCATTTATTATACTTACAAGAAGTCTGTATCGCCCTTTACGTATCTTATCCTCTGTAGTGGGGTCGCTGCTTGGACACTTAGCACTTTCCTTAGCCCCGGGTAGTTGTCCACGCGAGTTTTAAAGTAAATATCCTTGTATTTAGAGTTGGGGATATCCAGCTGTTAATATATGAACGGTTACAGTTATTTTACTAATGATAATTGATTATCATACTTATATATGTGCCGTTAGGGTTGTTTTTTGTTTTGACATTGATGAAATAAACTTTAAAATCTTATAAGGAGTTGGTGGCTAGAGAATTTTATTACCTACTTTTGCAATTCACCGGGCACATATCCAAACTCAATAACACTTTGCTCGACCTTGGAATTGAAACCAAGACCTCTAGCGTAGTAGTCGCGCTAAGGACCACTAACTAACTAACTAACTAACGAAGCAGTACACAGCCTAAACTTAATACTATACTAGCGCCGCCTAAACTTCACGATTTCACCTGGTCCTAAGAGTCGTAGCGTGATATTAAATAGCCTATAACCTTACTTAAGAAATAGGCCATCAAATGCAACAATATTTTTTTTAATCTAAATTGAAGTTCTAGAGATTTGCAACGCGAAACAAACTCTTCAGCTTTAATATTCCTTCCATAAGCTTCCTAGCAATATGGGTCGCACGTTACTAGTATTCTTGTTAACCCCTCGTGCTAAATGCTGTGTTACGAGTGGGTCCACGTTAGTAGTGCAATGGGTGAGTTTCGAACCGGCACCCACATGATCGCAAGTCCAACGCCCTAGCCATTAGGCTACCGAAGCTTCTAAATTATACTAACTACATACATACACTCACGCCTTTTTTCCACAGGGGTAGACAGAAACTATGGACTGCCACTTGCTACGACTCTTGCATATCTCTTTCGCTTCTTCCATATTCATACATCTTTTCAAAATTATACTTACTTTGACGTTGATATCGGTGAAGTTGCCTTCCATTTCCGCTTTGGCATGAAGCGTGGCGGATACCTGTCCCGCAAAGTGCGCAGACAAGGTATAAAGAGTCGGAGTGCTCTCGTATTTGACGCGGATATTTATGTTATCGCCTTGGCCTTTAGGGACCAGGGTTAACGTCATCTGAAAATAATAAGGTTGTGAGTACGTTTGTCACAAAGGAATAACTATCTTTTTTTATTTAGGCATTTTCCATGCAAAGATTATGAAGTTATTTTAATAAGGAAAATATCGTATTCGAACCTGCGTCTTCTGGTGAAGTACACCAGACGCTGTGACCTTGTTTTCCTTCACCGTTTTAGGAGTAGTGGTGATGAAATAATTTACACAAAGTAAATCGCCTGTCTGAGTTCGAATCTACGTCCTACAACTCGGTAAGTTTCGGCTGTTAACTGGTAACAGCCGAAACTTACGAGTTGTAGGACCCAGATACGAACCCAGATAGGCGCTCGTCCCTCACGACGAAACAATCCACTTTAATATGGATAACGAAGAGTATTAAAGAAAGTATACTTGCTTACTTCAAGCGGTTTTCTATTGAGTACTTTGCCGTTGACGCTGTATTCTGTGGTATCAGATACGAAAGAGCCTCTTATATCATCTTCCTGAAACTCGCCTATTATCTTCATAGCTCTGAAATAAATACAGCATTTTAATATTAAGAAAGAACTAAGGAAAAGGGAGAAGAAGGGGAGGAAGAAGAGAAAGAGAATAGAAGAGAGATAGAATAATGGACACAGATCATGAAATACTAGTTATTTTTTATAATATTTTGGCATTAAATAATGCGAAATACATCCACAAAGATGGGAGATTCATTTTCTAGTGTAAGAAAAAGACCTTAAAACGTAGTATGTGGAAGACGAACTTGATATTACCATAGCTTAAGGGCTAATGCGTCTGCTGAACTTAACCAGAGGATACACAAGCGCAATGCACATCTGGGGAAACATACCTTAACCCCAGAGGAAATAAGGGAGCTCACCCCCAAGAACATCCTGGAGTTTATAGTAGTTGCACGGCTTAGCGGTGAACTTTAAATAAATAAGTGGCGATCACAATAGACCGACTGCGGTCGTAGTGATACTATTGTCACAAAACAACAATAAAAAAAAATACCAGAGGAATTTAGGTTCGACTTGTTTGAGGTCGTATTTTTCTTTCACTAGATGTGGGTCGCATATTACTAGTATTCTTGTTAACCTCTCGTACTAAGCTAAATGCTTGTATTACGATTGAGTTCACGTTGGTAGTGCAATGGGTAGGTTTCGAATCGGCAACCACATGATCGCAAGTCCGACACCCTAGCCATTAGGCTACCGCCGCTTCAGAATCAAATTCAGATCATGAATTCCAATCAAATTTAGTCTGTAATTCGAATATCGACTACCTATCGGTAAATCTCACCTAAATCCTTTATGCGGACTGCTAAGCGCGACACTGACAGCCGTTTGACTCTGGTCTGCCTTTAGAGAATAGAAGTTGTCCTCGCTATTGAAGTCCATCATCAACGTGCGGGAGTTCTCTTCACTGTATAGAAGACTGAACTCGGCCGGAGACAGAACTGGCACTAGAGCGCCGCGGGACTTGAAGCGAATGTGCCGGGGGGAGGGGCGCCACACTACGTCCGCGAACACCTATGAAAGAGGGTATTTAAAAAGGTTTATTGAGAACTACCTTTCCGTCCATGGTTTCGCTCGTGTGGTTTCTCGGCTTCTCCCTATTAAAAAATAGCTGACTTCCAATGTGGGTCGCACATTACTAGTATTCTTGATAACCCCTCGTACTAAGCTAAACGCTTGTGTTACGAGTGGGTTCACGTCGGTAGTGTAATGGGTTCGATTGAACCGGCAACCACATGATCGCAAGTGTGGCCCCCTAGCCATTAGGCTACCGCCGCTTAAATATATACATTTCTAAAATAAAAGAAGAACAGACAGACAAAAATTGTAAAAATAATATTTTGTTATATGTATCGTGTATATACATCCATATGCATTTAGTAAAAAAGCGGCTATTTTAATATTAAATACAGACACTCCAATTTTATTTAACTGTATAGATAACAGGTATATTGTAAAAAAATGAAAAACATACCTTTAAATAAATTAATACTATGACTGTCATTAGTCTAGTTGTTCGATCCCCAGGTCGAGGCAAGTGTAATTAAGTTTTCTTTGAAATTCTCAGTAGCAGATCGGAGTCTGGATTTGTGCCCGGCTAGTGGCAATAGGCTCGCCCCTATTACATGGGACCTAAACATACCAGCGAAGTGTGGGTGCACATTAGTACCTACACCTCTGCCTAACCCTTCGGGGAATACAGGCATGATGGTATGTCAAATTAATACTACTTACATAGTTATTCTGATCGCCTTGCTGTATCTGAATGCCGCCGCCGACGACATTCTCCACGTCTGAGAAGTCCTTCTTAAACTGCATCTTGATGAAGTAGTCTTCTAAGTACGCGGACGTTAGGTTCAGACTGCCTGATGTTTCCACAAACGGATCGTCCAACTGTTAAAGGCATTTTAAGTGTTGTGACTTATTTCTGATAAGACCTGAATGGGCCGGCTTGACCGGGGAAGTACCACACTCTCGCAGAAGACCAACGTCCGTGTAGTAGCGTTTCGCTACTGCGCTTCGTTCAGTGAGTGAGAGGGCCGGAGGCCCAATTCCTCCCTCAATCCCCTTCCTTCTCCTTTTCTCCTTCCCTGCACTTTCCCTAAATAGGCTTGGCAACGCATCTGCAACTCCTTTGGTTTTACAGTTGTCCATAGGCGACAATGACTACTTACCACCAGGTAGCTCGCTTGCTCGATTGCCGAGTTACCCCATAAAAATCTAAATAGTAATATGGATGGACCTTGGAGAAGTAACTTCAAGGTCAAATTCCTATACCAGATTTCGATTCGATTTAGGTGTTAAGCCGTGACGAATACGATTTACTTACACATTTACAATATTAGTACAGATTAGTGTATATGAATGACTAGGTCAAAAAGCTGATGGCTTGAAGTGGAACGGGGCTGGACTCGTCAGCATCATCTTCATATCAGCTAAATGAAGTCCGAATGAATGAAGTCTGAACGAACGGCTCCCCCATAGACTTCCACAACGGCCCGTTATATTCCACCTGCATCCAACGACTCCCAGCGACCTTTACCAGGTCATCTGTCCTCCTTATTGGAGGTCTCCACTCTAAAGAACTCGTAGGGCTCGTCAGCCACATGTCAAACATGTTTGCCGGACCGAGTGGGTCCTACGAATTACTAGACGACAGTGCGGTAGGCCTAGCCTAAGATGACGGGATGAGCTTGACGATGACTAGGAACAATAACATGAACAATGACTATGCTTTGTCAAATTTAGCTAGATAATTTTGATAGCTCACTGTTGGGGATGGGTGGTGTATAATCGTTAATAAATCTACTCGATTATTATTTTGATTGAACATGCAATCGATTGTTGCATGTTTATGCTGTATGGATTTGGAATTCAAAACAATATGACTGTCTATCTATTGAATTGAATTAATAATAAATTATTTAATACAATCACAATTTCACCCCTTGAATATTTTCATTCGGTCAGTCAGACTATTTAGTAGAATACATACGAATCGAATTATTTTTTGTGAAAAGGCTCTAAGCAGAGAATATAGGGCTGACACGCAATTAATACCGTTAATAGAACATATTTTGCCAATAAAGAACCAATGCTAATACATTACGTGATATTTTTACATTCGATTTATTTCAAATACGACTTTTATGTTTGTTATGCATGGCACATCACTATCATAAGTACGCGGTACCCAACTATGAAGTACAACATTATCTGTATGATAGTTTCACTAAAAAAAAACGAAAGTTCATCAGCGTGAGCTGTCAAAATTATCAAGCTAAATTTGACAAAGCATAAGTAGTCTATCTTACCTCCAAGCTAGCGAGCGCGGTGATAGTGAAGGCCGGCATGGCGATGTCCGCCGTCATCTTCCAGAGCGCGTCCTCGAGCCTGGCGGCGACCCTGGCCTCCAGCGCCGGCAGCACGGCCAGCGGGGTCGCTATACCCACCGACGCTACGTAAGACTGGTATGTATCGTCCTCCCCGCATTCGTACTCATAGAATACTTTGTACGATATCTATAAGGCATGGAGATTTTATATTTTCGACTAGCTTTCCGCCCGCGGCTTCGCTCGCGTGGTTTCTCGGCTTTTCTCTACCACATTTAATATTTTTTTTTGAAAAAAAAATTAAGAACAGGTTTAAATTTCCCTACACCGCAAAATAAATAATTAATAGATAAGATAATAGATTAATAAGATAAAGGACATAATGGCAGGAACTCGTACAATTTACAATATAAAAATTACTTAGTACAGACTACCAATGATGTTAGATTATTAGAAACTTTATAAATGTACTAATAGCAGTGAGAAAACAAAATAAAGATTCTAGAATAATCCAATACTAGCTTTCCGCCCACGGCTTCGCCCGCGTGTTTTCTCGACTTTTCTGTACTATAATATGTACGTATTATACATATAAACCTACCTCTTGAATCATTCTATCTATTAAATAACCGCATCAAAATCCGTTGCGTAGTTTTAAAGATCTAAGCATACATAGGGACAGACAGACAGCGGGAAGCGACTTTGTTTTATACTATGTATTGAAGGTGAAAAGAAACGCCGCAGTCATTAACCCTATCAGAATCAGTAAACATAAAACATACATACATACCATCACGCCTGTATTCCCCGAAGGGTTAGGCAGAGGTGTACTTAATGTACACCCACAGTTCGCCGGTATGTTTGGGTCCCATGTAATAGAGGGCGAGCCTATTGCCATTCAGCGGGCACAAATCCAGACTCCGAGCTGCTACTGAGAATTTCATAGAAAAACTCAATAACACTTTGCTCGACCTGGGGATCGAACCCAAGACCTCTAGCGTAGCAGTCGCGATTGGGACCACTAGACCAACGAGGCAGTCAACATAAAAAAAGTTTCAAATACAAGTAATCCTGCTCACCTCATGCCAATAAGTGCCATTATACAGTAATACTAGACAGGTGACGTTGATCTTCTGCCCCAGCGCTATATCGACGGTGTACACCGACTTCAACTCTTTCACTGCTTGGAAAGGCGTCACCAAGTTGAGAGTGTTTCTCATCACTGTGTATTCCTGTGAGACAAATAAATATTAATACCATTAAAACAAACGGTGATCAAAGTCCTTTATATATTAAGGCTAAAGTGAAATGTTTATTGGTTTTTCGCAAATTATTCGGTTATAACATAGTGATACGACCATTGGACTGCCAAATCAAAGGTCTCGAGTTCGAACTCAAGCCACGCACCTCTGACTTTTCGAAGTCACGTGCGTATTATTAATTAATTATCACGCGCTTAAACGCTGAAGGAAAACATCGTGAGGAAACCTGCATGCCTGAGAGATTTTCTTGACGGCGTGTGAAGTCTGCCAACCCGCAGTAGGCTAGCGTGGCGGGCTATAGCAGAATCCCTCTCGTACTGAGAGGAGGCCCGTGCCCAGCAGTGGGACAATGTAATGGGTTGACGACAAATACACACTCTTGGTACATGGTAGTTGAAATTGCGTCATCTACAATAATTTATTCACGATTGAGTATTAAATCTTTTTCATAAAAATCTCCATCGTAGGAGATTTAGGTGTAAATTGTAATTTTTGGCCGAATCCATTATTTTACACCAAAATCTTCGTCAATAACGATTTTTAAGCATACATTTTAATGCTCAATCGTAAATAAGTTATTGTTCATGTCGCAATTTCTACTGCCATGTATCTAGAATGTGTTTTAACTGAAAGATTTTCGAAAAGTCCTGGTCGTGAACGGGCCGTTACGCTTTCGAAAAAATCTTTCAGGCATGCAGGTTTCATCACGATATTTTCCTTCACCGTTTTAAGCGTGTTAATTAAATATCGTCGTCGTCATCAACCAATATATTGTCCCACTGCTGGGCATGGGTCTACTCTCAGAATGAGAGGGATTAGGCTGTAGTCCACCACGCTAGCCTACTGCGGGTTGGCAGACTTCACACGCCATCGAGAAAATCTCACATGACTTCGAAAAGTCAGAGGTTTTCGAAGTCACGTGCATTCGAACTTGAGTCCTTAGACATGGCATTCCCATGGTCATATCACAAGGCTATCACTGCACTAATTAAATATACCTATTAATACTCAATTAATTGCGATAAGCTAGAACCTTTATTTTTATATGAATCTCTTTCCTTCTCTTTCTAGTGCATAACTTTACCGGGGATATCGGGATCTTTTGCCCATTGTACTTATCTATAATTTACAACATGTACTTGTCATTGTTTTGGTGTACAATAAATAATATTCTATCTATCTATCTATCTTTACCTCCAAAATAAGTACGTCAGTCAAAACAATCGGAGGTTTGTCCGGCAGGTGAAGTGTCGCGTTGACTTCTAATATATCCTCCTCGTTCGGTCCAACGAACTGCAACAAAGCAGAAAAATTAGTGTCTCCAAATAATAAAGGAATTGGACGGTTTCAAAGTTTGCTAGCGACGCAATGTCTTTTACGCAAAATATCGACACAAATACAATATCCATCTTCCAATAGTTTTTGAATAAGTGTTGTATTACACTGTTAATAGATTAACAATAACGAAACGATAATTTTAATCGATTAGAATATATATTTCAAAGATAATGTATATTTGACAGATTTGCTGCAATTCTTACATACATACATACATACATATTGTCACGCCTGTCTCCCATGGGGGTAGGCAGAGACTATTGATTTCCACTTGCTACGGTCCTGGCACACTACTTTCGCTTCATCTACATTCATTAATCTCTTCATGTATGACCGTGAAATTCTTTGATTACGATATATGTGTTGTGTAAGTACACTTAAGAGCTCAGCTCGACTTCGTTATTTTGCGCCGCGCCAACCCACACTCTATCCCGCTCAACATATGTAAGTTCCAAACTTGAAAGCCGAAGTGAAACTACACAGGGAGTTCTGCGGCAAGGCAGGTAACGCGATAGTTTATAAAGGGATTTATTTCATTAACAGTAGACCAATAGTATCTGGCCCCCGTTAGGGCTATTCCTGCTTGCAGCGCTCGGCTGCTCTAAAGCGCTTACCTACGCTCATCAACCAATACCATCGCAGCATTGGGGTGCTGCGATGCTATTCGTTGATGCTGATTTGCTGAGCCCTTTGATGTGGTAATTGTTTTTTTTTTCTATAATATTGGTCATCCAAAAAGTTTAACAGATTAACTTTTAACAAAAAAAGAATCATCGAAATCGGTTGGCGTGATATTTTGTTATTCGTCCATTTGTCACGCACATACTTAATGCAAATTTAAGACTTATATAGTTTTTCCATAGATGCCATTGTCAGAACTATACCAAATTACCAATCGGGAAGCACCAGCTTTCAAATACGAGTACAAAAAGAATCATCAAAATCGGTTCACCCAGTCGAAAGTTCTCATAACTTTCGACTGGGTGAACCGATTTTGATGATTAAGTAACAAACATGAAACAAAATGAGTTGGTTGTAGTACATTGAACACTCACCTTCATAAGGTGGGCTTGGAAGGTGATAGTAGGGTAGTAAAGCGTATCCAGCACCACACGAGCGCTCGTATCGAAGTTCTCCATGAACATGTCTGGATTCGTTTGAGATTTGTGCTGGAATGCGTCTTGAAGCACGTCCAATAAACCCTTGCCGTTATCTTTTAGAAGAATTGCTATGCCGAACTAAAAAAAAGGATTTTCAAGGTCATTAAAAACTAACTGCCTAACCGGTGCTAAGCTAAATGATTGTGTTACGAGTGGGTTCACGTTGGTAGTGCAATAGGTGGGTTTCGAACCGGCAACCACATGATCGCAAGTCCGACGCCCTAGCCAGTAGGCTGCTGCCGCTTCAATTAGACTGCGCGTTTAGCTAGGCGGTTATGTTGCGTGTTCTTCATACAATTCCCACTTGAGGGGAATAACTGCGTGTTCCATACATATTTGTTTTGAGTCTGGGTGTATTTTTGTCCGTTAATTGTATGTTTATGAAAATCCTCAGTAAGAAATAACAAAGAACACTTAAACTCGAAATTAGATTTTTGATTGGGCGATTAGGCGAGTTTTGATTTGTGAATGTTTAATGGCAATATAATATTACCCTAGTGATATGACCATTGGACTGCCAAATCAAAGGTCTCGAGTTCGAATCCAAGGCACGCACCTCCGACTTTTCGAAGTAATGTGCGTATTAATAATTAATTATTACGTGCTTAAACGGTGAAGGAAAACATCGTGAGGAAACATGCATGCCTGACAGATTTTCTTGATGTGAAGTCTGCCAACCCGCAGTAGGCTAGCGTGGCGGACTATAGCCTGATCCCTCTCGTACTGAGAGGAGACCCGTGCCCAGCAGTGGGATAATGTAATGGGTTGATGAATGAATGGCAATAGACTGGCTACCTGTCGGCTGTATCAATCAGTAATACCTCACGAAAATGGCTTCAATTAATTGAACACCTTATAAACATTTTGTATAAGACTGATTTTAATTTAGTTACGTTCTCAAGTATTATTATTGCTCATAGATTACTTACCTTATGCGTAGACAGTCGCATGGAGATCTCAGTATCAAGACCATCTCCGTAAATATTTTTCAAGACCAGCCCGTTCTCTTCAAATCCTTCGAGAGGCGTGTACAGTTTGTACAAGTATACGAAATTGATGGGTGACCGCCAGTGCCAGATACCAGTACAACCGAAGTCCATTTTGCCCCAACCTACTCTGAAGTCCAACTGCGAAATATAAACATCTTTCAATCAAGTTACGAGTATTTGAGTGAAGGTGAAATTCGAAAAACGATCTTTAAATAACTTTCGCGTATAAAATTTTTTGGTCGTAAGTATTATACTGCGAAAAACGGTTAATTTTATTATTGTGGACTGTATGAAGCACATAGGTAATCATAATGCAAATTAATTAGTAAAAAGTATGTACTCAGATTGTTCTCAATACAAACCTAGCTAAGTTTCAATAGAGTAAAAAAATACAAGCAGCAGCAGTGATAGGAAATTCTTTATTTAAGCTTTCTGTAAAAATATTTTCAAGCCAAAAAAAAATAAAGGTAAGAAACATGTGTAGAACATCTAAATATATACGTCACCTCTTCGGGCGCTCGCTTGGCGATGATCATAGCTCTGTTAAGGTACTGTATTGGCAGCGCTACATGACCGAATATGTGGAAGTCTTGCAGCGTAATCAGTTTGAGAAGCACTTCGATACCTGAGGGTAAAAATAAAGAAACTGAGATGTTAATATCCCGCTAGGTATGGGCATTTTTTTATAGGATAATTCGACTAACGAGCAGGCGTGCTACCTAATGGTAAGTATTCGTCGCCGCCCATGTACATCTGCTATACCAAAGTGGTTGCAGATGCGTTGCCGAGCCTATTTAAGGAAGTGAGTTTTGAAGTCATAAACCACTGAAGAACACTCTCTGTATTTTCAAATTAAAGTGCTTTATTTTTAAACCGATTCTTATTTTGTTTTTGTTAATCGGCTCTATTTACGATAAAAAAAATATCTATCAAAAATAATCAGTCAACTTGTTGAAAACATACTAATGAACCACGTAGGTACGCACGGCTAACATCAAGCTATATATCCAGTATAGACTGACCTCGCATTGTACTGAAACCCTTAACAATGCGAGCTCAGCCTATACTGGATGTGTATAGCTTGATGCGGAGCCTGTCGTAGAGTTAGTGTACCTGTCGTTGAGTTAGTGTACCTGTCGTAGAGTTAGTGGTGACCACCATAGCGACGAGATGTCTGTCAGCCTCCACGAAGCCAAACCTTGCCGTTATCTGCGCGAATTCTATCACCGGGCTCGTCACGTTCACAACCAACATGCAGTTGGTGATGCGTCGCATGTGACCTGTATAAAGAACAGAAGCAAAAATTATATTTATTTCTGTAAGTAGGTACATACACTCATGCATATAGGGATAGGCAGAAACCACAGACTGCCATTTGCTAATTCGAGTTATAGCTTAGAAATCTTTATCGTAGGAGATAGAAGTGTACAATAGAGAATTCTGCCATCATTAAAAATTTACATAACTATAGGCCGACCGTTTAACTCGCGTATCGCCTGCGCGGTAAGAAGGGAGCGGGGGGAGAAAAATAAATACTTAAAAAAGATACTTATTATTTTATTCTTTACCAACAATATCTATCTCGAGATAAATCTTTGGATTATTGACTCCGTGTAGTGTTACCCGCCCCCGCTCCCTTCTTACCGCGCAGGCGATACGCGAGTTAAACGGTCGGCCTATATCTGCTTCAAGAACGATTCTTAAGCAAAAGTTTTAGTAATCAGTGGCGAGTACATTGCAGTTGATATCGCAATTTCTACTGCCATGGACCTAGAATGTGTTACAGACGAAGAAATTTCGAAAAAAATTTTGGCGCCCAAGGCGAGACTATCAGCCTTAAACATTTTCCGGAAGTTGAAATCTTAGTACTACATGGCGTCTGAGTGTCTTGACTGAAGACCAAACCCTGAAAATCAATACTGTTCAAACTGCAGATGTGTCAGAAAATTGGTACTAAAACGTTTTTATTGCGAACATATATGATTGTAAAGTGGTTAGCAATTCAGCAACTAGACAGTACGTTTGAATATAAAGTCACCCGGAAATTCATTGAAATATACTCAATAATTTGCTACTCTTAGTTAAAACAAAGTCATGATAGTCTAACACCACACGCAGCCATAGGCGGAAGGTAGTCAAGAATAAAGATAAGAAAGAAGAAAAGAGAAATAGTACCGTATAAGGAAGAAGAAATATTACCGTTAACATAAATCTTGAACACTTTCTCCTCCAAGTCCAGATAAGTGATTCCATTGATGTCTCGCTTGTGACCGAGTACGAACTCCGTGCGAAGGAAACCTTTCCGATAACCCTGTATAAGTTGTTATTGCATTAGTTTATTTTTTTCTAACGAAAGTAGCAAAGAATGGTACAGGTCAATATGAGTGATATCGCATTGATTGAATCAATAAATCTCATTGTCTTGCATATAGGAAATACAGTTGTATTCGTCTCAATTTCAGGGCCTCTTTTGTTTTAGCAGTGCAATATTTCTAGAGGGAACCAATGGTGCAGCTATCGGCAGATGTCGGAGATTCTGGACCTCCTGTCGATAAAAACTTTTTCAAAGATCTTTTAAGAATCTATCTATACCTACTGTATATATTCTTCACGAAACATACATCTGGCAACCCTATGTGCCAGCTATGGGGTTTTAGACAACCTTGTTCTACAAAACATCTCTAATTACCTCTTCAGCAACGCTAAGATGTACTTACTTGGAAAGGTGTAAGAAGTGTAACCCGACCAGTGATGTTGTTCTCGGTGTGACCTCTATCTAATGTCCAGGATGAATTGATCATCAGGAGGCCATCTTCATTGTACTGCAGGGAAAAAAAAATATCTTAAGGGACATGTTCAAGATTTAAAAAGTAGAACTATGATAGTATATATATGTACTTTCATGATACTAAACTTGGAACGCACCACAGCGCTTTTGTGGTTGACATTTGAGTTTGACTTGACATTGACAGATAACCTTTTAAGCGTCTCTGTCAGTGTCAGTTGATAAAATATGAAATGCGTTTGTGATTTTTTACTGTTGAATAAATAGAAATATCAAATTCCGAGTGCGCTACGTAAGATTATTGAATACTTAATAACTAGAATTTTGTGGTGGTACACTTGCGACAATGAATAACTCCGCCGCAAAAGTAAGCGAAATATTTCGCGAAGCGGGGACCGCATTCAACAAATTAGCTGAGATGACCAAGTTATTACACCCTATGGGCGACTCCCAGCCTGGCGGGAAGTGGACGGACGACGAGATCGAGATGTTGAGAGCTTGTGTGCATCGCTTTGCTGTCGACCTGAACAGCCTGAGTCAACACATAAAAGGTCGAACCGTCAACCAAATTCGCACTACATTGAAGAAAAAAGCGTTCGAAGACGCCAGTATACCTGTGCGACAGGTTACTCTGAACATGCTGAATGCGTCGGAGAACGAGGTGGATGTGGACGGCCTCAATGATGATGTCAAGCTTGAGTTTGAGTCCAACAACGACGAGGTGGCTACTTGATGTGACATGTTTAGTTTTCCCTAACTTTGTTGTGGCTAGTACACACAGCAAAATTAGGAAAAGCTAAATCTTAGACTGTTACGGAGTGAAGAACTCTTTCATGTGCAGTTGTCATGTATAGTTTTAAGAAAAACATTTATCTGTTTATTGTTCCTAGTAATAATAAATACAATTTGATTATAGAAAGTAATATTATTATTAAGGGTTCATAGCTAATTTCATAGGTTATATGTAACAAAAACTACACCCATTAGTATAAAGCATTAGTGGAATGGTGGGTTAATACACACTCATGAAACTATTGTGCCAATTGCAGGTTGCATACAACATACCTAGAGTAACTACTGCTATACAATATAAGCTTCACTTCCTTAACATTTTGTAAACTCGTACTAGTAGGAGGTTAACGCCTTTGGCAAACTGATTCATATTGCAGAGTAAAATAAAGTGAAATGCTTCATAGGAAATAGACAAGCATAGGAACTTACATTAAGTTAAACAGAACATACTGTGGCACTGATGTCGCAATTTGCAGCATCAGTGTACTAGGCATATGTTCCATCAACCTGTTGAGCGCCATATTGTAGACAATACAAAATCTATTGTTTTGCCTTCATGAGTCCACTATGTGCGTCAGTGAATTACTGTTGTAAGAGTAAGAACAGGGTTAAGCTGGCTATATTGGATTGCGGACTGCATTGAGAATGCTATGTATCTTTTGTGAAACAACTATGGAATGTTGATAGTTTATCATAATTTTGCTATTTTGAAATGTATAAACAAATATAATCTAAATAATCACGACATAATTATATAAAACAAAGACCTCTGCGGCGTCTCTCTGTCTGTCTGTTCGCGATTAACTAAAAAAATACTGCACCAATTTTCATGCGCTTTCCACCAATGGATAGCATGGGTCTCGAGGAAGATTTATATTTATAATACATACCGAGAAACTACGCGGGCGAAGCCGTGGGCGGAAGTAAATAATGAGTTACAAACATGACACCAGAATACTATGACTTTGTGAATCAAGTACTTTAATCAATATTGTCAGTACTTAGTGTAATTCACATTTTAAACTGTTTTTAGTGATCATAAGGTGTATTTAAATATTTCATAGGTATATTGTATGAGTATTCTACTCCCTGAACATTCAACTAAATGGAAGCATGAATTATGTCCTTTTAAGCCTTCAAAGAATAGACTAGACAATGCAAAATCTTTTGTTCTATACACCATGGGGTTGATGTGGGCTTGCTTAAATGAATACACAAAGTGCATAACTTGTAACACTACTGTAACCAAAAGTTATGTTTCATGGCATTGATGTATAATGTAGTTTTAAGACTTCTAATTAACATAAAATATAAATATGTAGTACATTTATAAAATATGTATACCATGCTAGTGTTTTCAAATTGTTATTGTTCTATGTCTCATAATATTCTAAGTTGACAACAATGTTTTACAAAATATAAGGTAGAAATATAAAATAAGGTATCATAAATAAAACTCACAAAATAATGTTTTTTTTTATTTATTAAATCTTATTCCTTCTTCTATGATGTAGGGTAGCATGGAAAAAGATAAGTCTAAAAGATTATAAGGTGGACTGTTCCTTACACTAGAAAGAAGCTATTGTTGCTTTTCCTAGCTGGGCCAGCCATGAGCCATTTCAATGAAGAATGTTAACGAATTTTGATTATTAGCACTCCATATTCTCTGTTAAAAATAAAAAATACTAGTGAAAGAATTACTTCGATACGTCAATTAGTTTCCGTTTTAGAAGTAAAACAAGTTGTAACCGAACGACGCGGGCCGCCGGTTACGGTGTGACGTCATAGGACAACGCGCTCAGTCTGGCTCACTCAGTCCGCTCGCAGTCGCGCGTCTGTGCCGTCGAAATTATACCTAAATTCTTTTAAAAATGTCCAATCTAAATACTAGGAAATCGTGTGTTGTGCCTAAATGTAAAAATACATCTAAAAAGTAGTTTTTTATAGTTCCAAAAGACGTTAAAATGCGAAAAAAATGGATAAAAGCTATTTATTTATTTATTTTTATTATGGCACTAAATAAATAAATAGCTTTAATCCATGTTTTTTTGCATTTTAACGTCTTTTAGAACTATAAAAAAACCGGCCAAGTGCGAGTCGGACTCGCGCACGGAGGGTTCCGTATCATTACGATTTATGACGTATTAAAATAATCTACTGACTGACTGAGATCTCGTTCGAACAAATTTTCGTTAGAAGTTTACATGGAAGAAATGTACATCATATATTTGTTTTAGTTTTATTATTCTCTTATTTCAGAAGTTACTGGGGACACACACACACACATTTTACCACTTTGGAAGATTCTCAGGCGCAAACTATTTAGTTTAGAAAAAAAATATATCAGAAACCTCAATATCATTTTTGAAGACCTATTCATAGATACCCCACACGTATGAGTTTGATGTAAAAAAATAATTAACTTCAGTTCTAAGTATGAGGAACTCCCAAAATTTTCTGTTTTTTTAGGGTTTCCTAGCCAAATGGCAAAAAACGAAACCTTTATAGATTCGTCATGTTTGTCTGTCCGTCCGTATGTCACAGCCACTTTTTTCCGAAACTATAAGAACTATGCTGTTGAAACTTGGTAAATAGATGTATTCTGTGAACCGCATTAAGATTTTAGAACTTAGAACTAAAACTCAGTTTTTTTTTTCATCAAACCCATACGTGTGGGGTATCTATGGATAGGTATACAAAAATGATATTGAGGTTTTTAATATCACTTTTTTCTAAACTATTCAGTTTGCGCGAGAGACACTTCCAAAGTGGTAAAATGTGCCCCCCCCCCCCTGTAACTTCTAAAATAAAAGAATGATAAAACTAAAAAAATATATGATTTACATTACCATGTAAACTTCCACCGAAAATTGGTTTGAACGAGATCTAGTAAGTAGTTTCTTTTAATACGTACATACATACATACATATTGTCACGCCTGTCTCCCATGGGGGTAGGCAGAGACTATAGATTTCCACTTGCTACGATCCTGGCACACTACTTTCGCTTCATCTACATTCATTAATCTCTTCATGCATGACAGTCGGTTTAGGGTGCTCGGAACCTGGCCTTTTTTAAGAACATCCGCAATTTGGTTGCATAAGGTTCGCCGAGGTCTTCCCCTTCCAACTCGTCCATCCATACATACTTGTTTCGTCAATCTACGTTCATCGATTCTCTCTACATGACCAAACCATCTTAACATACCTTTCTCAATCCTTGTTACTACATCTTCTTTCATTCCACAACGCTCCCTTATCACACTGTTTCCCACTCTATCTTTTAGCGTCACACCACACATACTTCTTAATACGTCATAAATCGTAATGGTACGGAACCCTCCGTGCGCGAGTCCGACTCGCATTTGGCCGGTGTTTTTTTCTATTTTTGTGTGAAAATCTTAATGCGGTTCACAGAATACTATCTACTTACCAAGTTTCAACAGCATAGTTTTTATAGTTTATGAGAAAAGTAGCTGTGACATACGGACGGACAGACAGACAGACATGACGAATCAATAAGGGTTCCGTTTTTTGCCATTTGGCTACGGAACCCTAAAAATAACTTTTCCGGCGAATTAGTAGTTGTATTTTTATATTTAGGCACAACACACGATTTCCTACTATTTATTATAAAGAGGTTAGATCCATTTGGAGATAGAAGTACAGTTTCTTGTTGTGAAGACCATTTTGACTTTCGTTTTTATTCCTCGCATTTCGGCGGCAACGAAATGACTATATTTTGTTGATAAATAATGCGTAACCATTAATCCATCTATTTTGGGTAGATTATCCGATTGCCCTTTTTCGAATCCTTAATCCATTTTATTAATCGAATAATATTTACTATTATTAGACTATTAATTTAATACGCGGACAAAAACACAACAAAATACTGCGCAAGCTATTACACCTACTACTATAACCGCTGGCGACTTGATACTATAGTGTAATTAGATTTCATTACACTATGTTGATAGTAAGCGGGCCGCGGCCCGCGCGGCGCGTTGTAACATGACGTCACAAGCGGTCACGTGACTGTTAGCGGGACTCGATATTTTTCAAAACTTTGAATGCCAATAAAATCAAAACTACTAGGTATTTTTGACTACAACAAAAACTAGTGTATTTGTATACATACAGGCTTTACGGAGACAACATTTCAAGCGATTTAGCATACCTAGTAACATTCTCCATTATAATTGAATCGCTGATTGGTCGAAAATTCGTCGTAAAATATGTAAATAGCCAGTCCGCACTTTTAATGTTATAGAGGTATTGATTAGCTTTTCCTGGTTGGGCCTCCATTACATCTCGACAACCAAAGCACCCAGCGATTATTTTGTCTAACATTATCGTTCCAATAGATCATACTCTACTGCATGTAGGGTTTTTGTCTATAAAAGGAAACCAAAACTTCCCACGAGATGATCCTAGGCTGCCGCAGGCTGTGGCATTTATGGACTTCAATAGTCCAAAACAAAGTGCGTGTAATTTCGTTTTGGTAATAATGAAGAACCGTTCGCGCATATAATCGTTAATTGGGCAAAATTTGTCGCAAAATAACAGCATTGTTCGATTTGTAGTTCAAAAGTTATAAGGGTAGTCTAATGGCCGAGCCAAAACAGCTCAACTCAATAAACGTTAAACATTTTTTTATCCAATTCATAAGGAGATTTGCACTTACCGCGACTTGCAACTGTTCTCTGTCAGCTCTTTGAATGATACTAGATAAGGATATCTAGTACCATTCAAATTCCAGTACAGTGTAGACCAAAAAAATACTACAGATCTATATTATTTAATAGTATTCTGTACTATCGCTTCTGATACTCAAATATGCACTAAAATATTACTGATATTCAAATATTTTAAGAAATAGTTTGTATTATTTTTATGTATCTGATCTGGGATCGTACTGTATCAAAATCTGCAGCGCATTGATTGATTTGCCGACAGCGTTGATCTCGCCGACGTCGACGGAATAAAGTATGTCACATTGACTTATATCTTACCTGGAAACTCAGTAGCGTGTCAGCACTCTTCTTCCAAATAACCCTATGCTTCGCAATAGCGGCGGCCTTCGGCAGTGTCGGTATGGTAGAATTGACCACCGCGTTTATTTCTCCGTAGAACTCGTTTGTTTTAAACAGATAGTCTGCCAGCAGGCTGAAGGCTAAGTAATCTTCTTGCCAATTCATGCTGCCGTTAAGAGCTTGTAGATTGTCGTGGTAGCGCCACCTGGTGGTTAAAAGTTTCTCTTGAACGTTAGCTAGGAAGAATTGACCCGTTTTTCAACATTATTGCTAATAGGAGAGACTCTTCCCATCAGTGGTATTGTACCAACAATATAAGGGATTAAGGATGTTAAAAGAAAAAGGTTTGAATACAATATCCCACCACGCCTGTATTCCCGGGAGTGTTAGGCAGAGACTAAACCCATACTTCGCCTGTATTTTTAGGTTCCATGTAATAGGGTTCGAGCTTATCGCCATGAACCGAGCATAAATCCAGACTCCGAGCTGATACTGGGTCAACACTTTCTAAAAAACTCCATAATATAACATCACACCTGTATTCCCAGAAGGCTCAGGCAGACATGTTTAGTTCCTATGTAAAGGCGTTCAAATCCAAAGTCCGAACAGCTACTGAGAATTTCATTGAAACACCAAACAGTTCGACCTCGGAATCGATCTAAGCGCCACGTACAACCACTAGAAACCGTCTATTTAGGCAAATTTAATAGGTACTAAAATAGACCAAGGCATATTTTGCTTTATGCGATAACTCGGCAAACGAGTAGGCAGGCGAGCTACCTGATGGTAAGTCATCGCCGCCCATGGACATCTGCAAACCAAAGGAGTTGCAGAAGCGTCACCGAGCCTTTTTACGGAAAGGGAGGGGTAGGAGAAAAGGAGAAGGGAGGGGACTCGGGGAGGAATTGGGCCTATTTATAAGTCTTATATTACGAAAAGACAAAAGATATTCCACACATTGTTGCTCAACTTACATGACATTAAAGCTTGTGTCTTTCCAGCCAGCAAATGGTGTGTTCATGCTTGATAATAAAGCGTAGACAGTTTCGTTGTGAGCTTCAGAGAACATCTTGACGCGCCACAGTATGTTGGAAGCACTCGACCAGCCCATTCGAACGTGCCATTCGCAGAACCAATCTGTTATAAGAAGTATTTTGGAAGTAAGGTGACTCATCAGGTTACTTTTCATGCTTTAAGGTTTAAGCGTGAAAAGTTACAGTTTGTTCGAAATAGCTGCGCATGTCTGAACTTAGCCGTTCCGAACCGCCGATAGAATTATATACATATAAAGATATCGAAATAGTAAAGAAAATTATCAAATGCGAAAAATTTACGACACCAAATGTCTTTACACCGACTCTTTCTAAAATTTACCACTGCTAAACCACTTGCGAACAACTTCAGATAAGCACAGTTATTTCAAGAAAACTGTACATACAAACATTGCAAGTTAAATAAAAGCTTGTGAACTTTGTAGAGGATTTATTCTTCTAGTTTTCGCAGTCTAGAAGCAAAGTCCTTCAACCTTAGTAGAGCATTAACGTATTGCTTACCTCTCAACAAAAACTCGAATTCTCCATTGACCATTCGTCCAGGATAGTACAAGGAGACGTGTCCAGCGTGGTGCCAGGTGCCTTTATTATCCAGCTGTATGTCAACGCTGACCTTCTGCGAAGGATCGCGGTTCGCGTCCCAGTTGAAGGCAGCACTGAGGCGCTTTTGACGGGCGGTGACCCAGCGCTGGAACGATAAGTGGAGATCGCGAAGTCTGCGGGAAAAGAGGATAGATGTAAGTAGACCAAGGAAGTTTGAATAACGACAAAATCAGTAGCGCGCATGCGTGGTAATGGCGCGAGGGGCGGGGTCAGCGCCTCTTCGCTGTTTCACTCAATCCTTAGTGTTTGATCCATAATTCTGTCTCACTCCCCCAGTGCAAGCACACAGTCAGTGCCAAAAGTGCTACGCGTTGTTTTTATTTTGACGTTATTGTTGTTTAGTTCTTGGATATTGTTTTTGTTATTTCTCATTGCTAATGTATTATTGTGGTTTGACCTTGTTTCTTTTTGCTGAAAAATGCCTAAACGCAACACTGTTTTACAAATCTGTGGACTATTTAAAATTTAAATGACAATTTAATGATTTTGTGAAAATTCAAGTATGGATTTTATCAATACAGATATCCAGCAATATTACACGTAATGTTAAAAAAATATTTATCTTATTTTCGAAATTATTTGAATACGTTTCCGAACGCTAACGCTTTATTACGCGACTGTAACTGCGCGGCCCCAGAAAACGGCTAACTTCCGATCGGCTTACTTATTTCGAACAAACTGTACCAGTATTCGTACATTGAAGAAATGAAAAAACAATTGGATTATGGGAGGACATCGAAACTGAAGAATATTTTTTGGATTTTGGATGTGGCTGTCACCGGATTTCTGGGGATCTAACTTAAAATCTGTTGCATGTTTCATCAACCTAGAAGCCGAGTTATAGTTAATTCTTTTGGGACGCGTGTGAATACGTGGGCAAACAGCTGATTCGGCATAATTAATATACTCACTGATCAAAATGTATGTCCATATTGACGTTAGTGTTGTTACTGAGGTCGGCGTTAAGATTGACGCTGTATGCTTTACCGCCAACATCCACTTCTACGTATGTTGTGAAATTTTGTTCCGACAGCAGTATGTAGCGGATCAAAGTACGGTAGTGGTCGTCATTGTATTCACCCTGTACAAACAAACATATTATAAGTGAAACCGTCAATTTCGGTGGGATCTAATGATCCGCTTGGATAGCTATCCTTAAATGTAAAAGCACCAAAGTAATTTACTGTGTTTTATTTCAAACCCTTCCAACTAGAATATAGTATTGCAGTTTGTCGTCAAATCTTTCCCAAGAGAATATTATTTCTCAAAACAATTCTCAATTTTATCACGAATCTCATTTCCGATCTCTCTTATACGTATCTCTTTCTTTTTCTTTCTCTCGATGCGACAGGTCTCTTTATCTCGTCGTCATAACCCCGCGTTTCCACTGACAACAAAACATGTTGCAAACAGCTACCTATCTCACTCAATCTTTGAGAGTTTGATAGAGTTAGAAAGCTGTATGGAAACGCAGGGTAAGAGACAGGAGAACTTGTTGAACGTCTTCTCTTATCTCTGATTTATCTATCTTTTTAACCACCGACGCAAAAACGACGGGGTGTTATAAGTTTGACGTGTCTATGTGTGTGTGTCTGTCTGTGGCATTGTATCTCCCAAACGGGTGAACCGATTTTGATATTGTTTTTTTTTGTTTGAAAGGTGAATTCGTCGGGAGTGTTCTTAGCTATGTTTGATGAAAATCGGTCGAAATATAATGCAATTGTCGGGGGTTTTTTAAATTTTAAATTTATTTATCTTATGTCGCTTACCTGTCCAATAAATGTGATCTGTCTATTATCCTGTGTGAATCGTCCATCCATGGCGATGTTTTTGAAGTGCGTGCTACTAATTAACGCCTTCAGATGGTGCGATGCCATGTTCGTTTTGGACTGGTCCTGATAGGACGCGTCAATATTGAAGTCCACGCCTGTGAACCACACGCCTGCTGCGTTTACCTGAGATGGATAAAAGAATTATAGTTAAGGAAATGAAATTACAATTTTTACTGAGTACTTATACATATATAAATGGAGTTTGTTTAAGTGACCAATATTATCCTGAAGTTGAAAGATTTAAATTTTATGCTAGAAAGACTCAGCGTTAAGTATTACATGCGTCATAGAAATTCTGTAGTAATACTCGATAAGAAAGGAAAGGGACAGAGCATACCTTCTCGATCACCACCAAAACTCAAACGCCTCATATTAGAATAATTGAATAGGTATATCTGAGTTTTTTAAGTGACAAGACGGTTGAAGCGCGTCCTGAAGTTGAAATAAATATTTAATGTTGTTAGACATAGTGCTTACTATAGCGAGAGATTACGTAAAATTTTATTACCACTGATTCTGCGGGAAAGGGACAGAGCACTCCCTCTCTATCCTAACCAAAAACTTTAAGCACTTTACTTTAGAACTCTTTTAGCCGATTTAAGGCGGATCGTCTCAGCTTGGGCACCAAAAACTTATTAGATTTCTCGCAATTTGTAGTTACCTATGTCATTAACACATTCTAGGGTTCTGTAGTAGCAGTGCCTCTGTGGCATGTCTACATGCCAGCATGAATGGGTCAGCTCGACCGGGGAAGTACTACCCTCCCACAGAATATCGACGTCAAATAGCAGTAAGCATACTGTTGCGTTTTGTACTGTGACTGTGGAGCGCCTGAGGCCAAATTCCTCCCTCAGTCCCCTTCTTTCTCCTTTTCTCCTTCCCCTACCGTATCCTTGGCTCGAAAACGCATCTGCAACTCCTTTGGTATTGCAGATGTCCATGGGCGGCGATGACTACTTACCATCAGATGGCCCGCCTGCTCGTTTGTCGAGTTATCCCATAAAAAAAGGGTAAAAGGAGTTGCGAGTTTACGATTTAAAAAAAATCTGTTTAAAAATCGTTATTGTAGCAGATAGTTAATGTAAATATTCTGCATTTACATTTACTGCCAAAATTATTAATTTACACTATTGCTGGTACCAATACTCACTTGGAAATCATTGGGCTGTTTCTCATGCACCTTCGTCTTAATGACACACGGATGTAAAGTCGGCAGCGTCATGTTGAGTTCTGCGTCCAAATATAACTGCGTTCCCGGCGGGAAGAACAAGTACCCGGAGACCAGGATCTCGCGAGATTTAGGGTTGAAGTTTAGAAGAGCGAGCGCGGTGTATTTTGGACCAATCTGTTGGTAAAAGGGATCATAGAGTTGACATATCGGCCTATTATAACAAAACATACCATCATGTATTCCCCGAAGGGTAAGACAGAGGTGTACTTAATGCACACCCACAGTTTGTCGGTATGTTGAGGTCCCATGTAATAGGGGGCAAGCCTATTGCTTAACTTCAGCTTCAACTGCACATAACCAAACTTCGAGCTTTCATAGAAAATCATCATCAAGTCGAGTACATTGCTCGACCTGGGGATTGAACACAACACTTTTAGCGTAACAGTCGCGCTTAACTACCACTAGATGTTGAGTAGTATGAATTAGTCAACTCTACCAGGGAGGTACATACTACCCTTCTACAGAATATCGACGTGAAGTGAGTATGCATATTGTTGCATTTCGTCCAATTCCTCCCTTAGTCCCCTTCCTTCTCCCTTTCTCCTTCCCCTCTCTTTACCTTTACAGGGTTGGCAACACGCGAGAGATACCCCTGGTATTGCAGTGTCCAAAGGTTACGGTCACCATCAGGCGGGCCGAATGCTTGTTAGCCATCTTAGTGGTATAAAAAAAACTACACTAATAAAACAGTCTATTTTGTCCTGTCTTTTAAAATCCATATTATTCTTTTATATTTTACTATACTCCATTTGGTTAGGTACTTAACTAAAGGTAAACAAATCATAAAAAAGGTTCTTTTATAGGGTTATTTTTCATTTCGAAATAAAACATCACCAAAATAAATTATTCAATAACTCAAAATCACATTCTCCTTTTATACTAGCATATCTTACTACTTTGTTTAATATTAAATAGTTACTATTATTCTTAAGCTTGCAAACAATTAATTAAATCATAATTTATAATTATGTCAAAAAGTATTGCAATGTGCCTACTAAAACGAATCTAAAAATACAGATATTCAAAACATTTTTCTGCGTAGTAGAGTTTAGATAACTCGAACAAATTGAGAAGTAGTACTGCGAGGAAGCTGAGCGAAATAATTAACCGATATTATACTTAGTCGGGTAACCAGGCGCCATACGTAACAGTTTGTATTTACTTTACTTTCGTTCGTTTTTGTGTTTCTTTTGCCGCAAATGGTGTTAGATAGTTATTGTTCTGTTTGTTCATTGGTTTTATTGATTGTTGGTTGTGTTGTTATTAATTTCACTCCCAATTCATATGATACCATTGTAATAAAAGGTTGAACAGCTCTGAACGCCGCCATTTTTGTTGTTTACCTTTAGTTAAGTACCTAACCAAATGGAGTATAGCTTTTCGCCCATGGCTTCGCCCGCGTGTTTTCTCGACTTTTCTGTACTATAATATGTATGTATTATACATATAAACCTTCCTCATGAATCACTCTATCAATAAAAAAAGCCGCATCAAAATCCGGTGCGTAGTTTAATACATAGGGACAGACAGACAGCGGGAAGCGACTTTGTTTTATACTATGTAGTGATTGGATTTCTACTTACTCCTTCAAATTGGAACTTCATGTCGATGAGTCGCGGCCGGTTCAGCGTTAGTCGCGTATCCAGTCGCATGCCAGTGAGTCGCTCGGCTCGTTGGAACGTGAATGTGAACGCTGGATCTAGCTTAGTTTCGCGTGATGCGCTCACGTTGAAGCCTATATCTACGTGGGTTTGGGTTTTCTGTGGAAATATATTTTAGTGAGTCGAGATATAAGTAAGTATTTTAGTTTAATGGAATCAACGTAACAATAGCAGAGTTCTTCTGAACAAGTGTTTAAACAAATTCTTAAAATTGAATTAATCTCACCCCGCGTTTCCAGTGACGACAAAACATATTGCAAACATTTATTTTAACTCTCAGAGTGAATGGGATAGGTAGATATTTGCAACATGTTTTGTCGTCAGTAGGAACGCGACGTCAGGAGTAGAGTTTATGGTATTCTAGGACAAAGCGATTCACGTTAATAATGTTTTTTCTTGGGGGCCGTCCATTAATCACGTGATGTTTTTTTTGGCATTTTTTAACCCCCCGTCCCCCTTGGTGATACATGGTGAGCTTTAAAACTGCCACCACCACTCACCCCCTATATCACATGTATTTTTTACCTAAATTGCTGCGCGTTTGCCGAAAAATATATACGTACGTGATATATTACTACACTCCCAGACCCTAGTGGTATTTCGTGATTTTTCATGGACCCCTCCCTCCCCTTTCGAGCCTCACGTGATTAATGGACGGCACATTGTAAGATTAAAAAAAAATTGACCTCGGGTAGAATCCGAAATTGCGTCCTCCGGGCTCAAATTTTGCTTTCAGTATTTATGTCTTTTAATAAGTTCAGCGTGCGTAAACGCCAAATTCAATACAAAAATAATCAAACTACTAAATACACTCACAATATTCCTCAATACGGTATAGAAGTTATATCCGGGGTAAGCTGTGAATTCCATGGACAGATCTCCATACAAATCATGTCTGAAGCCTCCAGTCTTCTCGCTATACACGCCTTCAATCTTGATCGTTTGCTTCGGACTCTTGTAGAATTGGTAGTCGAACTGTAGTTTCGTTCCATGGGTAGGTCCGTTGATAGTGTAGTACCCGAGTAAGTGACTTGCGAGTTGTTTTGTTTGGAATTCTGCCTCTATATCGCTTTGTGTGATACTGCCTTTTGTTTTTACTTTTATTACGCCTGTAAGGGAATTTGGACAGTTTTTTTTATTTATATTTTAAAAATTTGGTATTAATAGGATGAAAAGTAAAGGTGCTAGTTGCATTGCAGGATTTCTAATGGCGGATCGTCCCGTGTTGGGCGCCAAATTAGTATTTTTTTTGGATCGTCGCTCATTTTAGTGTCATGCCCAATACTAACTGTATTACGACAACAACTATAACTTATCCACAACTGAGTTCCAAAACTTGAACACGAAGATGGAATAACTATAGCAAAAAAAAAATGGAATTGGTGCCCAAGGCAAGACGGTTTAGAAGGAGATCTTTTCTGAACAGTGGGATCAAATAAATAAAATAAATAAGATGACGAACAAGCATACGACTTCCTGGTAAGCGGCAACCGTTATCTATATAATATGCACATATACTATAGACACCGGAAAACTAGTTGTATCACTTGGGCGTTGTCATTTTGAGACCTTAATTGTTAGTTAAAAAAACGATTTTACAAAACTACAATCACTTAGTAAATTATTACTCAGAATTAAGACTAAGGTTTCGAATACAGCTAACCTAAAGCAAATAATTATTTAAACTCACCTGACAGTTCCGCTACCCTCTCATTGTCCACGACCCAATACGCGTGCGGTATCCACACATACCCATACTTGATATCGTGTCTCTTCACCGACATTACCGTATCAAATTGCTTACGACCGTCGACATCTAGACTGGCTGATAAGGACTTGTCGTACGGCATGTTGCGGTACATGGCCTTAGCTTTGAGAGTGCTCTTCTCTGATTGGAGGGTTAGCAGAGCAGTGCTGGACGTATTCGATATTGATAGGACCGCGTTGATCATTCGTTTTTCCTGTGGAAATCAATTTTGGTAATACAATTTATCTGAGCGAGAATTCGGCGCGAAAATGACGAAAATGCTGTACCTACAGTTTGTCAGTATGTTAAGGTCTCTTGTAATAGGGCGAGCCTATTGCCGTTGACCGAGCACACATCCAAACTCCGAGCGGCTACTGAGAATCTACTAAAACACTCAATAACACCTGGATCTTTACTATTTTTTGGTCAACCACCCACGGACATTCGCGATACTAAACAGTCAAATCGTTGTCTAAAGGGATATTCCCACTTCCCTTGCTATGCGCATCTTGGGAAACATACCTTAACCCCAGATGAAATAAGGGAGCTCACCCCTAAGAAAATCCTGTAGTTAATATTAACCGCAGGGTTTAGCGGTGAACTTTAAATTAATAAGTGGCGATCACAATAGACCAACTGCGGTCATCATCATCATCATCATCATCATCAAACCATTACATTGTCCCACTGCTGCGCACGGGTCTCCTCTTAGTACTAGAGGGATTAGGCTACAGTCCGTTACGCTAGCCTACTACAGGTTGGCAGACTTCACACGCCGTCAAGAAACTCTGTCAGGCATGCAGGTTTCCTCACGATGTTTTCCTTCACCGTTTAAGCGCGTGATAATACATTATTAATACGCACATAACTTCGAAAAGCCTTGCATTCGAACTCGATACCTTTGACTTGGCAGTCCAATGGTCATATCACAAGGCTATCACTGCACAACTGCGGTCGCACTGATACTATATCCACAAAACACCATTTAAAAAAATACCTTGCTATCAGGAGTATCGAAGGAGAAGCTGATGACGTTGCTAGTCTTGTTCTTGTCCCAGCTGTACTGGAAGGCGTATGTCTTGGCTGTGGGGTCTGCCTTTTCAAGGGACAGAATGTATTTAGCCGGCCCGCTCATTAAGAAGTATGGGGCGTTGCGAAGGCTTGTCATGTTGGGGAACTGAAAAAAAAATATGTTTGCGAATTGCGACACGATTTTCAGTGTTCCAATGCCTGTATTCTCTAAATGGTTAGGCAGAGGTGTACTTAATGTTATATACATAACACCACCAAGCCTGTATTCGCCAGGGTTAGGCAGAGGTGTACTAATGTACACCCATTCTTCGCCGGTATGTTTAGGTCCCATGTAATAGGGGGCGAGCCTATTGCCACACCGGGCACAAATCCAGATTCCGAGCTGCTACTGAGAATTTCATATAAAATCTCAATAACATTTTGCTCGACCTGGGAATTGAACACAGGACCTATAGTGTAGCAGTCGCGCTTAGGACCACGAGACTAATGAGGCAGTCGGTTACATTACAATATGATTATTTGGTCCGTAGCGTATCTTCATAAATTTTCTATTGTAAGAAAATTTCTTAGTGTACGAAAAATTCTGCTTCAGTCAGGGTTAGGGCCGAATTTTTCTTTAACTAAGAAAATTTGTTTCAATAGAAAATTCATATCTTTGTGAACATTTCGCATTATTTAATGCTAAAATATAATAAAAACGACGTAGCGTATCTTCTTAATTCCTACCTGATAGGAGGCGCACATCTTGATGCCGATGGCCTTGTCGAAGGTGCTCCAACTGCACGTGTTCTGTTCTATCCTGTTCTTGTTCAGACCTTGTTGTTGCTGCTCCTTGTCACCGTGCAAGATTATCAGCTCCGATCTAAATGTGAGGAAAGTAATTACTTGCTTATTAATTACGGGATAAGACTGAAATGCGAAATGTGATAATCGGTACTTGACTTTTCTTTTAAGAGGATAATAATATTACATAATGTCCATTTCCGCCAAGGGTTATGTTAGTATGTACTTGGCTTTTTCAACGAATTTGTCTGAAGCAGCTTGGAATTTGAATTTGTGATTAATAGACCTCAGATTAAACCTCCTTTTTGAACTCTGTTAAATATGGAACTACGGTTTTGTATAAAACAACATGTTCAGCCTACTGCTTGAAAGCGCAACTGCTAAGCAGGTCTTGGGTTTGATTCCCACGTCGAGCAGTGTTATTGATTTTTTTTTTTGAAATCCTTAGGAACTCGGAGTTTTGATTTGTGCCCCGTTTGCAATAGGCTCGCCCCCTATTACATGGGATCATGGAATGGGTAAACTGTAGATGCGTATTAGTACATCACTGCTCCCTTCTGGGAATACAGGCGTCATGTAATGTTCAGCCTAATTTTATTAAACTTAAAAGCAACGTATTAATAATTAATTATCACACGCTAAAACGATGAAGGAAAACATCGTGAGGAAACCTGCATGCATTAGAGATTTTCTCGATGGCTTGTGAAGTCTGCCAACCCGCAGTAGACTAGCGTGGCGGACTATAGCCTAATCCCTCTCGTACTGAGAGGAGAACCGGGCCCAGCAGTGGGACAATGTAATGGGTTGAAGATGATGAAAACCAACGCCAAAATTTAACAAAAATGATGACACTCACTTGGCGGCGAATATCTCTTGCTTGTCAATGGGCAGAGAGAGGTCGAGCCTCAGCAGCGCGAGTCCGCGCACAGTGAGGCGCGCCTCGACGGCGGTGGCGGTGTAGAGGCGCCAGTTGACACGGATGCCACTGGCGCTCAGCCCGCCCGCGTCCACGCTCATCGTAGCCGCTACGTTCACAGCCACGCTGGACGGAAAAGGTTTTATTGGAACTAATAACTAAGTAATAACAAGTAAGTAAATAATAGTTTCGTATAGACATAGTACAGTCACCATCAAATATATCGGAGCGAACAGACTGTTCATAGTCATCTGAGCAACGAGGGAAATTAAACGTTATCTCAATGGGATAAAATACATGTCAGAATGACAGCTGCCGTGTGTAGTGTTCATTCTAAAACATACTTTGTGTGACTGAGATATGGTTTAATTTCTATAGTTGCTCTGTTGTCTGTTTGCTCCGATATATTTGATGGTAACTGTACATAGGTTTTTAGCTTCTAAAACATGTTCAAAAGCATATCTCTCCTTTAGCAGGGATGCGAAAATTTTAACAGTGCAATCATAATGTGTACAGTCCATCATGTGAATGTCGAATATAAAATTGTATGACATCATAAATTAAATATTGATATAAAATTGTGAGCTTGTGGTATTTGAGCAAAATAATAGTTAAAATCCGTCAATAATAATTATTATTATGATGAAAGGTGGTATTGTGACTATTGGTCGCCCGGTCGTTGAAATTCGACCGCAATATTTTTCCGCACTTCTTCGCTATATGAACTTTAATTATGTCAAATCTCACATCCCTACGTGCGGGAAATGTGCTTAAAAAGGAGTACAAACGGCTATACATCAATTTATACAAATCCAGTTTAGACTGACCTCATAATGTTAATGTTTTTAGCACAATTCAAGGCCAGCCCATACTGGTTTTCTATAGCTTGATGTGTAGCCGCGCGTACAAAGTTTATTCTTCACATACCATTTCACACCATTTCTTCAGATACCAGCTTTAGCCCGAAGCTTTGCACCCGTGTTTTTGGCCTTTAAGCACGGTTTTTCCAACCTAAGATAGCTTTTATTTGACTAGGAGAGTTTTTGTATAGAAAATTTTGTGATAAACGTCAAATTTATTCGTCTGATTGATATTGTGAAACTTAACTGTAACTGACGATTGCAAAGGTTTTTTTCGTAAAAATTCATGAATCGGTTTCTTCTAGGATATCAGCAACACTAGGAACCTAAAAACTCGCATTTTTGCCTTTTTCAATAAGGGGCCGTCCATTAATCACGTGATGTTTCAAACCCTGCCTGAGATCGAATTTTTCTTTCACTAGGAATTTTCTTTAATTAGGTAATCCATATCTTTGTATATCATCATTACCATATCACGTGATGTTTTTTTTGGCATTTTTTAACCCCCCCTCCCTCTAGGTGATACATGGTGAGGTTTAAGACTGCCCCCACCCCCTATATCACGTGTATTTTTTACCTACAAAGAATCTTAATTCTTTTTTACTTTACGGCGTGTTTGCCGAAAAAATGTGATTTATTACTACACACGAAATATTACAAGGGGGAGGGGCCCCCTTGTGATATTTCGTGATTTTTCATGGACCCCTCCCCTCCTTTCAAGCCTCACGTGATTAATGGACAGCCAGACAGAGACAGAGGGCTTAGGCCCATGAATAGCTTACCTAGGTCTAAGTTTCCCCTCGAAATCCAAGCTGCCCGACTGCGAGTACTTATCGAGCACTGTTCCCGACATCTTGGTATTCACGTAGCTAGTGCCCATGAGGTTCATATTCATTGGCAAACCAGAGCCAGTCGGTATGGAGAACGTCGTGTCGAGGAATAGGGATGCTTTGTTGTAGGATATTTCCTGTTGGGAGTTTATGGAACATTGTTTTAATGAGGTGGCCAAAATACCCGCAGGGATGAACAAATTCAATGCTTCAGAAAAAGAAAAAATCTTCAGCGTTTTCTTACAATTGAAAATTATAACATAACATACGCCTGTATTCCCCGAAGGGAAAGGAGGTGTACTACCAAATTTCGCCGGTATGTTTAGTTCCAATGTAAGGGGGCGAGCCTATTGCAATTAACCGGACACAAATCCAGACTCCGAGCCGCTACTGAGAATTTCATAGAAAAACCCAATAACACTGCTCGACCTTGGGATCGAACCCATAAGCTCTAGTATAGCAGTCTGAGGCAGTCTAATAAAAAATATACTTATAACATATAATTAAACACTTGACCGTTATTAGAAGCTTATTATAATGAGAAGGCACTTCCGATTTCCGTTGTATTTTACATCTTTTTCTACCGTATATCGCACTATCTCTTTCGCACATCTCAGGCGTGGGGGTGTTGGCTACCTGATGGTTCCAATCACCCTGTTCGTCATTGGCTTGACAATTTCCGTTGTGATAACTTGTGCTCCTAGTGCTAGTTATTTCCTACCTTGGAAATATTATATTGTTTAAAAAGTGTTACATAATACTTACACGTAAGTTGCACAAGTATTTTATTATAATATTTTTATTTAACGGTGTTACCGTTCGATATTGTTACCTTTATTTAATATGATTAAGCGTAATATGCTATTACATATTACGGTTTTATCGTTTAAAACCGTTTTATTTTTCTACCGACTTAACCAGTATAATTTCTTTTTACAGTTTTATCTAATGTTCAACTGTTTAATTTTCTACCCGAAAATTATTAATATTATTTCCTTCGTATTTGAAATGTTTTCTTTCCGTTTAGGTTTGTGCTTATGGATTAATAGGAACTACTTGAGTAATAATGATAATATATCATGTATCTCCGACGTTAGTCGTGACCTTTACGAGGACGTTCCTGACGATGCCTCGCAGGCATTATCGTATAGGTACTTGTAACTTAAATACTGAAGTGATACCGCATCTGTCATTTTATATTGAGTCTAAACTTAAAGATCTCACGGTGCAGCCACACCGTAGGAATATTCAAAAATGTTTAATGAGATTCAACGATTTGATACCTAATAGCACGTGGTCGCATATTCGATATGCTGACACCCAAAAGCTGTTATAACCATTCACCCGGATTTACAGAGCTAGAAACAAACTAAGAGGTGAAGGCGTATGATAAAACACGCCACTTGGCTTACTCTGATAAATCCTACGCAGGGATTAACTTTTGTATTCTTGAACAAAAATAAATCCATCTCTGGTTAATAACTGTTCTAAATACATTAAGTATTTTATTAGCTTAGTCTAACTCGCTGGTTAATAACTTTAACTTAACTTTTTCTTTAAGGTGAATTTCATAAGGTAAGTCTATACACATCTGTTTCAAATGACTTGCGGCCACAGAGCTGAAGAAAGAGTAGGGATAGTATTCTCAGATGTATTCGAAATCTTTTAGTAAAAGTGGCTTTAAATAAAATATCCCCTTCAAACTCTCAAGCTTTTACTGCTGCTCTGGACAAAGCAGGCGGCGTTAGAAAAAGGTATTTTTGAAGAGTAAAAAAAAAAAAAAAAAAAAAAAAAAAAAAAAAAAAAAAAAAAGCAAAACCTGGTATTTCTGTACGGCACCCCTCGCAGGGGCATGGCTGTTATTATGTACCACCGCTTGGTACTTCTGGCTACTGCTGTGAGCCAGCTCCTGCTGCTCACACTCATTGTCACCAAACAATCTAATAGCGGGAATGCTTCGAAAGCAAAACCTGGTATACCAGTACGGCACCCCTCGCAGGGGCACGTCTGTCAATACGTACCAATGCGTGGTACTTCTGGCTACTGCTGTGAGCCAGCTTTTGCTGCTCACACTCATCGCCACCAAACAATTTAATAGCGGGAATGACCGAGGTCGCTCTCACAAAACCTGGTATTTCTGTACGGCACCCCCCACAGGGGCAAGCCTGTCATTACGTACCACCGCGTGGTACTTCTTGCTACTGCTGTGAGACAGCTTCTGCTGCTCACACTCATTGCCACCAAATAATCTAAAAGCGAGAATGCTTCGAAAGAAAAACCTGGGTATTTCTGTACGGTACCCCTCGCAGGGGCACGCCTGTCATTACGTACCACCGCGTAATATTTCGGGCTACTGCTGTGAGTCAGCTCCTGCTGCTTACACTCATCACCACCAAAAATTCTTATAGCGGGAATGCTTTGAAAGCAAAATCTGGTATTTCTGTATGGCACCCCTTGCAGGCGCACGCCTGTCATAAAGTACCACTGCGTGGTACTTCTGGCTACTACTGTGTGCCAGCTACTGTTGCTCACACTCATCGCAACCAAACAATTTAATAGCGGAAATGTTTCGTAAGCAAAACCTTGTATTTTTGTACGGCACACCCTCGCACGGGCACGCCTGTCATTACGTACCACCGCTTGTTACTTCTGGCTACTGCTGTGAACTAGTTCCTGCTGCTAGGGTAATGACCCTTCAAAAGGGCACAATAATGCTACCGAGGGCACTCCCATCCCAATCTAATACAGCTTTCGAACTCGCGGTTCGAGATCAAGGCACCCAAATGAAAGAGACCAGAAGCGCTCTTTTTCACCTTCTTACAATACAAGCAAGAAAAAAGAGTGACTCGCTGACTTCAGTAAGTACTGTGGTGGTGTGCTAATCTTCCCGCTTGGAACTGTGAATAAAACTTAAAATAATAACAGAGTACCCTTCATACAAAAACCACTCATGAAAACTCCCATTATCAGCGTCGTACAATAGAATTGAGATATTTCTGTCTGCAATCATTCAACAAATAAAAAAGCAAGACGTTCTGAAAGCAGTAGATCCTTCCCCAAGCTTTGTATAGCTTTGTATTTCTAGTGCCAAAGAGCGCCGGGACACATCGTCCGGTTTTCAACCTGAGGTTATTGAATCAGTTTGTCTCGTAAAAGACCGATTCCGTTTGATAAACATGTACCGTGTGCGGGATTTCCTCTAACCCCGAAAATGGATGTGCAAGGCAGACTTGGCACAGGCTTATTTCAATCATCCGATAGCCCATTTACAAAGACGGTTCGTACGTCTAATTTACTTAGATTATTAAAAAAGACCTGCGAGCCCTTCGGACTAAGCACAGAAAATATTCGCGTGTCGTATGAACTAGATACAAAAGTACTTCGACAAAAGGGTGTAAGGATCATTGTTTATATATCAAAATCGGAACGGTTTAAAGGCGTAGTTACATATGCTATTGAGCACTACAATTTCTGGCTCTTCAAATAAAATCCGAGAACGTTCTGTTCCTACAACAATATATAAACTTTCTCGGCATTATTTAGGATCCTTGGACTCGCAAGTCCCTGTCAGCGGCTAGTCGCTGTCGCAAGTCTGCTGCTATTGTAAACAGTACCGCAGTTAATAATAAGCAACAAATTCACACTAAAGGATCTCCAGAGCTCAGTAGCCATGAAGGAATTGTTAACGATATTGAAAGTTCTAGAATCGCATGCGACAAGCATTGACCAGAATGATTGAACATTATTCTTTAAACACATTTTATATTAAACCCATATATGACGACGGTAAGACGACATATTCAGATGGCATGTCTCAGTTCTGATCTAATCAGACAATCGTTCCGCGATAGCTTATCTCCGCAACGAAGGGGGGATGAAATCTCGATCTAGATCTCTCACAAATCTAACCCATCAAATTTTGTATGTCCTGGACGAGTATCAGATTCACTATCGAATTTATCATATTCCTGAAAAATTCAACAATCACGCAGATTGCCTGTCCAGACTTCGTTAGCCTCCGGAATGGCACCTACTCCCGAACTGCACAGATATATTTTCTTTTTTTTCTGAAAATGGGAACTCCCGTGATCTAACTATTCGTATCTAAAACAGCACGAGTAGTAGGCAATTACGTACCCTTGATCTCACGATCACGAAACGTTAAGTCACGATGCTTTCAGCGTACCTTGGAATTTCCTATTATCATGGATGTTTCCACCGCTGGGGAACCGCATGGAGTTTTCCTAGTTCCTCGAGTCCTAATACACTGAAATCAGGCCACAGGAAGTTATCTGATGTCCCGGGCCATCGCAGCCCCGTTTACACTGACGGATTTAAGACTGTTACTTGTCGACACGAGACCTAATACCTTTACTTTAATCTTGGCGGCTGTACTTGGAAAATATACAAGGTTGCAAAATAACGTTAATCCTACGGCCCAACGGAGCCCAATTAAATCAATTCCTAGCAGATTTGTACTTTAACTTTAAATTCACCTACAATACTATTCTTCTTTATAAATCAGTAATATCCACCTTATGCAATACCAATTATCAAGTAAATTAGGTGAAGATGTTCTGGTTAAACATAAACACATTTTAAAATCTATTTCTTTGAAAAGTCCCAAGACTGCGATACCTCATGTCTGGGACATGTAAGTATTCAGTAGACAGTAGCAAAATTGCACATTGTTCGACATACAGCAACCTTATTTATATTATATTCAGCTCGAAGAATCTACGATCCGACCTTGATGGACGGTCATTGTATTTATTAATACTGATTCTATTATTTTTTGGGCCTCTCTTTGGATCTAAGACAGATTGCAGTGATAATAGACAGTCTGGATGAAAGTTATTAATAAACAAAATTTATATCCTGTTTACTGGATCAACAAAACCATAGCAATACTGAATGAAAAACGTATCAAGTCTGAATCATCAAATTTATTGATACCCTTGCGCAGATTACCAAATCTTGCCTCTCGAGCTGTAATTGCAGGGTGGATCAAGGCGCATATGAGAAGAGCTGTCATAACATAAACTCCAGGTAGCGTGCGATCCGCGGTACCTTCCAAAATGTGTGTTGATCATTTACCCCTTGATGATATTCTAGGTAGGGTAAATTGGAAACCGGTTAAGACTTTTCGAAAATTCTATCGCTGTGAAATTATTATGCATACTAATAATTCATCAATAACCTCCTGATTTAAACCTGTAGAATGATTTAATTTTAATATAATAGATTACGTGATAGTTAATACGTAATTAAAAATTATACATTTGTGTAATGGATTCTAATTGTTAAAAATACCTTATTGCCTTGATTTTTTATTTTAAGACACGGTGAAGTATGTTGTTAATCTTGTTACAGAATTTGAAAAATATTTTCCTTTTCAAGTTTTTATTTAATTTAATAATTCACATTGGCTCTTTCCCACCAGGCGATAACAAACAGGTCTCATTATAATAAGCTTCTAATAACGGTCAAGTGTTTAATAGACGCGTTTTACCTGAAATAAAACGCATATTAAATACTTACCCTTATTAGAAGCTTACTTTTTATCTCTGCCTGGTATAATTCGACGCAATGACGAACAGGGTGATTGGAACCATCAGGTAGCCAACACCCCCACGCCTGAGATGTGCGAAAGAGATAGTGCGATATACGGTAGAAAAAGATGTAAAATACAACGGAAATCGGAAGTGCCTTCTCATTATAATAAGCTTCTAATAAGGGTAAGTATTTAATATGCGTTTTATTTCAGGTAAAACGCGTCTATTATCATCTTCCTGCCCCTTTCCTAATTTATTTGGGGTCAGCGTAGCTTGTTATTTTCTTCTTTTCATTCCTTTTACTCATTCAATCCCTATTCTATCAACATTTATGTAGAGTTGAAAAAAAAAATATTTCAATCCATTGTTCATTCAAGGTCTGTATTATATTTATTTTCTACATAGATTATTCAGCAAACAAATCTGATTTATTATAAAAGTTTACTTTTTAAAGACAGCCTCCAGACAGCAAAAATTACTGTGTTACAGGCCTTTAAAAACATACAATTAACGTATATTTTTAATTGTTACTAAGTGCGACGATAGTGGCAAAGTGACAACAAAATGCAGTAAAAGTTGATTGTTTTGTGTACAACAAGGTCTATTTTCGCTTGCAAGACCAATTTGACACGACAAGCTTTAGCTTAAACATGAATCCGTATTCAGAAATAATACTGTCAGGTTTCAAGCTTATTTTTAAATCTGCCACAGGAATTTATAGCCTAAAGTATGAGTGATATGTTACCTTTCCAGAAAGTATCTCCAACACCCGCATTTGTGGGTTCATTCGTTCCAACGACTTCATAATCTCGTCGTCACCCTCAGCATTCCAATACGAGATCTCATTACCGAATACTTTGATACCTAGCTCGGCCATAGGCAATCTGTTGTAAAGAGAACTTTGATTAATGGCTGGAATTAATAACCAATCTTTTGATCAACTTTCGATTATCTTTTTGTATTTTCCATGCTAAGATTATAAAGATAATTAAGTGAAGAAAAATATCGACTGCGGACAGGACTTCAATCTGCGTCTTCAAGTTAGATACACCAGATGCTATGATCACTAAGCCGCAACGAGAACCACCGGCCAGGTCGAAATTTTCCTTCTCGTTTTATTTTTTTACGACTTTGAGGTGACGTCAAAGGTTCTCTCGATTGTTTTTCCTGCAGGAGATCGAAATTTAAAATAAGCTCTATAGAAGTAATTTCAATTTCCAGTAGGGAAATTTAACATAAGCTCCATAGAAGTAATGAAAAATCTTGATCTCCAATCGCGGGGGACTTCACAAAAATACAATTAAGGACTGGAAAACTTTAACTTATCTACATAACTCTATACACACATAGTCAGCCTATAATGTTCCTAGAATTAATGTAAACTTAATAAAGTAATGTAAAGTTTGGATCTCCAGTGGCGGGGGACTTCACAAAAATACAATTAACGGACACAAAACGAAACAGATATTCGTAGAACAGACAATTATTTGCCTCGGCTGGGAATCGTAGGAAGCTCTCGACACGCGGCTGGCTACGTCAAACGGGCAATCAGATATTAATTTATAGTTTAGATCATCATCAACTCTTATCTTGTCCCACTTTTGTGAACGGGTCTCCTCTCAGAATGATATGGATTAGGCTGTAGTCTACCACGCTAGCCTACTGCGGGTTGATAGACTTCACACGCCATAGAGAAAATCTCTCAGGCATGCAGGTTTCCTCACGATGTTTTCCTTCACCGTTTAAGTGCGTGATAATTAATTATAAATACGTACATGACTTCGAAAAGTCAGAGGCGCGTGCCTTGAAATACTTTTTAAACATTTGAAAGTTATAAATACCGATGTTTTAGAGCTTCATTCTTGTACTCGAGATTGTCTATCTTTTCTCTGACTTCATCCGCCTCGTTTGTGGAGCGGAATACGCGGAGATTGCTGATCTTCTCCGTCAGCTTATTCTTGTTCAGCGGACCTTCATTACCGAAGTATCGCTCGAAGTAACGTTCGAAACCTTCACCGCGGGCTTTCATCTAGGATTAAAAAAAAGCTTTTGATATACAAAAGTTGATAATTATGACATTAAATCATAATAACTAACACAACACTATCATGCCTGTATTCCTCGAAGAGTTAGGCAGAGGTGTACTAATGAACACCAACAGTTGTTAAGGCCCCATGTAATAGGGGCGAGCCTATTGCCATTCACCGAGGACATATCCAAACTCCGAGTTTCATAGAAAAACCCAATAACGGTTTGCTTGACTCGGGAATCGAATCTAGCACCTCTAGCGTAGACCCCCCTTATTACATAGAACCTAAATATACAGGTAACTGTAGGTGTAAGCACAGCTGAACCTTGCAATATCGATAGATTAGCGTAGCTATTAAATAGCTTTAGCACTAGTCATATTCTCGTCTTAAAATTATTGTGTAATTTACCTCAAATATGTTGATGGATTCGCCAAACATGTCGACAGTTAAGTTGAGAGAGATGGACCTTGGTATGTAGGAGTCCGGTGAAAATACCACATTCGCTTCATAGTTGCCGCCTGTACGTTAAATAAGTAATTATTAATATTCATCATCATCAGCCTGATCTTCTGCTCTTTACATACATACATATTGTCACGCCTGTCTCCCATGGGGGTAGGCAGAGACTATAGATTTCCACTTGCTACGATCCTGGCACACTACTTTCGCGTCATCTACATTCATTAATCTTTTCATGCATGACCGTCGGTTTAGGGTGCTCGGAACCTGGCCTTTTTTTTCTGCTTTTTAGTATTAATATTTTGTGATTTTAATTTCTATAATAATATATATTTATTTAACGTGTCAAGCATATACAAGATAGGAAATATATAATTTTCGACACGACATGACATTTTTGACATTGAACATGCGCCAAATTTTAAGTTAGACATCCAGCAATACAACTTTGAAAACCGGGTCTTCCTTTTTGCGTGTACAAAAATACAGATAGACAAAAAATCTGTTGCTCTAGTAAAGACCCCAATAATAATTTTCTTCGATATCTATGTTGGACGAGGAAACGTTGGCGGGATGATCTTGATCGATTTCTGCCAACGTGGTATAAAGATACAATTACAATTTTATTATGTGTTAAGATCATGTCGGCGTTTCTTAAAACAAATCCCAACGTATAGAGAACTATAGAAAAAAAAACTCAAAAGATATTTAAAAGAACAATTGAATATACAAATTTAATATTTCTGAGGGCGATAAGAAGAATGTGTTAAATGACAAAAAAGCGCGTTAGACATTAGTTCTTGATGTCGTCATTTCCGATAATAGTAACTCCAAAATCCACTTACCAGCATTATACTGATCAAAGAACATTCCCTGCTCGTAATTCCTGGAGTACATCCTGAAGTCTGGGCTGTCTTCCAGGTGGGGTATCTGATTGCCTGATAACAGACCCTGAATCTCCACCCGGGATGGAAGTGAGGACTCAGCTAAGTTCTTGAGGTGGCTCCATACGAAGGTCGTTACTGTTGACGGTAATTAGGTATGATTTCTTATTATTAATTAAAACCTTATTGAGATGTTAAGTGCAGTGATAGCCTTGTTATATGACCATTAGACTGCCAATTCAAAGGTCTCAGTTTTCGAGGCACGTACCTCTAAATTTTCACAATCATGCGCGTATGCATTATTAATTATTACACGCTTAAACGGTGACGGAAAACATCGTGAGGAACACTGCATGCCTCAGAGATATTGACGACGTGTTAAGTTTGCAACCCGTAGTAGGCTAGAATGGTGGACTGTAGCCTCATCCCTTCCATTCTGAGAGCAGACCCGTGCTCAGCATAATGAGACAATGACGTGCACAGCATTATGTTTTTATATGGATTGAAAGTCGGACCTGAAGTTCTTAATTAATTTAGCTAATGATATTGACAGTCAGAAAACTACTGCTCCAAGCCACCTGATGGCAAGTGGTTCATGGACGCTTGCAACACCGAACGATAACTATATGAACTATAGGAACCCCAAAAACGCGAAAAATAACTGGAAATTTTTAACTTATTTCATTACACTATGCATACATAATCAGCCTATTATGTTCCTACTGCTGGCACACAGGCCACCTCTCAGTGAGAGCGAGTGGGCCGTAATCCACCACGCGGGCCCAGTGCGGGTTGGTAGATGTCACATGTCTTCGATTTTTGGTTCTAGGACATGCTGGTTTCCTTCACCGTTTTTAAAAGCAGTGGTGATAAAATTAAAGTTAAGCGCTTGTTTGGAGCTCAAACCTACGACCAACGACTCGTAAGGCCGTTATCACTGGGCCGCTACCGCACTCACCACCATTAGTAAATCATAGTAAATCATAAGTCATATAGGGTCAAAGTTAGGAGGAAGAATGAGAAAGACCATACCTTGATTGACTGGTTCTTCTCTAAGAGTGTGAAATATCTTCCTGAGTGTTCCTAAGTCGGGGCACTTCATTACTTGCAGGTAGGAAGCTAGCCGCACTTCTAAGTTCATGTAGTCAGCTCGGAACGTCTCTAAGAAGTATTCACTGTAATAGGTGATGTTTGTTAGTGCTATATGTCCATCTTTTATGTTTTTGTATACAGGATGACCATAAAAACGAAACACCAGCTAAGGTATGTTATAAATGCTAATGCTTAAATATTATACAAATATTATAATGTAACTGTTGAATAAATGACAAAATAAATACCTATATCATCAGAAATCTTAGAGTTAATAAGTTCAGAGTTGCTTTAATGCGAATTCACGTTGATAATACTCACAACTTTAAACGGTTATAAAATCTAAAATTGATAAGGATGTTCCGAATAATACTCATACTCACTTTCGTTTATTTTTGTAATTGAAAGTGAGTATGAGTATTATTCCCTTTTATCTATTTCGACAGGTTTTCCATTTTCATGGAGACCCTGTATATAATTCATAACTAGCTGCAGTACGTGTACAGAACATATTTTGGTCTACGAAACAGATTAACAGGTGAGGTATACGACTATTATCGTAAAACAACGATACATTACCGCGTCTCATCACAAGGGGTCCTTCTAAAGGCGTCCACAGCTGCCAGCCTAACGGGCACAGGTACAAAACTGTCGCCGATTATGTTCATCAACACGTCAGCGAAGTCTAGCTTGAATCCGCCGATATTGCCCAAAGCTTTAATCGCTATTATTATCTGCAAAAGAGACAAAATACTTTACAATGAATATCATGACAAAAGGATCCACTTTTCAAGTGTATTAAGGTAATGTAAGGGTTACAATGTGTAAAAAACGTCAAGTAGGGCTTTAAGTAGCTGTTATAATTTTGTATTTTGGTTGATATGCGTACAGAGAAGGAGAAAGAGAAAGAGTGAGAACGAGAAACGGAGGGGGAGAGCGATAAGAGAGAGGGAGAGCTATTACTTTTTTGCAATATTATTATTTAGCTGCTCTCAAGAACAATGACAGCATGACTAAAATCAATGAGAACCGGGTCCCGCACTACGGAATGCGGATTCGATTCATATACTGAACAATTATGTAAACTGCAGCTAGGTTTAACAGTTAACGCACAGTACATCAAGTGTGAATATTTTTTTAACAAGATAACAGACACTTACATTATTTCTATCTTCCCTGGTTTTGATCACTCCCTTACTGGCAATCTCCTTGACGATAACTTGAAACTCTTCTAAAATACTTTTGGGCGTTTCTTCTTCACAGCATACACGTACTAAAAATAAAAATGAAGTATTAACCTTTAGTTTAAATGTCAAAGGAGGTTGACTGAAAAAGTATTTATGTCGAATATTTTTTTAGGCTGTACACTCACGTTCTTTGCCGCTGTGTTTGCAATACGAATGAACCATAGAGGAAACGGTGAAACTAATAACTTTATCATTCTTCAGCTTTTGTAATAACTCTAGCATGCTGTCCAACATTTGTTTTTTTGGTCTGAAATAAAATAATAATTATGAGAGTTTTGGATTTCACCTAAAAGAGAGGCCAGCTATAGGTTTGCAATGTGTTTGTCTGTAGCATCATAGTTCCTGAACAGATGAACCGTTTTTGATGAAGTTTATTACTATGACAAGCATTTTCTTAATCGAAATGTTCTTAGCTATGTTTCAAGAAAATCTGCCAAGCCTTCACCTCGTTTGTAGTTGATGAAGACATATAAACTACTTCCACTGGTCTGATCGCGTCGAAATTTGAAATCCTATCACTTATTAATGATATTACAAAAGTATGATAAAATATCACACGGTAGTAGTGTGTCTACCAGTAATAAAAAAAAATTAAAAAGCATAAACTAAAAATTTTATAAAAAAAACCCGATACAAAAATCCTTTAAAAAGGAATACCTAAATTGTATCTAAATATTGTTATCCTTCTACGTTTAATTTAAGTAGAATATTTTTATACAAGCGTCGTCGTTACGTCGGGGAACCGACATGAAGAGAGACAAGGAGAGGACATGTATAAGGATTTTCACACGAAAGAAAACGGTATGTTCCTATGTATGTATGCTCCTACCGACTAAAAACCACACTTGCTATCTCTTTCTCTATAGTCACGGCTATGGGATTCTTTGCATTCGCCACAAACACGACAGAGGCCTTACCACATGTTAACACACGATTATTTTTAGGTTGTTACAAAGAGATGGTGCTATATAACAAGATTACTAGTAATGTGTGATCCACATTGCTAGTATGCTTTATTTCTAGAAAAAAAAAACTTACCTAGGTATCATTGCCATAGACATGAGCCATTCAAGCCTGGTCTCCTGGTCTACAGCATCCCTCATTACCATATCCTTGATCAGCTCCACTGAGCCGGGACTTGCGATGTATGGCAACGCGTCCAGGATATGCTTGCTAAAATATAATTTGACTATTATAAAGGATGGATCAAGTGACGTAAATAAAAAAATCGGGTATCCGAAAGTACCCCATGTAAGTTCCGTGATCTTTGATAGTTTTGTAGATATGAATTTTCTTCAGCGTAACTTGAAAATCTGACGGCACGTAAATAGCGTTGCGAGTAAGCGATAGACTTTTGCGCTACGGTTGTGGAACACACTGTCTGTAAGTTTGTACGCGTATCACGCAAAAACAATTGCACGAAATTGGACGCGGTTTCAATGTTATATTGCTGGAGATCTAACTTAAAACCTGTTTTTTTTTTAATGGTATAACTCGGCAAACGAGCAGGTGAGCTACCTGATGGTAAGTAGTCATCGCCGCCCATGGACATCTGCAAAACCAAAGGAGTTGCAGATGCGTTGCCGAGCCTATTTGGGGAAAGGGAGGGGAAGGAGAAAAGGAGAAGGAAGGGGATTGGGGGAGGAATGCCGCCTAGAACCCGAGTTAGTGAATTAAACCCTTTTGGGATGTCTGTAAAACCGCGGGCTACACAAAGTAAATTTAACAGCTAGTCTATAACTGATGTTATTAAATTCCCAATTTTTTTTTTATATTTCATTAAATCAGTACTTACGTGGCCGCTTTGCATATGGTAGGTGCTCGAGCAAGCAGTTGAGACAGTGCAGGGTAGTGCAGTGGCCGAGCCGATCGTACTAAACGGCCCCATAGACCTACCGTGGAACTACTGTCCATGTTTTCGTCAACGGTTGTAGTACGATAGTCTTCCGCCGTCGTGTCTTTGACCCTGAAATCATTCTTGAAATTGGTGTTTTTTTCGTAGATAACTATTTTGGTATGTGGGGTACGGGGCCATTTTGTTTGTACAGAATGAGCCATTTTGTATGTAGATAATGAGCCATTTTGTATGTAGATTCAGGACAAAGGATTTTATATAGATAATGAGCTATTTTGTGTGTAGATAATGAGCTATTTTGTATGTAGATAATGAGCTATTTTGTGTGTAGATTATGAGCTATTTTGTATGTAAAGAATGAGCCATTTTGTATGTAGAAAGCGGGAAGTATTGTATGTACAAAATGGACTATTTTGTATATAGAAAGCGGGAAGTTTTGTATGTACAGAATGGACCTTTTTCCAAGTAGAAAATGGGCCATTTTAAATGTAGGGTACTGGCCATTTTGTATGTAGAGAACGCTTGTTTGTACGTAGGTGGCTACCTACGTACAAACAAGCTGCATTGAAATATTATGCCGGCCAAATATTATGTCGTTGCATTGAAAATGCTGGCCAGCCGGCCAGCATTTTCAATGCAACGATCATAGCAACACTCACTAGTTTTTAATATATTTTTTCATACTTACATGCACAATAGCTTAAGTACATCTCTAGCTGACTTGAGGCCACCGGTGTCGTCACCCACGTATACTATATGCTGATGAAGTAAATTCGATCGTCGAGGTATCACTGCCCAAACTGTACAACAATATTATTATTATTATTTTTTTATAAATTTTTGTACGGTTATTTTGTGGCAACGATATATAAATATTACGTATACGTATTACGTTTTGTGGCGGTTTTATAAGATGACAAGCTTAAGTCAAGCAGGGTATCAGTGGATAGCTGATTATACATACACACACGCTTTTTTCCCACATGGGTAGGCAGAAACTATAGACTGACTCACTAGTCCACAAATTATATAACTTTTTACCCTTTAACCGCCCAAGCTATTTCTAGTAATCTTTTTAAATTCCGATTTTGCCAACAAAATATTTAACTTTACATATGATAAAAGCGAATCACGCACAATATACATCAAGTTATTAAAATGCATAAAAAGATTATAAAATAACTTATAATCAGGTTGACTGGTAGAGAATGCCATATGGCATTAAGTCCGTCTTGTGTACCATTTTATTTGTACATAAAGTTTAAATAAATAAATAATCTTTGCATGAAAAATGCCTAAAAATACAAAAAGGCAAAATACATACATAAAAGCGAATAGAGCACAAATGACACGAAATTATTTTGTCAGATAAATCCGCCAAAACCATTATCTACTTATTTCTCGGTTGGTTTTACACAAAAAAATATCTAAAATAGATGGCTACAAAACAAATATTTCCTATTCATATTAATGGATGCCCACACGACACGGAACCAGTTCCAAATATCTACCTTTAGGCTGCGACTCGATCACTTCAGTATCAGTCTTGTTGACTTCCTTCACCAGCACCAGGTCTTGTACAACAGTGGTCATGGCGCCGGAGTTCTTGCCGGAGAACGGCTCGAACAGGTGGCGCTCGCGACAGTTCACCTGCTTGTAGATGTGGTGGTCCACTGTGATGCGGCATTTGCTCTCCGATTTCAGAACTGGCCAGGTTTGGAATTTCTGTAATAATTATTTGAGTAAGGGAAACCTATTTTTACGTACATATTGTCATGTGAATTAGTACAGCTCTTTTTTTTCTTTTTTTAAGTCTTTGAGGCGACGTCAACGTAAATTAAAAATGTGAAGGCAATTTTCGACATAGCGGGTGGGAGTCGCGATGGCTTAGCGGTCATAGCGTCTGGTGTAATTAACCAGAAGACGCAGGTTCGAATCCTGCCCGCGGTCGTATTTTTCCTAAATAACTTAATAAACTAACTAAAATAACTTAATAATCTAACTAACTTCACTAAAATAACTTAATAATCTTTGCATGGAAAATGCCTAAAAAATACAAAAAGATAGTACAGCTCTGCCTAACGCTTTAGGGAATGCAGGCGTCATGGTAAGCCTCTATATTCCCGAAGGGTTAAGCAGATGTGTACTAATGTACACCCACAGTTCGCCGGTATGTTTAGATACCATGTAATATCAAGCCAGCAAGCCTATTGAAAATTTCATCAAAAACCCAAAAACACTTGGGCCAAATGAAATAACCATTTCAAGGCGGCCAGTCCACGGCGGACCCAATGGTTTCAACCTGGGGATTTGTTGTGGTAGGGCCACGCTGTTCGCAGCATGAATGGGCCGGCTTGACCGGGGAAGTACCACACTCTCGCAGAAGACCGACGTCCGAGTAGTAGCGTTTCGTTACTGCGCTTCGTTCGGTTAGCGAGAGGGCCGGAGGCCCAATTCCTCCCCCAATCCCCTTCCTTCTCCTTTTCTCCTTCCCCTCCCTTTCCCTAAATAGGCTCGGCAACGCATCTGCAACTCCTTTGGTTTTGCAGATGTCCATGGGCGGCGATGACTACTTACCATCAGGGCTCGCCTGCTCCTTTGCCAAGTTATCCCATAAAAAAAAAACACAAATCTAAAGTACTCAGGACAGCCTTGCGACCAATGACTCCGTCTTAAGAAACTAGGCTGCAATAGTTTTGAACCGCGAGGAATGGAAGGGAGGTCTTTGCCCGGCAGTGGAACCAACCGAGCTGATAAAAACAATATACTTACACTCTGGAAATCATATCGGACAGTCTGCAGGATAGACATGTACTTGTATCTGTTGGTACACCCTGACAGGTCCCTGGTCTTCACCAGGATGAGGCTGGTGTTTTCCTGGCCGCGGATCGCGTAGTCCACGTTGCATGTGCCGTGGATGTCTTGCTGTCAACCAATTTATATAAAGTCTATCAATTTTATGATGTACGTTCGCCAGCAGATTAAGTTGAACTTAATCCTCAACACTTTAAGGTTCAAAATCATTTGGAGAAATTTGATAGTTTTGTATGACCTGATGTGCTGGCGACTGTACCTACCTTAATTTTTAAAGAATTTTTAAATTGTAGTCCTAACCAGCTGAAATATTAAATGACAAGTTCAAAATTATCTCACAATTTGGACCTTTTATGTACACAACAAAAATCATTGGAAGTCAATCATCAATGCAGGAAATTAAAGAAACATGTTTTATTTTGTAATCCCACAATGTATGTACGCTATAGCTATATTTTGTAAACGGCAACCACAGCCTATAGATGCCAGCAATACCAGTAGTATCAGTTAGATTTTAAGTCTCATATGCACAGTAAGTCCCGGAGCCCATTATCGGCACGGTACGGCAAGGAATCCTTGGGCATACCTACGCGCAGACGGCAATTATTGCCGAGGAGTCCTCAGGCATGCCTAGTCTTTAAGCAAATGGCGTTTCAACGGCTTCAGTGTCCCGAAGACTGCCGAAACTAGCCGGTATGCGTCCTTACGTCCACGCGTCTTTAGGAATGCGTTACGCTGCCAAGGTATGTCGAGGTGTACCTTGACAGTCTTGACCTGCCATGCTGTGCCGGGCCGATAGTGGGCACCGGACCTAATTAGCTGTATACTGCCGCCCTCTGAATACTGCCTAGTAAGAAAATTGTGTTAGCATACCTCAACCCCCTGGAAGTTGATGTCAAATCTCTTCATGGTATTTTGAAAGAGTGCCAGTATGGCCCTCTTGAAGTTAAGCACCCAATCCTCTTCCTGGTCCTCTGGACAGATCTCTGATATGACACCATCATGGAATGCGAATCTGGAAGGCAAATAGCCATGTAAAAAAAGACTACATTGTGGTGGTCATGCCGATAGCACAATAATATTGTCATAAGTTCATAAGTATTTTAATAGCCAGACATTTATGATGACATTAGTAGGCAAATGAGGATTAGGGGAGCATTGCTTGGCAGTAAAATATTTATTTTAGTGAAGTAGAAAATTGAATGCGGGCAGGATTCAAATCTGTGTCTTCTGGTTAGATACACCAGACTTTATGACTACTATGCCACCGCCAGTTCCACCCGCAAGGTCGAAATTTGCCTTCACATTGAATTTATTTTAAGGTGACGTCAGTGACATCTGTTCAATGGCAAGTTTACTTCTGTATCTAACCAGAAGACACAGGTTTGAATCCTGCCCCCGGTCGAATTTCTACTTCACTAAAATAACTTTATAATCTTAGATTCTTAAATGTAAAATGCATAAAAAATACAAAATTAGTATATTTGGCAATGCAGTTATAAGAATCCAGATGCTACTACAGCAGAGCCTTTAACCACCTGTTTCAGGCATTGGGAAGAAACACAGCCAAACATTCTCACCTGAGGTCAAACAATGACACTGCATGGATGAACTTCTCAGCTCTCTCCACAGGATAGTTTTCATCCTGATCCACAAGTGTCACATCAGTCAGCTGCAGGAAACCCTCACATGGACTTATGAATTGGATTTTTGTCTGTAAACATTTAAAAAGATTTTTATTTTCTTACTTACTTTCTCACTTAAATCAAAATTAAGACAATAAAAATAACTATAAATTTTGAAATAACTCATTTTTATTATGACTGATTGAATATTAAGGTTTCAATAAATAGATACTTGATAAAACCTAACAAAAATTGTTTTTACTTACCACAGCTTTGACATCTAATGTGGAGCGGTTATTGCTGGAGCCAGCAAAATAAGTCTCAACATTGACTTTGTACTCATAGTGGTATATTATATCTAGCAGGTACCTAAACTTCTCTGATGCTACAAACAGAAAAAGTATCAGTTATTATATTGAGTAGTTATTAGTGAGCATCAGAGGCTCAATTCCTCCCTAGGAAGGGGACTTCCTACTCCTTTTTTTCTTGCCCTTCCTTTTCCTTGAATAAGCTCGGCAACGAATCTGCAACTCCTTTGGTTCTGCAGATGTCCATGGGAGGCGATGACTATTTACCATCAGGTAAAAAAAAACTTTATATTTAATAAATACTTTGTACTTGCTTAAATGCAAAGATTTTATATAATTTAAAAAAAAACAATGAAAAAAAAAAACAAGGTTGAGCACAGGGGTAGGTAGGGCTGAAGTAAAAAAAAATATACTTAGCGCTTTGAGATGAATGTTTATATTTACGATTACGAAGGACGATGAATGAAAAATAACCAAGTTTCTACTGAATGTGTTCGGGAGTCTAGATAGCTGGGTTTCACGCTTGACGGCACTCCATTATCTGGATTAACGGACGTTCTTAAAAAGTTAGTAAAAAAAATCACTTACATGCGCACGTCGGAGGTCCACATATATAAGGATCTTTCAGTGAGTCTGAAAAGAAGATATGTGTATTTCAATAATACAATCAAACGACGTTTATACAGTTTATTCTTTATTTGTAAAAAGAGACTTTGTTTACAAATAAACCAATGGAATTGTCAAAATACAATATTGACACTGACACTTGTCACCAATCTGACAGCACGTGTCATGCTGATGCATGAGTTCGGTTCATTTCACGCTGTTCGGTAAAACGGACGGCATTTGCAAGATTTTTAACAGCTAATGCAAAAGCTGTTAAAAAACTTGCAAATGCCGTCAGTTTTACCGAACAGCGTGAAATGAACCATTGAATTTACTGGCCCGTTTGAAATTAATTTGCATCTCAATCTCAATATCAGTGTGGATTATTAGAAAAAAAATTGTGACCCTAATTAGCTAATATCTATACATTCTTTAGCCCAATATTGAAGATTCAGAGTAACAAGATCCTTTGATATTGAAAACATAATAAGACCGTAAATTATGTAACGGTTATTGTGAGAACCTGGCCCATTAAACATTTTAATATTATTTATTATAAATTACCGACGATATCGACGTAAGCACGTGTAAAACAGACAGTGAGCTGATATTATGCCGTGCTAAGAATAATTCACTTTGTGGTTAATAATAATTAAGAATGCGTGCGTCCTTCGTATTATCTTTCTATGATAACTAGGTCATAACGATTGGCCACGTCATTACGCGCAGAATAATTCATCGGCATTTTTTTTACTACGGCCAAAATAGTCAGGGGAAACCCGATGAAAAGTACCAATTTGGTAGTAGTATACTTATTCAAACAACCTCATTATTCTCGCTCGTAGTCGCAAGTACGGAACATGAGGCGATTAAAACATACCTATTACCTATATCCGCAAACTGTGAGGGACCCAGGAGCTTTAATTTTTTTTTAAATTTATTTAAACATCATCCTGAATGTACATTTAACGTTAAAATTAATACACAGTCTAAACTTTAGGTACCTTCGTTTATTAGTAGAATTCTACGAGAAACTTATCTTTGAGCTAGATAGATACCGAAAATAGGCTTAGGCATCACTAGAATGAAGAAGAAGAGGCACTTTAATAAATAGTTACTATTCCAACGAAAGTTGACGAAGGATGTATGTGGAGTCTGCGCCCTATGTCCTTGCTTGTTATTTATGAGTCATAATAAATCAAGGGATGATACGCAGCGCACAGATTTGGTCCTGTAGATAAATAGTGAATTTTAGTGATCCTTATCTGACCCTTTTAAAGGGCAGGCCCTCTGCGAGTTAACTAGAACTGAACGGTTTTAAATAACGACAGCTAGGTACCTATATCTTTGAATAGTAAATAGATCACATTCTTTTGTATTTATTGTGAAGTAATGGAGCTAATTAGACGTTTACATGAAAATAACGGTATTGGTAATGGTATTTAAGTTTATGTTTTTAATACACCAAGGACTACCCCCCTTATTTTTATCACATTTTTTGTTTCTGTCCATCCAAAGGTTGTCTGGAAGATATCGCTTTTAGCGATAAGACCGCCATTGTACCCTTAGCTTAAGCATTTCCTTATTAATGTTGCTTCTTATTAATGGTGTACAATAAAGATTATTCTATTCTATTCTATTATAACGAAGGCATTTTAACGTTACCTATTTGTCTAACGTTACTGCCTGACCCGGCAAATGTTGTTCTGCTATACTGAAATTGTGATAAAAAAATGGGGCGTGGATGACTTCAAAACATTCATACCTCAATTCATACCTACCAATATACAAACAAAAACATTAAAAGCGGTTTAGCCGTTTTGGAGGAGTGCGACTACAAACACCGTGACACATGATGTTTATATTATGCTAGAAGACATATTTTTACTTATAATTTGTTGGAAGATATTGAAATGGAGCATACTTAGGTACACGGCTACACATCAAGCTATACATAACCAGTTTAGACTGAACTCCCTTTATATAAATATTGTTCCTTAGCTATACTTAAGTGCTTTTAGTCTGTAAGCTTTCCTAAAAATAAATAATACCTATAACATCTGCCTTCTTTTGTACCGATAATATTAATCAATTAATTTTTAATAATTACTACTACCTACCTAAAAAATAAGTAAAAATAAGATGTAGATAACTAAGTTACAATGGATTAGATTTCAATTTCTAACTACAATAATAATTTCTTACATTTACGTAAACCAAAAAAGAGCTTTTAAAATATTATTTGCACTCATAATGTTAACTTTGAATATTAACTAAGTAAAAAAGTTTTTATTAAAAAAGTATCTAGTAATCAAATTAAACGTAACTTTCAACTGGGCTGCTGTGTGGTTTCATTTAGATTAATTTAAAAGTTTTGAAACCTATTCTAGCCTTCATTTGGGAAGATAAATAGCAATGCGTATGCTGAGCGATTGTAGGCACCTACGCACACGCTACGCGTCAAGCTATACATATCCAGTTTATTCTGGCCTGTTATTGTATGGAAAGCGTATACAAAGTGAGATCAGTTTAAATTGGAAATGTATAGGTTGACCCTGTAGCCGTGAGTACATTTAAACCGCAACCACCAAGGCTAACTGAAAGATGTTCTTATTACAAACTTCTAAGAATCTTACATAATAATAAAACCTAAGGTCTGTTCGTTCAGACGAAAAAGAAAAAGAAAACAAAACCGATGTCACGTGAAAATTAAGAAAAAAACATTCTATCTCCTAAACTACTGAAAATCACAGATCATAGATGGGGTGATAAGAATGCCTCTCAATAAAAGGTATCTAAAGTCTTCGGACGTCACTTGTCACTTCTCTGGCCAGCCATAAACTAGGTTTGTCCACGACGTCGCTCCCAAGGACGAATAGAAAGAATTTAATTGAAAACCAAAAGTAATGATTTTTGTTTCTATGATAGAACAATTATCTATTTTGATAGATAATCAATAACAGGTTTAACTATAGTAGGTATCTATTTAGGTACCATTACAAAATATATTATTCAATAAATCGCGCAGGAGCTTGTAACGTTTACGAAAACATGCAATCAATGTGGTAAACAAGTACCTTATGTCAAACTTCAATAAAGAATTGGGTTTCACAAGGCATATTTGAAATTCTTTCGGTAATACAGTACCTACTAAATTTTAATTTAAGTTTGTTATCAATTAAAAGTCAAACAGTCTGCAGATGTTTGAAAAAGCAAAACCGGTGGGCGGTGGGCACAAACACTTAACACACAACCTAATATTACATACCTTTTACATATAACGCACTATTGTATATTGTATGGAATTTGTCGAAGCGGAAAATGTGTAAGTAACGGTGTATTAATTTCTGTTTAAAAATGTACCTATTTATATAAAGAGAAATGAACACAACACACGTAATAATGAACAGGTTGGAAACGTAAGAGATCGACATAAACCCAAAATTCGTAGATATAGTTGAAGTTTTAATGCAGAAGAAACTTATAAGCACTGAAGTGTTAACGAAATTTAAAATTGTTTATCCATCGACACGATAAGACCGAAACTCTTTTCTTTTATGGAGTCTGTGTTTCCGGTTATGTATATCATGGAAATCACTAGGCACGAGTTGATACTGTGAACAGATTACTTCTAGGCAAGCGTGGTGTATGTCGATCGCATGGTTGCTTAACTGCAAGAGATAGTGGTCAAAACCGAGCTTCTCCAGTAAAAAAACCAAGGACCTAATTTAAAGTAAAGCGACCTTGTACATCTAAGTCAGATGAGGTCGTCATTAATCACATAGAATATTTTATTTCAATTACACCATTATTACACTTACTTTTGAAATGTCAGAACTAATTTCACGGTTCCAAATATTGGGTCTTATGTAAAACAGCCGGCAAGAAACTCCATCTTTTAAATAAAAATATGAAAAACCCTTAAGATGTTGAAAGGGAAATTAAAGTGCTATTGAAACAGATGATAAAGGTACTCACTGGGCGATCCGTACACAGATCCCGTGACGCACATACACAAGAAAATCACACACAAAATCATGGTGCACATCATTCCATTTTAGACCATCCTATTCGCACGCTGAACACCAAATAACACTACAGAAACACGTTATCTAAGGGTCAAAGTGCCGGGTCGGGACAAACAATATTATCGAGCATTATCGACGCCACGGAACTGCCACTGGATGTATTAATTATAATGTTGTAGAAATATTTGTACGATGCAAATCATGCGGTTTGTTGGAGGGAGTCGGAGCGGATATAAGGGATCGAGTTACGAGTTGTGATTGTCGACTCGTCGGGATTTGGGTCCCGCATGTTATTATATTTTCTATCCTCTTCTGGTAATTTGTTAATGATGTCGTTATCCTACTGTTTTGCGGTCCTATTTTTTCATTGTGTCGTTTTCCTTGAGTTATCATTATCTACTGAGTACAATATTCGTTGCAAAAACATTCATACTTACTCCCTCAGCCTTTACTTTCGATATCACTAATAGTGTTGGAGTAGATACATCCATCATATCGATTAATGTTGGTACATCGCCAATACTCCCTATTGATGTAAGATAATTTGTAACCTTATTAAGTAAAGTTAGTTATACAGTCTGTTATACTTAATGTTGGTTTCTAACATCATGTTCTAGATGCGTTCGTTCCTTTGATAACCTTATCCATCGCTTTTCATCAGACAAGATTAGAAGGTCAAGGTTCTTCGTTATATTGTTTTATGCCAGATACATTTATTTTTGCTTGACTGAGAGTTTTGAATCTTGCTAGTTCTTTTTTGCGATGGTTAAGATGTCAATTCAATTTTTTATAAATCAAAGTTACAAGAGTATGCATGTCCTTGTTCCTGCATACAGAAAATAAATTAGTATGAACAACTCCTTTATATAGGGGATTGCGTAATCATTTATACGATCGGACATTTTGATCCTCTACTTTAGTCTCTGTTAAGAGTTTGACAATTTTTCTATCGTTAGCATATAATAAATATACGTTGGATTATCATAGTTCAAGGTTTTGAACCATCAAGTAAGACGAGACAACATTAGTTCACATATATTACAATTAAGATTCACTAATTCATAGAAGATAGACGGTTTTGCAGTGTCTGTCTCTAATTTAAATACTTGAAGAGCTAAAACAGAAAAAACATATTATCATCACGCCTGTATTCCCCGGTGGTTTAGGCAGAGGTGAACTTAATGTACACACGGCTACAGGTCAACCTATACAAATCTAGTTTAAGGTGATCATGCATTGTATAGGCTCCCCATACAATAAGAGGCCAGCGTCAATTGGTTTTGCATAGCTTGATGTGTAGCCGTGCGTACACCCACAGGAGGCCGGTATGTTTAGGTCCCATGTAATAGGGGGCAAGCTTGTTGCCACTCACCAGGTATATATCAAAACGTCGAGCTGCTACTAAGAATTTCATTAAAAATCCCCAATAACACTTTGCTCGACCTGGGAATCTTTGGCGTAAGAGTCGCACTTAGGAACACTAGACTAGTGACGCAGTTTAAAATAGAAATAAGTTAGGACTACGACAGTGCATGTATTAGTACATATATGATAGTTTAAAAAGTACAGTAAATAATATTTCTACAAGTAGTCGGATGCTACTATCAGTAGCGATTGTATAAAGTTCAATAATGAAATTGATATTTCAATCGGCAGATGTTCCATGATTGATGAATCAGTAAATGTGTTGCAATATCAACTAAATGAAATAAATATCAGTGAAGTTTTAACTATTATTTACTTGATAGTCATTTGGGTTCAAGAACCTATGACGTGGACTGTTTCATTCAGATTGTTTGTAATATTGGGACGATAAAATTATCTTCTTTTTTTTTTACTTAAATATTACTAATTTTGAGGATCAATGACATTGAATTCTTTTTAATCGACTTTAAAGAAGGAGGTTCTATGTTAAACAGTAGGTATGTATTTTTCATGTAAGTATGTATGTTCACCGATTTCACTGTCAATTTTGAAACTACTCTTTTGGTTTATCAGAGTATAGCCCCGAGGAGATCCCATTTAAATTTTGGTGAAGGTATGAAAAATTTTGAAATAAATTAACTTATAATAATAATAAAAAAATCGCCTAATGATAGTTATATTATAATGTTATTACGTTTAAAATGTCGAAGTTGGTGGCTTATACAATAGGTCCAAAAAAAATATACGCACCGTTTTTTGAAACCGTCTGTTACCTACTTGAGTCATTATTATTATCGTGCTCGTTGGGAAGCATTCAAGATAAGCACAGCATTCAAGTAAACACTCCATCAGGTTTTTGGTTGTTTTAATACAATTTTTTTTGTGTCCTCGGCAAAGTCTGTATATGTATGTATATGACTGCATAATTATCTCCTATTACCAAACGTCAAGCCCAACTAATAGTCCCGGGTAGAAGCCTTTAAAAATAATGAAAAGTGAAAAGAAATTATAGTAGGATGAAACCCATTAGAAAAGGAGGGAAATATTATAAAAATGAAAGGAAAAATAATTTACGGGCGATCTGAGGTTGGGAAGGGGTTGCGGGTGAGTTTTTAAGGGTAAAACACGGTTTTTCTCGATTTCCGGCAAAACTAAAAGTCCTATCGAAAAAAGTCAAATGGCAAAGTTGTAGATAATAAAAAGATCTAAAACTTTTGTATTTACACTTTTTTCACATAACCTCAAAATTTATGTGAAAAATTCAAAAAACCAAGTTTTTGGTTTTTAATTTTTATCTTTTACAAAAATTTTTTTTTTTTAACGAAATTTTGTGAAAACTTACCTTTTTATGTCCCAAATACGCTGTAATTTATTTGATTAAAAATATTTATTTTTTCACCTTATTTTGAATTAATATCGATAAAACACCCTAATTTTCAATCGAAAATTCACCCGTCAAAATATCAGCTTTTTTCAAAAAGTTGGTATGGTTTCTGTTCGTTGAAATTTCTACTTTCCGATGGTGAAAAAAAAATATAGGTATGTTACTATGGTAAATCTTCTCAGAAAACGCCAAAATTCAAAAAAACTTAAATTCGAAAAAAAAATTTTAATTATTATAAATAATTTCGTCTAAAAAATTTGATTACTGCAATTTGTTTCAATTAAAAAGTTGATTTATTTAATGCTAATTACATTTATGTCATAGAAAATCTCATTATAGATAAATATAAATGTAAATCGTACTATTAAATGTAGATGCTTTATTCTCATTACGTTTTTCATTACAATATTTTTAAACACATTAATCTTATCATTCATAAATACCTTATCTTCAATTCTAATCACTTATCCATTAGTTTTTGTCTTTTTGATGGCATTTCTTCATCGTTAGATTCGTCAAACATCTCCGATTCTAGTAGATCTTCGAAATCTTCAATGAATAAATTGACAACTTCGATGAATAAAAGCCGATGTCAAAGTCTCAAATTTTTTGTATTTATTGTCGATTCTTTTCTTGCTGGATACCACTAAACGATTCAAAGCTGCTTTTTTTATTGCATACACTTGCTTATCATCTGCCTTATTGCAAATGATACAAACAGATTCATCCATACTGATAATCTGAAAAGACAAAATCGAATTAATAATGTCTTCACTATTTTTTTTTTATTTTTTTTTTTATCTTGTACTAAAATATCATTTAATTTCAATCTTTAGGTTATGTTACGTTAAGCATACTATCTTTTAAAGAAAATATTACGATTTTTATGGTTGAGTTGATTGATACAGATAAAAATAGAGACAGTATTTACCTTCCTATGCAGATTCGAAAAGTTTTTTGTTTTTTTAAGTAAACTTGTCACAATTATCTTCAAGAAACTCAGCGTGCACGTGTATTTTTATAAACGATGTTGTATACTGTACTATATTTCGAATACTGGTTAGGCTAGCGGTTGTAACAGCTGCTACGAAATATATAGTATATATTAGTAGGTATGTATGTAGTAAGACCCAGACCCGCCTAGCCCCTTCCCCACTTCTCCACGAAATACCTTTTGATGGGCTAAAATTTTTCGTAGGTCACTCAGGTATATCTACTCAGGTATATATATAATTTATCTCAAAATAGTTATAAATAGGCATCTACGCATATAATTTAAAGAAAATTAGACAACTTTCTCCAAATATTGTAGATGTCTTATTAAATATTAATTTAATTAACTTATTTGTTTGTTAATTATAGTAGTATATTTTTATTTGTAATTTTTTTGTTATCAACGTCACATGTAATGTAACGTTTTTCGAGTAATTAAAGTGTAAATTTTAATAAATAGCTCATAATTATTTATAATAATTAAAATTTTTTTTTCGAATTTAAGTTTTTTTTGAATTTTGGCGTTTTCTGAGAAGATTTACCATAGTAACATATTTTTTTTTTCACCATCGGAAAGTAGAGATTTCAACGAACAGAAACCATACCAACTTTTTGAAAAAAGCTGATATTTTGACGGGTGAATTTTCGATTGAAAATTAGGGTGTTTTTTCGATATTAATTCAAAATAAGGTGAAAAAATAAATATTTTTAATCAAATAAATTACAGCGTATTTGGGACATAAAAAGGTAAGTTTTCACAAAATTTCGTTAAAAAAAAAATTTTTGTAAAAGATAAAAATAAAAAACCAAAAACTTGGTTTTTTGAATTTTTCACATAAATTTTGAGGTTATGTGAAAAAAGTGTAAATACAAAAGTTTTAGATCTTTTTATTATCTACAACTTTGCCATTTGACTTTTTTCGATAGGACTTTTAGTTTTGCCGGAAATCGAGAAACACCGTTTTTTACCCTTAAAAACTCACCCCCATCCCCTTCCCAATCTCAGATCGCCCGTAAATTATTTTTCCTTTCATTTTTATAATATTTCCCTCCTTTTCTAATGGGTTTCATTCTATTATGATTTTTTTTGGTTTTAAAAATTATCGATCCTGGTCTATAATACATGTGGTCGTTTTGCTAAAGTGCCACTGGATCTCAGATGACATAATGAATACGGAATGTTACGAAATGGCTAATTCGACAAGGGGTGACTTTGGTAATTACGATTTCATAAGGATTTAGTAATGTAGTATTTTATATTGTTATTTACAAACTAAAAACTTGCATATTTAATAATATTACTACCATCTGGCATTTAAAAGAGACCATGACTATCTAAGTTTGTTCCGGCTTTTATTCTCAGAGGTCATCAGTAGTTTAAAAGTTTAAACATTTATATTTTCTTTAAAAATATTCAAATATTAAAAAAAATTACACTAATAAATATATTTTTTTATTTTCGAGCGCAGAGACATGATAATTTTATAAAATTTCCGTTTTCTTCTTCCAATACGACCGATACTTAACTATTTATTTACAAATCCAGTTTAGACTGACCTCCCATTGAAAAGGTTTTCCGCACAATTCAATGCCAGCCTATACTGGTTTTGTATATCTTGATGTGTAGCCGTGTGTACTGGCCCGAAAACAATATCGGGTCTCTCACCACACACTAGAAATACGTCATTAACGTTAATGACGCTGTGTTTTACAGTACATTCCCTGGTAAATAAACACTGTCGTAATTACTGTCGAAACAATGATGTACTCAGAATCATCATCATTAAGCTAATTAATTTGTAACGAGATATCATAACCTATAACGAGATCGTATGCAGAACAAATGCAAAAGCGGCGGTAGCCTAATGGTTGGGCATGGGCATCGGACTTGCGATCATTTGGTTGCCGGTTCGAAACCCACCCATTGCACTACCAACGTGAACCCACTCGTAATACAAGCATTTGGCTAACACACAATTACACGCACACACGTATACCGAAACTACACCATAACTTTTCAGTCGAGATATCGAACTATCGAAAGCTCGACTGACAAGATAAGGCGTAGTTAACTAATACATGTGTGCGTGTAATTGTGTGTTGTACACGGCATGGCGTAGTTTTAGCCGGCCTCACTTCTTTGTTCGCAAAGTTCCATCTTTACTTTTTATTTGATCTGAGGATTATGTTTGAAGGCAGTCTTACTCTTTTTGTTAAAAGATAATTTAGTTCTGCATCAGTAGTTTCAAGCTCAGGTTCCAAGTACTAGGTTTTACTTATATTAACGATATCATCGTTTTTCGAATGGTACCTAGCTACATGTTATTGTTGTTTTGTAAAAACATTATTAATATTTTATATATCTTATGTAAAGATATTAGATCGATCGATAGATAGAATACATGAGTATTCAAGCGATTTCAATACTAACTGAAAATATTCACAGTTATAACTTTATCAAAATATATCGTCACGCATCCATGATCATTTGAACTTTGCTAACGACTTCGCATATCTACACTTGAGAAGGCTTCACGTTCCGAGAATACAGAACGTCACATTACGTGTCGACTTCCACTTCCAGTATCAATTTGACGCCTCAATCTTCATACAAAACTATGCAAAACAGAACCAGCCAACTAATAACTCACGATAACATTTTCATATTGTAAATTGGCATCAGAATGAGGGAAGAGACTCGGAGTCCTGCAAAGCATTCATTTGCAGTCGACATAACCTTTAGTCTTTTAAACATAGAGTTTAGTTTGCAAGGAATTGGTTGTATTTTGAATTTGTATGCAGCTTAATTGGACCGATCTGACGGGGCCAGATGCTGAGCTTTGTCAATAAATGCGATTGTGAGTCAAAACGTCAAACAGTATACAATGTATAGTGTTCAATGGGTGGATTCCATTGAATCCTTACGTGAGGAGTGAGGAGCGGTTGTGGCCCAGTGGTAACAGCCGTGACTAACAACTTGTAAGTATTAGGTTCGAACCCAGACAGGGGATTTACTTTGTGTAAATTATTTCATCACCACTGCTCCCAAAACGGTGAAGGAAAACATTGTGAGGATCTTTTTTTTTTTTTATGGGATAACTCGGCAAACGAAAGCCAGTTATCTACGAAAAGAAACACTAATTTCAAGAATGATTTCAGGGTCAAAGACACGACGGCGGAAGACTATCGTACTACAACCGTTGACGAAAACATGGACAGTAGTTCCACAGTAGGTCTATGGGGTCGTTTAGTACGATCGGCTCGGCCACTGCACTACCCTGCACTGTCTCAACTGCTTGCTCGAGCACCTACCATATGCAAAGCGGCTACGTAAGTACTGATTTAATGATATAATATTAAAAAAAATATTTGGGAATTTCAACTAAACTGGGACTAAATAACTAAATTGGGAACATCAGTTATAGACTAGCTGTTAAATTTACTTTGTGTAGCCCGTGGTTTTTTGGTGGCAAACGAGCAGCGAGCTACCTGATGGTAAGTAGTCATCGCCGCCCATGGACATCTGCAAAACCAAAGGAGTTGCAGATGCGTTGCCGAGCCTATTTAGGGAAAGGGAGGGGAAGGAGAAAAGGAGAAGGAAGGGGATTGGGGGAGGAATTGGGCCTCCGGCCCTCTCGCTCACCGAACGAAGCGCAGTAACGAAACGCTACTACTCGGACGTCGGTCTTCTGCGAGAGTGTGGTACTTCCCCGGTCGAGCCGGCCCATTCATGCTGCGAACAGCGCGGCCCTACCACAACAGAACAGGAGGATTCTTATTGGATCTCGCCAATAAGAATCCTAGGACGCTGGTTCTGGGGCGACTTCTCCCGACGCCAACGCTGTTATTTTATTATTTACCTTTTCACGTCTCCTGAAAAAAGACATAGACTGAGATCATATCTTTTCTTATTTGGACCAAACACACTCATGTTGAATTGAATAATAAATGAATTATACATTATTTGCCTTTAAAACAATCCATTGCTATATTGATTGAATTAAGTAGAACAAAGCCAGGGATTTGTGTCCAATGATTACATGCAATGTGAAAATAATTACATGCATGTTAAGTTTAAATTCATTAATCATATAACTATGTTTTTACTTTCTGTTTTGTGCACGCAGCAGTTGCATTTCGTAAAAAAGATTTTAATTGTTTTGACGTCACTTGCATCAGTTTACATCATAAAAACGTAAATTTATACTTACAATGAAACTTTCAGATATACCTATTAACGGCAAAAGTCCAAAGGAGCTAAAATGGCCACGCGAACTCGCAGCTATACAACAGTCCAGTATAAGCTGATCTCTAAGAGTACGAAAACCCTATACTATGCGGGATTAGCTTATATTGGAACTGTATGGCCCGTAGTGTAATCTTGTGTCTAGGAATCATATTGTGATTAATTAACACTCTTACAAGAAAAGACATTCGGCGGTAGCCTAATGGCTAGGGCATCGTACTTGCGATCATGTGGTTGCCGTTTATTAACCCACCCATTGCACTACCGACGTAGACCCACTCGTAATACAAGCATTTAGCTTAATACGAGGGGTTAACAAGAATACTAGTAATGTGCGACCCACATTGCTAGTAAGCTTTATTAAAACTATTCGCGAAAAACAGACAAATCGAAGGCTAAAGCCAAGGTGGGTTGAGTATTTTTGAATGACCTAAGTAAATATTCTTTTGTGTGTGTGTTCTTTGAGCTTGCTACAATACAGTTGAGCTACACGATGATTGATCCATTGTTTTGGACTCTTTCTTCAAAAGGCTGCTGCAGACGTTGCCCTACATTGTGCAACTCACATAACATTATCATTGATACCTAAGATGTCTGGCCTTTAAGAGAGACCTTTAACTCATTTAGAGGTATTTAACTCATACTCCTTAATTAAGATTAATGTCAGCCTTATCTAGTCTTAAAAAATCTAAGAACATTGACATGTAATGGTGTCTTAATTCATTATTTAATTAATAATTATAATTTATCCTTTGAAGAAATATTGTGAATTGATGGCCAACCTAGCAATTTCTATCTTAGTGTAAACAAAACCTTATTGATAGCTTATCTGTACAATTATAGGCGAGTTACTCTAACCTATTCAAGTCTAGGTCGTAGTATAATTGATGACTAATGATTATGTAACAGTTTTAGACCAGATTAACTTTGAATTAATTTATCTTTAAATAGTTTTGGTCAAATTTGTAATAAAACCTTGACTTTTTTGCAGCAACGGAATTAAAAGTATATCACCATATTATGGCATCATAGTAAGGCAATCAAGGTTTTTTTTTAATCCATGTAATTTATATATAACACTTTTCTCGACCTGGGAATCGAACTTTAGGACCTCACGCTTAGTAGCCGAGCTTGCGATATCCAGATCTAGACTAATCAAGCAGTCGAAAAAAATATATCATAAAATATTATTAACGTGAAAATTTAAATACATTCTTCCGAAATACAGCCACTCTTCATAAAGTTGAATAATGAACGACAGTGTAGAGTCATTACATACTGAGGCATTTTCGAGGTACACATGGCTACAGGTAAACCTATTACAAATTCAGTTTAAGCTGATCTCGCATTGTGTAGGCTTTTTATACAACACTAGCATTCTACCCACGGCTTTGCCCGCGTGGTTTCTCGACTTTTCTGTACCCATAATATGTATGTTTTATACATATAAACCTTCCTCTTGAATCACTCTATCTATTAAAAAAAAACAGCATCAAAATCCGTTGCGTTATCTAATCTAAGCATACATAGTGACAGACAGACAGCGGAAAGCATCGTTTTATACTATGTAGTGAAGAGTCCAGCGTAAACTGTTTTTGTATAGCTCGACGTTTAGCCGTGCATACAAGTACCTACACAAGTTTTTATATATTGACGAACTTAATATTCTCTAAGTACAAACTCTTAAGTGGCACATACAAACTTCTTCAACGAATGATTTAAATACTCCATTCTCTGCATTATTAACGCATTTATACACGCCCACGGCACCTGTGACCGTCATAACATTTACAAATCTATTGATTTTATCCAACTTACAGTAATGTGGATATCTTTTGCTGCTTAAATCGTTTGTAACTATAAGTCGATTGTTGAATAATTAAATTATGGAAATGTCGATGAGATACCTCTAAATTTGGAGAGATAGAATTAATTTTGTTGTGGATATTGGTAAAACATTGTAAGTGTGTGGGAACTTTTTGATTTGGGTAAAACATTGTATCTGTAATTAACCTAAATTTCAAAGTGATATGTTATCTGGCGTTTTAATGAAAGTTTCGTAGTTAAGTCGTTATCGATCTATCTGCAGGGTCAAGCCTTCTATGTCTTTTTGGATGGGTACATCATTCTTGAGATAACCAGGCCAAATTACACAGTACTTTATATATTTTAGGTATAGTTCGATATCATGCTCTCTAACTATCTTAGCCTAGTGGTCACAAGCACGACCGCTACGTTTGAGGTCCCGGGTTCGATTCCCAGGTCGAGCAAAGTATTATTGGGATTTTCTATAAAATTCTCAGTAAAAGCTCAGAGTTTGGATATGTGCCCGGTTACTGCACTAGGGGTAGCTACTAGGGGTCGCCCCCTTTCAACATGGGACCAAAACATACCGGCGAACGGTGGGTTAACGTTACTGTACACCCCTGCCTAACCCTTCGGGAAATACAGGCGTGAATTAGAATGTGTTTTAGATGAACAATTTGCGAAAAACCCAAAAATATGAATTTGGCGCAAATATGAAGGAGATAAATTCAGGTAAATTAGATAGTCTAGATAAGTCATGAAAATTTTATTTCAATAGGACCACCGTTGAATTAGCGTATAAAAGAACACATTATAATGTATCGCAATCTAATGATTTGCTCCATAAACTTAGGACTACAGATGCAATGAATTGTGACATTCGATACCTTGACGTCCGCAGATAAAATGTTGCTTGGAGGACACATACCTGCAAGCCACACAAATATTTTATCCAAAGAAAGAATGGAACTTGCGACCCGCAATTCGTAAGAAGGACGTTTCGCCGCTGCCTTTTGAAGCCTTGAAGCCATATTAGAATTACAATATGGTCCTAAGATCCGCAAAGTTTCGTGAAAGTGTTTTTTTCGCTAATTATCTCAGTAACAACAAAAAAGGTTTCATTTAACGAAAATGCTACCTATTTAGGATGCCAGAACGTTACTTGAGCGCTCTCGCGGCACCATAGGAGACGTCTAATTAGGACTCCGAAGCGACTCGACGATTTCATTACAAATGTATGAAGCTGAAGGCAGGACGTGGCTTGCAAGCACACGATCTGTACAATGCTCCTTCCTTAGCAGAAAACATCCATTTCAAGTAGATCCTTGCTACTCCTTTTGTTACTGCTTTGCCCCGAACATTTTGTATTTGCTTAAGGGACGCGGGAGGTCAACTTGCGTTGGCTGATAGTCCCTACCTCTTTCCTGCACTGAACGGCAAAAAGTCGAACGTGTGGGACTGCAGACGAACCCGTTTCTCCATACAAGGTACTCCTCGACAAGTCGCTTCCCAACGCACCGGCTCACATAATATTGTTAGCAGACGCCGATAGCTTTTTATGTCGAATGCATTATTCGATACTCATTTAAAATTCTAACATACGCTTATAAAGAAAGCTCGCCATTTTCATGTGGTCCCCTGCTGATGGCGGTCGTTTCGATTTGAACAGACATTATAAGCTAAGCTAGTGAGGAATAAATAGTAATATTTGAGTTGTTTTATTGCTTAAATATATTACGCAAATTCGGGGCCGGCTGCTTGCGCCCACGCGTCAAAAATCGCGGGGGCGATTCTCGGAGGCTTCGGCGCGTGCTCAAACGCGCGCGCGCACCGCCTGACACACACGCGCTTACTAAAAAAAAAACAAAAAGTAAAAAAAAAGTTGCGTTCGAATTTCAAAAACAGTGACAGTGGGTTCCGAATTTTTTGAATAGTTTGTATGAATAGTGTGTTTCAAGATTGAAACTAAGTCGATGCTCGAATTAGTTTATGAATGAAGTGTAATAGGAAGTTACGTCATGCATAGTGTTGTGCCTTCGCCAGCGCTCCGCACAGTGGGCGATTTGTTGACAATGAATGCTCATTAGAGGGGAAAGGTGAGTGTAATGAACTAATGACTAACTCATTACTGTTAAGAAAACATTTGTATCCGCCTATTATGTAGCTGCTACTGATTAGTTTAATTAACTAGTCCTTATGTAGAGTATATCTATGTAATTAAATAACTATTTTCATGTTTACGCGCGTTCTTTGAAACGTGTTTTGCATGGAAAACGTATGTTTATAAAGAGATATTTAAAGCTAACTGCGGCCCAAATTATACGTACTTATTATTTGTTGGTTTCTTTTTCGGGATTTTCGTAGAGGTGACAAATTCTCAGTGCAGTGATAGCCTTGTGATATGACCATGGGACTGCCAAATCAAAGGTCTCGAGTTCGAATCCAGGGCACGCACCTCTGTCTTTTCGAAGTCATGTGCGTATTAATAATTAATTATCACGCGCTTAAACGGTGAAGGAAAACATCGTGAGGAAACCTGCATGCCTGAGAGATTTCTCGACGGTATGTGAAGTCTGCCAACCCGCAGTAGGCTAGCGTGGCGGACTATAGCCTAATCCCTCTCATTCTGAGAGGAGACCCGTGCCCAGCAGTGGGACAATGTAATGGGTTGATGATGACAAACTCTCAGCTACTGTTACCGTCAACTTATCGATTTTAATTGAACGTTATCAGAATGATGAGTGCCACTACTTATGTTAATGATAATCATTACTACTGGAGATAAAATTCGATTAACTGTATTAAGGTAAACTACCGATTAATGGGTTTTTAATTCGGAATGTTAATCCGTTCTTTAAAGTCGGAAAATCTATCTGAGATTCGATTAAGGAATACATTTCTTTTCGTTGAAACGATCTGTCTTTATGTAAACGATAGCTTAAGCAGGGGATTAACCTATTTTAAACCCCCGACGCAAAAACGACGGGGTGTTATTAGTTTGACGTGTCTGTGTGTGTCTGTCTGTGGCATCGTAGCTCCGGAAAGGATGAAACAATTTTGATTTAGTTTTTTTTGTTTGAAAGGTGAATTATTATTAATGCATATTGTTTTACATGTTATTTTTATCATAGTATTTAATTTTTGCCAATTAATATTAAGTATCCAACATTAAAATATATATGAGACCTAGCTGCGTAAATAATATTTGTTTACTGTTTATTTTTAATGCACATGTGTCAAAGTCGCGTCGATTTGCATTTGCTTAGCCATGCATTGACGGTTTTTTAGCTGCCACAATCGAAGCAGTGCATGCAAATGCAGTGATGGATGATGTTGGTTACGAATTAACGATAACCTTACAGAACGTCACAAGAGTCATTAGAATTTATATTATCTCGGACCTTAAAGAGATAAGATTTAGTGGTTCGGAATTGTAACTACCTGTTTCCATAAAAAAATGTTATCCTTACAAAAACATTCATGTAAAAAGCGCCAAGTTTTATTAGTAAATGACCTCTTTCTTTAAGAGATTCCTCTTTCTTTCTAGAGACCTAGAGACTATAGTGAAGATTTGTACAACGAATTCAGAAACGCATTAAAGACACTGTGTAATACATGAGATCTTACTATGCCAATATTGGACCCTAGTTTACATCCTGTCTAATATTATTGTGATTTTGTGCGATTTAACGGAGAAAATCATGTTTGTTCAAAACGATTGACGTTTTGTAGACTACACGGTAGTGTCGTACTAGTATGATATTCCTGGTTTATTTTTAACTAAATTTATTTCAGGCCCATTATAAAACTTAAAAAAAATTATAATACTTACAACTACTAGTAACTAACTGTTCGGCTCTCACTGGTAGGTGCAGCACTGCTTCCGGCATGAGCAGGTATTAAGCAGTTTGGCATAGTCTGCAAGAACAATCCGTAGAAATTGAATCCTCTTCGATTTGAAAGTTTCATAACGATGTTTTTCTTCGCCCTTTAAGCAAATGACAATCACCTTATTAGTGTAATGGTTTCAAGCGCGACCGCTTCGTTAGAGGTTTTGGGTTCACGTGCAAAGTGTTGAATGTTGTTGAAAAACTCTATGAAGGTTTCGGTAGAAGCTCGGCAGTAAATGGCAATACCTATGATTTGAGACCTAAATATACCGGCGAATTGTAAGTTACAGTAAGTACACCTCTGCCATCCTTCGGGGAATACAGGCGTCACGGTATAATATAATCACTGTCTAATTCTGTGCGCAATAGATTAATTGCGAACTACTTAATCTTACATAATATCAAAAGCAACATCCAAATAACAACGTAACCATTTTGTTAAATGATAACCATACGTTATTTAGTCCGTATGAATTTCATCGCTGGTTGTGTTACCAAAATTAATAGTAGCATTTAATTCAATAGTTTCGCGGCCATTACTGTGATAATTATATCAGTCCAATTGTGCAAATGGATTAGTAATTTTATTTAACACGCGGTAAATGAAATATTGGTATTAAGGCACCATTTTTCCATGAATTGTGTGCGTTAGTTATTTAAGAACATTTTGTAACAACAAACAAAAAAGTTGTGTAAATTATAATGTCACTATAAAGCAATGCGAAGCATGGTGGTTAATAACATTACAGTCATAAGTAAAAGTAATCAATATTAAGCTATAGTGGTTGCACATGAGGAGGCTTGTATGTTGCATGAAGTAATCATTTAAGATTAGTAAAAAGTCTAAGCATCGAGTTTATTTTCATGAAAATATATTTTATTACTTAATGTTTCCACTCTTGGCGTAGCGCACCTCCACAATCCGCTTCACTGGATACAAGGCATCGATGTGAATACCTAAAGATTATCAAAAAACAACATACATCACGCTTGTATTCCCCGAAGGGTTAGGCAGAGGTGTACTAATGTACACCCACATTTCGCAGGTATGTTTAGGTCCCATGTAATAAGGGGCGAGCCTGTTGCCATAAACCGGGCACAAATCCAGACTCCGAGCTGCTACTGAGAATTTCATAGAAAAACCGAATAACACTTCTCTCGACCTGGGGATCGAACTCCTGGGTTCGATCCCCAGGTCCTCTAGCGTAGCAGTCGCGCTTAGGACCACTAGACTAATGAGGCAGTCAAAAAACCTTAAAATCGCTGATAGATTATGTTATGGATTCAAACATACGTACCAAGGTAAGGCTAAAACCTTGATACACGAAAATATTTGCCGTGCCATTTCCAATTGCTTCTTTCTTCACAAAACTTGACCCTTTTTATATGAATGTTTGCAACGGGATTTGTGCGCTAAGAATATTGTTTTTTTTGTTAACTTTTTACGATATGGTTTTAAGAATAAAAGCAAGTGAATCTCAAATGAATCGCGCATTCATAAGGAAAAATACAATGTTTTATGTTAAAATGCCGCAAAGGAACTGGTTTGGTCACACACGGTCCCCATTCTTAGTCGGCGTACGGGCGTGGGTGAAAATAATAGACCATACCGCTTGACATTTCGAAATAACGCGCCCAAGCTAAGATATTCATGATATCAACATAATTTTATAAAACAATATGAGTTTATAGCCACAATAATGGATCCTGCGAGAGTTTTATTTTTATAACTTTATCATAATCTCTCTGTCTTCGAAGATGAATTCATAATCTGGGTAAAAGTATCAGTTCCATTTCACGTATCGGTATCAGAACGCACAAACACAGGCATAGTGTTTTATTCATTTATCGATATAGTTTTATGTTGCAGTGTGAATTCTTGCGCCTCAAAAGCTTTATACTACTGACAATGCTGTTTTCGCGACTAAATTCTGATAACGTAATAAAGAATATTGATCATGATAACTTTGTTACGTAACAGTAGAATAATGGAAGGAAAAGAAACATTTTTATCAGTGGCTAGATCCATGACCAGTTTTAAATTTGCAGAGGTCTCTTCTCTGCGTTTTTCAACGTATAATCAAAGTAGTTCTAAACTATCATAACCAGCTGTGCAAGTGCATTACACTAAATTCTTACTTATTAATAGCATGTCAACACTGTTATATTGATAAAATATATTGATAAAACGAAATGCACGATTTTTTCTTTTGACTAAATTGGATCACAAAGGACCACAGAGCTGCGGCGTAAAGGACCAAATATAGCCCTCACTCCTTCTTATATTGGGTGCTGTAAATTAACTGATCTGCTTTGCTACACAGCATGATGGAACGTAAACAAAGGTTACAAAAGTTGTTAAAACTACATTTTCTACATGCATGAATGTTATATCAAAACAAGCCTACATAATCCGAAGTCTTCGTTGATGCGACGCCTCCTGCTTCCCATATGGCGGAGTTTGTAGGTGTTAACTCATAGAATTAGGTTATTGTTATATCGTAGGCGACGCTGGCAAACCTGTCACTACCTACGTAAGTATAACCGATATTATAATAAAACAGGTTATTTTACAAGTTGATTTAACCGATTTTGTTGCTTGCATTCATTATTATTAGTAAAAGTTTAATTAATTACAAAGATCGACTGCCTCGTTCGTCTAGTACTCCCAAACGGAACTGCTATGCTAGAGGTCCTGAGTTAGATTTCCAGGTCGAGCAAAGTGTTGTTCAGATTTCTCTGTAGCAGCTCGGAGTCTGTATTTGTGCCCGGTTAATGGCAATAGGCTCGCCCTTTATTACATGGGACCTAAACATACCGGCGAAGAGGTGTGCATTAGTACACATCTGCCTAATTCTTCGGGGACGCCTGTAGTCCCCGAAGAATTAGGCAGATGTGTGATGGTATGTTTTATAATTACGAAGACTAAAGGTTGTAAGAATATTATTAGCCTCAGCTAGTAGTCGTTTTTCCACCTACCTAATTTTCTTTCAGAAGTTCTTGAGTCCTTTGATCCATTAAAACCGTGAACTTTTTTGTAATTAATTCCTTAATATTCGATTCAAAGGACCAGTTTAAAATAAAATCAAAATATAGAATACCTAATGCTTTAGCGCAAAAGGACCATTTTACCAACGCACATTAAGGTATTCCCAGTTATTATCGGTTAAATGTCTTATTACACTCCACCTATGTTGTTCTGTTCCAAACTCGGCGTTCACAGGCGAACAATCTTCATAATATATCAAAGTCCAAGTTATTCGGAGTTTAGTTAGCTTCGTCCAAGTTTGTCAAGCTATACATAATTGTATGGACTTTGTATTAGCTGTGTACATAGAGGTATGTATATAGTGTATATCAATGAATTTGTGAAGTTTACCTTCGAATGTTCTATGTAGGTCATGTTTTGGCGGTGATTATAAATGTATTAGATGTCACAGTCTCTTAGGTGAACCGAAACTTGTCAAACGTAAGTTGAACTGGGTAGTGTCTACTTTCCATCACAGGCTGTTAATGCTATTAATTATTATTATAATAGGCATAGGTGTACCATTGATCAAATTTTCGCCGGCATGTTTAAGTCCCATGTAATACGAGACGTCGAGCTTTTTCAAGAATTTCATAGAAAGATCACCTTCATATAACTGTGCTTAACTTGGGAATCGAGCACAGGACCTCACGGTCAGCAGATGTGCTTAATAAGGCAGTTTACTATCTCCCTAATGTCGACAACGATACGGTCAACGATAGAAAAGGCTTGCCTCCAAGCAAATTTAATAACTAAATCTAGTCAAAATATAATCAAAACAACATCCCATAACCGCCTGACTTCCTATAAGCAAAACACCAATATTTCCGGGATATAATGGAGTTTCATTACACTATAACTACTGTACCTAATAATTAACGACGTAATTATCCGCGAAAGCTTTTAAGTATGAACACCATTATCTGGTAGTTCGTATATGCACAGTATATTCACTAAAATTCGAATCAGACTATTACATTGAATCATACTTAATTATTCCAGTTCTTGTTATAATGAAAATTCAAAAGCGTTAATTGTCGAAATGATGACTGAATAATTTGAAACGTAAAATTACGTTATACCTCCTTACGCCTTTGAGAACATAAAATGTAAAATGTCGTAGAAACTTTGCTGTACCAAGTAACCGTATTAAGTTTACTGTTCATGGCACTCCCGCTACATTTGTACATTAGGTATTACAAGCTAGCTTCCTCCCACGGCTTTGTTGCACCTTAATTAACAAAACTTTCCGGGACTGACTTGCTAAAAACTCTTCTGTCTTCTTTTTTTTTTTATGGGATAACTCGGCAAACGAGCCGGCGAGCTACCTGATGGTAAGTAGTCATCGCCGCCCATGGACATCTGCAAAACCAAAGGAGTTGCAGTTGCGTTGCCGAGCCTATTTAGGGAAAGGGAGGGAAGGAGAAAAGGAGAAGGAAGGGGATTGGGGGAGGAATTGGGCCTCCGGCACTCTCGCTCACCGAACGAAGCGCAGTAACGAAACGCTACTACTCGGACGTCGGTCTTCTGCGAGAGTGTGGTACTTCCCCGGTCGAGCCGGCCCATTCATGCTGCAAACAGCGTGGCCCTACCACAACAAAATATACTTACTTTACTTAGGTTTTATTAGTGGCTACCAATAGTGGTTACAGAGTTATCATTTACAGACTTTATACATATAATAATGTACAGTTGTACTGTTTTAAAATTTGATCATAGGATGCTCTGACGAGAGAGTGTATTATCGTGGGTGTGTTCACGATCACAAATTCTTACATTCACAAACACCCAGACTTGGAAAAACATACATACATAATTACATATACATGATCAGCCTATAATGTTTCCATTGCGTGGAGACAGGCCTCCTCACAGTGAGAGGAAGTGGGCCGAAGACCACCCCGCAGGCAGGCCCAGTGAACAACCTGTGAGCAACCAATAGCACTAAAGTGACCGCTCACCCACGGCGTTATAAGAAAATTATAAAAAACTTAACTCGGTATAGAATTTTCATTAACATTATATAAAGTAGAATAATAATAGAATTAATAAAAAAAAGAATCCTCAGTCTTGAAGCGTTTAAAAAGAGACCCACCCATACAATGGGGCACTTCCAGCCCGTAAGCTTGAAAATATAGTATTATATAATAACTAGGTACTACCTAACCTGTTAACCCTAAGTGCTACAACTAGCGCCTGGCCACGCGCCATTAACAGCATAAACATGGGCGAGTTTATCTTATGCTGCATCCAATCAACGCCGGCCCTGGGGACGCGAAAATATTATAATAGTGAACCTATTGAAGATAGTGCTGACACACATTGTCGTACAACACCGGGATTCACTACGGGATTCGATAGAGTGCGGGACTTTAATTTTATTGGTCCTTTTTTCCGTATAACAAAAAACATGAATATAAAAATAAATTAAATAAATTATCATCACTATCAGCCCGCATTCGTCCACTTCTGGACGTAGGCCTCTTTAAGTGAACGCCATAGAGCCCGATGAATATGAAAATATGAATAACAGCTAAAATCTGTTAATATTGTAATGTTAATGTTTTTAAGATAACAACCTAATACCTTACGTGCGGGATCCGATATAGCGTGGGACCTGAAGTACTAAAAAATTACATTGAATAAATTTTGAGTTATTTAAATATCATTAACAATGCAGTACTTTATCTTCTGTTGCATCCAGTCAACGGCCGATGAAATAGTTATTGCTGACACGTTTTGTCTAACAACACCGGGATTCTTGACGCGTTTTACCAGGATTCAATAATATTACTTCGATGCTTATTTTTGATTTCGTTAGCCGAAATTCTAAGAGCTCTGCTCTCAGAATCTCTTAATTTAAAATTGGCTTTTAATATGAATGAATGCTTTTTCCTCAAAGTTAATGTGGCGTTGTATTTATTAATCTTCATACTGTAAACTTGGCCACCAATATGACTTTAGGCAACTTAAGTAACCTCTAAAACCTCTCTTGAACTGTAAAGTAACATACTAAATTCTTATCTAAAAATCCTCTTAACGAGGTCCATTATTTAATCCATCCATCCTCCATCGACATTTCTATATAAGGAATTTCCTTTTTGTTGTATTTTAACAAGTTTATCTATTTTAATTCCTACCTGTAAACAGTGTTAAAAGTTTCTAAGAGCTAATATAAGACCTCTTGAATCCCGGCTCACGCAGCCCGTGACGGCCCACTCTATCGGCTAGCAGCCCATTGTTCCCTAGAACAGAGGCGCGCAAAAACAATGGTTTATGTATGTGAATATAATGTCCTATGACCGCGGAGACTCTTTGTTCATTATTGTAACTTTGTTGTGGTTTCATAGCTTTTTTCTATAGGCTATTGGTTTAGTAGGCTTGTTGGGCTTGGTTTTATGAAATTACCAACTTTTGACGAAGCAAGGTTGAAGAATGAAGGTGATTATACCAGTATTGACAGAATGGATTTTACCTTTATTGGTCCTTTTCTCCGAATACCAAAAAAGTAAAAAATAAAATTTATACGTACTTATAATACTAATAGGTAAATGAGATAATATTTTAATTAAAAATTATTCAAGATATAAATGAGTCAAGGAGCCGAAAGCTTAGATAAAATGTATATCATTAAGAAAATTACTTCTTTGATGTGGAATGACTAGGAAACTGTCAAAGGTTCGTATTTAATAATTAGTCACCCTAAATGTAAACAAATTTTTCGAGTTTAAGTGAATTATTCTAATTTGTGCCTTATACCTTTTGTCGTTAAAGTCACTAGAAGTGTAACAACTACGAGTATATTTATGTATTCTTTGAGATTTTCTAACCTCGATTAGCACCTTTCAATTTACATTTTATATACAGTATTTATTAGCAAATCCTAATACCTTACTCATTGTACAATAGGATCAATTTGCGTAGATCTAAGGAATGTAGTCCACATCCCACATAACATTGCGAATTTACCAGTTAGCGGTCTAGCCATGATTGGCCTATTGTAGTCTGCAGGCGACCATTTTGTACAATGGACAAAAGGGTCATGTTTGCATGCTAACTGCATGACAGCGATTCACTAATGCGGCAAGTCTAACATATAGATCTGTGAGAAGTTTTTGGCATATCTTTGACAATTTCATAAGTACCTAAAGCCTATTCAAACAAAGCATTCTGATCTGAGAATAAAGTTGTTGTATAGTTATTTATTATACATAAGGAGTCTGGGATAAAATTACTTCTCCAAGTATTTTGCGTAGATGGTCATCATCTACGCAATATACTTAGACATTAACTGCTGATTCATTTAATTAATTTTAAATATGGTAAACTATTGTTCCTTCTGTTCGGAATCCACACGGAACTTTACGCACCTACCTAGGATACTTTTGACAAATTAGTGTGCATAACTACAGCTATTGATTGTCAACACGCTATAATACTTTGAGCTGTTAATGACTGTTCATCTAAAATTCGAATACCTACTTGTAGTACAACCTTAACTCTTGTGCCATTAGTACCAGATCGTGGGTCATTCATGTTTGTGTTCGCTTTCACAAACTGTGGGCGTGATTAAACTTGTCAGACAGAAGAGATACTTTAAAAGATTAAGTGTTTTTTTGGGATTTGATTTATAAAATATTAAAGCTAATTTGTTAAGAAGAAAGATTGATTGTTTGTGTAAATAGGGGCCGATTCAGTTCATAGAATTTTTTTTGTTTAAAGTAGTCCCTTAGGTGGGACAATATTTTAAAAACAACTTAGATATCATTTTCTTTTTCATTTTCCGTGATTAATTTCGTCTTGTTTTAAAACTAACTTTTTGACTGCGTTAGGGTCGGTCAAGGTATGTAGCGATAAATTCCCTGCCTTTTTAATTTTTCTAGCACTTGCTTTGCTATATAAGTTTTGTAAGCAAAATTAACGATGATTATGAGAAGCAAATGACATGCAATCTTCACCAATATCTTGCTTGTTCTTATTTTTTAGGGGCTAAGGTACGCTTTTAAATTAAAATATGTTCACATAAATATTTTTTTACCGCTCTTAACTTACCCAAAGTGTAGATTCACACAATCTGTTGTTTGATATTGGCCAACCTTCTATTAGTCAGTGGGCGGCAGAATATTCATAAGTATGCTGTGCTGTAATGTCAAGTGGAAGTCAGATACTTGAATGAATACAAAAAACTTTGTATTTCCCATATAATAATAATAATAATAAGACCAAGTCATTGATACTAGAAACTATCAAAAACACATTATACACGTAACCAATTTACCTTCAGACACATGCAGACACTGCCACGCCAGCCCAGAGACTATACAACATATTACATCCGCCTGCAAATCACTCGCACAAACTGATTATAAGCATCGACATGACCAAGTAGCATCTATAATACATCAACACCTCGCACATGCACATAAGTTCATTGACAAGAAGACCCCATATTATAAATAGGTACAAACCGAACACCATCCTAGAAAACAATAGCCACAGAATACTCAATACTCAATACTCAATATATTTATTGCACTCCACAATGTTAACAGGTGTTACACAGTAATTTAGTAGGTATCAATCATGGACCCTGTCGGGCACGGCAATTTAGGAGAGAGGAGGAAGGCATTCTATTTTTATATTTGTTATACCTACTACTTTTTTTAGTTTTTTTTTTATTTATTTTTTTATTTATGTTCTTAATTATTATTTTTTTATAGTTATTGTTTTGTATATACTATTTATATACCGTTTATTTTATTAGCATATTGTATCAATATACCTAGTAAGATTTATATAATTATGTATTTATTATTATGTATTTAAACATATTTATAAAGTTATTTATTTGTATAGTTTGTTTTGAATATATATTATTGTTGTTGTTAGACTTAAATGAAGGTAGTCTTCTTTGTTACTGAAGCTAATTTTATTTGTCATGGTTTTTATTTAGGTATTCGCTTATGTCGTAGTAACTCTTTTTTAATAGCATTTCCTTTAATTTCTTTATAAATATACTATCTTTTTGTTCATTTTTAATTATTTGTGGTAGATTATTATATATTTTTATTGACATAACGAATGGACTGGTTGAATGCATTTTTAGCCGAGAGTTTGGTAAGTTTAGTCTGTCTTTATGTCTTAATGAGTATGGTAGATGTTTGTCTTCTTGTGTAGTGTAAAACTCGTTGTGTTTTCTTACAAATTTGCATGATTCTAGGATATATATACAAGGTAGAGTTAAGATGTTTAGGCGTTGGAAGTGGGGTTTGCAGCTATCTGTATCTTCTATATTAACGAGAATACGCATGAGTTTTTTTTGTAAGGTAAAAAGAGAAGGTGCGTCTGTACTATTCCCCCACAGTATTACGCCGTAGCTTAGCCACGAATAGGCATAGGCATAATATGTGACAAGTGCAGTTTCTAAATTAGTTGCCTTTTTGACTTCCCGGAGGGCATATGAAAATTGTGAAAGTTTTGACTTAATTTTTTTAACGTGTGATTTCCAATTTAATATACATATTGGGACAGAACTATTATCACAGATAAAACAATACATTTCAACAGACCCGACATCACGTTATATGACAAAAGTAATAAAACAGCCTACCTCATTGATATAGCTGTTCCGAACACCCATAATTTACAAACCACTATAGCAGAAAAACTCACCAAATACCAAGACCTAGCCATAGAACTCAAACGACAATGGCGAGCAGAAACCATACATATAGTACCAATAGTAATTTCATCAACAGGAGTGATACCGAAGACCCTACAACGCAGCTTAGACATTCTACAGGTCCCCAAACACACTTTACAATTACTTCAAAAAGCCGTAATACTGAACACATGCCGAATTACGCGCAAGTTTCTAACCACTTCATCCATTTCCTCTGCTTACACCATCACCTAGCCCCTATTCACGCTTGGCTAAGGCCCGTGGGAACAGGTTATTTTACCCCCGTGAGTGGGAGAAGATCAAAACATATGTATATAAATAATAATAATAATAAATTTATTTATTACCAAATACGACGATTTACACAATAGTAGCTAAGTATGTTTTATACAATCACCTTAAATATAGTAAATCGCTATAGTTATGGACCACTGACACCCAAGCTAAGATTAAACTTGTGTTATGGGTGTCAGAGCTTCCTCTCGACATTGATCCATGATAAGGTAAGGTATACTATCTACATTGCGTAGGTACTAGTTATTAAACTTAAAACATGCAAGAACTACAATCATGCTAACAGAAAAAGAAGAATCAGATACTTAAGTGATAAAGAAAGAATTTGATTTAATTTCAACTACTATTTGTGTGTGTGTGTGTATGTGTGTATGCGTGTTTGTGTGTTTGTGAGTGGCTGTGGGTGTGAGTGTAGGTATGTCTATGGTGTATGTTTCTTTGAATAAATGTATTATATAAACTGTTCTGTCCTGACATAGTCAAGGTTTATGATCCATTTAACTATTATTTTTTTGCATTCGAATTTATTTAGGTGATAGATTTTACACTCTTTATTTATTTTATTATATATTCGACTGCCAAGTATACGGAAATGTCTTTCAGCCATTTTAGATCTACATTTTTCTACTGGACAGACATTACGAGATTTACGTTTTTCTACATGTGGATTATAGTTCAGAATAGCATGTTGCGCATTACTGAATGGAGCAAAAAGAGCTGCCTCACGGTCATAACTTCACAATCTTTATATAATTGTGTTGTTCTATAACGAATGTGCTTAAAAGTCATTACCTTGAGGACAGCTCTCTGCGCTCTTTCTAACGGCAAAATAATATAGTATAGTATTTGACATAAGTCTACACTATATACAAACATTAGATTGTTTTAGAATAAATAAGTACCTACTTAAAACTTTAATATAAATCAACGTTCCGAAATTCTAATTGTTGTACGAGATAATATCAGGTTGTTTTATCTTAAAACTGTTTTTTTAATCACCATTCGAATTTTTATAATATAAAGAATGTTTGTTAGATTGAAATCCAAATCATTTATTGATTCTATAGTAATTTGATTATTGGTGATTTTCCAACTACAAATTAACGTTACTGGTCCTTCTATACGCGACACGAACTATCTTTAGTTTCCATTTTATATTTCTAAGTGACTCGTACCATGGATTTTCAATTGTTTTCCAGTTGAACTAAAAGAATCGGGCGATAATTCAGCCAGTACGATCCCATGGTTGGGATTAATAGAAAAATATCGTTCTAATAGTCGGCCCGTAAGCCCACGATAGTTCCCCACGGGACAATACGTGGTTTTACTGTTGCTACCTTTATGGGTAGTTTATTTGTTAAGGCGGTTGCGTGTGTTTATTCTAAGCTCTGTAGATAGATAATGTGAAGTCATTACTAATTGAAAGGTAACAGTGTATAATGCTATAATCAGTCGTTTATCCTCTGTTTTTTTAACGGATAACGGACTGTGCTTGCAATCACAGATTTCACATACACCAGGACCTTCTTGTAGATGTTCATAGCGGGAATTGAATCTGCATCCACACATGTATTAATTGCGAAATCACTGTGATATTTTCAAAATGACAGTGATTGCAGCACTTTTTGAAATATGGCTTTGGTCCTTTTATATTGTTTACACAAATCAAAGACAATAGGCTAATCAAGCTTAAGCAACCAAACATTACCCAATTCTAATTGGTTGTTCATATCACCCACTTGAAGTATGTGATAGATAGAGTATGCTCGCCCACGGACTGTGTCTATTAATATATGTGTAAATTAACCTAGTGAAGTATTTAGGTTGATACAGGGTCGGCGCGGGCGCACCGGAGATATGCAGCGTGGTTCCGATTTTAATACAAAACACATGCTATTGTTGACTTTGTCTGATAGTAATTTGATGTGCTTGTTATATATATCTGGCACTGTGGATAAAATATTATCAGAAACACCTTTTTTTGAGAAATACATGGATATTTTAATATCATCATGATACTGTCCCGCTATTAGAGAGATTGAGGGAGGTGACGCTACTGTTACTGCGGGTTGTAGAATTCACATGTACCATCAAGAAAATCTCTCAGGCATGCAGATTCACCATGATGTTTTTTGCTTCACCATTTGAAGCAAATGATCATTTATTAATATGTGTACTCACCGCTTACTTTTTTGGATGCGAATTTGACTATGACTTGATAGTCAAATGGTTATATCACTAGGCTACGGTTTTTTTTTATTTTAACATAATTTTCCGTAATGTACGGATATTTTAATATGTCTGTAAGAGTTCTGAAAGGTTTGGTTTGTAAGTATTTGAGTACTAATACAGTCTACGAATCCAAATGCATCTCTGGCAACGCAATACCTACTCGTCTATTTATGCATTTCAATGATTATTTTGTGTACATGTAAATACTCAGTTAATTAGGCCTACTATTTACCTTGCTTTGAACCAGTCGCTACTTTAATGCTACTCATATTTAGTTTAGTTTTGTTATTCCAAAAATAAATAGTAGGAGCAATACTGCGTTTAGTGAACAGGTATAATGCGCAGCTTAGAAAAGTGCTTTCAATTCGAGAGAATGATCTTCAAACTCGCTTTCGAAGATCATTCTCAATTCAAACTAATGATTCAAAAATAATTAACTAATGTCAGATCTATAAAGCTTTCTTAAACAAAAAATGATTTTAAAATTATTAGTTTGTTAAAAGCAGCTAATTAACAGTCACAACATACGTGGCTACGATATGTTGTGGTTTGGTCCTTTGAGTCGCAGAAAGGAAGATAAGATTTTGATATTGCTACATATATTTTGTTATATCCTTCTTCCTAATAGTAAGCTTACTGTCACGACATATCCTTTAGACAAGTCACGATCAACACGACATCATTCAATCATGTGATCTGTCAACACAAGTGATAAGAAACAAAATTACCTTTTGTTCTACAATGTATCGATCAATCAAGCTATTAAATAATTTAGCCTTTTACTGTCTCACTGAACACAAGCATTGACAAAAGTTTTTTTACCAGCCACAACGGATGCCACCTCTATTCCTGATTGATTTTTTTTATGCTTACAATTTAGACTTCGATCAAACATAAATGTACCTATGAATGTAAAATCCACACGGTATGCTTCCGCCAGCGATGCAATGCGCGTGGGCACGATGACGTCACCGTACCGTGACGAAATGGAGAGAAAACTCGAGTGTCTCATTAATATTCAAGAATGAATGAGGATGGAATGTTCGTATGTTGTATCTGTATTATTGGGTGTTTTTAATATTTATTTAGACTGGTTCCTAGTTACTGCCATGGCTACATTGGAATAGTTTCTTTTGGAGTATGGAAAATCCTCGTAGATCTTCGTTCTGACACATTAAGGTATGGAAATGTTTTCCTCTGATCAATTTAAGTCCAGAAGAATACAGTGGCTTTTGGATGGAAATTGGATGTTATCTTAACTGAGAGACGAACATACAAACACACATTTGCATCGATAATACAATGTCGATAGCTCTGAACAGTAATTCCGGTGCCTACCTGAATTAATAACCAATCAAATGTGCAAATAATCTAGACATATACCTTGTTTATATATTATTATAATTGAAATGTTACGCAAGTAGGTAGTCATCGTAGTAACTACATTACATAACTAGTATCATACCTAACACGTGCCCAAAGGGTTAACCACACAAGTAAATAAAATTAATGAAAAATATTTGCTCAAGTGTCGTTCTTTATCGTTCGGTCCTGGGTTTGATTTTCGACAAGTAAAGATGCAACGCTGACGAAAGTTATGACTATTATTATATGTATATACATTCTACCTACCTCGAATGAGTAAACCGTCATGAAGTTACGATATAATTTGAAAAATAAACAAACATCAAAACAAATCTCGTGGGAAAGTGTTGTGCAATACAATCAATCAATTAAATATCGATTGAACTGGAATTCATGATTCGTGTGCATATCGATATAAAAGCGTTAATTTACATGTCAACGGGTCGTATATAATTATCGATGATTATAAAGCCGCCTACACACATTACAATGGCCGCGGGCGTAAAGCCTACGCGGACGGTGAATGGGCGACAGCGCGGCGATCAATGAAACTAGTGTGTTGTTGAACCGATTGTAGTTATCGGTATACGAATCAATTGTACATATCGATATAGGCATCGATTTGTTTGCTGTGCGTGGAGCGGTGTGCCGCGTGAGTAATAAATGGCTTTTATAGCTTTATGACGAATAGATAGATAAGATTTAGTGGTACTGAATAATAACATGTTCATCCATTTCCTTAGTTGTAGATAAAGAGTACCTACCTAATGTAATGTAATATGAGAGCAAATTAAAATTAATATGTGAAATTTGAATAAAATGTTACCCTGTATAAATTAAATTGATTATAAATGCATTATTATAACATTACAATTTAACATAAGCCGATTTGAATAGATCGCCTCTCGATAACGATTTATCGATATTTTCTCATCACTATAAGCGAAAACGTTGAACATCAACGGATTACCATAACCTAGTGCTGTAATCCCAATTTTACGTTCAGTTTTTAGCGCGGTGAATTTTTTTAGTCCCATTGACAATAAAAAGTTACAATAAAAAAGTAATAAAGTTGTACATAGCATATAATAATGTTTATATGCTAAATATGACAGTCTATACTCCAACGAATATATTATACATACTTTATTTATTAGTAGCCTTTACAAATAGAATCTTTACTTACATTTATATAAAAAAAATGCGGAATTGAAGCGTCTTGTATATTTATTCATGCATGATTCTTTCGGAAATCATGTAATTGATAAAATAATGATTATAGATACATAAATTATTATAAATATTACTATAATATGAGACCTAAACATACCGGCGAAGTGACGACATTAGTACACCTATGCCTAACCCTTCGGAGAATATAGGCGTGATGGTGTGTATGTATGTATAAGCGAATTAAGAGGATACAGTTTTGTTTTCTGTCAGTGGCGTAAGATGCAATATGGGTTCATCCTTTTTTCTCCTGTACCTCACACTTTGGCTGCTCTGAACGCTCTCATAGATTGGTATAGTATAGTCCATCCTGCGATCTGTTTGCGGATAAATAGTCGAAGCTCTTGACGGAATGTCGGAATTTTAAAAGAAAGATTCATGGAAGTCGTATCCTTAATTACTGTAAGTGGTCCTAGACCATTTTATTTCAAGAAAAAATAAATAAATACTTCAACTTTAATACTTTGGTTATTTAATAAAAATAACCAAGTATTTACATAAAATAACATATCAGTACGCCTCTGTTACCTAAAGGGTTAGGCAGAGGAGTACTAATGTACACCCACATTTTGCCGGTAATAGGGGGCGAGCCAATTGCCATTAACCTGACACAAATCTAGAGTCCGAGCTGCTACCGAGAATTTCATAGAAAAACCCGATAACACTTTGCTCGACCTGGGGGATCGAACCCAGGACCTCAAGCGTAGCAGTCACTCTTAGGACCACTAGACTATTGAGACATAACTAAGTATTGAATATACAATCATTAGTTAAACATTTAGGTATTGCACAACACAATGATGAACAAATTAGGAGATTGTAGATCACCGATATTCTCCGAATTCGAGACCAAATATGTATTTAATAAATCTCTTTTTAAAAGGCGATGACTAATTTAGTATCCATTCATCAGTCTTTAAATTAATCACTTGTATAACGTCTAGACACATTTGTTTTATCTTTAAAACACAGCTAAATTACCTTGAGATTTGGGAGTACGGAAATCTAAATTAATATTATAATTAAATAACTGTCTGTTTATAAAGTTTCTAGGGTAGACTTTCCCTTGCTGTCCCTCTGGTTAGTGTGGGTCTCCTCTTAGAGTGAAAGGGGTTAGGCTATAGTCCACTACGCTAGCCTACTGCGGGTTGGCAAACTTCACACCAAGAGATGAGTACCAAAACTTTTTTTTAAAAAAATATCGTAGCGATAATGGTGTAATCTAAATTTTGGCTACTATCTGCTAAGATAACGACTTCGCCGAAGGTCAAACGATCTGCTTTAACCTGCAAAATTTTGATGATTCTTGGTATTGGTATAGCGGGCTTTTTTCCGCAACTCCACGACTAAGCGCGTATTTTGCGTGTGGGTGGGACGATGTTGCGTTTTCAATCAAACCACCCCAACTCCTCGAGAAAGGCCGTCAAGCGCCCAATGTTGCCTACGGCCTCTCGGAGAGTACTCGGGTTGCCGAGGTACTTTGCCCTGTATGTGGCGACACCAGGACAGTGCAGTAGCACGTGGGCCGCTGTCTCGTCAGCCCCTAGGCAGGCTCTGCAAAGGGGGCTGTCTGTGATACCTATAACAGAAAGATGTTTATTGAAAGGACCATGGCCGGTAACGGCTGCAGTGACTATCCTCAAGTGTTGTTTGTACAGCTGTAGTAGCTGCCTGGTGATGCGGTCGTCAATGGAAGGGGCCTCCTTAGCCTGCCTACACTCACCGTGGTTTGTCCAGTAGTCGTTGTGTCTATCCCTAGTCCGTTTTCTTACCAGGGTGCGTATCTGGCCGACGATTCTTGGTATAATATAGAGGTACATTTTTACCATTGAGAAGAACATAGCTACCGTTTGTCTCAAAAAGTTCTAAGGATACGAGTGAACCACCGGCAACAGTCTGTTCTCAAGATGCTGTTTAACTCCGTGCCAAATTTTATTTATACTGGTTTCTAACACTTACGCGAATATTAGACATTGAAATAAAACTACTTTTTACGGATTTTATCGCGTTATATTGATATTTTTAATTTTCACGGGTGGTCAGTCCACCCGTGACCATGGATGCTGTAAAGGATCCGAAACGTCGGGAATTTAAAAATATCAATATAACGCGATAAAATCCGTAAAAAGTAGTTTTATTTAAATTTAAGTCTTTATTAATTCAGTCCGGCTGATACAGCTATCTAATTTGCGGTGCACCACGACGCCATTTGGCCTGCTCACTCCAAGCAATCAGTTAGTCAATAAATATTGCCATAGATGTCTAGCTAGCAGCAGTTTATAGGCTAGAAGTACCCTCAGTAAGTACTGTGTTGATATTTATTTAATTATAACTACAACTACTTAATGACACTAAAAATATTGTATTATATATATATATATATATATTTTAAAAAAAACTTACTAGCAATGTGGATCTTGTCAACCCCTCGTGCTAAGCTAAATGCTTGTATTACGAGTGGGTTCACGTCGGTCGTGCAATGGGTGGGTTTCGAACCGGCAACCACATGATCGCAAGTCCGACGCCCTAGCCATTAGGGTACTGCCGCTTAAATATTATATTGTATTATATATATTGTTCTTTAGCTGTAGATATAGCTAAAAAATATTTTTTTTTCAAAAATTGCTAATAACAGGCTTCCTCATAATTAAAAATACATATAATACACTAATCGTCCAAACAGAAAACATACAATCACGTCTGTATTCCCCGAAACGTAAGGCAGAGGTGTAGGTATCTACTATTGTACCCCCTCCTACATAACAGTTCATTTAGGTCCCATATAATAGGGGTCGAGCCGATTACATTTAATGGGGAAGAAATCCATCCCAAAAAAACATTGCTCCTACTTGGAGTCGACTCTAGGACCTCTAAAGCTCAACAGTCACGTTTACGACAACTGAAGTAATGGGGCAGCTCGTCGTCAAAACATTGTGCAAGGATTTAAGCATTTTAAAAAAGAGATAATCTGAAATACTAAATTACGATAATGTGCCGATTAAAGTTGATCTTCATAACTCAAACAAAGACACAGATGTTCTTGTGAATTCATAACCAGTTTCAAATTTAAATTTTATGCAAAATTACTTCCATGTTTGGTTTAGTCTACATTCGATTGGGTATAATATAGATAGAGAATGTATTGTGTAACAAATTTAAATAAATTGTGGGATATTTGTTATAATAATTATGTATTTTTTGAGGATGCGGTTTTGTTTACAAGCGGTAGCGGATAATAGTTTTTATAGAATCACTCAATAATTTTTTTTTTCTCTAAACTGTATATAATCACTATTCCTATCAAACCTTATGAGATTCTTAACAAAACAATTACAAACTTTCCTACTTATTTCACTCAAAACACGTCCCTTCCACCCTGTGTAATGAAAAAATTAGTTCCAAGATCTTTTAAACGCTTGTCTGTAAATGAAATTTAAAAGCTTTCATTTTAAGTTTTTGGTGCGGTTTGACAGGGGATGCTCTGTCATTTTCCCGCAAAATACTGTTATTATAGAAATTGTATGGCATATCGGATAGTGACGTCACAAATCGAAGCTCACAGTTCAGCGAAAAATGTAAATGCTTATAACTTCCTTATTTTTGAAGCAATTTTAATTATGTTTTTGTTGTACGCTCTATTTATGTTGAACTTTTACATGGGACCAAGAAATATAAGTCAACTAGTCTATTAAAAGATTGTCGCTACCTCCTGTAACTTAGCTCCATACTACACACCGTTGCCTCCAAGTAGAAACACGACCGTTCTGTCATTGTAGTCGGCGCCTACGCACGCGTGGGCGGCGGCGGAGGTACCACCTTTACTTTCCAATTTTAGATGGTGTATCACGTATAATGACTTACTCGCTTTGTAACTATGAATAATGAGATTAGTGGCTGTTGTCATGTCTCTGCTGAGGTAATTTTCTTGGACACCGGAAAATGTAAGGCTTTGCTGTTTTACGACTTCTATGCCAAATTTCCTATCAGACTGAACGAATTGTAACGAGGTTTTTCTATGAATTTTTCAGTTGCAGCTTGGAGTTGTTTTTGCGGTTCCGGTAAAAAATCCAAAATTGGATAATAATTGTACAACTCACTGGTTTCTAACACTTACGCGAATATTAGGCATTGAAATAAAACTAGTTTTTACGGATTTTATCGCGTTTTCCTGATATTATTTAATTCCTGACGTTTCGGATCCTCTACAGCATCCATGGTTAGGGGTGGACTGAGGTGTTGGTCGTCCTAATGTCAATATAACGCGATAAAATCCGTAAAAACTAGTTTTATTTCAATTCTCCAACTCTCACTCTGTTACATGGGATCTAAATATACCGGTGAACTGTGGGTATATATTAATACATCTCAGGCCTTTTTTTAACTAATCCTTCAGGGAATACAGGCGTGAAAATAATATGGTTAATAACACACTCTAATAAAGCATGAATTTAAGTCTACATGGAGATAAAACTGACCGGTAAACTCAAATAGCCTACATAACAAAAATCTTCAAAAAAAATGCAACTTTCATCCTAAACTGGCACCTATTTGAATCAAATTTTATTTTGAACATAAAAATGAACAATAAAACTAAACGTCGCCATCGTGTTTCTAAACGAGATACCACTGCGTTGTAAAATTCAGAACGAACACTTTTTAACACTTTTTCTATCGGTTCATAAAAATATTTCTGCTCAGATAGCCGATAGCTTCGGTGACGAAACGAAACGTTATCTACATTTTTTATCTTAGTTTCGATTTTATCTATCGTACAATGTTTCGTTTGGTTAAACATAATTTTTGTTACATTCTTAGACAATTTTATTTAGTTACATTTAAATTTTTACATACATGGTTAATGTTTAAGTTTTTTTTTTTATAAATCTTGACGAGGAAAGCCGAGGATCAGGCTCTGAGGCGTACAAAAGTAGAGGCCTACGTCATACAGTGGACGAATATAGGTTGAAGATGATGATGATGATGATGTTATAAATCTTATCATTCAAACAAATGAAGCGAATTAAATAAGTTATTAACATCATCATGCCTGTATTCCCCGAAGGGTTAGGCAGAGGTCTATTAATATACAGCACATTACGGTATATTTAGGTCCCATTTAATAGGGGGCGATCCTATTGCCAACCGGGCACTAATCCCGAATCCAAGCTGCTACTGAGAATATCATAGGAAAACCCAGTAACACTTTGCTTGACCTGGGAATCAAAACCCAGGAGCGTAGCGTAGCATTTGGGCTTGAGACCACAAGTTTTTAATGAAATCATTTATTCAGTTATAAGTGTCCTTAGGTCAGCAATTGAAAGAGCCTGTTCAGTACCCTAGGAGAAGCTTACGATCAGCACTGAAGGCTTCCTGAGTGGGTCTTCCCCAATGGATATAATCTGCGTGTCTTTAAATCACGAGTGAATCGATTTACTTCTAGGCAAGCGCGCTCCATCTTAGATCGAAGTGTCGCTTAACATCAGCAATAAAAAAAACAATACTCACAAAGATATGAATTTTCTGATGAAAGAAAATTTCTAGTGAAAGAAAAGTTCGATCTCAGGCAGGGTTTGAACCTGCGTCTCTCTGGTTAAGTACACTAGACGCTTTGCCAACTAAGCTACCGAGACCACTGACTGTGATGTCGAATTTCTCTTCCACATTTTACGTATTCAGGCGACGCGGACGTCAGCAACACAAACCCTGCCTGAGATCGAATTTTCTTTCGCTAGAAATTTTCTTTCATTAGAAAATATATATAATATCTTATCTCTCTCTCATATCTTTGTGAACATTTCGCATTATTTAATGCTAAAATATAATAAATAAATAAGCAGTTAAAAAACAATAGTGATAATGTATCTTATTAAACCCACTGAAAACATACATTGATTAAATGCATAACAACACAAACGCATACCAGAAATCGTTATCTTTGCTACAAAAAACGTGATCCCAGTAGGTATACAATATACATCGACATTCCTTCTATGGCTTCAGGGAGTTTACAATGTGGCAGTTCGATTGATACGCATACATATACCAAACCTTGCGGTATGAATAAGACAAGCTGTAGAGCGCATCTACTAACGGTTGGAATTAAATCCATTGATTGTTTTCCTATTTGAGATCGAAATTTGACATTACCGCCATAGAATGTAATGTCAAATTTCGAAACAAATTGTTAGGAAACAATTTGAGAGATAGATGAAATTCAGCTGTTTGTAGACAGAAGGAGGACAGGTCAACGTGTATATTTCTTTTTATATCTCCGTAGGTCTTTATCATGTTTTTACCAAATTTGAAAGACCAGGTTCACAATTGACAAATATACAGACAAATATAGAACCTTTTCCTTTTTTGAAGTCGGTTAAGACGGAAACGCGTTTGAAGTAATAAGGTAGTGTTTCTATTAATGAATTAGTAAGTATGTAGTCCAGTGTTTTTAAACTAGGTCGGGATCCCCAGGTAGGCCCCCAGGTTTTACTTGGTCTTAAAAATCAAGGGTATTACTCTACATTATTTTCATAATATAGTTTTATTATGGACCTAGGAGGTCGTAAGTTTCTTTTATTTATAAAGGTGTCGAGTGTTGAAGAAGATTGAAAATCACTGTAGATTCTATACATTATATTATATTAGCGCTCTACAGCACTCTTCATACTCTAAGCACCTATTAATAGCTGATAGACGCTTGTTCAATGCGTTGCCTTGTATTGAAGATAAATGAGCAAGCTTATACAATCGCTTGTAATAATAAACTACTTGTAACGATTAGTACGCTGTATAAATAATGCATACTGTTGGAAGTTAGGGAAGTTAGCTTCGATGTTATGGACTCCTGGTACCAATTGGCTGTTAAATAACATAGTATAGAGCCAATGGTATCAATATAGCCAGCGTTGGACTGGCCTCAGTCGAGGTGACGTTTGCCAGCCCGGCCTGACCTGCGCCGGCTCCCCATGGCCCTAGCTTACGGCGGGGCTTATACGGGGCTTGTCGCAATCCTGACCGGATGTAAGTTAGGAGGCCCGGGGGTTTGTGTGGAACGATCTGGGGCCTTCTGACCCTGAATATACACCCACCCTTCCATATGAAGAAGATGAGTGTATATTGTATATCTACCTGATAATAATTAATAATTATGGTGTTTTCTCTTCAAATAACTCAACGACAAGAAATTTCTCCAACCAATTCAATGAAGTGCTATACAATAAGTGCTTCAATAGAATTAAATAATTTCAAAGAAATCTGAAATCAATGGTGCAAAAATAATATAGGTATCGAAACAATCTCTCGTTAGTCGAGGTAGGCCGAAGAATCGCTGGAATCGATTGCAAAAACTATCGCGAGCCAATCGATAAACGAATCGACGTCAATGACCGAACCAACGTGGGAATCCTGCCCGAGTGACATTACTGGCTACATTGTCCGACTTTTTGGCTGCCCTGAAGGCTGGGAGAAATATTGTACTCCCTGTTGTTATTGCAGACCAAAGACGGATTAAGCACTGTATTTATTGGATTGGTTTTAAATCACTCGCTGAAAGGTACGACTGGGACGGTTAGCAGTGTATTAATGAGCGATTGACGCGTTTCTAGCATTTATATCTATGGAACACGCTTCTATTGGACGCGTCTCTAGCGGAAACCTGAGGATCTTAAAAGAAATAACGGACATACGATCTGCTCAATATATAAATGATCAAACTGAGGAACTAATTATTTGCCTGTAAGGTATACTCACGGTGTTTTGTCTCTTTCTCATAATATAGCTTTCCGCCCACGGCTTCGCCCGCGTGGTTTCTCGGCTTTTCTGCATTTAATTGTTTCTTGTTTTTGCAACATTTTTTATTTGCTCCGCTCCTATTGGTCTTAGCGTGATGATATATAGCCTCAATAATTGGGCTATCTAACACTGAAAAATTTTTTCAAATCGGACCCGCGACCCCCCCCCCCTTGAGATTAGCGCGTTCAAGCAAACAAACAAACAAATTCTTCAGCTTTATAATATTAAGTATAGATATATGACGCCAGTCATACCCAGTCATGTGTTAGGTGTAAGCGAGGAATACCTAAGTCACTTTAACTAATTGCAAAAAGTCTTGAAGATATTCTGTTCCCATTGTGTGATGTTTAAGTGGTCTGTTTCGAACACGCACAAATTGAACTCCCCGCGGCGTAAAGAGGTTGCGATACCGTGAGCATGTGAGTCATTCCACTTGTAGTTTAAAGACATAAAAAAGGAGGTCCGAATATCATTTATTTGTATTATGAACACACAGTGGGACTGTTAGACTATGTTACAGTATAAAGATTCTCAATTAACAGTTAGGATGTTAAGATATTTGCGAGTGTATTGGAATCACCATGATTATCATCATCAATAACTACTCGTAATTTTAAACGTTCTCCTTTCAGAATGAAAGAAGTAAGGTTAATTACTACCACGATATTCTGGTGGGGATTGGCAGAGTATGAGGAAATCTCTTAAGCATGCAGTCCGATAAATCCATGATATTATACAGTTATAATCATTTCCGATAATTAATTAGATATTAATACGCACATGATTGATTTCGGAAAGTAAGAGGTGACTTGGTAATACATGCTTATTATTCAATTGCTGGTTATAGTCTTCTCTGAAACTGCGATTTGATTTGTAATGCGTCAATGCAAATATTACTTCTGTATAAGTAACTGCTCGTTAATTGAATACTGGTTGCTAATGATTATTGATTTCCAACTTAGAATCAGTCACGGATGTCTCAAATTAATATTCTAGGCGTTACCTCTTATAAGTAGGTAATAACTTGGTTTCCCATGTGACTTATTGTAATAAAACAATAGTTAATATTTATGTGTGGGCTGAAAGTGGTGCTTTGATGTGATGTTTTACCATCGTATTGTTAGTGATGGGAAACGTAGTGGGTTTTATGACCGTTTGAATAAATAAAATTTATTCGAAGTCGCAAAGATAATTTATATTATGATTGTAAAATATTCCAAGTTGTATTGAATTTAATATATTGTTTAAAATTATCTAAACAGGAGGTTATGTACAGTCGCAAGCACATCAGGTAATACAAAACTGTTAAATTTCTCCAAATTATGTTTAAACCTTAAAATGTTGACCGTTAAGTTAAAAAACGGCTGAGAAAATTTTTCATTTTGTGGAGATCTGAAAAGATCTAGAAATTCTCTAAGTGGTACTGAAACCGTTGAGTAGATTAGAAGAATGAAACCCTTCTAATAGACTTCATATTGTAATATAGTGATGTTCATAAAGTGCAAACTGGACAATAATGTAGATAGCTAATATTTTTACAATGAAACTGTCATCATGTAGCTTACGCTAAACCTAGACGCTATTATAGAAGTATAATAATTGACCATAAATTGCATTACCGCACTTAAGGTGAATATCAGAAAACAACAAGGTATGTTTTTGCTTACAAGACCAAGTGACAAATTAATAACGTTGTTATCAATGCGTGATGTTAGTGTTGAACATCAATAATGAGTCTGAGTGAAATTAAATTATGCTGGAAGTTTTTGTCAAAAGTGGTAAATAAATTAAAATATTCATACGATTGTAGTTATATCAGCTATACTTCGCTTTTTTATTTTAAATCTTTTAGTTTGTATTTCATATTGGTGTTGCTATTTAATTTTATTTATTGGTACCTTCCATAAATCATGAAAGGGTGATAAAATAAATTGATAAATGTATTCAAAAGTAAACAACAACCAATGCATATTGATTGATATAACCAAAATGTGAATACCACTCACTGTTTACATTTAAAATTTTGAAGCTATTTCCAAATTAAACGTGACCGATGATTACTTTATTCATTCAAGCGCAAACGGTTTTTATTCAATTACGAATCAATTGAATTCGGAATAAAATTATTCGAATAAACTGGTTCGCATCACTACTCTTCGTATTGATTTCGTAACTTTATCTTATTTTCCTATGGGAAAGTAGTGAAATTTGAATTTTAATGATGCCTGGGCAATTTTAAAATAATGTTATGTCGCGTGGGTTTGATATAGGTACCTATCTTGTTTAACCAATGAGTTTCCATTTGATACCGATACCTATATCGATTTAATATTGACTGTTCGATTAAGCACCCGATTTAATTAATGATCTATAATGCATGAGAAAGACGATTATCGTTGCACGGCAAATCATATAATATTAAGTTAATTACAATACGACTACAATAAATCAAGTAAATTTTTATACGAATTACATTAAAGAAGAGGCAAAATCTAGCTATTTCACCATAGACCATCAGATTAAAGACTTGATTCAGCAAGTCTATGTTAAGCGTAGGTACTCCATAAGTAAATTTTGTTAAATTTACGTAACTGTGACGCGTTTGAAACTTCCCGCAAGCGAGTTTGCAGTGGTAAACTTTTATATAAAAAAGTGTTATGACAATTAGTGTTGTAAATTTTTTGGATCAATGATTATTTTCCTTACTTATTTAGATATTTATTTATAAAAATACTTTATGAAGCAGCAGTTCGGATCAGCTAACTACAGACGCAAAATGATTTTTAACGGATTGTAAGTACTTACTAGATTTTTATTTAAATGCATTGATAATTTCGACATCATAATTAAGTGTTTAGGAAATCGATTAATTTAAGTTAACACTACATTACCAATTCACCTAAGTTATTCAATTTAATATCGATAAACAATTAATTAGGAGTGAGATCGATTATCTCAAGGGGAAATCGCTTAATTAATGTCAATTAGATGGGTCCTAAGATAATGTCTTGATAGCTGCCACCCAAATGCAAATGAGGTCGCGTATTAATGATTCGGGTAAATACGGCTACAGGTCAACCTACACAAAACCATTTAAGCTGATCTCGTATCGTACAGACTTCCTATACAATAAAAGGCCAGCGTAAACTGGTTTTGTATAGCTTGATGTGTAGCCGTGCGTACAACTTAAATATAGAAATCAGGTTACTGTGACCCAAAATATAATGTATCTTTTATAACCTAGTTTTAGGATTTGAAATCGTTTTACCCGATGAAGCTTGAAGTGAGTAGAGAACATGAAATCGTAACAGGGTTAGACAGAGATGGCAAGATCTAATTGACTTCTTCTGGAAGGATTGAACCCAAAAAGCCTTTCACTGCGATCACTAAAAGGAGCGTAGGGTTGAAATCAGAAAAAAAGGTGTTGATGATCGAGAGGGTTAGTTTCATTTCCTTAAAATAGTCTTCTACTATGATGTCTATATAAGTTATAAATAAGCTGACGTCGACCGATATGACAGATAAACATACATCATTACGCCTGTTTTCCTCAAAGGATTAGGCAGAGATGCAATAATGTATGTGCATGTAATAAGAGCGCGAGTCTGTTGCCATAAACGGGACACAAAGCCAAACTCCGTGCTGCTACTGAGAGAACTATTTATAGAAAAAACCCAATAACAGCCCTGCCGGACCCGGGAATCGAACTCAGTACCTCTAGCATAGCGGGCGCGCTTGGGGCCACTAGAGCAGGTAATGGTATATAATACAGATACAGATTTTTTGTATTGAGAACTTTCGAGCCGCAAATTGCTGCGCCTTCTGCCGACACGATTAAATTTATGGTCCTTGTAAGCTTAAAAATAAAAGGCTCTTGGGCAATAAATAAGTATCAACTTATAAGGGTTCCGGAAGCGAGCGATGCGCCACAGGACGATAAGTATGGCCTGTGGTCATCACTAACTGTCACAGTGAGTGGACAGGGCAGCATCTGTCTCATTGTAAGGTTGAGATATGGTTTATCTACCTCCTACATACATGCACGGGTATTTCTGTTAAGCGGAGCAAGTTTGTGTGACAAACATTGCAAATAAAATGAAGGATGTTAGTAGTTATTACTGCTTTGTGTGAAGTGCGGCTGATGACATACTCACATCCTCCTGTGTGTGTCTGTGCTATAGACAGACAGCGAAGTGAGGTCTTGTTTTTCGTTTTGAAGTATAGAACCCTAAAAAGCAATAACTTTAACACAGTAGCAAGTTACCTGTCACCGTGCGAACACTCTCATATGTCAGATAGATAGGAATTCGATAGAAAAAAACAATATTCAAATATGATCCGTTGATTGACATGTCACAGTGAACGGTGAAACATTTTGTGTCGAATGCAAATAAAACGCAAAATTGTTCATGAGTTTCGTTTCGACACGTTCCGAATTAATATTGTATTTCGAATTGCTTTTTTTTCCGGTGAGTGGCGGCAAAAGCAGCGTGTTTATGGACTTTAGGTTTATTTTATACAATACCTTTTTTTCGTAGAAAAACCTATTGGTGGTATTCGGTGGTTGTAGCGAGCCACAGCCAAAGTGCAATCGAGCCAACGAGCAATTGAGCAGGAATAGCAAGTTAGATTTCTTACGGTGCGTTGGACGATTATTATTTATATTTCGTATTTACTTCGTAATACTTATACCTATAGTTCTTTTTTATTATAATATCATTTGTTTATTATATTTGTCGAGTTTGCCATGTCAGGCAAGTCTGATGTTTCTTTGTATGTGATGTTCAGCCGCATTAGGTTGTACTCGAAACTCGATAGGATTTGAATCTGGTCCTTTGATTCGGTACACCTAGTTATTATTCACTGCTGCCTGGTGATGTAGATTTTCTCTTAAAGATGAATACCTATAGTATTTTAAGGCTCTACTACAAAATAAAGTAGTTTTTACACAGATATATGAGTGTAATAAAAATAGTGACTTACACGTAACCCGCAGCAGTAATACCAGTAGACGTGCGCGCATGACGGTTATCCCGCGGCTACCATCACACGGTATAGCGGATCCAGCTAAGGATGCCTCCTCGAATCTAACCGTTAGATGGAAATAACATTTTAGAGTTTAAGTCAAATTAAGAAAGGTTTTACTTATTAATTCTCCAGTTAAACACGAGTTTTCTCTCAGTACAAGAGTTTGGACTCGTTAGCTTCAGCCACATTTCTCAATTTTTTTGACCGAGAATTAACTGACAGTGTAAGCGTGAATTTGTATGGTGCACCTAAATCATGACGTCATAATTTGCTTTACTACGCTCTGTCTAGCATGAAGTACTAACTTCCTTAATTTTGAACCGATTTTAACTTTGTTTTTATTGTTCGGCTTTATTTAGGTATAGTAAATATTTATGTGCCAATATAACAATAATCCGTGAAGTTATTATTTTCAATTCAGCGCAAGCCCTGAAAGGAGTATGAAAATAAAACTGAAAATAACCGCATGCAGTAATATCCGCCGCTTTGAAATCTGTAACGAGTGGACCGTCCGCGGCGGACGTCCAACGAGGATTTAGCCGACGAGCGTTTAATTTGATAGCGTTTCATACAAACGTTTTAGCGGTATGAGAAATTGATGGATTACTGACTTTATTGAAACTTGTTGGGGACACAGTCTGGGGGTTTTGCAGCTCGAAATTGGGTTTGCGGTACCGAATAATTCTTATCTACGTGTGTCCCACTAAACTCTTTCTAAATAGCTGCACTGATTTTGGTGAAATTTTGTCTTTGTTTTTTAGTGGGTCCTTAGATGGATTAGATTCAAAATTAGTACCGATAGATGGCGCTCCAATACGGCGACAAGGACTGCGACTGTTGAGTCTGATCGATATAGACAACAGCCCTATAAGTATCCTTTCTAAAACTTACCATTATATTCATAAAAGAGGAAGTAATTAATTTATTATCATCATCAACCTGTTTACAGTCCTATCTGGACACGGCTTAACAGAATGATTAGGCAAAATAAAATACATATAATTAATTGAAATTATAATTGTTAGTATAGGTATTTACCTACAGTACGGTCGGGTACTTCAGTATTCAGATATCATCGTGAAAATCTAGTACACTACAAAAAACTGTTATGAAAAATGTAGTTTTGATATTCCAAACCGAAAGCCTTTTTGATGTATAGCAGTATATTGGACGTGCAAAGCTTCGAACAGAACGAGTTTCGAGCGCCTGTGTAACTACTTATAGCAACATTACACACGCGAGTTATTCAGACGAAGTTTGTGTTAGGCGTTACTTACCTTACAGAGAACTTTGGAACGGCAATTAATAACCGTGTTGGAAAATATACGATCACAAATGTCTTTTATATTAAAATGTGTTAAATATTTTAATAAAAATGATTAACTTTATTAAAAAAGCAAAGTTATTGAAGGGGAACAATGTTGTTAAAGAATCAATAGATATCATTAAGATGTTGTAAATAACAATTAACACCTACCTAGTTCGATTGAAAAATAAAATATTATGAGTGCATCCATAATTGCAGGGTTGCGATTCTGGTAAATGAAAACAAGTAGGTCCTGATATAATAAAACAAAATTATTATATGAAACGTAAATATAATTAATTAAATTTCAATGAACGAGTTAAATGAATTCTAAGCGTGAAAACATATAAAACTTGGGTCTTATTCTAATCTATATTATATTGATATACGAGAAAATTCGATATTCTGATAAAATAAAATATTATGATCATCTGAAAATTTTTTTTACCTAACATTTTTTTAGACACTTAGTTATATAGTTCTCTATCGATTGAAAGATAATGATCATATTCTTAAAATAATGATATTTGTTTGTGATATGCTACCTACATTATATTATTATTATAAGAAAACTTAAATAATATTTTTGTTTGGTCTCATTAAAGCGAAAAGAAAATGTTAAAAGATAACACAGAAACTAGATTAATTTCATAATTCGTTGTAACGTCGTCTCATCGCCATAGTAATAAGGTTCAGATTAGGTAGTATAACTAGAATTATTTGACAGTGTTTTAAATGTTTTAAGACTATAATAATTCATAATAGCTATGTATTTGGAAATGTTTTTTTTTTCTTACCACAACAGCAGTGGTTTCACAAAGATTTTCCCTATCTCCTTCGAGAGCCAGATTCATGACCCAATAGGCTGAAGACGGCCATTGACCCAGAGGAAACGTCAAGAAAATGCTGCCGGGACAATTTGGACGCTTTCTGGATAGTGTCTAAATGGAATATTAATTATTCTTAATCATTTTAAACTTTTAATGTGTCGTATTATCAGAATTAAAAGACAGGACAAGACAGTTTCTAAGAAAGATATTTTTGACCCTCAATTCAATTTCAAATCCAAAAAAATCTTATTATCCTCATATTAACGAGTTATTAATTTAATAACTGGACGTATCCTTTCGCTTTAATAAAAACAATTAGCAACAATAAAAAAATAATCACTATCCAGACACTTTCGCTATTGCGATTGGTTTTAAGGACCAGGAGTCATGATTTTTAAATGGAACGGAGGCTTTATTTAAAATCCTACTGCAACAGTTAGCCTGGATGAGTATGCTAAACCGACGAAGTCTTGCAGATTATTGGATTCTAGTGTGAAAAACAATGAAGCCAGTTAAAATACTAGGCAAGGAGAGTTGACAACTTATGGCAATGCCAATGTGCTTGAGCTCGATGTTGCTAGCATCCATAATAGGCTACGTTACCGTTTATCCTCGTTCATATGTTTGTTTGAAAAATTCACTAAAATGTGGTATTATTATTCCATACTAATTTAACTTAAAACTAAAGAACACGCGGGCAAAAGGACCAAATTTGTCATATTAGCATCTTGACAGGTCAGGCAGGCTGTTCTCTTTGCAGTAGGAGAAAGAGGTCGGCCAAGCTTTGAATCCGACGCGATCGTAGATGCGCTTGGCACACCGTACATCGTCCGCCAAGTCTTCGTTTAAAAGATCTGGAAAATGAAATATTTTTATAAATAAATCTTCCGATCTTGCAGCTAGTCCTTTTTGTCTATTCAGGAAGTCATCAATAATATGCAGTATTTTAAAGCTCTCCTCGTGGTCTACACTTTGGAAACTCAGCTTAAGTTATGATATTTTTCGAATATTACAATAGCAGTACGACATAGAAAGACAAAAACAAGTAAATATAAATAAATAAGATAAGATTTTACGAAACGAATTCTACTGGATTTTCATTCGATATATTTACAAATCCAAACCAAACATATTATAATAGCCTATTTGCTCAATATTTAGATGGAATATTTATGTAACTCGGATTTAATAAAAAGTTTTTCATTTCATATAAAACGGACACCAAGCAGTAACAAGTTGTGAAGTATTACTTTCTATAATGATAAAGAATTTTCTTTACAAACTTGACAAATAAATAAGAATACAATTATTAAAAAAGGACCTCGAAAATGTATCGATTGAATTACCTACTGTATAAGAAAAGTATATCTTTTGAATAAGCTTTGCATTTGGCGCTTAACCGCGCCGTAGATGGACTATTTTTTATACATCGCGTCATTTTCAAGTTCTTGAGAGTATGAAAGGTATACGACTCGCTGGGCATTTTAAGATGTATTATTGTTTTATGAGTGTCAGAAGCCAGACAACAGGTTAAACTTTCCGTATCAAAGGACCAAAAACGAAGTGCATAGGATGTTATTTTAAATGGTTTAATTTTCAGTAGGTACTGATAACGACTGGGCAATAAGAAAAAAAAAAGAGTTACTATTTCCTACAAATATCACGCGTAATATGGATCGTAAAGAATGAGATGGTATCTTACCAACTAAAATCTCTTGTCTGCAGTTGGGGCCAAAGGATTTTTGAGCACATTGTTTCCGATATCAGGGGCCTTAGAAGTGCCATTTGGGCTCCCAAGTAACATAACATATTTTGGATTATCTTTCAGAAGTGAGTAATAAATCGTAACACGTTTAATATGTCAATAAATTAGTACAGACCCAAATATCTCTGACCCGAAATCGAAATGAACGTTTAGTTCAGTGCGAACTATCGCTAATTAACATTAACTAGTAATTAAACTGGGTTCCAATTACCTTCACACTTGATGTTGCAATGGCCGCCTTTCCGGCCTTTCTTGCACCAATCCTTGTTGTTTATCTGCAAATTAATTGTCATAATTAGAGATTTTTTTAGTAGTTGTATGGGTGTTAGTGGTTTTATGGGTTTTTGGGGTAAAAATAAGCTACCTTCTCTTTCCCCGGGGGTGTCGCAAGAGGCCATAAAGCAACGATATCGGGTAGATTGGCAGCGGCAACTGAAACCTGAAATTAATACTGCGGTCATCAATCCATCTGCCAAGCGCGGGGGAACTATTTAGGTGCTAAGGTACGGGAATTCCAAGAAGGTAGCTAGATCACTAAGTTTAGAAAGAACCATTTCAGAGAGTTCTTTGACCACCACCCAATTCTTATTTCATCATCAACCCATTATATTGCTGAGCACGGGTCTCTTATCAAAATGAGAGTGATAAGGCTATATTCCACCACGATGGCCTATTGCAGGTTTTCGGACTTCACACTCCGTCGAGAAAATCTCTCAGGTATGCAGGTTTCTGCACGATGTTTTCCTTCATTAAACGTGTGATAATTAATTATATAGGTACCTACACACATGACTTCGAAAAATCAGTAGTACGTGCTTTGAATTCCAATTGGAAACCGTTGGCTTGGCAGTGATATGACCATTGGCCAATGGCCATATCACTTCTTTCATGTCGAGCTAATGGCTGAAGGCGTATATCCCCTGTATATCCAATATGCGCCTTTAAGCAGGGGCTGAGGCAAGTTCTCACCCCTTGATGAGTTCCAGTTATGATACCGGGCCTCAGCCTGTCACTGTGACTTTAGGACAAGAATGCCAAGTGTGGTTTTAAATTACCAATTTACCAGCAAAGTCTGCCTATAATTAAACAGCAGGCCTGGGTATTAAAATTTTAGTGAGAAGGTCGTCTGTAGCAACACCTTCAATCTCCTACAAATTTTCGGGCAGTAAATTATCGCTTGTAATATACTGCGAATTACTACGTCAAATGGAAATATAGGAACCACAATTACCTATGTAGCTTCAGCAGAATTACAAAAGTAGGTATACAACAACTTTCGCGGATTATCCGAACATTTTCCGATACGTTCAGCAATTACTTTTAGTGGATTAGATATGATATTCTGTGACGGGAGTTGTAGCAAACTTCATAATCATGACGCGGGTGGTCGTAACCAATCAACACGCCACAAATAAGTAGCAAAATGGATAATACCGCCAGCGGCCACCACCGTCAATATCGTCACTAGTGATTAAAAGTGCTGGAAAAAACCGGGATTGTGACTTTAAAGCGGGATGCGGGATTCTATTCGAAATTAAAAAAATGGCCTTTTAACGTCCTACTTCACGTCTGTCTTATGGGTTTCCGGCACTAACATGAATATTAGACATTGAAATAGAACTACTTTCTACGGAATTTATCGCGTTATATTAATATTATTTCATGCCCTTTGTCTTTCTGTCTGATAACATTGCTCATATGTAGCTCCATCACGATCCGATTTCAATAAAATTTTACTTAATATTATAGTTGCTTAGGTAGGAGTCACTTATCAAAATTAGAGGGGATACGCTATTAAAGCCATTTTACAGTCCTGTTTATACGGAATTCATCATTTTGATCAAGGCAGTTCTTTGTAAGGGTAATTAAAATTTAAATATTTTTCGTAGTAGGTATAACAATTTAGAATCAAATAAACATAAAATATTTTTAAATATTATGAATATTAGGCTGTATTTCATAGAATGATCGAGTGTTTAAGTTTTAATAATTAAGAAATTACTTTTTTTTTTTTTATCGTAGCTAGTGGCGGTCTTTCGTAGTTTTTGTCTACCCATTTGGGGAAAGACGTAGGTGTATGTATATATGAATGTATTAACATATTTAAACATATATATTGATATATAAAAACTACTAGATAAGTACTAGTACAAATAAAAAAAAACTTTAAACTTGCGGCAGGCGAGCTTTACTGTAGATTTTTTTAAAGACGGATATCACAGGGATTAACTCCTTATCGTACGAGACTTTACAAATATTTAAATTACATACACTAATCAAACACTAATTTGGCATCAGATTTGGTATGGCGAAATGACCACTCTCACCGCTACATCAACCTCGCAGTAATGTCATTATCCCTTTATATTAGAATGTGATGAAAATTTTCAAGTGTAGGTGGGTAAGTAATAAAAAAAGTTTGTGCCGCTTTGAGTTTGTTTAAAGGTACCTTCATTAAAAATAAAGCTTTGTTGAAGTTACAAAATTTAACACGAAAGTGAAATTAATAAAATCTGAAAGTTTTAAATAGCTTTAAATCTAGGTGAGTTGGTTTTTTGAAGATAATTTAATAACTCAAACAATTATTTAACGAGCACCTGAAAAAGAAAACGATGGGAAGGGAAATTACGGATCTTTATCCCTAACTTCAATTAAATATCCTTGCCACAAACGTGGTTATCTATCATAATCATATCTAGAATAAATTCCCACCGAAGGCATACTTTGGCCCTTAATACATATAACCTATACATTATATACATTTTTGTTGTGGTAAGGCCACGCTGTTCGCAGCATGAATGGGCCGGCTTGACCGGGGAAGTACCACACTCTCGCAGAAGACCGACGTCCGAGTAGTAGCGTTTCGCTACTGCGCTTCGTTCGGTGAGCGAGAGGGCCGGAGGCCCAATTCCTCCCTCAATCCCCTTCCTTCTCCTTTTCTCCTTCCCCTCCCTTTCCCTAAATAGGCTCGGCAACGCATCTGCAACTTCTCTGGTTTTGCAGATGTCCATGGGCGGCGATGACTACTTACCATCAGGAAGCTCGGCTGCTCGTTTGCCGAGTTATACCATAAAAAAAAATTACCTAAAAACATACCTATATGAAATGTGATAAATAATAGACCTAAGCTTAACCTTCAAAGGATACAGTCGAGATGTTAATCAACTATATACATATGTAAATGTATGTAAGAACCTCAAGACGGATATAATACCTAGGTTCATTTATATTGATTACAATTCATTTAATTATATACTACTTGCGTTGCGGATTCACTCGTGTACAAGAAGAATTAAAAACAAAATGTTTCTTATTTATATCCTTCTCCAAGATCCATCTATTTCTATAATAAAACTCATCAAACTTAGTTTAGTGGTTTAGGCATGAAAACATAACAAACACAGATGTACTTACTTTCAGATTTATAAAATGACTAAGGATGAAACATATAGTAATATACATTTATATTCTATAAATATTGATTCGCTGAAACTCCGGGATCCCGCGAAAATAGCTGCGGTTCCCATCACTGGCCATTCAAATAAATAAGCGAATTAATTAAAAACGTGTTTGCTGACAAAATACAGGACTCTGTGGCCATGCCGTGTCGCAGCGAAAATTTGCATTTACATCGCTCGCTTTATGGATAAACGCGTAAAGGATTTTTTGGGAGAACACGACTTGAATACTGATTTTGTTAATTGCAAATCTAAATGAGGATTTTTTTACTGCTTACGTTTTGATTGTGTTTTAGAGAGATTTATTAGAATTTAAGATGTAACTAGATTTGCCTGCGGGTTAACTACCGTGGACGAATAGAGAGAATTTAATCAGAAACCAAAAGTGATGATCTCTTCTTTCTATGCAACTGCATACACAATAGAGGTCAAGATCTACCTCAGGATCTATTCAACTATGTATCTGAAATAAGATCATTTTGGGTCACCCTATTATAAGTTTTGTTTTCATTTAATAAATAAAAATTGATCCAACCGTTTTGGAGTTCATAGGGATAAGGATAGTTCATAAGGAACATATAAACAACGATTTTTATTTATGATACAGATTATATTATTAGATATATTACCTATTTGTAAAAAAAATGAGATTCAATTGCAGTGACCAAATGTACATCATTTATATTTTAATTGATGTATATACTTCCGGATTCACCATAACTACATAGATGCAAAGAGCATTGTGCCTACACGAACACATTTTGAGAAATAAAATCCAGTTTCCAATTCTACGTGTAGGTATGCAAATTAATTTACTTAACATACACGTTCAATGGAACCATGCCGCTAGTGTTGTTTTATTCATTAGATATTCTTTCTCTTAACAGTTTAAACATCAATGTATGTGAGTGTACTAGTACTGTTAGCAGAGAAGTGTTAAGTACCTATGCATTTATTAATGTTTGTTTATTTTGTCATATTGTCATCTCTGTGTTTATGAATGTTGTAATTTTTTTACAAGGGAATAATCTTAGGTTAACATTTTAGTGAAATATATTTAAAAATATATATTGTAGGATGATAGGACTCCGTTGATGGACTTGGATTGTGTTACCGGTGGTTAGCAATGTGCTGACATTGCTAAATATTCTGCCACTAAGCAATAATGTGCTAACATTAGCCTGCGTATCTGCTTGTATTCGTCAAAGAACTAAAGTCACCGACATTGCGCGAAGAATAAGCACGCTGAAGTGGAAGTGGGCCGGCCATGTCTGCAGACGGACAGACCCTACAACACATTGGACCGATGATTAAAGAAGGTGGCTGGTAACGGATGGATGCGAGCTGTCCAAGATCGGGATGGTTGGCGCTCTTTGGGGGAGGCCTACGTCCAGCAGTGGACGGCAATAGGCTTATATGATCAGCCTGCTTATTGTCCTGGACGTCAAAGACAACATTTTAAATTTTTTTTAAGGCTTTAGCAATTCAAATTAAAATCTGGGTCTTACAGATTTGTATGGCAGGTTTAAGATAGACATACTTCTGATTTTGATTCCAACACCTCATCTTGCTTAATCTAGGTTTCATAATATGACTTGAGCACCATCAACTACTAGAAGATTCCATCACATCGCTAACGAACAAGAAAATCAACTAGATCACTCTAGAATAAGTCAGTAACGTATCAGTTTACCGCGCGTGACAAAACGTAAAATAATCCAATGGAATTGTGCTGCGAGTCTGCGACGATTAATAACGCCGCCGCAGCTTTAATGAGCGATATCGTAGTTTTTTGCCGACCCTACATTGTAGAAGGATTGCAGTCTACTGACGTGATTTCAATATTATTAATTTTTTTTTATCATTTTTAAAATACTTAAATTAATGAAACCGTTTCTTAACATTAAAGTAATCTAGAAATTATTATGAACTCTTATACAATAATTAATATAAATCCAAAAAAAAAACTTAATACCGCAATGAATAGAGGACGCTTATAATTAAATTTTCAATTAAGTTTTTCCAATAATTAATAAAAAAAATAAAGCGTTTGTAGACATTTTTTAAATACTTTGATGTGATATTGAATGACAATTACTGACGCAAAATAATAATATGGACCGTATGACAAAGTAATCATAAAATTTTAATAAAATAAAATAATATGATATATTATTTTAAAGGTACAACATAAAAAATATTCTCCCACCAACCAAAGTCCAAGTACATAAACTTTTTCGAATATTTTAAAGTAAAAATAGATAGAGTGATTCAAGAGGAAGGTTTATAAATGTATAATACATACATATTGTAGTACAGAAAAGACGAGAAAATACGCGGGCGAAGCTGTGGGCAGAAAGCTAGTGTATGATAAGATTCAAAGAAGTTTTTTTTCCTTTTTTTGTCTCTTGTTTTGTGGTTTTTGTTAAATATGTAAATATATATAACAGTTTAAGTACTTGAGTATATAAATTTTCATGATTGATATAAAATTGAATTTAATAAAGAAAATTTTCGTTTGATTATTGTGGAAGAAATTACTTTAAGATTTTGCTTTTCTTAAGGTTGTATAAACTAGTTTTACTGTTTTGCCTGCGCAATGTTCCTGAATTAATTTAGTAATATTAAATTCAGTATATTGTTTTGACCGTGCCATAATTTGATCTGGTCGTTCAGTGATTAATTATCACTGTACCATGTCAAATACTGAAATGAAATGAAATGCGTTATAACTTCATTTTATTTTCATGTTATTTGCGAATGTGGTTTTGTATAAATTAAAACATGTAAAAAAATGCACAAGTCTCTGTTCTTCTGCCATGAAAAGTTGTGAAATCGAATAGTACTTCTATTCGATTTCACAACTAATTTAGGCTTCTAGTTCTTACCACGACGAAGTTACAGGGGGTCGAAAATAGCCCGAATCGCTTCGAGGAAAGGATGGTACGGGCGGCTGTGCCTTTCTTTTGCTCGACTTGGCGGGGGCACTGCCGTGCCCCCAGATTATTTTTTCAAAGACAGCTGTTATTGTAATGTTCTCTTTTTGTATGGACAAAGATAACATATTAAAAGAAGGAATCTTATATAAAATGCTATCATGCTTGTATTTCCCGAAGAGTTAGGCAGAAGTATATTAATGTACAGTTGTACACCCACGGTTTATTATGAGTTTCCGACAAAATCAAAGTTAAATTCGAATTTCTAAATCGCTGAACATTGCGATTGAATCGAAACGCATTGATACTTCGCATTATCGAGTAGCGACGATCTTGTTATATCTCGGGAACAGACTCTGACGTCAGTGGGAATCAAGTGTCGAATAAACGTCATCTCCGCAGCACTATCTGCATAATCCATGTCTGTATTAGTTTGAAAGCTGATGGCGTGAGTAATGTGCAGTGTGTTGATGGAATGCATTCTTGATTTTAGTGTGTTTTTGAACTGCTTACATAATTATGCGTTCATGTCTTGCAGTATAACTTAGTGATTATAACCATTGTAATGTCAAACCAAAGGTTTTGAGTTCGAAATCAAGGCACGCATGTATGTATGTTGTTAATACATAGTTATGTATCATGCGCTTAAATGGTGAAGGAAAACATAATGAGAAAATCTGCGTGCCTGAGAGATTTTCTCGACAGTGTGTGAAGTCTGCCAATCAGTAGTATGCCAGCCTGGTGGACTATAGCTTAACCTCTCATTATGAGAGATCCGTGCCCAGCGGTGGGACAATATAATGCGTTAAAGATGAAGATGATGTATGTTTAAAGGCTAAAAGACTGACCCCCTATTACACAAGCACTTAAAACAAAACTAGAGAACTCTGCCTAAACCTTTGAATATACAGGCATGACAGTATGAGACTTGTTCATAGTCTAGTGGTCTTAAGCGTGAGTACTATGCTAAAGGTCCGCAGTTCGAGTTCCAGGTCAAGCAAACTGTTATTGAGATTTTCTGGGAAATTATCAACAGCAGCTTGGATTCGATTTGGGTAAGAGACGCGTGAGGAAGTGTGGTTGCACATTAGTAAACCTCTGCCTAACCTTTCGGGGATACAAGCATGATGGTATGTGTTACATTAAGGTATAAAGTAAAGCTTTCTACATCAGTTTAGTTAGTACCTTAGATTTGTATAACATCTCCATCAATTCGCGTATCAATCCGCATTCGATATTTTAATACCCGAGTTTTATAACCGATAACCTACATTCGTATCGGCACGTACTTTTGAAGTTATTACGATTTAGTGATGGGAATTTATAATATCGAGAATTTGACTAGCTTCGAATAAAACCTCAGCGTGTCATTAATGAATGGAAGGTTAGTTCGTGTTGGCATCCTTATCTTTGAAGGTAATATTGCTATAACTACTAACGAGGAGAATGATAAGATGGCGGCTGATAGAGATGTTTGAAAGCCAAAGAAATACTGCGCCAACTGACATAACGATGATGAATTTGTAATAAGTAGGTACTTATATTTATTAATAAAAGGTAATTTTATTCATTTGCTATCAAAAAGTGATATATAAAAGTAAAGAGAATGTTTAACAATAAGGATTACAATTGAGATGAAGAACAATATCATTTGTTGTTTATACATAGATACATACATACACTCAGGCCTTTTTCCCACAGGTGTAGGCAGAAACTATAGACTGCCACTTGCTATGACTCTTGCATATCTCTTTTGCTTCTTCCACATTCATACATCATTTCATACACACCCGCCACTTGCGAGTACTACGCACCTGACCTTTTAAAAGGACCTTTTGTTGCTTATAGTTATTTGTAGGTATATTCAAAACAAGCTGACCCGACAGACGTTCTTTTTTTTTTTTTTTTTTTTTTTCTCTAGCCGTTACTGTCCCACTGCTGGGCAAAGACCTCCCCCAATTCCTTCCAGATGCTCTTTTCTTGCGCCACCTCGAACCAGCCCTCGCGGTACGCATCCAAATCATCCCGCCACCTCTTTCTAGGCCGACCTCGACGGCGCCTTCCATCTTCAGGCACCCATTGCGTGGAGACCCTTGCCCAGCGGTCATTATGCATGCGACTGACATGACCCGCCCAATCCCATTTCAGCCTAGCCGCCTCGTTATACTGTCTTAATTATGAATATTTAATTCGAACTGGAATAAATAAAAAAATTAACGAAGTTAAAATAGGCGTTAAGTTTTCTAATATTTTCCAATTCTTTGCGCTATTTTCTTAATTTTTCTTTCCGTAAGAACTTTCCTTGTGCTATTCGTTCTCGAGTTTTGCGCTTAGCAACGACCTTATAAATTATGCCAATCTCAAAGTGCTTTAAAGCGTTAAGTTCTCATAAAGTTCCTATCGATAATAATGTCAACGTAATTATAAATGGTAAGGCACGATACGGCAAGGTGCAATTTGCATTGTCGCCTCAGCGCTCGTTACCGCGGGGCCGCGGCGGGATCAATTCAGATCTATTCCTCTATTGAGATATACTGAGTTTAGTGATGTCGTTTAATTCAATTATGCGGGTTATCGATACATTTTATTCGTAGAGCTAGAGCTACAATGGTATTTTGTTGATGTTAGGGCTAATAAATAAATACAAAAAAAAAATACAATGTTATATGTTACAATAAATCTGTCTCTGAGGATTTTGTTTTAATTAATCATGAAGAGAATTGAATTCAAATGACGTTCTGGTCTAATAACATTTATGTTTTTGTATATCTTTAACAGGTTACAGTTAAATAATTAAATATAGCTGGTCTAGTCACACCTATTGAAACTTTGAACGTAATTTTAAAGTGTTTTGTATATTATATCTCAGTATAAGTTACTACTCAAAATATTACTTAGCTTTTATAGACAATCAGTTACTTAACCTCTACCTGATCTACGTAATCAAGACTAAGTTTCTCCTTGTCAAGCTTGACTCTTTAGTGTAGATACCGGTTAGGATTACAATGTACGATCGTATCGATGTAAAGGTATCGATCAAATTGTACTATTAATTTAATTTATCGATATAACTTGGTATCAAGACGTCCCTACATCTCTATCAAGGAGCTTCCCACTCTGCAAATCGAAGCTCCGATTGAAATCAGGCGGGCGGTCGGTAAATAACGTCTTGCGAACTAATACTTTCCCATGAGATTGCTAATCTCAAGCCTTGTCGTTTGACGAACATTCGCAAAGGTGCTCTCTATTTATCCTCGGTAAATGATCCTATCCCCGTATGTCAGGGATGGAGAACTATATTCAAAAATAAAAAATATATTAAATAAATAAAATTTCAAGTACTTATTAGAAAGAAATGCAGTAAAAAGTTGATCAGCATTGTGTATTCGCAGGTGATGTGAAAGTGTTAAGTCTCATAGAAAGTCCAAGCTTATTACTATTTACAATTATTCACATCGGACGTCCGACTCGCTACTGAAACTTTCCATACATCGTTTCTTTTAATTCTCCTATATCTTGGATGAAAGGACCAGAATCGCATTAAACTTTACAGCGAATTTATTAATCACATTTAAGTTTGTTAAAGTAACTTATTGATTTTTTAGGAAATGGGTAATTATTTTCTTATTCATATGACTAACATGGTGGACTATAGCTTAACCTTCGCCCCCTCCGACTCTGAGAGGAGACCTGTGCTCTCGATGGCGATGGTTGATGATGATGATTATTCATATGAAATCAAAATCGTTAGGTGTTCCTTTTTTCTTCGAATGGCGCCTAGTTCGCCATCCCTGTCATATAATGCAAGCGAAAGATTTTATCGGATCTCTGTTTGTGCTTTAAAACGGTAATTGAAGATATGTTGAGTGTGTGCTCAGTGATTCGTTTTCGGGTGTTTGTCTTGAAATCGTTTCATCATGCGACGTAAAGACGGAGTAAGCTTTCAATATATTTGATGTAGATCAACGTTTAATCTCAATCCCTCAGAAATTCCTTCTAACGAGTATCTTATAGTATAATTATGTTTTGATAGGTGTATTAAACCAGTACTGTGTATTAAATCAGTATTTATAGAAAAGGACCACTTAAAAAAAAAACAAAGTAAACAATGAAAAACTACCCATTGGTTTCCTTCACAATCACTGGTGTCTTAATTGTCCATGTATATAATTTGTGATTTTTCTCTTTAACAAAGCTTTAAAAGAACTTTGAAGAAGACGACTATCAGCGGCCACTAAGAATAATTTTACATTAAAAACAATTTAAAAATAACTTTTTGGTCCTTCCATCCACATTTTTTTAATAAACTCTTAAGTTATCACTTAAGTTTCTTTGTAGATAACACAGCTCAATCCAGTAGAATTGCGTTAAGTTTAACTCAAAGGACCATAATTTCGCACGTTTGTGGCCGGGCTTTGTGCTACAGCGGCGAGTAGCCGCGGGACCGTGTGTAGTGATGTAAGTAGCATGTGGGATATTGCGGGAACGGGATTTGAAAGCCCAGAATATAACCGTAACAGAGGCTTCAATACGCTATCCTTTGAAGGCGTGCACGGTATGTAATAGCTAGCTTAATATTGGTTTAAGATTCGTAATCGCGATCGTTGTTGGGAATGTTTTATTCATTTAGTAGTTTTTTTATTCATTTAGCGCGTGTGAATAAATTTTACTTTAAAACATTTACTGAAGTAAACTAAATATTCCTTAAAGTTATACGTCTCATCACCATCATCATCATCCCATATATTGTCCCACTGGTGGGCATGGGTCTCCTCTCAGATTGAGAGGGATTAGGTTCTACTTCACCACGCTAGCCTACTGCGGATTCGCAGACTTCACACGCCATCCAGTAAATCTCTCAAGCATGCAGGTTTCCTCACGATGTTTTCCTTCATCGTGTAAGCGCGTGATAATTAAGTAATATATTAATACGCACATGACTTCGAAAAGTCAGAGGTGCGTGCCTTGGATTCGAACTCGAGACCTTTGACATGGCAGTCAGTAGAGACGACTGTCAAACAATTATTATTATTTTAAAGATCATATATAAGTATTATATTAAATTGAAAACAACGCTCATTCAAACAGCATTTTCTGTCTCGATCCCGCAAATTTGGGACCCGTCACAACACTGGCACCGTCCCACTTCTGTCTAAATTAACACTAGCAGATCCTGTGTGTGATACACCTCATCCGGTCCACTAGTCATTGCAACGTAATTGTTTGAATGTAGAACGGTTACTATCTTTCTGTATCTGGCGACCAGTCGGTATCACCGATCTTTAAGGTCGCCCTGAATTTGCGTTCAAGTGCATTATTGCAATGGCATAAGGTGTATTTTAGTATGGATAGTGGTATTCAGAAGGGCCAGGAATATTGTGATTATTGGACTATATTTTACTTTATCTTTAAAAAAAATCTTTCTTTCAAATATAATATACTGAGATTTGGAACCGTAAATTGTACAGTCGCCAGCACATCAGGTTATACAAAACTGTGAAATTTCTCCAAATTATTTTTAACCTTTAAACGATGATGGCTAAGTTCAAAATCGGCTGAAAAAAAATTTAAAACTTAACCAACAACCTTAAACCAGTATAATTATCTGTGCCTATCTTTTAAAAAACAGTGTTGTGCATACTGACAATAAAGTCGATAATCACTTGTTCGGCCATTAAAGGAAAATATCGTTATATATACTGTGGGGACTTTATAAAGTTGTGGAGTACGTAGTGCAGTTCGCACTCTGTTGGAATAAACAATTACGGAAATTCTTTATTCAATTGCAAGTAAAACTATGAAATATTATGTCGACGTAGCAATTACCACTGCTTTTTAATCTAGTTAATCTTCTACTGTTATAATTTTTTTCAAAAAGAAAGGTAATATTTTTAGCAGACTTTGTGCATACATACTTAGACTCACGCCTTTTTCTCTTTAGGGTTAGGCAGAAACTACAGAACGTTACCTGATACGATTCTTACATACTTCTTTTGATTCGTCCACATTCATACATCTTGTCATAAACACGCGCCGTTTGTATGACAAGATGTAGTGGAGCCCCACTAACCTTCCCTTTATAAATTGTTGCTTGTATTAATGTATTTTCAGCTCATCAAATGAGGTGTCAATCGCTTCAATATTATGGTCTGTGTAACATAGGCTACTTACAATAAAAATCCATCCATTTCATCTAAACAATTTTCGACTTTTATCGACTATATTACCTCCAGTAGTACGACCCGAAGTATCTCTATTAAAAATACATTGTTCTTAGAGCTTTATTTTACTGTGATCGTAATATATATTTTATTACACGAACGTGTAACTGCTACGATAGTGCGACAGAACATTTCTGAGAGAATTTATTTACTTCCTAGCCTTATTATATTCTGGTCCTTTATTCTTCTGTGTACTGGACTTATATTTAGAGAAGAATCTAAGTTCAAGACATTGAGTTTACAGTCTCAGAATCTTAGTCTCCACAATCAGAGACTCCTCAATGTCTGGGTAATTTATACGATCACCTACGACAATCCTTAGTGGTAGTCACAAGCTCGAATTTAACTACCAGGTTTGCTCTTAGGATTGGAGCTTATCATCATCATCAGCTTTTAACACTCCACTGCTAGCCATAGGTGTCCTGCGCCTTTTCAGTCTATTCTCGGCTTGTAGCATCCAGCTTCGGTCAGGAACCTTCCGAAAATAATTTTCTACACTACGTTTGCCATGTCGCAGTCTCAACTCGAATATTTTACCGATATATTTTTTTGTAGAAAATATTTGGGACCTTTATAGGTTGTTATCCCATAATGTCAGTTGTTTATCTCTTATTCGTTCAATCATTTTATTGGCTACATTGCTTTTCATACCAGACCACTGTAGCACATTGCTGCTTATCAATATATTTAGCAACACATTTTTACCGATCATTTTTGCGATCACAATTGTCCGATAACGCTCGACGTGGGTTAATAGAATAAATAACTTACTCAGAGAACTTCCTACAGCAACCGCTAGCCACTGGTCCTTGTAGACGTAACGCGGTATCATTCACGCAATTTTACACATTAATCGGTAAAGTTGTTACGATTCTCGCGGTTATAATAAGCCACGCTCCTCTCTTAGTCCCTAATCATTTTCTAACGCTCATTACTCTCTCCAAAACAATGTAGAATGATGCACATTACAAATTCAAGTTCTGGACTATCTGTTTGAGTGGCATAATGTGCGAATAATGTCCAAACCGACTGATTAGTGCGACTGATCATGCAAATATGCGTTGGATAGCTAATTGTAATGTAGATTTATGAATGGCCATATGAGATTTCAGTGTGGGTGGATGTGCTTTTGCATAGTTTTGGGTATGAGTGATTGTTATGATTGGTTGTGGGAAGGGTTCCATTACATTGCTTATTTAAGGTCGAATTGAAGTTGACAACTCAGTGATAATAATTATGTACTTACAATGGACTGTAATGTTATAGTCTTTTGCCGAGGGTTTTTTTTTATTGTTTGGAACTGTTTAAGCAAAAATTGCGAGTCAGTGGTGTCTGAACACCGTATGGAAACCGTTTCAAGTATGTTTGTTGTGACGGCCTGTGAAGTATGTATGTAGTTATTGGCTCTGATCTATTAATTAAAATTTTGTTTTCTGATGAAATTATCCGACTTATTATATGCAAAATGTAATGTATTTTATTGGAAGAATGTCTCAAGTAGTAAACGGTAGAAATAAATCTTGATAATCGCGTGTATTCTTGACCTTTCTCTCTTGAAAGGTGCTGAATATAAAAATATTTTGTTCTAATATTTTTTTTGTTGTTTCAGGTATGTTGACATTATTCTTGAAGAAATGTTTGAACTTACGTGTACTTAACGAAGTAAGTTTAGATGGCACTTGCCTTAAAGAAGTTTGGAATCAATTTATTGCAGTAAGTACGAGTAGTCCAGATTAACTTAAAAAAAAATAATTAATTAAGTTAATCTGATCGATCGACATTGACTTGAGAATTACGATTATTATATTCTTTCTACATTTGAATGAATCGCTACACCTAAGTAATTTGATTTTAGGATTATGTGAGGTGTTTTAGTTCACTATCTGCATCCAATATAGCATCCGTAGCATTATGTACAAGTTGAATAACAACATGATGGATCCCGTTGGGCCAAATAATTATGAGTTATCGATGATTTGATGACGTGATCTGTTAATTTTAACAAAATTCGCTTCACTCACGTTAGTGGTCGTTGCATTTAAATCGGTTCTGCACTAATGAACTTATGACGATGATGCTATTTTAGATGTATATCAATTTAAGAAGAAAGTTTGTTGCTAAAATACGTTACTACTCGACTCGAAAGACCATAATTTTTTTGAAGGTTTAATCGGGGCTTCTTTTTGTATAGCTTCTTAAAGTTCTTACGAAATAAAATATAATTTTGATATAAATAATTTTTAAATGAAAAATTATTGTTTTCTTAAATCTTACGAGTTGAGGGGTAGATGATACGAAATTGCAAAAGTCCACCTTGTGTGCTACGATACTGAATATAAATATTAATAATGAATAACATCAAACTTTACTTTTTACTTTTATAACATAAATATAATATACCGTTCGTGTCAATGGACTCAGAGGCCGTCAGACTGATTTTACCACAGTATTATTAAATAAAACATCTCAAACAATTACATTATTAGGTATTATCGATATCTATACTAAGGTAAGATTCTTTTTGTAATGTTAAACTCTGAAACTACTGAACTGATTTTAATATTTATTTACTAGCTAGCAAGCTACATTTTTCCCGATTAACACAGGTTATTTATTATCTTCCGGGAGAATCAGGATCTTATGCGGGCGAAACCGCGGGCAACTCTCTAGTGAAATATAATTCCAAGTAGGCAAATACTGATTATATAAGTGATATTATGTGTATCTGATAATTACAATTCAAATAACGTCGGAAACATTAATATCGACTGTTTGATTACTATTGATTACTTGTGGCTGTATTCGCATTCTATGAACGCTTCGTTTGAATCCAAAACTAGTTGGAAGATCCCGAAATAAGCTTAAGAGAAAACTTAAAAGCAGAGTTGGGCGTCTATGAAACTGATATTTTTAGATCATCTATTTTTAGATCTATTTTCCTAGGGATTAGAACTCTGTCTTAGTTACCGGCATTGATATTTGTTAGGTTCTAACTCAGATCAAATAAAAAGTTAAGATGGAACTTTGCGAACAAAGAAGTGAGGCCGGATACAACACACAATTTTATTACACGCACACATGTATTAGTTAACTACGCCTTATCTTGACAGTCGAGCTTTCGATACCCCGATAGCTCGACTGACAAGATAAGGCGTAGTTTCGGTATACGTTTGTGCGTGTAATTGTGTGTTGTTTTAGCCGGCCTCACTTCTTTGTTCGCAAAGTTCCATCTTAATTTTTATTTGATCTGAGGGTTCTAATAAGGTAAGAGCCTATTAACGCCGCCATTAAACGGGTATAACTAATAATTAACGGTTTAACGTTATGCGAAATGTTTAATTAGCTAAAATACTTAAATTAATTTGCGTCTTAATACTCATTCAATGAGTTTCACGAATATTCGAAATAGATCTGAAGATATTTTAGTCTATATTTGTATTTGGTTCAATCAAGCGTTTAACATAATTACTAATGATAAATCGTACAAAAGGTTTTTATTAACCAAAGGTTTGGTCGGAAATGGTTAGGTAAATGTTCACAAAGATATGAATTTTCTATTGAAAGAAAATAGACAGGGTCACCTGAAGACGTAAAACGACATCACAGGTAGTGGTCTCGGTAGCTTAGTTGGTAAAGCGTCTGGTGTACTTAACCAGAGGGGCGCAAGTTCACTCCCTACCCGAGGCCGAACATTTCGCATTATTTAATGCGAATATATATTTAAAACAATAAGTGGTTAGGTAAATTTCTTTTGTACTAAGCAATTTTCTTTTTTAAACACGTAAGAACGAGCTAGTGTCTGGTAAATATTTACAGGTGAAGGCATCGGCGTCTGTGTCGACTCCTACCGACTAAATACCGCCTATGAGGGAGCATATTTCTCCCACCCGCATACTGATGGAATTCTCAGTAGCAGCTTGAAGTTTGATGGATGAAACAATTTGTGCACGATTAACGGCATTATGCTCGCCCCTATAACATGAGCTTACGTGGGATTAGGACACCTCTGACCAACTTTTTTATAAACTAAAGGTTTGATAGTGTAATGCTTAATCTTACCCCTAAATTTTCTCAACGGAGAACGAAGATCAGGCGCGTAGCTTAGGACCATTTTCTAGGCGGGAAATTTACATTACCCAAGCTAACTACGATGATTAAATGCAGAGCATCTACCATATGTATCAGGAGAGAGGTGGTATTCTTCTCTTCTCCGCCTCCTGTGCATGTATTAAATCTTACGATCAAAACGGAGATGATGGCTTTGCTCGCACAATGGCACTTCCCACCCGCAGAGAATTCCATTGTTTAAAAGCTTAATTTAAGCTTTTAAACAATTGAATTAATTTAAGATTTTTTAAAGCTTGATTTGACAGGTCAAAAACCTCTACTTTTTCTTCCAAAAGCGTTTTCAACCTCATAATATTAACAGCGATACATTATATTAAATGTAATTATAACCATTATTTCATACTAAACCACAAGACATCTAAATTAATTACGCAGGTTTATTTATTGATAATTTGCAATCTTCCTACACAAAATAATGAAGTTATTAAGCCTTAGTAATTATGTGAAAGGCATAATGTGAATTAATTTCGTCGAGGCTTCGAGTAATGAGCTTAAATTATGTATTAAAATAAAGGCAGGTGAAAATAAAGGAGCTAGCCCTCTACAACGTATTAAACCGCGAACATTAATTCTAACTTTATTTATGTATAGGTACAAATATTGTAAGTTTAAAATATATTGAAAAGTGCCTTCAGTATGATTTAGATCGACCTAATGGATTTTAAGTATAATATGAGAATGTTCTCAGAGATACTTTTTGTTAAATCAGATTTCAAACCAAATAGACTGCATGGTTTCTTTATTACGTAGTGTTAACTACTTGAACTAATTATCTTAGTTTATCGGAAATCGAACCTTCGCAAAAACATTTCAGCATTTTTGAAGTTTCTTGTCGAATAATAAATATTTACTATATGCCCTATTCTACGTAAATGAGTTTTACTTCCGGCTGACTGTTTACAATATTGCATAGTTTCTTACTAATAAAAAAAACGTAAAGTACATAATACACAATATATTTAGTGCGTAGGTCAATAATTCAATAAAACATCTCTCTTTCGTATCTGATTCGGCCATAATACGATTCGACATAATATTATTACACAACGGTACAGTGAACAAGCTCCATTAATGTTATAACGTTGTAATGTTACGTCGGGAAATATTTTAAATATCCGGAACTGACGATGTGGTTTGCCGGTTATGGTGGGGACCTTTTATCCGGTTTGGTTTTGTTGTCATTTTACGGCAAACGCTATAGGTATATGACACGTATTTAAAGTTGCTTTTTAAATGCTATAATAGCTTTTTCAGCACGATTCATTCGAATGACTGGCTATGATGTCGCATAAACAAAATGAACTTTAAAGTGATTATGAAAAATTAATCTCGCTTATTATTGGCATAATAAGTAGTACTTATTTTAATTTTTTAAATCATGTTTTCATTGTGATAAACACTGAAATTGTCAAGGTGACAGTGACATTTGTGACACGTGTCAAACTGCGTGTTTTGTTTTAAGATATATTTCTACGATACTGAAACGTCACAGTACCTACACAGTAGTATATAAGAGACCGACCGAAATGTATTTTCAGCTTACCTGAAATAGTCCATAGCTCGTATAGGAGTTGTTGTGGTTCGTGACTTTATCCGTTGTTCGGCCGCTTGCATGTTCAATCAGGCACACCCCTAGAAAATGAAAAACATAATTCATACTAAGCAATTAAGAAAAAATATACAGTTAAACAAGGGGCTTGGTAATAACTACGCTGATTAATCAATCTGCAAGTCTCAGGTGTGCAAGTGTAGTGATAGCCTAGTGATATGACCATTGGACTGCCAAGTCAAAGGTCTCGAGTTCGAATCTAAGGCACGCACCTCTGACTTTTCGAAGACATGTGCGTATTAATAATTAATTATCACGCGCTTAAACGGTGAAGGAAAACATCGTGAGGAAACCTTGAGTGCTTGAGAGATTTTCTTGACGGCGTATGAAGTCTGCCAACCCGCAGTAGGCTAGCGTGGTGGACTATAGCTATAGCCTAATCCCTCTCGTACTGTCAGGAGACCCGTGCCCAGCAGTGGGACAATGTAATCGGTTGATGATAAAGTTTCAGGTGTGCTTGTTGTAATCTATCTATGCATGGGTGATCTTACTTTACACGTCGACATCCCTTCGCGTCTCGGAGAGCACGTTTACCAGGGTTGTCATAAAAGCGCATGAATAAACAAATAATTAATGCGTTAGTTGCAATCAGAAGCACAAAAAGTCTGATAACATATCTAAGATGTGTGTGAATCTATCCATTCATTCATAAATCCATCGATTCATCCACCCATCCATCGATTCATCCATCCATCCATGTTGTCAGAAATTGGGCTACGGAGATTATATAGCATGTAAATTACTGAAGTTTACCTGTAGAATGAGGTTTGAGGAACAAGAATACCCATACTTAGAAAACAGATCGCAGATTTTTTGAAGTTGATTATAAAAAGAAAATCATTATGTACCTACGTCTGCATATTTTTAGATTTTCCATGTAATAGCGGCGACCAGTCTATTGGCATTAGCCAAGCTCAAACGAAACACAACCAGAAATTTTATTTAAAATCGGCATTAAACAAAGCCGTCCTCTTGTTTAGTCAAATTAAATTCGTTGACTTCGAAATTCTTAATTCAAATAATATCATTAAAGCCGGCTACACTAAATGAATCGGGCCTGCGCCTGACCCTAATAAGCGTTCACGCGAAACTTTCGGCGGAGAGATCTCCTATTTGCATAAAAAGGAGGCTTTTAGATGACAAAACATTCACAGGAATCCTTTTTCATTTGTCTAAAATTTTTGGAGACATTTTAATTGATGGTGTAACTACATCAGCTGTAGAATCGGTTATGCACATGTCGATTTTAAGGCTAAAGCATCGGAGTAAAAGTAATCACTAAAAGTAATAACTTATTCACAATTAAATAAATTAAAAAAAAAAACTCCATTACTGGAGTTCAAAAAACATATGTATAATTACTAAACTAATAAAAGACAGTTGAGCGCTGCGTGTGAGTGAGTGTGTGTGCGTGCGTATGTGTGTGTGTGTGCGCGCGCGTGTGTGTGTGTGTGTGTGTGTGTGTGTGTGTGTGTGTGTGTGTGTGTGGCTGTGTGTGTGTGGCTGTGTGTGTGTGTGCGTGTGTGTGTGTGTGCGTGTGTATGGGTGAATTAATTTAATTTATTTATATTTTGGCACAAACAGTCAAAAAGCAAAAGTTTTAACACTCAGTTGTGTATAAGTTATTGTTGATGTCGCAATTTCTACTGCCATGTACCTAGAATGTGTTATAGACGAAAAAATTGCGAAAAACCAAGAAAAAAACATTAAATTTCGCGCCCAGCCCCGACGCTTTAGCCTTAGGTAAATATAAAGCTGTTATAATTGAAAGATAGTTCAATGGAGAGATTTAAAATATTTTTGAAATCTATTATTATTAATATTAATAAACACTATCATAGATATAATCACGACTGTATTCCTGAAGGGTTTGGCAGTGTTGTACTGTAACAGGGGCGAACCTTTTTGCCATTATTTAAGTACAAATCAAAACTACGAGTTACTACTGAGAATTTCATAGAAAAAGCAAATATCAATTTGCTTGATTTGGGAATTTGGAAGGGGACGACCTCGGCGCAAGTACCGCAACCAAATTGCGGATGTTCTTAAAAAGCCGACGGTCATGTATGAAAAGTTTAATGGATGCAGATGAAGCGAAAGTAGTGTGCCCGGATTGCAGCAAGTGGTAATCTATAATATCTGCAATACCCCCATGGGAGACAGTCGTGACAATATATAATTATGTATAATTTGGGAATCGGACTAAAGACATAAGTTAGTGAGGTCCCATTGATAAAGCTAAAATAATCTTTTGATTGAGGGTTTAAAGACGGATTTGTGCCGTCTATTTATAATTTTATGACTTGTAAAATAATGTTATTTTATTCAAAAAAATATTCTTCGATGCAAAAAGGGTTGCGCTATAAATAGTCATTGTCTCTGGAATCATTGCTTTTAAACAGATGAACTGATTTAAGGCTTGTTTTTCTGTACCAATGTCTGTCTCACAATAAATAGTGGAAGGTTGTTCTATTAAAATACATTAAAAAAATTACAGCTGATTTGACTGAATTAATGTCTTAACTTGTGCAGATTATCATGATCTACAACAATTTGAATCCTTGAGTATTTGTAATTCGTAAGTTCTCGCCATTGATATATAAAAAAAACTCGTTCCTTCAGAGAAATTCGCAATCGCAAATCACGATCTAAAAGCAAATAGCAAGCTGACGCAATCCATTCCTTTATTCAGGTCTTATTAGCTTGAACGAGAACGAGAATTAGTTATTGCATTCCTTATATTATCTCTACCATTCCCAAACATATGAGACAAATAGAACTCCTTTGTAAATCTCAGTAGAGACGACATTCTGCTGGATTGGTAGCAAGCTAGCAACTTCATTACATTCTGGGATGATCGGAAATAAGTCAGCTGCTATGATGTCACATAACAATGTTTTAGTGGATCCAATCTTTGGGAATTGTATTATTTTTGCTTGCTATCTATTGGAGTAATAGATGGGGGGAGGCGACCAATGTTTGGTTGCCTCTGTTTTTGTTGGATCACGTATGAAAATATGTAGATAATTTTAACATATTATTAAAAGACTTTTTAAAGAGTGGATCCTTAACGAAAGTCGTCGACGCCGGGACAGACCCAGAAAGCGCTGGCGAGACGACCTGGATGCGTTTATGGCTGACTGGCAGGAGAAAGCGATAGACAAGAGCACGTGGAATGGTATGGGGGAGACCTTTGCCCAGCAGTGGGACAGTAAAGGTTAAAAAAATAATTAAAAGACTGTATTCTGTGGCAGAGGTGTCCTTAATATCCACAGTTTTATCTACACTAGTCTAGTGGTCCCAGTGATTCGCCAGTCATTCCCATTGTGTATGAGTGTTATTGCGTTTCTGATTCTGATTCTCAGTAGCAGCTAGGAGTCTGGATGTGTGCTCGGTAAATGGCAATAGGCCCTATTACATGGGAACTAAAAACATACCGGCGAACTGTGGATGTACGCCTCTGCCTAACTTTTCCGGAAATACAGGCGTGATGGTATGTTATAATTAAAGGCACATATTTATCATATTGAAGCCGGTTGTACTCTTTTTTAAAAGGTAATTAATCTGCAACGTCGTACAATTAGTACTAAAAGTTATCCATTAATATTATCAAGTAAGTTTAACAATTTTAAATTATGAGATCATCAAGTTTATGGGTAACATTATTCTTATATTTCACTGGATTTATGCTCCCACATAGATATGAGGACGAGTAGCGACGTTAATGTGCATTCAGGTAAGACGTCTTACGCGAAATGCAAGCCGTAAAATTATATCTTTACGTGAATAGCGTTTTACCAAAATTTTACTTAGAAACTGCTTTAATAAGGTCGGAGTTCGCTTGTATGTTTTTATAGTATTTTTACCATCTAACTATGAATATGTATGGGTTCATTGGGGATATTTGCAAGGATAGTGTTTTTTTTTGTTTTGGTAAATTTGTGTTTATGATGTCGTTTGGGTACCTACGAGATCTATAGTGAATGAATAGTTTAAAAAAACAAGCTTTTATTTAAACGATCATGAGTTTTTGGTATTTCACATGACCTACATAAATGTCTTGCTGATCTGGTATCGTTGTGCGACGGGTCGTTGTGCTCCCTATAAAATGGTTGAGCTACACGATGACTGATGTATGCGTGCCGTCAGTTAGGACAGCTCAACTCAAAGCTGCTTTGGCTCTTTCTTTAAAAGGCCTGTTCAGATTTTGCCCTACATTGGTAAACTCGCATATCTAATAATATAACTATTGTGTGGACTTTAAAAGGGACCATGATTCTCTGAGTTTGTTTCGACGTTTAATCTTAGAGATCTCTAGTTAAAAAAAAATGTAAATACCGACTTGTAGACTCAGATCAAATAAAAAGTAGTGACCGACCGAAACATGTTATTTTGCCGAAACCGAAACCGAAACCGAAGGTTCGGTTTCATTGTAGTTTCGGCCGAAACCGAAACCGAACCTTTTATAAAAAAAAAGTCCTTAAAAAGTCTAAAAAATGTTAGTAAGCCCGTTTTTTTCTAAAATTAATATCTCGCCGACCTATAATTACAGGTTTCTACTTTCAAAGATTTATCACAATGAAATTTCAGCACAGTTACAGAGGTTCTGTTTGAAAATTTACCTACCCTATAAAGTGAAAAAAATACATTATTTGTAACACAAAGATAGCGATTTTTTAATAGTGGTATGAAATAAAACAAATTTATTATTAAAATATGATGCTTATATATTATGTTTATTTATTTTCAGTTACTTACATTTTAATTATACTCACAAATATCACAATCAGTTATCCTCGAATGGCTAATTCAAATATAATTAGATAATCAAAATATCAAAAAATTGCCAAATCGGATGTCTTTCCTTTTGTGACATTTTTACCTAAAACAATAAAATTATTCATTAATTAAAACAATTTATTTTACCGGATTAATCGCGGTTACTATTAATTATGTGTACAACCAAACCCAGAAGCCCAACACTAACCCTAAGCGTACTTTACTCGTAAATCGTCAAAATACCTACTCACACCATTAAATTACTTAAATTAATAACTATTCACCTTTTATTTTATTGCATAGACAGGTACCTACAATCGTTATTACATTAATAGTACACGTAACTAAGATGAATTTTAAACTTTAATGAAGCAGGTACTTAACCTTGGCACTTACACCTTTAAAATTAAATATATTCGTCAAGAGGTTGGCAAACTATTAAAATAAAGCGTTAAATATTAACTATAACATGACGAATTCACAACAAAAACAAACTAAAATACTTGATCAAACTACTTACCTTACTTACTTACTTAACTTACTTAAGTCGTAAACTGTTTGCTGCAGGTGGGTCCTTGAGAAGAATACGAAATTTCCTACCAACTTCCACCAAAACTGAGCTTGCTAATTCTCTTCTTCTTCCTATCCTCGACTATGCCGATGCCAGCTACCCTGACCTTACTGAAGCACAATTAGACAAGCTTGAGCGACTTCAAAACTTTTGCATAAGATTTATATTTGGTTTACGCAAATATGATCACATCTCCGAATATCGTACTAAACTCAAGTGGCTTCCAATTCGCCTTCGTCGGAATGCTCATATTCTATCATTACTATATAGTATTTTATTTAATCCCGCTACACCCCCTTACCTCAAAGAACGTTTTAAGTTCCTTCATGACACACATACAAGATACTTGAGATCATCGGAAAATTTGAAGCTTGAAATGTCAATGCATTCCACAAAATTCTATGATAAATCATTTACTGTACAGGCTGTGCGGCTGTGGAATGCATTGCCTGTGTCCATACGACGTGCCCAGACACTAGCAACATTCAAAAAATTAGTACACGACCATTTCTTGTCACTTTAACTTACTTAGTCTGTTTCTTTCATAACATTATCGTTCTTCTATCTACACGGATATTGCTGCTCACGCTGTATTTCTAGCAACCTACGCTGCTATAATATTATTAAGATTTTTACCTGTATAATAATTTCATACAATTTATTTATTTATTTATAATGTTGCATATTTATTATATGAGTATATATATATATTTATATTACCTATATAGTATATAAGTATGTTTCTATAAATTTCGTATTTATTTGGTTATTTAAGTAAGTTTTTTAGTACACCACGGACTACCCCCCCTAATTTTTTCACTTTTTCTCTGTCCATCCAAAGGTTGTCTGGAAGATATCGCTTGTAGCGATAAGACCGCCATTGTACCCTTATTTTATTTAAGTCCTTGTAAATTTTTCTTATTATGGTGTACAATAAAGATTATTCTATTCTATTCTATTCTATTCTACCATTATTCGCGGAACAAACACAACAGGTATTGACACGTCTACACGAGCAAAGCGCACTGATTTAGGTAGTTGCCGGCGGAGTCAGGCGAGCGACGCCATATTGCCAGCCGTGCCGAGCGCGCCCGACGTTAGCCGAGCGCGACCCGAAGGTACGATGTTGTAAGTTTCGGCGCGGCCGAAAGGTTCGGCCGTTTTTGGCCGAAACCGAAACTAGGGCCGAAACTTGATTTTTTGGCCGAAACTGGCCGAAACCGAAACCGAAACCGAAATTTCGGTCGGACACTAATAAAAAGTTAAGATGGAACTTTGCGAACAAAGAAGTGAAGCCGACTAAAACTACGACTTGCCGTATACAAACACAATTACACGCGCACTATTGACAGAAATAAATATCATTTATAGTAATAAATTACCTACTATTTTAAAAGATATTGCTTTGCGTCTATAATATGGGGCTTAACGGTTATTTTATTATCCCAATCAAGACGGTGCACATTATAAATTACCTCTACTTGCAACGGTATACTCTAGGGGGGCAACTTATTAGCTGCAGCTAATGCAATGGTTATATACCCTGGTTTCCGAGGCTTCTCCAGGGACCGTAGCACTTTTCGATCCATTAAATATAAGGCACCGTTTGGACTTGTTAATTTTTGTAATAGGACTCAAATCAGATGTTTTATTTCACTTAGACCTTAGGTACATTTGAAAACTCAAAAATTAACGGTTCTAAATAGTGGTTATTGTGGAGAAAAGCCCGTTGATACTTACTCATTAAAAACAAATGTTTATTTTTGTTTTATTTAAAATTTAGTTTTATCGGTGTGAGGATTATGCACTTTAATCTTAAGGATAGGACTAATTGGGCGTTTATTATTATTTTCTTTACTGACTGCCTCATTAGCTAGTAGTTCCAAGCCCGACTGTTACGCTAGGGATCTTTAGTTTGATTCCTAGATCGAGCTGTGTTAAAGAGTTTTTCTATGAAATTATCAGTAGCAGCTCGGAGTCTGGGTTTGTGCCCGGTGAATGGCAATAGGCTTGCCCTCTATTACATGGGACCTAAACATACCGGCGAACTGTGGGTGTACATTAAGTACACCTCTACCTAACCCTTCGGGGTATACAGCCGTGATGGTATGTGTATGTATGTTATCAGTTTTAGAGTGCATTCTGTCTACAGCAGCCTTCAAGTGAGACTGTCTTTGATGTGCAGCAGCGTGTAAATGTATGGGATGCGTTCTAGTGAGTTAATCACGTGTACCTCTACTATGTAGATGAAGTAAATCAGCTGTGCTTGCTAGCTTATGGTAGTATAGAATCGGTATATGAACATAATATTATAAAAGCGAATATTGGCATATACAGTGGCTAAAGAAATGACGTAGGTACAATGACAAAATTCAGACACCTATTTATCGAGGGTCATCCGAATCAACTTCAAGTATGTTTTGCGACTTTCAGTAGTTTCGGAGATAGAATGATCTTTTAATAATTTTCACCTGCTATAGGATTTGTGTTTTTTTTTTTCAACTGAACAGATGAATCAGCATTTAAATGTCTGCCTATTTTGAAAAAGGAAATCATGCAGAACTTTCAGAGGTTTTGGTTTCTCTTAAACTTCACAATCTATCTATATATATAAAAGGCAATGTCCCGACTGACATATCATCGCCCAGCCGAAACCACTAATGATAGAAGTTTGAAATTTTGTGAGGATATTGCTTTTATATTCTAGGCGTCATTTAAGAAAGGATTTTTCGAAATTCATCCCCTAAAGGGGTGAAATGGGGGTTTACAGTTTGTATGAAACTCTGTCATTTCTAATTTGAATTTAATGAAATTTGGTATTAAGCCTCTAAATACAAAATAATAAAACACGTCGTTAACGATTTTATTAATTTCATCCCTTAAATGGGTAAAAAGGGGTGTTAAAGTTTGTATGGATATTTTTTTGTTTATTATCAAAATTACTTGAAATTGAAAATTTATGCATTTCAATATAATTAATGATTTACGTATTTTTGGATTTTTTAAATTTCATCCCTTAAATGGGTAAAAATGGGTGTTAAAGTTTGTATGGAAAATATTTTTTTATTATCAAAATTACTTGAAATTTAATATTTATGCTCTTCAATACAATTAAAGAAATACGTATTTTTGGATTTTTTTAATTTCATCCCTTAAATGGGTAAAAAGGGGTTTTAAAATTTGTGTGAAGAATGTTTTATATACAATCAAAATTACTTGAACCTTAATATTTATGCTCTTCAATATAATTAAAGAATCACATATTTTAGGACTTTTTGAATTTCATCCCTAAAAGGGTTAAAAAGGGGTGTTAAAGTCTGTACAAAAATAAATTATTTATTATCAAAATTACTTCAGATTAAGTATTTAAACTCTTCATTATAATAAAAGAAACACGTATTTTGAAATAAATTGTTTATTATCGTGCTTGAAATTATGCATTTAACCCCTTAGTCGCGTAAAAAGAGTTCCCCTATATAGTGCAAGTAAAGAAATCTGGCATTTGTATTAACACCTAATTTTTATTATTACCTTTAAAACGGAATACGTTATGCATTGCGTTCAAAATAAATAAATACGAGAATCACAATATTCGAAAATCATATCAAAGTTGTACATATTATTATTTAGCCAACCAGTTTGTGTCACGCACTCACTTTTGGCTAAAATACAAAGTAATCGGGACATTAGCTGTAGCTGCATCTGGAATAACACCTCTTTTGGTGGGAAGGTGGGAAAGCGGCTCTGCCTTTAAAACTTCCGCTTAGTCTTATTCGTGTCGAAACTCCGTTGTGCAATAATATCTTAGCAGAGTAACATGGCTCAAATTCTCCGAAATCGCAGATTTATCGTGTGGGATGAGAAAACTAAGGCGCACAAAGGTGGAATTGAAGCACACACTAGATTTTTAAAGATGTCAGAGGCAGCAAAAATGCGATCGGTGGAGTTCCTGAGTTGCAGACGGGGGAATGCCGTCAGATTCTGTTATATCTAGAGGAACCCGAGCAGACGAAATCAGAGCATCCTTACCATCGTCATACCTATAGCCCTAACCCAAAATAATGATTATCCGTAAAAAGAAATATGAGAGATACGGTTCTTGGAAAGTTTTCAGAGCTATTACTTAAAATAGGAAATGCGGATTATCCCGAATCCGAAAGGAAAATATGTATACCATATCTGCTGGTAACAGTAGTGACAGGTGGCTATGATAGTTTGAATAGTTAGAGTGTACCCTGATTTTTCTAATAAACAAACAAGTTTATAGATTGGCCGTGCAAACGTGCAATACTAACTCCATTAAAAAAACATTGCAGCTGCTATTAATTACATACTTCTTTAGTCGTTGGAGGGCTCAGAAATTGAATACAGGTCTATCGATTCAGTGCTACAAGCGGATGAAGCAATTTACTATCATGTTTCCTTATATATGTATCATGAGTTCCTTAACAGTGTTAACCTTCCTTGGGACACCTGTAATGCTGCTGCGTCTCATTAAACGATTTAAACTATGTAACGGGACTAGACTGCGAGTAACCGCATTGCACAAAAATATTAAAGAGCCACTGTGATAACTGGATGTATTCGGGGGAATCACTTTTCCTACCTCAAATACCACTGATACCATCCGACTATGTTTTTGAGTACAATTTCTACTTTGCAATGCCCATAAAAATAATTCAGGGTGAGTCCTTAAGGGTGGCAGGCATACATTTCAGAGAACATTGCTTCCTTCATGAGCAATTCTACGTTGCCTGTTACAGAGTCCGTACTAATATCAATCTGGTCATTTTGACACCAGACAGAAAAAGCACCAATGAGCAAAGTGGTTTACCACTATTTAGATTTAGATAGATTTAGGAAATCTATCCTACGAGACCTCCAGAATGATAGACTATCGCTCTAGCTGTAAGAACACAAATGCTGCTCATTTAATAACAAATACATATAGTACATGTTACTTTGGAAAAACCTAAACCGGCAAAATCGTGTTGTCCACGCGGGCGAAGCTGTGGGCGGAAAGCTAGTATAATATAACTCGCTTTTGCCCGTGACTCCGTCCGCGCGGAATATATTTTTCCATATCCTGTGGGAATTTCCCAAAACATCGCTATAAATGAGTACGAGGATAGTACCATTTATGTTACAGACTATGTATGACTGACTTGCGTGTATCGCTTGGTTATGATGGCTATGCTTTTATGATTACCGTTAGAATTGTGGTTATGCTCTTGTGATTACCATAAGAATTGTGGTTATGCTCGTGTGATTAAAAGTAGAATATTGTGGTTATGCTTTTATGATTATCATTAGAATACTCACAGTTCGGTATCATGCTCCTTGGGAAGTTGTACCGCAGGAGTTCTCTGGACAGTTGGCACCTTGTGAATGAGCGCGCATGACCTTGTGACGTATGCACCACGCCTAAAGTCACCAATAGCAGTACCAGGTGTGTAGGGCGGGCCATCCTGATGGGAAGACGTAGCTGATAAAATATACGTATATAAACTAACATACCATAACATACCATCACGCCTGTACTCCCTGAAGGGTTAGGCAGAGGTGTACATACCAATGTAGGTACACCCACAGTTCACCGTTATGTTTAGGTCCCATGTAATAAGGAGCGAGTCTGCCATTAACCGGGCACAAATCCAGACTCCGAGCTGCTACTGAGAATTTTATAGAAAAACGCAATCATACCTTGCTCGACAGTCGTATTTAGGACCACTAGATTAACGAGGCAGTCCGTACATAAACCAAATTGAAATTAAAGTTCAGTTACCTACCAATAATTTCTTAAAAGTTCTGTTTGTTGCAAGATAGCCTTTTTTAATAAATGGGTCTTCTCTGCTAATTAAAAGACGGTATAAAATTTTTACAGAGTGGATATTTCGGCCTAAGGGCAGGCGGTGGGTTTGTCGGACACGTACCGACTAAAAACCACACTTTGCTGTCTCGATACCATATTTGCCACTTCCTCAACGAAACCATAACGTGATAACCCTGCATTTACTGCCTTAAGCCGGTCAAATGCCTAATAGATACTGAATAATGGTCTTATCCAATGATCAGTTAAATACAGGCATAGGTATTGTCTACCCATCGGGATATCGTCTCACGAAGAATTTGCCGCAATAAAGAAACTTTTTGCTCCCAACTCCCCCAATGCTTAAGCAGTATTGCATTCATAATGTATTAGTCTAATGTCTCCAAACATTAAATAAATGTTAATAATAAATCGTGCCTCAACTGTGCAGACAAAGTTGAATTTTGTGGCACAAACTACTCGCGAAACACAGAACACAGTGCGCAAACTAGTGGAAAACAAAGCATTTTAATTAATAGCTAAAATTACATTCTCTCGTTTGTGTTCATAATAATGATTCACTTCGAGTTTGAAACGATATACGGGTGGAGTTAGTTACTGAGGTAACATTTGCTGTTATAGTTCACATCTTTAATAACCGACTGTGACTCTGGAGACGATTTATTAATTAGTGTTTGTTTTTTAATTGGTGGTACAATACATAGGTTAGTAGATTATATTGCACAGTTACTTATAAGAGATCTTAGAGATAGAGTGATGATTTGCGAAAGGTTTCTGGATGCGAAAAGCGGAGGACAAGGTGAAGTGGCGCATAGGGGAGTACGAAGTACGATGGAGCATACTGGGGAAGGCCTATATCCAGCAGTGGACTTATATAAGCTGATGATGATGATGATGAAGAGATCTTTGATTTTCACGTAGAGGTTCGGATTTAATTTTGACATTAAAGGATGCAAAAGATAAAAGAAAAAGTTTTTGACATGTACACAAAAGTTTTGACATTTTCGTAAAAGTTGTGCAATTAGTACCTTCCATATTTGCAAAAATTGCATAAGCATTTGTAAAAGTATAGCAAAAGAAAAAGATTTTGCCATCTACACAAAAGTTTTGACATTTGCGTAAAAATTGTGCCGTAGCCTTTTTGGTATTTTCAAAAATTGCATAAGCATTTGTAAAAGTATAGCAAAAGAAAAAGTTTTTGCCATCTACGCAAAAGTTTTGACATTTGCGTAAAAATTGTGCCGTAGCCTTTTTGATATTTGCAAAAATTGCAAATTTAATTGCTAATTTTGTAAAAATTGCATAGACATCAAAAATATTAACGGTTAATGACGTGATGTGGACGGGATGTGACGTAGTTCTAATAAACTACGTCACACGTAAACACTAATAAGTAGTTAATACAATTGAATCCTTTTATTATAATTTTTTTGAATCGACTATTATCAGTAGTTTTGTTAACTCCTAGCTAAGCTAAATGCTTGTATTACTAGTGGGTTCACGTTGGTAGTGTAATGGGTGGGTTTCAAACCAGCAACCACATGATTACAAGTACGACGCCCTATCTATTAGGCTACCGTCGCTTCGTTTTAATAGTGTCTACATTTACTGGTTTCTAACACTTACGCGAATATTAGACATTGAAAAAAAACTACTTTTTACGGATTTTATCGCGTTATATTGATATTTTTTTAAATTCCCGACGTTTCGGATCCTTTACAGCATCCATGGTCACGGGTGGGCGACTACCTGTTGTGTTACCATATGTTAGAGGAGTCGCAGACAAGATTGGCTATATCTTGAAGCGTGCTTCAATCAAAACTTACTTCAAGCCGCTGAAGAAGATTAGTCAGTTCCTACCACCTGTCAAGTGCCACATACCTCTACAAGATGCTGGAGTATACAAGCTTGATTGTGATTGCGGTCTCTCATACATAGGCCAAACTAAAAGAAGCATAGGGACCCGCGTAAAAGAACACATCGCCGATGTCAAACACCGCCGCTCCGGGAAGTCAGCAGTTTGTGAACATACACTTGAAAAGGCCCAGCACTACATCAGATTTGATAAACCACAAGTCCTTGCAAAAGAAAACCGATTCCTACCTAGGATGACTCGCGAGGCTATTGAAATTTAAAAACATCCTAATTTCAATACAGAAGATGGCTGGGTCTTACCATCTGCTTGGAACCCAATCATAGATTCCATTAAATCCAAGCACAAGACTGCGAGACCTAAGGATACGGTGAGCTCATTCTGCGTGACCGGCATAAATAATAATCAACAAAATGTAGGGTAGCTGTTGATAATTTTGACATTAGGACGACCAACACCTCAGTCCACCCGTGACCATGGATGCTGTAAAGGATCCGAAACGTCGGGAATTAAAAAAAAATATCAATATAATCAATATAACGCGATAAAAACCGTAAAAAGTAGTTTTATTTCAGTGTCTACATTTATCACAAAATTTCTTACAAAAAGAAATTAGGTTAGAACTACCATACAAAACTGCAGTTTTGCGTCGTAAAAACAAACCGTCGCTAGATAAAGATGGGAACAACAATATCGACTCGACTAAAGCAAAGATCTTTTCTAGCGTAATGAAATTTTCTTAAGCTCTGTCAGCACACACATGATAAGAAATACAAGCTTTTGTTTCTAGTGTCAGCACTTTGATGCAACCTAATGCATATCTTATGTGAATTGATGCAGATAAAGCATTTAGTAAATGTATTCTTTGACATTTTATTAAGGACTACCCGTTCCTCGCAATTTCATTGATATCTTACAAGGAATTATTATACCTACCTTGGCGCCGTTACGTCAACATGAAACATGCACTTGATTTTAGGTTAGACCTCCAGCAATACAACTATGAAAACCTCATCCAATTTTGTGAAGCAGTTTTTGCGAGATGTGTGTACAAACATACAGTCAGACAAAAAAAAATATTTACTTCTACTTTCTAAAAAGAATTTAGTGAAGTTTGGCCAACTTTATACTTTTACAAAAAGTTTATGGCGCCGTCTTAGATTTGAAAAATATAATATTTTGCTTGACCATTAAAACAATAATTAATTGATCAAAATGCAAGCGACGCACGTGCGTGCAATATAGCTAAGAGGCTATCTTATCATACTGTTTATCATTCGTTTACTGATGTCATCATACCCATTTTAACTAAACTACTGCTGGGCACCGATCTTCTCTCAGAAGATCTCTTAGAGGGGTTAGGCTGTTGTCTAAATACGCTAGCCTACTGCAGGTTGAAAGACTTCACATGTGTCGAGACAATCTCTCAAGCGGCCAGGTTTCCTTACGATGTTTTCCTTCATCATTTTATTACGCGCGAACTCGAGAGATACGACTTGTTAGTCCAATGGTCATAACACTAGGCTATCACTTGCTTCTATATTGATGTATTCTATTACAATACCACTGCTATGGATATTTCTGAAATTTACAAAAATCGGATCATTTTCCCCATTCCATTACACGCTTCCCCAAAACACTACGGTACATTTCAAATTACCACCGTTTCTTTTCATATTTCGAATTCCACCGAAAATTCAACAAACAATAACACTTCTCGTTTCCATTCATCCTAGTCTCTCTATAGGTTTAAAGCTGGAACAATGGCACACAAAATCACAGTATAAAACAAGGGAATAGAAGCAGCATCAAAAACTTGAAACTCAATTAAAGCGATGAGCTAGTGAGGTGCCGTACTCTTTGTGCTCAACGAAACGTGCTTAGGACGACCGCACACTAGAGTTTTTTAAGCTATCGACAGCATTGACTGTGAAAGGTGTAAGAGACTATTTATTTCGGGAATGAAGTTCAATAACGTGGCTTACGATAGAATTTGCCTGGTAGAAATAAGGAAAAAGCGTTATGTCTCTCGAGACGTTCGATTGTCGTCAATCGCTGATTGCCATACTTACATGTTTTTTTAATGTGTGAGGAGCTTTTCTTCACGATGGAGGCTCCCTAACTTTAGTAGCTAGAGATGATCATATAAATACCCTGTAGCCGTTTTGTCGATATAACCTCACTTCACTACATCGGACTTACACCTCACCACTTGGGTTCGAAGTCGGTTTAGTGGTTCAGTTTTGGGCTAAGAGCCACGAAGAAGAAGGAGATATAAATACCGATAAATAATTACCGATTTTATTGGCCATTGAACCGATACCATGTTTCAAGTTTTGCGGTGATGTCTGCCTTCAGTATAACTCTTGGGCATCTTATTCAAAATAAAAAAAAAAGGTATTAATGTGGGTACATTAATACCTTTTTTTTAACCCCCGACGCAAAAACGACGCGGTGTTATAAGTTTGACGTGTCTCTGTGTGTGTGTCTGTGGCATCGTAGCTCCCGAACTGATGGACCGATTTGATGTTTGATAAAAATCGGTTGAGATATAAATCAATTGTCGGGGTTTTTTAAATTTTATGAAATATTTTAATTAATCGCTCGTGCACTCTGTACCTTACTCGGCTCAAAGTGAGAACAAGTTTTTAGTATGGTACACCGCTGCAGGCATTTGTTTTTGGATATGTTAGGTGAGAGAGCGGAGTAAGAAAGTTTGTGATCACTATAAGGCAAGTTATTATGGTGATTATACGTGCCAATATTAACAGAGTACATTGATGTAGAACTACTTTTTACGCATTTTATCGCGTTGTATTGATCACTAGTCTAGCGTTCGTCAATGCAACTGTAACGCAATGGGTCCTAGGTTTGATTCCTAGGTCGAGCACAGTGTTATTGTGTTTTTCTAAGTATCATTAGTATTTATATATTATACGTTCAATTTTTTCTTTTTATCATTTAAGTTTGGAGTTTGGAATTGTTGCCAGTTAATGGAAATTTGTTGATCGTTTGATTTGTGGCTATGGTATGTTACTGGCAATAGGCTCGCCCTGTGTTTACATTTGATACACTTTTCTCGACTTAAGCATAGTAATCGAATCATAAATTTCTTACTTTGGTCGTACTTGGGACCTTTGAATACTCAGGAAGATCAAGCTTGAAGAACCGGACCAAACAAGTGGCCATCTTAACAAAGCTATAAACAAGTCAGCTAGAAATAACTGTGCTTGCCTAAAGTTAGCCTTTCCAAACTGCCGGGCAAGTAAAAGATGAACAACTTCAGACGCGCGCTTTCGTACGATCTGTAAATCGATACGTTCTAAGCAGTACACTTGCAATCACAGCAAGCTCATCCAACCGTAGCAAGGACGAATTAACTGCGTACTAATCAGACGTACTAATTAATATGTGGTAAGCGTGGCAGGAGCTCATTGATTTGACTGCAGCCTGTTTCTATAACATCTGATCATAGCTCTTTAATCCGCTCGATAGCACAGTACAGAGACAAGGGATTATTTTTTTTAAACGACTTCCAAGAACGTTGAACGAACGAAGGAACTGCTTCATTAGTCTAGTGGTCCCAACCGCAACGGCTACACTAAATATCCTAGGTTCGATTCCCGGGTCGAGCAAAGTGTTTCTGGGATTTTCTATGAAATTTACAGCATCAGCTCGGAATTTGGATTTGTGTCCGGTTACATGGTTACATGGTACATGGAACCTAAACATACCGGCGAACTGTGGGTGTATGAAATACACCCACAGTTCGCCGGTTTCGGGTGTATGAAGTACACCTCTGCCTAATACTTCAGGGAATACAGGCGTGATGGTATGTTATGTGTTTCATTGTGATACATTGAATCAGTTACCAGGAGCATTTTAATCGAAATCGATTGAGGGATTTTGATTTATCAACTTGAACAAAAAATATGTTTGAGATTCAACGAGTCCAGTTTCAAAGAATTATTAAAAACGGCGCAACCCGCATTTTAACGATTTGTTATATTTGTATTAATATTTTTTTTTTTAATATTTTTTCTTGATAGACGGGATACAAAAATTTATTAAAATATTTTTTTATTTTTGACTTTTCATTCTTAAGCTGTTTACTGGTAATGATTAGTACCTATCTTAGCCATCGATCTCTACCCAGAATAGATGTAAATCATATAACCAGATCTATTTTGTATAATGTAGGTACGGTCTTCGCACATTAGGTTACCACAAAATGTAAAATTTTCTCAGTTGATTTTGAATTTAATCATCAAAACTTTAAGGTTAAAATCATTTGGAGAATATTGACAGTTTTGTAGAACCTGATGTGCTGGAGACTGTACGTTATTGTTCTTAGTTTGTCACCCAAAATAAAAAGAAAACTTTTCTCCTTGATTTCAGGTAAAAACAGCGTTTTCTACAAATGAGTCCTCTATCGATTGTAAAGCCCTTAGCAAAAGTTATCTTGTAAATTTAATTACAATTGTTAAATACAAAATTGCTCCTATAATCATCATTATCATCATTCAAATCGCTCCTATAATAAGTTAAGGATTGAACAAAGTTAAAGGGTTGCCACTTACATAATATTCCTTTGGTATCCCACAGTATTGGGTGCACTTGCGACCGCTCTGCCTTCCCTGCGTTCAGTGGCTATGAGCACCCAATTATCCACTTAGTAAACTGCACGCAATCGTAACGCATAGGGCTTAAGGGGGAGCTACTCTTCATTTATGGATTGACAATGTAGTCCGTGCCTTAATAAAACAACATTATTTTTGAGGGCGGAACTAACAGACATACGTACACATACCATCACGCCTTTCTTCTAAAGGTAAACGTTTACATCAACAATTCGCCAGTTTAGGTCTAATTCGCTTTCCGCTCGCGGCTTCATCAGCATGGAGTATACGTTTCTTGTCATTTTACGGGATAATATATTATATAGCCTGTGTCATTCAAGAATAATGTAGCTTTCTATTGGTAGAAGTTTTCAAATCGGCCCAGTACTTTCAGAGCCTATTCAATACAAACAAACAAACAATGATATCTTTCCTCTTTTTAATATTAGTTTAGATGTGAATAGGGGGTAAGTTTTTTGCTATGAACCTGGTACAAATCGTACTCCGAGGTTCTACTAAAAATTTCATGGAAAAACCCCAATAACAACAGGCAAACTTGAAAAGTGAAAAAATTGCTTATATATGTATCGGTGATTCTTGTGTGCCTTGGATCCGAACCAATTTATGAAGTGACAGTCTGTGGTCTCTGTCTGTCAAGACTATCTATTCTATCCTCTCTTCCTTCTTCGAATAGTATTTTTTTATAGAAACATTATAAAAATTTATTTGCACTCTGTTAAAATTATTTGATTGCCAGTTTTAAAGACTCGATAAAAAAAGAATTAATATACAATTAACGCTGTTTAATAAATAAAGAGAATCACCAATACATAAATAAATACAATATTACTTTCGTATAGCCCATTCCGTATTGAAGCAATAACATTGACGGAAAATCAGCAGAGAACAGCTACAATTCCGTATCGAAGCAATTCATGGAATGACCTAAGTTGCGGAGTTCGTCCCGATCGCTTATCGAAGTCATTCTGTCCTTGTCTTATTGCTTTTTTTTCTGTTTCCGTCCCATTCGTAAGGTAATATTATGCGTGATTTTGTCTGTTTAGATGGTGAGATAGGGATGCTATTGAATGTTGGAAACTGTTTGAGTTAAAAGAGATTTTGGAAATGATTTTCGTATGTGCGTCTGATGTAACATGCTTCTATTAGTCCACAGTCAGAGTTGAGTGACACGATGACTGATGTAGTAGTAACCATCGGTTAGGATATGTCGGCTCAAAACTATGCCTCTGGGTCTTTCTTCTAAAGGCCTGTTCAGTATCCTGCATTATAAAACTCTACGTATATCTGATAATACTACTGTCATGGACTTCAAAAGAGACCATGATTATTTGTGTTTGTCTCTTCTCAGAGGTCTTCAGATAGGAAATGACGGGGACTCCTCCCCATGAGCTACTCCTGGCTAAGTTATAGCTAAGCTGATCCATCGATCTGAAAATTAAAGATCCGTCAATTCAATTCTTATATAGGAAAATAGGCTATGATATATCCAAGGTGTTCCTGGCTAGTAATAGCTTCATTGATCAATTGACCTCTTGCTGCAATGGATAGACCATGATTAACATCGAGAACCCTTCTTGTTTCGGAGAGCCCGTTAAGGTGTTGGCTTCCATTGCCATAGCAACACCTACGACAATCTTTACTGGTAGTCAAAAGCCTGATTACCAGTTCATTCTTAGGATATCGATATCGCCCAGAAATTTAGTTGCGGAGGTCTGATGCCAGACGATTTGTGTAAAATCTATACCAATATATTAAAGCTGAAGAGTTTTTTTTGATCGCACTAATCTCTAGAGCTACCAGTCTTCAGTTAAAGAAGGTTATAGACTATTTAACATTACGCTACGATCCTTAGGACTGAGGAAATGCGGGTGAAACCGGCACAATTAGTTATTTATATTCAGCTATATTTGGCTGAAATGGCAATAGGTAACTTACAACCACAATTTGGTCGTATAGGAGTATTAAAAGTAATATTTATATTTAAACAACCAAAAATATTAGAAGAGCTTATCTCGAAGATTGAATCTTGTGTTTGTCTCCGGATTTCGAAGGCTAAAAAACTATATCGAAAAAATGATGAAAGCCGAAACATTCTGATACGGTCACAAACTTGGCTATCCTAAAATTATGATATTGTAACAACACAGGGTAGGTACAATGGTCTTCACTATGTACCTAAACTTTAGGTTATATTGTTTAAGGAGGGACGCTTCTATTTATCTTAGACTTCTAATAAAATACCAGTAATAGAACAGAACAGTAGAAATAGTCGTCTCAATATTTCTTGTGTCTTCAAATGGATACTTTAAAGATTTTCTCAACGGTAAAAAAGGGGGGTCTGCCAATTACATTAGACCGGCATAAAACACTATAACCAAGTAGTAGTAGAAAGGACAGTAAGTAAAATGGATTGATGGTTTATTATTTGAACGATAATTTTATGTTATAAATGAATTTGGCTAAAACCTCTTTAGATACACGAAAAAAATTGTATGCCAACGTCATCTACTTTCGCTTCTTTTAGATAACGGCACAGATTACTATAATAGCTAATAGGATATGAATAAGATCACGGTGAGGTATCATTGCTGTGATCCAGTGCAATAATGCCGAGCTAAATCATTTTCTGCGTTCACTTTATTTTCAACCGACTTCAAAAAGGAGGAGGTTCTCAATTCGTCTGTATGTTTTTTTTTTTTTTTTTTTTGTATGTTTGTTACGCGATATCTCCGCCAGTTGTGGACCGATTTTAATGATTGTTTTTTTGTTTGGTAGGTCATACTTCAGAGGTGGTCCCGTTCAAATTTTATCGAAATCGGTTAAGCAGTTTTGAAAATATCAACAAAAATCTAAAATTTGTTTACATCGATGATATTATCGTTTACTAAACATCGCTGTGTTATTGGAGCAGTGCGTTTAGTTGGCTAACAAGTACTTCTAAACAAACTTTCCACTAAAAAATTACAAAATAAAATTACTTTTAACAAAAAAGTTAAACCGCCTTCAAAAAATAATAAAATAATTTTGTCTAAAACAGTTTGGGAAGTCGGTGGCGAAAATAAAAGACCCACTCAAATAGAAGTCACCGACTTCCCAAACTGTTTTAGACAAAATTATTTTATTATTTTTTGAAGGCGGTTTAACTTTTTTTTTAGTTTCATATTTATATGTGTGATGTTTTTTCGTCTTTCTTCTTATAGACGGAACAGTATTTTTGTAAGTTTTGTTGGCTCGAATCTTCAATGTCAAATGGCGGAAACAATTCCAACTCTCGATCCTAAAATTCAACAATGGCAAAGCGTTATCGATCAATTTTAGTTAGTGTACTAACTACCACACCACAGCATAATATTACTCCATCCAATGTTTACTTCCAGTCTGCAGGGAAACGATGTACTCCACTAACTCTCTTAGGAGATTCAACTCCGTTGTCCACTAGCTACATTGAATTTAGTGTTTGTTGGGCCAAAGTTTACAGTACAGGAATTAGAGCTTACCTTGCGCAAGTTTAGAGCTGCTTTAGGTAATTGCTACCTCTTGTCCACGTCATATCGCTGTCTGCCTATGGTCATAAAAGAATGGGGTTTTCGCCGAAATTTCCAGTTCGAAGTTTAGAATTGTGCCCAGTTAAGGCTCACCTTACTAAATGCACCTCTCCTCTCCACTCACCTTATAAAACTAACATGCCGGTGAGTTGTGGGTGTACAGTAATGCTCATTTATTGAATCTTTTGGGGAAAAGAGGCGTGGTATGATGTTCAGAAGAAATAAAAATTGGGTAATCGAACCAATTGGGTACTAGTAATCACATCTAGAAACCGTAAGCTATAAATAATTACTTCACAAACTTTATCTTAATTTTTTTGATGATAGTGATGAACGATGCACAAATAACTTTATAAGATTCGCTGACAGTCTGAATTTCAACCCGCATCCTACAACCAAGACAAGAACGAAATGAATAAACATCTGACATTATTCTGCACTTTTTCGGGACAAGAAAAACGAAATCTCCAGAACTTAACTAACCTAAATCCTTATGACTTCAAAAAAGTGAATACCTACCTAGATTAAACTAAGCCCTCATTGGTCCAGACTAAGTCCCAACTAGGGCTGCATCTCCGACAGGCCATGTCACCGTTCTGTGCTTTGGTTGTTAGCGGTCGTCGATTTTAAAACGACTGACAAAACATGTTCCAAGGATTACGTACGACCAAATTGGCCATTGTAGCTCCCATAATGAAAATCTCTGTATAAAGCCGCTGACTTCTGGATTTAGAGATCAAGAGATTTGAGGTTTTTTGAATTAAGAAGATGGGAGTGTTGGGTAATTGAATATGTTAGCTGATTTAATTGACAATGTGCTTGAGGAGTTTAGTATTGGCGCAATGTGAATTGTGCCATGTCTGAATGCAGTCCCTTCGTGTAATAATTTTTTGTCATATCTGGTTGGAAAATCATTAGAAATAATTATAATACCGAGACCTTTTTGTTATTTTCATCATCATGAATAATTTTCACTATAAGACCAACTTACAATCGTGAAAAAAAAAGTATGCAGTTACATGGAAAAGTTTTCTTCGACAAAATGAAATGCAGGGAATATCTGTTTTTTTCGTCATATTAGGGTTGGTCACTCAGTAAAATCGTTCAAATTAATCAGTAGTAAAACAAGTTTTTAGCTGTCAGACGACTAAAATTTCATAGTGTATAAGTGTAAAAGCTACAAGGTTAAAAGATGAGTTCTGAACATAATTTACAAGACTTTTGAGTCCGTTAAGTGACCAAGGAATATAAAAAGCTGAATTCAATTGAACTATTTGACGATACAATTCTGTGTATAGGTCGTAATTCCGAAAACCTTGTGAATTTGGGAGTTAGGATTAGGAGTCTTCATACATTTGTACATCAAAATAAGAAAGACCTTTCCCGAGCCTGTTTAAAAAGGGCAACTCACCTAAATCACAATGCAAATGATAACTGGCCAGCAGTAAAACACTGTTTGCACCCGAGTCCGGCAGTCCCATGTCAAAACCACAAACATTTCGTGATATATCGTGTGAAACACCGACCAGTCCCCATTGACCCCTCGTAAATCTAAAGCGGAACCGAAATCAGGGTGGTGTTGAGATCACGTTTAATTGGATGAAAAGGGTGTACTGCCCTTAAGAGCGACATAAACGGTGTTGCGAATGGTGACAAAGAATACATACACAGTTTGAATTTAGTTACTGTGTTCTTATATTCGAATTTTGAATGTATTATTTCCCAATGATATTGAGCTTCCCGCCGCTACGGTTCGATTTCCACGATGACCAAAGTGGTTTTTCCCGTAGGTAGGTCCCTAATTTTCAGTTGCAACTTGGAAGTTTTATATGTGGGTTAAAGGCTTGCCCGCTATTATTCGGTAAAGGAAAACATCGTGAGGAAACCGGCATGTCCCAGAACCAAAAATTCGAAGACATGTGACATCTAGCGACCCGCACTGGGCCTGCGTGGTGGATTACGGCCCACTCCCTCTCACCCATAGGAGGTGATTAAAAACATACGAAATATCCAAAATGACTCAACAGATTTTAGAATACTATAGGCATCAACCACGACATAACTATGCAATTGTTTTTGGGGGAATTTTCAGGGATTTCAATATTTTCATCTACGATTGTGAAGTCAACTGAAGAGTTAGGTATACAGGCAGGTACCGAACACTTGTCTTTATATAGATTTTGTTACAAATTATTTATACACCAAAGCGTGTCATATGGAAGCTGCTAACAAAACCAGCATTTTGGCTTGTATTGCGTGATATTATTCAAACTTTTTCAAAAAACATATTTGGTTAGCTATCATCACCATCAATCCATTACATTGTCCCACTGCTGAGCACGGGTCTCCTCTCAGAACGAGAGGGATTAGGTTATAGACTACCACGCTAGCCTACTGCGGGTTGGCAGACTTCACATGCCTTCAAGAAAATCTCACAGGCATGGAGGTTTCCTCACGATGTTTTCCTTCACCGTTTAAGCACGTGATAATTAATTATTAATACGCACATGACTTTGAAAAGACAGAGGTGCGTGCCCTGGATTCGAACTTGAGACCATTGACTTGGCAGTCCAATGATCATATCACTAGGCTATCCCTGCACTAGTTAGCTACATCTATACCTAACTCTTTGGTTGACTATACTATACAGGCAGAAGCTTCTATAAAAAACAGCGCAGTTTTGTTCTCACCCTCAAGAGGATCGAAGGTTACTCAAACAGAGCAAATTGAAGGTGGCGGGACTTGCAGGTCAATGGCCGTCCATCACCCACTGTTATCAATAGTCATGTAACTCGCTCTTGTTCCCAACGTATCCAATTGAGGCGAAAAACATAAGCTTACAGCGGGCATATGAATTGCAACACGTTTGTAGACAGATGGAAAGGAGTTTTGTTAACATTTCTAGATCTTATCTATTATTTTATCTATTGTTGAGTTTATATGTAGCATTTAGAAAAGTAAATCAACTTCTCCAAAACAATACTGAAAAGGAGACTAAACAATTTTACTCTAAACACAACATTTAGGTACGGTCTCCCTTTTTATGGCATGTAATATTCTCATAGGTCATCTGCCAAAACTCGTAACGGTCTTGTTAGATTCTCTCTTTCTTATTTAAGAGCTCAGCTCTTGTCGGTGGAACAATCGCCACTGTTCTCTATGCTCTGCCTTCTGTTTGACCTCTTGATACGACTCTACTCCCACTTTTTCCTTCACTTGATCAATAACATATCTTCAAGGTCAGACTTGTTGACTAAAATTTACTTTTCTTCCCTTTTCTAATCAAGGCCATGGATGGAGGAATCTAAGTTAGGTATTTTCAAAAGCTATTGTCCTAAGATTACTCGTAATGCCACAATTTTGGGCGTAAGTGGAATGTGTTCAAAATTTTAAAACATTTCGTCGATATGTTGGGTCTTTTCTGAGTTTTATTTGATATCTATTTCTCGATAATCTATTTATTTGATATATCAGAATGATAATGAGTTTTGTTTGCTGGCTCTAAAATGTGGTTTGCAAGGCTCTCAAGGTTCGTAATGCGATGTAAAATAGCCTTTAACTTTTCTCATAATGAGCTGTAAAATGCAAAAAGTTTTTCAAATCGCTTCATCTTGTTCCTTCCGCTAGCTTTTAGAACTGAGGAGTCCACGTATCACGTTTGCCTTTACAAGCGAAAATGATAAACTCGTCCTAACAACGTATAACTTTCCAGAAGTGTCAATCGCTTGAAACTTGTGTTCCACTCCCCTCGTCCGGTCGTCACTCAGTGGAAACGTCCCATTATGTCGGCAGCACGCATTGCACCAGCTATTCTTCTATAAGTACCTTGGATTATGACCGGAATTGCCTCTTGAGATCCCACTCGTCCCCACTCCTGGTGCTTTCACAACTTTATAGCGAGACTGAGAATGTTGTATGACGTAACTTTTTGTTTTGTTCCGAATTGTATTGTTAATGTGGTGTTCGGAGTTTTTGATTCATGTAGTGGCTAACATAACTTTAGTGTTCCTGGACTGGAATAGGAACATTAATTTATGTCTGGAACTAAAGCGATTTATTGTGTGTGTTACAGTTTCGATTCCTGTAGCATGCCAATAGTCTTATGTTCTTGACTTTTTATGTTATTGGATCGATCGAAATCTATCTCTCTTTCTCTCGGGATCTACATTTACCTACTTTGGGAACCTATCATCATAATCAAAAAATCTACTGTCACATTGCTGGTCATAGGTCTCCTCTCAAAATGAGAGGGGAATCTACCTTTCATCATTTATTATTTGCCTAAAAACTTCTAATTTATGTCAATTAAAGAATATAGTAAACATAATTATATTTTAGGTTTTATTTTGTACTTTTTATTGTACGTAAACTATGCACCTATTATATTTATATTAGCCCGCAACATCATTCGTCATCATCATTATCAGTCTGTATTCGTTCACTGCTGGACAAAGGGCTATTTAAGTGAACTCCACAGAGCCCAATCATCCGTTATTCGTCAGCAAAATCATTCGCATGGAATTTAGCACGATAGTGTAGTTCTATCAGTAAAAGAATTCTCAGAATGGGATTATTAGTTTCGGAGACTCCCATTCATATAAATACACGAAACGACAAATTTTTAAAACTAATCTTTACAAACAAGCTTACGATGGACGGAAAAGCACATGCCAATGGTGCTATTTTTTATTCGTTTTTGAAATTCAAAATTCTTATAGCAGCAACTCTTCCAGAATTTGGAGAGAAAAAAGCCTTCTCGCATCACATCCATTTTCTTTACAAATGAAAAGTCCCCCCATATTCACCTTGGTTTTCCGCGCTATCGCCGAGTATCCTAGGCTAACGCTAGATTCATCTAATTTCTTTTTTTTTTTTCTAGAATGTGGCTAATGGGCGCGGTATGCGTGCTGTGCGCGTTGTATAGCGCTGTGGAGGCGCAGTGGAGGTGTCCGGGTTTGTCCGCTCGGCCAGCTGCCGAATGCTCCTGTGATTTGCCACACACGCTCCGCTGCGCTGGAGATCATACTGCTCTTCAGGTACATATTTATCTTTTTAATGGCGCGATTGGCGCAATGGTAGAACTATCATCTACTGCGCTGGGAACTTGGTGTTCGGTCATGTGAGATTCGTATGTAAATAATATTTGTTTCTGAGAATAGATATTTTAAAGAGACTTTTACACGTCAATGGTTTTCTTTTTTAATCTGAGGACCTCTGACAAGAAACACTTAATCAACTCAGAGAATCAAGGTCTCTTTTAAAGTCTAGACAGTAGTAGTATTATCAAATATCTGCGTTTTACAAATTAAAAAATTAAAGGAGTGTCCATGGAGTTTCTTGCCGGATTCTTCTCCATAGGATCAACTATCCTTGGAACCATGCAGAGTCAATAACGATTCATAAGCGCTTGTAAAAGCTTATTAGAAATAAAAACATTTTGATTTGATTTGATTTACAATGTAGGGCAATATCTGAACAGGCCTTTTCAAGAAAAAGCCATAAGTAACAACTTTCTAAACTGACGGCACGCATTCATTAGTCATCGTGTAGCTCAACCATTATTTAGGGAGCTCAACCTCTTGTTGCATCAAGATACCAGATCAGCAAGACATTTGACAGTAACATAGTTATCTTTCTGAGTTCCTTTTTATTATATCACTGGATCCACACGCAACGATTCCAATTATTTGGAAATGCCCTCCCTGAATTTCGATTTTCAATAGCCTTTCTATTCGTCAACAATTCTATAAAATTTCATTCCATTCTACAATATACCCAAACACATTCACAACACATGTCAAAGAAAACAATACAGCAGTTACACGAAGTTTAAATCAATGCAGTTTCGTTGCGTATAAAGGAACGGATATAGGAAACGGGGCGTAAAGGAACGTCGACCGGCTCTGACTGACCGCTGTTGTTTTGTTTTTGTTTAACAGGAATCTTGTGGATTGGAAGAATTGCAAATGGTATTCGTTCTACCGATGCGTTTAAGCTTTAGTGGTGCCTAGGCAATTTATGAGATTGCTCTGTTGCTTTTCTTGCTTTTTTCGAAGGCCCCATCCTTCGAACTTCCTTTTTCACAAGGACTAAAATATTATGTGAATTAATTTATTTTTTCTACTGTATCACCTAAACGGCTAGCTCAAATTTATGTTGGGCTTATTATTTTGTTTTTTTTTTTTATGGGATAACTTGGGAAACCAGCAGGCGACATACCTGATGGTAAATAGTCGTCGTCTTCCATGGATATCTGCAATACCAAAGGTGTTTCAAGATGCGCTGCCGAACCTATTTAAAGAAAAGGAAGGGGAGAAGAGAAAAGGAGAAGGGTAGGGACTGAGGTAGGAATTGGATCTCCGGCGCTTCAGCATTATTGTTTATATATTAGAATAACATATAAACTTTAATTTATAACGATTTTTTGGGAATTTCTCACAGGATTGGGAAAAATCAGTTCCACGCGGACGAAATCGCGGGCAAAAGTTAAGTTTCAATAAAATTACTGGTGCCACTTTAGAGCGCTAATTAAAAAAAGTTTCATTAAAATTTCACTCGTAATAAATTCGTGCTTGTGACTAAGAGGATGTCATGAAACGTCCAATTTGATGAAAACAGTTATCCCATGTTATTATAATTTTCTTTCAGAATATTATGACTTAACCACCACTTGTCGGTAAAGCAACTTTTTCATGCAAAACCAAGTATCGTATGAAGTGGGTTTTTCGGGAAATTATAACTGTCCTATTCATATAAAAGCCCAAATTTTATTTGCGAAGGGCTTTTGAATATTTTGTTTGAATTTTCAAAATTCATTTGAAGCTCTATAATGGAGTGTTTAAATACAGAATGAGCAAAATTCTGGGGAATATTTGTCTTTGCGTCTGCCTCATTAGTCTAGTGGTCCTAAGCGCGGCTGCTACGCTTAAGGTCCCGGATTCGATACCCAGGTCGAGCAAAGTATTATTGGGTTTTTCTATGATTTTTTCAGTCTCGGAGTGGATTTGTGCCCGGTGAATGCCAATAGTCTAGCTACCTATCACATGAGACCTAAAGATAACAGTGAAATTTACGTGTACATTAGTACACCTCTGCCTAACCCTCGGGGAATACATGCGTGATGATGGTATTGACGCTAAACAGACTACAAACTGTGATCACTAGACCATTGAGACATATAGAAAATATTGTTAATCTTATATATACAACTAGCTTTCCGCCCACGGCTTTGCCAGCGTGGTTTCTCGGCTTCTCTGCATTTAATTTTTTTACGTTTTTGGAACATTTTTCATTTATGCTCCGTCCCTATTGGTCTTAGCGTGATGATATATAGCTTATAGCCTTCCTCGATAAATGGGCTGTCTAACACTGAAAGAATTTTTCAAATCCGACTCGTAGTTCCTGAGATTAGCGCGTTCACGCAAACAAACAAACAAACATGTTTCGTGTCACAATGTTAGTTACCATACTCTTTCGAAACGGCTTGACCGATTTTTATGAAATTTTATATGAATTTCCAGTAGGTCTGAGAATCGGCTACTATCTATTTTTCATACCCCTATGTGATAAAAGTATACTCCGCGCGGGCGAAACCGCGGGCGAATAGCTTAATCTCTAAATATCATGAAAGTAGGAAACAATAAAAAAATACTTACCAACCATTTTTATTTATTTATTTTATTTGGATCTCCAACAAGAAGTACACCTTACATACATTTTCGTTAATACAATACTCTCATTTTCTTAATAATTCGGTCAAAGGCACTTACGGCTACATTAAGATGTTTATTGACGTCAAGGGCTCGAAGGGTGATCACGGACCCTTCTCAAAGTCTCGCCGATTCACGCACCTGTCAATCGATACGCTTTTGTTTATTGAACGCCTCTACGAGTGAATTGTGTGTGGTGTTAGATGCTTACTTCTGGTTCTCGATTGTAACGCTGCAAGTGAGTTTGAATTTACCGGTGTTATATCTACAAGTTAAATTTAAATAAACAATTTTTCGACAACTCCCTCTCACCGTGAGGAGGCCTGTGCCTTAGTAGTGGAAACATTTACGGCTGATTATGCTTATGCTATATTTATATTATAACTAGCTGACTCGACCTGCAGACGTTGTGTTGACTTGTTCACATTGCATTGTTTTCTGTTATTTTTCAGCGTAATTTTTATAATTTTTCTTTCCCTACAAATATTCTACAAAGTATAAAAAAACTTTAAAAAGATGAATGAAATCGGTAAAGACGTTCTCAAGTTATGGCGTGACCTGGAGAATAGGGATTCATTTTTATCCCTACTAATCCCTAATTAATATTAATATTATAAATGCGAAAGTAACTCTGTCTGTCTGTCTGTTACGCTTTCACGCCTTAACCACTAAACCGACTGTGATGAAATTTGATACTAAGATAGGCTAAAGCTTGAGAAAGAACATAGGCTACCTTTTTTCGCAAAAAAAGTCTTGGAGGGGATGAAATAGGCTACCTTTTTTTCGCAAAAAAAGTCTTGGAGGGGTTGAAATAGGCTACCTTTTTTTCGCAAAAAAAGTCTTGGAGGGGTTGAAATAGGGGGTGAACGTTACTGTGAAAGTTCGTCATTGTTGACGATAAAACTATGAAACTTTATATTAAGGCACTTGATAAGAAATAAATAAATATAGGTTCTAGCGTTTTTGAAATTTCGACCTGTGAAATAGGGGATGAAAGTTCGTTTGGAAGTCCAAACAAAGTCACGCTTTCAAGTACAAAAATAGACTAGACCTTGAGAAAGGATATAAGCTGCGGGCGGAAAGCTAGTTTAAATATAAATGCACCTGTAACTCTGTCTGTTTGTTTGTTCAAGTTTTCACGCCTAATATGCTGATCCGATTTGTATAATTTTCTATTAAAAATGGACTCGTAGAAGTAAGACCTTTAGTCTCAAAATGTAATTGGGGATGCGAGTGACTCTGCGGGTAATAGGCAGTACCTATCCAAGCATTATCCTTTAAACCGCAACTCAATAATATAAACATTTCATGAGACAAATAGTAAGGGCTTCTGAAAGGTATTGTTTCGGAATCAACGTCCATCGGCTCTGTACAAATACAATCGCCATAATACGAGCACGCCAGCTTTTGGCACATTCGATATTTAGGGAAGTTGTGGTCTCTCCAAAGATTTACCACCAGTAAACAACGGTGCTGATATAGTAGAGTTTGAGATATTTACTGTAAGCATTGAAGAAAATTGACGATTATTGAATGATGATATGTGAAAGCGTCCAGTGTACTTAACCGGTCGTATTTTTCTTTCAATAGAAAACTCATAATTTACAAGTTTCTATGTTCTCGACTGTACGTATTTTTAGGTACTTATGTTAACAAATTTCTCCCTCAGTTGCAAACAGATTTTGAAAATTAGTATTTTTTTTTGTGCGAAAGGTGATTTTATTTAAATTGGTAAAGATCAGATAAATCAAAATTTTGAAAGCAACAATAACATGTATCATTTGAAAACCGTCAACATAAGTCTGTTAAGTCTAGTGCTTGAAACTATTCCCCAGTCAAAAATTTTAAATTCTCTCTATACCAAAAATAGTAAAACCGCATTTAAACTTAAAAAATAATATTATGTCCAAAACAGTTGCGGAAGTCAATGGCGAAAACATAAGCTCCAACCAAATTAAAGACACTGATCTCCGAAACTGTTTTGAACATAACATTATATTTATGTTTTTCAATTTCCCCTCAAGCTGTCATATTTCCATCTATCTCAGAAACCTTGTACTACATATGATAGATTTGCTCCTCAGCTTGTACGACAATGGCTCGACGTGCCGTTCGCTAGTCTCAAAAGCGGCTTATAGTAATCTTACCGGAGTATCACACGACGCTGGCTTGCAATATTTGCTGTTTGATATACATAAACATAGTTGGAACAGGCATTTTAGTTACTCGAACTTGTTAATGGGAAGCCTGTTTAGATAACATACTATCACCATAGTGTATTCCCCGAAGGGTGCAGCAGAGGTGTACTAATGTTCATTGCGCTGGTATATTCAGGTCCTGTGTCATAGAAGGCGAGCCTATTGCAAATCTGAACTCTGAGCTGCCACTGAGAATTTCATAAAAAAACCAATAACACTTTGCTTAACCTGAGTCTATCCAGGATCTCTTACGTATAAATGTCCTTAACCAACCTCACATACGTTATAGAGCGGGCACCATAACAAGTTGTGCAACACATAGCCTAGTGATCTGACCATTGGACTGCCTTGAATTAAAATAAAAATATTTTCGTACAAAAATGTTGATACCGATTCGATTTTGTTTCTTTCGACTGACGCGAAGCTTTACCCTAGGGAGCGGGCTTTTTATCTGTAAGTAACAAGTAGTGGATTATTTCGTTCTACATGACAGAAATAATGTGTGGTGACCCTAGAATAAGAAGCGTACCTTGAAAGTATAAGTAGGATAAGTTGCAAGATGATAATGAGAAGAAACGCTGGATTAATTGCGGATTGAAGAACGTCACACGCATTTTGCAAGCGTGTTAAGGTGGTGTTGCGTGGTAGCCCGGGAAAGGCTATTTATTAGGCATGCAGGTTTACTCATATATATTTTTTTCTGTACTAGTTTAATTTATTGATTCCTGATTGAAGTATGAGCAGGTACGGTCAAAAAACAAATTATATCCAAATTAATTTTGTTTCCAAAGTCATTTCATTTTGTCATTAATAAAACAGCCCCAAAATTACATTTAATATTTTTCATGTAATTAATTCGATCATTAATTAATAGGCACGGTTCAACTAGTGTTTAATTAAAACGGCCCAGAGCCGGGAATATAATTACTAAGGAAGGAATCCATTTTAAATAATTCCTGAGAAGAAAATTTGCTCGACACCAATCACTTGAATTTGCAAATGTTTCATTGTAGATCCACAGGCATTGAAGCGCCATTGTTTTGAGAAGTTTAATTTGAAGGATTCCTGAGAACCAATTCCATTATGTATTCAAATTTTTGTGTGTTGTAGAAATTAATCTATCAACGAGATTGTAATTTACAGTATTCTTGTATTCAATAGAATACTTAGTTGCTGGCAATTTTCTTAAAAGTCAATCTATGAAATATATACCACTGAAATCGGTTACATCGATTTTGATGAAAGTTTTGTAAGTGTTTGGGTGGGTCCTTGGATGGTTGATGATAAATTCACAATTGGATCCGGTAGATGGCGTTGCGAACAAGTAGGAGCAGGACAATGTTGGGTCCACTAATTGTAATGGATAGATTTGGACTAAGTTTCGTTGTAACTTCCGCTATAATATCTTGAAACAGTATGCTATATGATATTATATTATCATTTATGTATGATATTACATATTCATCAGTAAAGATTTATATCATTATCGAAATAGAAGTATTTTTTGTATTTTATGTATACCAAAATTCATCCAAATAATTTTAACCGTTTCAGAGTTATTAGATAAAATGGATTGCTTTTATTTAGACTCATTTTTATTAGACCTAAAACATACCGGAGAACTGTGGGATTACAATAAACTTCAGACAAACCTTTCAAAGACTAGGCGTAATATTATGTACAAACATTACACATTTCTAAAGAACTCCTCCTCTTTCAGATCATCGGTCGTCACCTTCGGGAGCAGAAGGCTCGTAATAAGAACACAGCCGTTTCACTCCTGGACTGCGCTCTTCGAGGAGTGTCGGTATTATCATCAGCATCCGTGTCGGAACTAGCTGGTGTCGGACTTCACGGCCTGGTGATATCCTCAGGAGATATCAGGAGGGTCCAACAAGGTGCTTTCAATAGCGTGTCAGCTACTTTATTGGCTTTGGGTAAGTGGTTTAGTAAATTGGATATTGGACGCTGTGTAAAGCAATAATTGGACTTCAGTTTTTTTTAATGGGATAACACGGCATACGAGCAGGCGAGCTACCTGGTGGTAAGTGATAAGTAGACATCGCTACCCATGGACATCTGCAAAACCAAAGGAGTTGCGGATGCATTGCCGAGCCTATTTAAGGAAAAGGGAGGGGAAGGAGAAAAGGAGAAGGAAGGGGACTGAGGGAGAAATTGGGCCTCCGGCGCTCCACATCATTCATCACCCAGATTTATGCATTGTTGTATATAATATTGTCGTAGCTGTACTGCATGTCTTAGTCTGTAGCCTGTTACTGTACATAATGAAATAAAATAAAATTATGTACAACTCGGACAATACAACTCGAAATTTCGCGCGCTATAATTAAATTATCTTAATGTCTATAGCTGACAGTTTTGATAACATACCATGATACCTGTATTCCCCGAAGAATAGGCAGAGGTGTATTAATATATACCTACATTTCGCTGATATATTTAGGGCCCATGTAATAGGCGGCGAGCCTATTGCCATTAAGGCTTTTTGCCTTATTCCACAGTCAAACTGTTTATACAGTTTTGTAAGACACTGTACTAGTGTTTAAGAATTACTCTGTACTTAATATAACCATATTAAATAATTCACCGGACACATATCCAAACGCCGAGATGCTACTGAGAATTTTATAAAAAAACCAAATAACAATGCTCGACCTAGGAATCGACCTCAAGCGTAGCAGCCGCATTTAGATCCACTAGACTAATGAGACATGTTTATACAGCTAATAACCAGCTCTAAGGTCCGTGTCTTGATTGCAAATGGAATTAGAAAGCAGTACACGAAATGCCAGTAGTTAACATGCCAAGTTGCTAGTAGGCTTAGGATGTTGTAAGACCCAATGTGTACAATAAACAAAGAGGTGTTCTAGGTACTTAGGATAGTATAGATACTTCGTATAGAAGTTCGGAATTCTTCAAAGTGACATTGTGTCGACATTTGGGGAGTACCATTGCGATTTATTATATGATGAAATGAAATGATGAAATGATATTTATTTTCTGTAAATAGATCTCTTAAAGACACTTTTGCAAGGCGATGTTTTACTTTTTTTTAACTAGATATCGCCGGTAACACACATAAAACACAGCTTCTCAATACAAATACTTTTAAAGGATTTTAACATAACATAACTTAACATACCATCACGCCTGTATTCCCCGAAGGGTTAGGCAGAGGTGTAGGTACTAATGTACACCCACATTTCACCGGTATGTTTAGGTCCCATATAAGGATTTGTGCCCGGTTAATGGCAATAGGCTCGCCCCCTAGCGAGCCTATTGCCATTAACCGGGCACAAATCCAGACTCCGAGCTGCTACTGGGAAATCCATAGAAAAACCCAATAACACTTTGCTCGACCTGGGGATCGAACCCAGGACCTCTAGCGTAGCAGTCGCGCTTAGGACCACTAGACTAATGAGGCCGAGAGACTAGTAAAGGATTTTAAATTACATTAAATTACTCTTTTTTGTTTATCGGGGGAAACATTCCAAAGGCGATCGGCCATATACGCGAGGTTATTTTTATGATACGATGCGATAAAAAATCTCACGTTAATCATAAGTATTGACGAACGTCTACAATGAATTTAGTGGTATTTTTTTTATTAACGTATATCCAAACTAAAGGCTGCTCTTAAATTTATATCAAACTTGGAAATCGAACAGTACCACTTACACCTTTGTTGATGTTTTTCTTTTAATTTAAGAATAACTAACAGACAATGTACAGCTTAAACTGGTGAGTTTAGAAGCATTAAAATTTTCCCAGAAGTTTCCTAATGGCGTACGAGAGCACTAAAATGGAATTTTGGGAAATTTTCAAGGAAAAAATAGATAATTTGAGGTACACAAACTTATCAATAAACCTCTTTTATTAACAATCTTATTGCTAAATACAAGATCATCAATAACCAAGCTTATAATGAACCAACATCTCCCTCACAAGTATTTTCTTGTAATTACATAATTTCGCGGCATCAACTGATTTCCCTAGGGCAAGCCTTACTTCAGTAATAAAGGCCATGAAAGTTTGCGTTCGTTTAGTTTCTCCAATTTACAAATTTTCAATTCTTCGTTAATGTAACGAGACTTCACCCTAATTAGGAATATGTTTAAACAGTTTCATAGATGCTAAGATGGGTACATGTAATGAGGTTTTTTTTTATGGCATAACTCGGCAAACGAGCAGGCAAGCTACCTGGGGCCCGATTCTGCTATTACAATTAAAATGTCAGATCATTACCATTCCACCGACACACTACTGAGATTCCACTGACACTGAATCAAATTTGGTATTCTGCTAAAACTTCAGTGTCGCATCAATTGTGTGTCGGTGGAGTGTCGCTGGGATGGCTAATGAATGGACCGGAAATTGTCATTCGGTGTTGCGTGTCAAAATCTACCATGGGTAGTATTATTTTAAATAAATTCTCATTTGTGATTATCGTCGAAAAAATAATTAAATTTAGCATTTTACTCATCATTAAGGCGACCATGTAAATAAAATACATAAAACTGTTTATAAAATGCTTCAGTAGTGATGAAATTAGAAGAAAACGAAAAACAGCCGCATATGTAGCCTCTTTGCAGACTCTTGTAGTTGGCACATAACGCTGATATGACAAATAATTAAGAGCTGTCAACGGTTGCTATGGTTTGTTTTTATTTATATATTATTATTCGTTTAAAATGGCGATACAATATGTAATTATTGATTTTGTATGTACAATTCAGTTTTATTTTTAGGGTTGAAGATGGTACTCTCTGACCCTTGAATCAAATTGTGCTTGTCTACTTTTCTCGTTCACTCAAAGCTAACGTGGGGCTGATGCACGAAGATAGACTGCAATACCTACCTATAGGTTACCGACTCAGGAATCACCTTTCTGATTTGAGACAAAAAGTATGTACTAATTCTTATTTTTTATCTACTAATAATGTAAAATGTAAAGAGTTTAGGGAAGTTATGGATTAACAATTTAAGTATTTTAGTGCCAATTGAAATGAATGTGTACCTAATGTAGGTACACCTCCCCATGTAATAGGGGGCGAGCCAAGTGCCATTCAATCGAGCTTGGGGCCACTAGACTCATGTAGCAGTGATATTGATTACTTATTTAAATTAAAAATTACCTACATAATATATTTTTTCTGTCCACAGCACATTGACAAGAACCTGTAGCAATACCCTGGCTTTTGTAGTACCTACCAGCCTTCTGTGTTATGATGTTTAAACGGATTCCGACTGTCTGCTAAAGCCTCCGCTTCGAACTTCAATAGTTTTCAATATAATGTTTTTTATTGTTTTAATAAATGTTTTCATTACTTATATATTTGTATACTTATTTGTATTAACCTACCTACCTAGCAAAATGTTATCAAGCATTTGATAACTAAGGCTATAATAGCCTCAACTCCTCAATCTCACTCATCAATTGAATCTACAATAATTGTAGATTCAATTGATGAGTCTGCCATATCATGGATAGCATGGAGGGTTACGTTAGGAGAGCGCTCATGTTGCAGGAGATACACGCAACATACGCGTGAACGCTAGCTGCAGTCCGTGTACGTAATTTGAGATCCTAGTCACAGAACTATGTTTTTGGTATATAATAGTTATTTATAGTGCCCATTAGGGGTCGTAAGCACGACTGCTTGCTACGCTGGAGGCCTTGGGTTAGTTTCCCAGTTCGAGCAATCTTTTTGGGTTCTATGAATGGGTATTTTCTCAAGTTATGGAATGTGTTCAACTTCTTCAAGGTAAATCCCGAAAGGAATCAATATCCAGGCTCATGATGCAGTATTAACGGCGCTAGACATTATTTTAACCAAAATACACCAACGCAATATGATCACTAATTACTTCATATTTCATATAATAGGTATTAAGTTTTCATAAATAATTATCAGATAAATTCGTAGACTTTTAATAACAACAAGTGCTGACAAAAGCTATGTCTGTCTAATGGCCGCTCAATGGTAGTTCAATGGTAGTTCAATGGCAAAAAATCATTATGAAGCCATTGTGATAAATGTCAAATTACGAGTAGAATACCAAATCTGCAACCATTGAGCGGCGATTGACACACCATAGTAGAGCAGAATACGAAATATTTCAATGTCAGTTGGATGGTAGTTCAATGGAAAGTCATTGGAGCGCCACTGGTCTTAAATAAATAGCAGAATACCAATTGCCAAAAATTTTGCCACTGACACACTATCGACACACAATTGAAGTGCCATTGTAATAGCAGAATCGGGCCCCTGATTGTAAGTACCATATAGTCATCGCCGCCCATGGACATCTGCAAAACCAAAGGAGTTGCAGAAGCGTTGCCGAGCCTATTTATGGAAAGGGAGGGGAAGGAGAAAATAAGAAGGAAGGGGATTGAGGTAGGAGTTGGTCCTCCGGCCCTCTCGCTTACCGAACGAAGCGCAGTAGCGAAACGCTACTACTCGGACGTCGGTCTTCTGCGACAGTGTGGTACTTCCCCGGTCAAGCCGGCCCATTCATGCTGCGAACAGCGTGGCCCAACCACAACATAAATGATGATGAGGTTGGGGTATACAGCTACAGGGTAAGGAAGGAAGGTGGTGGCTTAGTAATAACAGCCGTGACTTACGAGTTGTAGGTCGTAGGTAAATTATTACCACTGCTCCCAAAATGGTGTCAATACATCGTCAGGAAACCGGCATGTCCTAGAACCAAAAGTTCGAAGACATGTAACATCTATTAATCTGCACTGGGCCCGCGTGGTGGATTTCGGCCCACTCCCTTTCACCGGTGAGAGGAAGTAATGTTTGTAATTTTGGAAACATTATAGCCCAATTATTCTATGCTATAATTCTATATAGATACATACCATCACGCCTGTATTCCCCGAAGGGTTAGGCAGAGGTGCACTTAATGTACACCCACAGTTCGCCGGTATGATTGGGTCCCATGTAATAGGGGGCGAGCCTATTGCCATTCACCGGGCACAAATCCAAACTCCGAGCTGCTACTGAGAATTTCATAGAAAAACTCAATAACACTTTGCTCGACCTGGGGATCGAACCCAAGACCTCTAGCGTAGCAGTCGCGATTGGGACCACTAGACCAACGAGGCAGTCCATATAGATACATGTTTTGAAGCACCCGTCTTGTGCTTGCTTGCCAACATTTTTTATTTTTTTTTAACGAAATTCTATGAGAATATGGTAATTAAATACTACGCCAGCATGATCGACAATAGTCTGACATTGGCAGTGTTTTGTGAAGAGAACCTTGCCATTTTATGTATTTTAATATTTTCTCTTTTGTTTGTCAGATATAATACCTATTCACGGCAACTAATAGAAGTGTCACAACCAACATACCTGCAGTAGTTATTAACATTTTTAACAGCGCTATAAAATACAATGTTACATTACATTGTATCCCTTTCTTCGGGACTATAAAGCAGTGTGTTATTAAGTTGAATTTTCGATATTAAGTTGTTTTGTTGTTTCAGGTCTACCAAACAATCAACTACCCATCGTCCCTACAGAAGCTCTAACTAGGCTATGGAATTTGGATCGCTTGGATTTGTCCAACAACAAAATCTATACTTTAGACTCGAACTCATTTAAGGTCAGTCCTTCATAGAATTATATTGAACATTATTCAATTTCTAAAGACAGGGTTTGTTCAAAGTTTGAAAACATAAGAAAAGCAAAAGTTTCCAGTGTCTTTAGGGTTAATTCTGACTAAACTAAAGTCAATTGCGGTAACGACAATTATGGACTACCAACAACTGAAGGAGAAGTAACTAGCGCCCATACTAGAAGGGTGGATATAATAAAGATGATTGATTGTTTCATGACAGTGGGTAAATTTGAATTACCAATATTGAGTTACTTAAAATTTCCCGTGAGAAATCGCACTAATTCTGCTCGATCTAGGAAACAAACTATGGGCTTCATGCACCCAAAATGAAGCCCATAGTCAAAAAAGATGAGATAAATGTTAGTGCAAAAGCGATTGTAATAATAAAAGCCCGTAAATTGTAAATATAAGAAAATCAAGACATATTTTATTTAAACTTTTATGTACTAAAAAATACTACAGTCGCCAGCACATCAGGTTATGCAAAACTGTCAAATTTCTCCAATTGATTTTAAACCTTAAAGTTTACAAAATTAAGTTTAAAATCAACTGAGAAAATTTGACATTTTGAAAACTTGATGTGCTGACCACCGTACATGAGGTGGACTTAATGTTATATGGCAATTTCTATCGGTTAACCTTTGTAAATCAAGTAGAGAATCATTAAGATACAATTCCAAGATATTATTTATAAAAAGATTTTATTTAATCCACAGGGTATAAGAAATCTAACATACTTAGATATAAGTGACAATCAGCTGACAGATATATCGGCGGAAGCGTTCAAGCCTTTAGTGAAGTTGAGTGTTCTGAGGCTGCGCGGGAATCTACTCAAAGTACCGGCTTTGGCAGCTTTGAAGGTAACGCCAATTTAATGTACAGGTAAAATAATGTTATTGAAAGATTATTTTTATTATTTGTTGTTTTAGATAGATAAATAGGTACTAAATTACATTAAACAAAATTGTGAAACGATTAAAACTAATCACAAGATTATTAATTCTAAATAAAAGAAAAGATTGGATCTAATTCTGCCAATACATGGAAACTATTGTAGCGACATCTAGCGCGCTACATGGAACTACGTCGAGCAAATCCTGAATCGCGCAAGTGGAGTTTACCGCGCAACTCGCATATATACAACCGCCTGACATCAACCGTCGGGCCGTAGCCCGCCAGGCAAAAACACCTGCCTGGTTGGAGGATCCTCCCTTTGGTTGGAGGGGCAATACATCTCGCCTCTCTACAGTGGTGACCCCGACGTGATGGGGCTGTAGCCCGCCAGGCAAAAACACCTGCCTGGTTGGAGGATCCTCCCTTTGGTTGGAGAGGCAACATCACCTCGCCTCTCTAAAGTGGTGACCCCGAGCAGAACACCAGCGCAGCCTTCGAAGACCAGCAGCTTCATCATCATCGCCATCGCCTTCCCCACAGCATCCGAACGTGCAGCGAGTCACACAGCCAGCCAGCACTCTCCCGGCTTCAACAGGGCATCGTGACCACACGCCTGCAGCGAACGCGCATGCCTGGTCAGCACCCTCAGCCGACATCAGCGACTTGGCACAGCACACTGCACTTCGACCGGTCAACTAGTAGAGGCCGTCTCTCCTGGTCGACGCAGCAGCCAGACACTACGCAGCACTGCACCACCTCGACTCACTGAGGACTATGCAGCATCACCCCGACTCACTGGGGCATCACCGCAACACAGTCCCGACTCACTGCGGACTACGCGGCATCCGGTTCCGACTCACTGGAACACGTACGCGCCACTGGCACTGGCAAGCACTTGACGCACTGACCGCTGCTCCGAAGAAATCATCGACCTCCGGTCTCGGGGGGGGAGTGATGTAGCGACATCTAGCGCGCTACATGGAACTACGTCGAGCAAATCCTGAATCGCGCAAGTGGAGTTTACCGCGCAACTCGCATATATACAACCGCCTGACATCAACCGTCGGGCCGTAGCCCGCCAGGCAAAAACACCTACCTGGTTGGAGGATCCTCCCTTTGGTTGGAGGGGCAATACATCTCGCCTCTCTACACTATAATTTATACAGTCGATCACAAATACTTATAATGAAATATTCCTACACAATAGCAAATAAATTAGTAATACTAACGCATTTGGAAAAGTAATTATGACTAAGACTAATCCCCGAAATGTATTACGAGAGTGCTGATTACCTTTTTATTAACCTGTTCAAACGTGTAAGGTATAATTTCGGTGAATTCTTTTGGCGCCCAATGTGGGGCTGGCATTGAACGCTTAACTGTAATTGAATTAGTTTTGTAATACCTTCTAATAAATCTCTTATTACCAATCACCTATAATTTTCTTATACGGCTCTTATTATTAAGAAAATTAACTGAATTAGGCTCATTTCATTCATAATTATAAGAGCTAGATAGTAATGAAATATGATTTTGATTAATAAAGTAGAATAATACAGTATTTAATGTATGTTTGGCCAAAATGTTTAGATGGCTAGACTCTGTTTATTAATGAATAGTTTTTCTATGCAGTTGTTATTTTTTTAAACTGCTGCGAAATAATAAAAAACATGCATGTAAAGCATTTAATAATGGAGGTCACGAATGGTATTAGAAAAAAATTATTTCCATGAGTCATTACCACTAGCTGTTTCCCGCGGTTTCAGCCGCCATTTCAGTTTTTTTCTTTTTACTCGACTTCTAAGCGTTATAGCGTGATGATATCTATCTGCCATTGAAAGTCTCGTCGAAATTGGTCCAGCTGTTTCGGAGTTCAGCCGGACCAAACAGGCAAATAGAAAATTAAAAATAGTTTGTTACACGTGCCATTTAAACTTTCAGTAAAAAGTTGTTATTACGACATTACAAATAGACGTTTCAATTTTTTATTTATTATGATATCGAGATAGACAACATTATTAAATCAAATTAAATTAAATCAGGCCGAATATGGGCAGAAGAATAATGATGACTTAGAAATTATTAAACTTATCTTTTCCAGGAAGCCCATATGTTAAGGGATCTAGACGTATCAAGCAATGCACTTGAAGGGCCTTTAGGTCCAACTACAGTGCCTCAACTTAGCTGCCTCACTACACTTCAGCTATCTCACAACACGTTTGCGAGTATACGACGGGGAGCTTTAGCAGGTGAGATTTATTATATGATATAACAGAATAAACAGCGTTCATGGATATTATGCAATGCATATAATTATTATGTATGCATATGCATATGCCGTATCCTAAAAACAAAATCCACCATGGATCTATCTCATAGAAGACACCAATTCCTAGGATGTCAAATTTTAATGGTCGTCAAATTTTAACCGATTTATTTAGTGTTAAACTTGACGGCATTCATGGAGAGCCGAGTGTGTCAAAGGAACTAGCCTACAAACATTTTTTTACTTGTTGTATATTTATAAATGTATCCAAAAAGTTTGTGTAAAACCACAGAATCAGTATTTCATAACTTTTTCTTAATTTAGTTTGCAAAGTCCTGGTATTTGTGCACGTTTATTTTATTTTTTTTGAATGGGGTAACTCGGCAAACGAGCAGGCGAGCTACCTGACGATAAGTAGTCATAAGAGCCTATTTAAGGAAAAGGGAGGGGAAGAAGGAAGGAAACTGAGGGAGGAATTGGGCCTCCGACGATCCACACTCACCGTACGGAACGCAACAAACAGTATGCATACTGCTACTTGACGTCGATATTCTGTGTAAGAATTCTAACACTTTAACACGAAAATCCTTTAAATTAACGAGGTCCGTGTTCACAGGTCTCACGAACTTAACTCATTTAAACTTACACAACAACCAAATCGATGTTCTGGAGGACTACGCGTTTAAGCACATCGCCAACTTGACGCACCTGGACTTGTCCCATAATGAAATTGTCGCAGTATCAGGTGAGGGATCAAGTATTATGTATTTGTTCTATTATACTAATGATTATTGACTAAAGTGGCTCATTGAGTGGAGACTGCGTTTAGGCAAAGGTAGTGCCCTGTGACACAATGGACCGAAGATTTGAAGAAGGTGGCTGGCAGCGGATTGATGCGAGCTGCCGAAAACCGGGATCGTTGGCGCTCTTTGGGGGAGGTCTTCATTCAGCAGTGGATGGCAATAGTCTGATATGTCAGAGAAGGATCTCCCGTTCAGTACGTTGAACGTGAGATTAGGAATTTAGAAAAAAAATGTTTTTTTTTTAAATATACCAAAATCAACCATGCTTTGAGTCAGTTTTATACTATAATATAATAATAATATAGTACCTACTTAAATAATGTAATCACATATAAATTCTTAACTTTTTTTATTATGTCGCTAAGCCCTTGGCAAATTCGACTTTGAATCCCGACTTAGAATTAAAAATTTTCCGGCACTAGTTTAAAAATGTAAAAGAGGTTTCAAAATTAATTTAAGTTTATTAAAACTCTTTCAGTCTTCTCTAGATTAGTTCAGTTCGAGAAGGTAATGTGCTTTTATAGCTTTTAGTCAATTCTTTGACGTTTTAATTTCCGGTAAAAAATCTCACTCGCCTGGGACCGACGGAAATAAGGAGGAAAAGTATTTTTTTAACATTTACATAAGATTTAAGGAAACGATTGAGCAAAAAAAACAAAATAACTTTTGTAAAGTTGTTTTTAAGAAAAAGGTTTTATGCGATATCAACACCAAAAAAGAAAACAGTGGAAAAAGGTTATTATAATTCCACATACGAAAACCATCCTTATAAGAGACTAGCTTTCCGCCCGCAGCTTCGCCCGCGTGGACAACACGGTTTTGAGTGTTTAGTTTTTTCCAATTCTGGCGGGATATTGCAAATTATCCATACATATCTTTCCGTCCGCTTCTTTGCTCGGGTAGACCACAAAATTTGCCCAACGTTATTATTTACCGAAATATAAACGCAGCTTATATCCTTTCCCAAGTTCTAGTCTATTTTTGTACCAAATTTCGTCAAAATCCAAACGGACTTTCATCCCCACACGTTTGAAATTTCAAAAACCCTATATCAAATATTTATCTCTTATCAATTGCCTAAACACAAAGTTTCAGCGTTTATCTTCAACAACGACGAATTCCCATACAATTTTCATCCCTTATTACAACCCCCTTTTTACAACAAAACGTAGCTTATATCCATTCCCAAGGTCTAATCTATTTTTGTACCAAATTTCATCAAAATCGGTTCCGAGGTTGGGCTTCAAAGCGTGACTTTGTTTGGACTTCAATATGAACTTTCATCCCCTATTTCATCCCCACACAGGTCGAAATTTTAAAAACGCTGGTACAAATTTTTACTTTTTATCAAGTGCCTAAATTCAAAGTTTCATTGTTTTATCTTCAACAATGACAAACTCCTATACAAATTTTCATCCCTTATTTCAATCCCTTTTTTACAACAAAACGTAGCTTATATCCCTTCCCAAGATCTAGTCTATTTTTGTACTAAATTTAATCAAAATCGGTTCCGGGGTTAAACATGAAAGCGTGACTTTTTTTGGACTTCTAAACGAACTGTCAGCCCCTATTTCGTCCCCACACAGGTCGAAATTTCAAAAACGCTAGAAAAAATATTTAATTATTTCTTATCAAGTGCCTTAATATAAAGTTTCACGGTTTTATCTTGAAAAATGACGAACTCCCATATAACTTTCACCCCCTATTTCAACCCCTTCTAAACTATTTTTTGCAATAAAAGGTAGCCTATATACTTTCTCAAGTGTTAGTCTATCCCAGTACCAAATATCATCAAAATCGGTTGAGTGGTTTAGGCGTGAAAGCGTAACAGACAGACAGACAGACAGACAGAAAGACAGACGGACAGAGTTACTTTCGCATCTATAATATTAGTAGGGATAATAGATAGCTTTCCGCCCGCAGCTTCGCTCGCGTGGACACACGATTTTGAATGTTTGTTTTTTTTTCTATTTCTGGCGGGATACTGTAAATTATCTAAAATTAAGACCAAATAATTTGCTCCACTATATTATTTTATTGAAATATGAAAATAACATGTAATTTTTTTTATTAATTGAACTGTTGTTTTTCGTTTTATAATCGAAAAATCAGGATACACTCTAAGATCTATTCATCTATCATAGTCACCTGTCACTACTGTATTCAGGAGGGATGGTATACATATTCAAATTGTATAATCTCCATTTCCTATTTTAAGTAATAGCTCGGAAAACTCTCCAGCAAAGGCATCAATCTCGTATTTCTTTTTAAAGATAATCACAAAGAGATTTAATAGTAGTAGTAATAGAGGGGACATGGGGAGCATTGTCAAACAAAAACTTTGAGCCCATGTGGCAGTAACGCTATTTATCTTTGAATAGCAAAAATTATACAACTGACGCAATCTGACAACATATTTCAGCTATCATACAATAGGTGTAGTGTTTTAAAAGGATTTGTAATTCTTTGGTAGAGGTGCTACCATTAAGATAACAAGATATCGATAAAATTTATGAAAATCACTACGATAGGCTTTTTATAAGATACTAGCTTTCCACCCGCAGCCTTGCCCGCGTAAACTATTATGTTTGCTTTCCACCTGCAGCTTTGCCCGCGTGAACTATATGTTTCTTGTCATTTTACGGGATAATATATGGTCTATGTCAGGAATAATGTAGCTTTCTATTGGTGAAAGAATTCCTCAAATCAGTTCAGTAGTTTCAGAGCCTATTCAATGCAAACAAACAATCAAATCTTTCCTCTTTCAATCTTTTCTTTTCTTAATATTAGTTCAGATAAACAACAGTTACCGAGCGATTACATGATAATCAATATATATGTACGAATTCTCGCGTCTTCGTGAATTTGCAGCCTTCCACTTTGCTCTATTACTTTTTAACAAAAAATTAAACCGTCGAAAAAAGTATTTGGATAAAGTTACTTTTTTCGTCGGTTTCATTTTTCGTTTTTTTTTTTGTCTAATATCTAAGTAGTTCCTTAGTTACCTTACTTTAACGAAGTCATGTCTAAAGTTATCATAAAGTTAAATGACGAGCTAAACACGAGATAGGAGCTGTAAAAGTTGAGAGTTTCCTTCGACTGTCTTCCGTCTCCAACATCAGGTCAACTCTAGGTGTCCACTATGTTGTAGTGTCATTAGAACTACACACACAAGTGTGACAAGTTTCACCACAATCGGTTCACAAGTGAAATATTTGAAATTCAGAAACCAATTATCCCCTATTTCCCTACCTGAATTAATTATTAAAGTTAAAATGATTCAGGTGGCCTCCACCCCTTCCAAACAAAAAAATAGTTTGCAAATTCTTTCCTCAATTGACGGAGCAATCGGGTAACATACCGACGTGAAAAAAACATACATACATATTAGACGAATATAGAACCTCTTCCGGTTTTTCGTCAGTTATAAATTGATAATTATAACATTGTTTATAATTTATTATTTACCTGACTCATAAAAATATTGCTTATCGATATCACGAATCGATAAAAAGCAGCAACCTCTAGTAAGTTAGTAGCAGAGAGGGATGTGACTTAAGGGTAGAAAAAAACGATTATTTTAAAATCGATTTTTATTTATCTCAAAATAATCGATTATATAAAAATAGTTTTTTTGATGAAAAGTTTTAGGGCGCCGTTGTGTTGTTGTATGTTTTATGCGAACAATTTACAAAATAATAACGAAACACGCCGTGTTGCCGTGTTATTATATTTAAATAGGTACCAGTAGAAAAAAACGAAAAAGGGGACGCTTAAAATAAAAAACTGCCTCGTTAGTCTAGTGGTCCCAAGCGCGACTGCTACGCAAGAGGTCCTGGGTTCGATTCCCAGGTCGAGCAAACGTCGGTTTTTTTGGGTTTTTCCTATGAAATTCCCAGTAGCAGCTCGGAGTCTGGATTTGTGCCCAGTTAATGGCAATAGGCTCGCCCCCTATTACATGGGACCTAAACATACCGGCGAAATGTGGGTGTACATTAGTACACCTCTTTCTAACCTTATGGGGAATACAGGCATGATGGTATGTTATGTTGTTTTTTAAAATAAAAAATCGATTAATAACAAAAATATAATCGCTCATAAAAAATAGATTTTTATGAAATAGGTAGGTATCGATTTTTTTTAGAATCGATTATTCTTTAACATCCCTAGCAGAGCATTGTAAAAAACTACTGAGCAACAGAGGGCGCTTAGCAATGTTCTAGAATGATTTCAGCAAATTATTATTATTTATTGAGTTAATTAATAGAATACTGACGAAAAAAAACTGCAGTCAAGTCCAGTCGCCTGACCATGTCGAGATTTACAGTACCGCAATACGCAGCCAGGCATATTTTCTCAGGAAATTATTTAAAATGACGAATGTTTTGGTAGACGTACGCAAGTTGTACACGAGCTGCCAGGCTGACGTCCGATACTAGACTAAACGACTTTGTACCACTTGGCACAAAGTATTTGCGTATGATTTTGGGCTTGATGTCCCGTCTATTACTAGTGTATTAAATGTCTTTGGATAATCATTACGATGACGATGGATGGTGACTTCGTCTGCTCGGGTTCCTCTGGGTGCAACAGAATCTGACGGAATTTCCCTGCCAGCAATACAGTAACTCCATCCATCACTCTATTGCTGCCTCTAAGAAGGGTTCTATGGTGTGCTTCTCAATTCCACTTTTGTGTGCCATTGAAAGCATTTCATATGTTTTTATCAACCAAAGTTTCTTGAGTAAAATCAGATTGAGTTTTCAAACATGACATGTGTCAAAATAAAAAAGTAATTTAAATCAAAAGCACTATTACAAAGGAGTATTGATATCAAATTCGAAGCAAACCACGCCTACAATAACTTTCCCCCCTTTTTTAAGTCCGTTAGGGGATGAATTTTAATAAAATACGAAACACGTCTTCCATCAATTCTGTTAAAGAACGTTTATGCAAAATTTGAAGCAGATTGGACCAAGGAATCACGTTGTCCCATACAAACTTTGCCCCCCTTTTTCACCCCCTTAGGGGTAGAATTTCGTAAAATCCTTTTTTATCGGATGCCTACGTCATACAAAGAACGCACCCTTCAAGTTTCAGGTCTTTCCGATAAGCGGTTTGGGCTGTGCGTTGTTCCGTCAGTCAGTCAGTCAGTCAGTCAGTCAGTCAGTCATTCAGGACAAAGGATTTTATATGTATAGATATACTCGAAGGTATTTTTGTCGTTAAGGTAACATAAAGTAATTATGTTAATCATTCAGATTCTGCTAATCAATTAACAATATTCATAGATAGTAATTTGGGTGTTACAAGAGAGAGTCTTGTTCTCTTTAAGTTAAGTTGCTTTAATTCTGTAATTGTTATGGAACAGGTTTGTGTACGACAAAACCTTTAAAAAAAATTACTTTTCGGACCGCAATAACGCAATCTACGTTTACAGGTGCATCACTGGCTCAGTTGACAAACTTAGTCCACCTGGATCTGTCGCACAATTTCCTTCGGTCCTTATCTGCTGAGCCTCTCAAATCTCTCCGGCGGCTGACCGAGCTCCTACTCCACGATAACGACATTTCGATGATAGATGACGGAGCTTTGGCGCTGCACAAGGACCTCGGTCGATTCACCATTGAAGGTAATGGAGGCGCGATGATACGCACTTTGAATGGACACACGGTTAAAAAAGATTGCGTACAATTTGGATTTTGTTATAGCTTATTATCACGATACGATGTCAACCGCGCAAACGTTTAAAGAAAAGGCTATAAAAAAGTTGACAATTTATTCTTCTCGTAATCACGTGAATTATTAGTATACCATAATTTTAATGTTATATCTATTGTATTGTCCGTGGAAGAGTCAAGAGTCGATGTATGTTTTGAGTTAATATTTTAATAATATACATATATAGATGACTTACTTGTTGGCTCGATTTTTTTACGGTTTGTATCACACAGATATTTGTCGATACTCAACGTTTCAGTGAGGTGACGTCGCAGCCTCTTTGTTCGCCCATCGATATTCGCCTGTTATATTGTTGCGTGACTCTTAACTATTTCTGCCTTTGTAGCTCACTTTAGGGCATTTTTTGTAAGGAATTATCCTAGACCCTGACACTTTCGTTGATGTAACTCTATTTTTCTCGCGCTTTCGACTTTTTTGCATGGCTTAAGCAACGAATAGAGGTGCCATACATATAAAATATTGAAAATATTTTTGTTTAATAATTTGGTGAAATATAAAACTAAACTGAATTCACCAGTGTGTGTTAGTAAAATTCTGTAGGTTAAATATGTATTGATTTAAAATAACGGAAATTATTATATAAATTCGGCACCTAATGCTTATTTCTCGTAAACTTCCCAATCAAAAATAGCAAAAGTTAAATTGCAAGGAATTAAATCAGCAATTACTCATACTTTAAACGTCCTCAGTAAACTTCACCCACATTTATTCGAGGTCGTAAAGATAAATTTTGCTCTCTTTTGCAGATAATCCTCTTAATTGCGATTGCCTAATGGCCGGATTCGCAAGGTGGTTGAGAGAGGCAAAAAACCTGCCTCAAACTGATAAATCGGTGGCAGTGTGTGCCACCCCACCTCATTTGGAAGGTGCACTGCTATCTAGATTGTCGAAAAACAAACTCTGCGATGATTTCGAACATACAGACTTGAAACAAAAAGATACGAATTACGATTTTAACAAAGTTCTAGCGAATTCGATTGTTAATGATTATAAGATTAATGTTGAAGATAGTGAGAGGGAGGTGTATGTTGATAAGCAAGATGGTTTGGATGATGATCTTTATGATGAAGAGTTGGAAGTTCCAGCTGAAGAGGATTTGCCTATTTCTACAGCCAAGGTAAAAATGTTTACTTTGATGACTTGTAAATAAAGAGGTCTCTTTATTTACCTAACGTTTAAGGGTATTAATCGCTATAGCGTTTAAGGGTAGAAACTTTTAGTAAGTATTATATTTAATATTATTAAGTTTTCTAATAAGCAAAGTACTCATATGTATATATTGAAGCCAGTTCCCAAACTCGCAACTGACTAATTATGAGATCAGAAAATAATCGACCATGTAACCAGAATTATAGCCGAACTTAGATAAACACTACATATTTGCATAGACATTGATAGATTATGTAGGAGTTAAAACTTAATCGTTGGGATTAGTCATTGAACGTTTTTTCTTCATTTCGTGACCTGGCCACTGTAGTAGGCAGTTATTTGTCATACCAAATTCAATAGTTTGAATAAATAAGCTTATAAAATTATCACTTTTTGTTATTCAAACTCTATGAGTCATGCAGTCATAAGTAGCAGTCATTGGAATATTTAATTTTTTTATGGTTGGTAGTAATTAATAAATTCAACGCCGTATATTTTATTTTTTTATTAAAGCTTACTAGCAATGTGGGTCGCACATTACGAGTACTAGTAATCTTGTTGACCCTTGTTACTAAGGTAAATACTTGTATTACGAGTGAGTTCATGTCGGTAGTGCAATGGGTGGATTTCGAACCGGCCACCACATGATCGGAAGTTCGACGCCCCAGCTATTAGGCTACCGCCGCTCTAAACATATGATATAGGTACTATATGGTCTGTAAATAATTGAAATGGATACCTTAGATCTAAATTTCCTAATTTAAGAATTAACTCGGATCATGTATTTAAATAAAATGAAATTTATATTACGAAAACATCCGTATAAAGGTGTTCTAATTCGGTTTAATCAGCTTTGATTGAAATTTAATTCTCTAGGTGCATCTCATAGATGCGTGGCACGACGACGAAGAAGTCCATCTCTCCTGGGCTGTGGAACCACCTTCCAGTCGCCGGTACCGATGTACCGGTGTCACCGCGTCTAGAGCAGGAGGCCTGCCGAAGCACGTGGCTTGTCATAGAGCAAGCCCAGACAATGTGGTGTTACGAGGACTTAAGATTGATGTCGTTGATAAATATACGTAAGTAGAGAATGATAGTCCGCATGAAAAAGTCAAAAGGTCAAATTTTCTCAGTCGATTTTGAACTTAATCATAAACATTTTAAGGTTTAAAATCATTTGGAGACATTTAACAGTTTTGTATAACCTGATGTGCTGGCGGCTGTACAATACAGAAATGATAATTCCTTTCTGGCTTCAAATTGAATCAAGAAGGTTTTATCCGTCATTTTAATTTTTATTCCGTTTGGTTCTTTTTGTATGCATATAAATTAACACACACGATAACACTGTCGGACCTCTATTGGAAAATTTTAAGAAATGAATAAGAAAGAAAGGGAAAGATTTATGAGTGGAGTTGTAATAGGTCGCTGGGTTTTTTTTTTTTTTTTTTTTATGGAATACCTCGGCAAACGAGCAGGCGAGCTACCTGATGGTAAGTAGTCATCGCCGCCCATGGACATCTGCAAAACCAAAGGAGTTGCAGATGCGTTGCCGAGCCTATTTAGGGAAAGGGAGGGGAAGGAGAAAAGGAGAAGGAAGGGGATTGGGGGAGGAATTGGGCCTCCGGCCCTCTCGCTCACCGAACGAAGCACAGTAACGAAACGCTACTACTCGGACGTCGGTCTTCTGCGAGAGTGTGGTACTTCCCCGGTCGAGCCGGCCCATTCATGCTGCGAACAGCGTGGCCCTACCACAACATAAGAAAGGGGTCAGAAAGAAGTCGTATTGTGTAGATATCTGATATAAATTTGATATTACCGAATCTCATTAAGTTGATTAAGGCGTTTACTAATACAGCAATATTTAATTAGAACCTTCTCTTCAAACTTCTATTCAAATAAGAAGATCAAAAGGCTGCAAATCCTTATTTAATGTCGTTAACTCGACCACAATTTATTCAAAGAAAATTATAAATTAACTAATTAGAACAACATTTTAACAAGTTATAACCACAAGAGAAAATTAAATAAGAGTTAAAACAAACATTTAACTGGAACAAAGTTTGGTCGACCTTGGTGAAATAATAGGAATAAATTTCGGTCAAACTGGGTAATTCACTCAATTGCTTTTGGGGTGATACTAATGTTATCCTTGGAGATTGAGTACACGTGTTTTATCCAAACGATGAACTCACGGCTACAAGTCAACCTATAAAAATCTAGTTTGAGCTGATCTCGCATTGTATAGGCTTCTCATACAATAAGAGGCCAGCGTAAACTGGTTTGAATAGCTTGATGTATAGCCGTGCGTACATACAAACCTTGTTCGTTTTATAGGTTTTAATGTTATTGTTAGGTAGCCCCTGAGTCAGTTATTTACTCTTTGAACGTAGTCAAAGGCTTGAAGTACAAATATTTCGACACTGTCGTAGAACAAAATCGTATCTACAAACTAGCTACTTTACAGGAGAGCACTTCAAAGTTTTGAATTCACAATTTTTAGCATAACATTTTTTCTGATCATATAAATGACAAGAAATTTAGCAATAGCCTTTTGTGTCTAATGCAGGGTTATTAATAGATAACGATAATAGAAGAAACATTATTAAATAAAAAAAACTCCTTCACATATAACAATCCGACGCTGTACTACGTAACTTAGGACGTTTCTTGTGACTTTCAGACGTTGTACTACGGAAACTACTACCACGTATATATACATACCACACTGTTCTATGGAATAGTTAAAGGATTTGATGTCGTATTTAATTTTTAGGTGAATAAAAAAACAATATAGATAGGTATGAAAAATTATTTTACTGCTGTTATTATTTTACCGTCAGAATATAATTGCTGGATTCTTGTCGTCCTTACTTAATCTACAAGCATTTTTTTGTTACGAATGTGTGTGATCTCGTCTTCTGTAGGGATATTATATAGATGTCACATGTATCTTTTTTACGGATATGAAATCCTAAATTGCCTCATTAGTCTTGTGGTCCTAAGAGCGACTATCGCGCGGTCGGTCCTGGGTTCCATCCCCGGGTCGAGCAGTGTTATTGGGTTTTTCTATGAAATTCCCAGTAGCAGCTCGGAGTCGGGATTTGTGCCCGGTTAATGGCAAAAGGCTCGCCCTCTATTACATAGGACGAGGCGAGGAGGATAGGCGAAATGTGGGTTACATAAGTACACCTCTGCCTAACCCTTCGGGGAATACAGGCGTGATGGTATGTGAAATCCTAAATTAAAGAGTTTGGAAACAGTGTCCCTATTGACGCACAGTAGAAGCCCTCTTACTATATATTGTAGGATCAAACCATTCTTAATAATAAATACAACAGGATACGCCCAATACTAAGATTACCGTCTAAATACAACTTGCTTGATGCGTACCTAACGTAATAAGACTCTATTGGGACAAATAAATTTATCCCAATAGAATTAAACTCCAAAATCTTTAAAACAATCCAGTCTTTGTTCATAAGTAATTTTATCACTACATTTTACTTAAACCACAATTTTACTTTTAAACCCGACTTCAGGCTAGTTATGACTTTAACCTCCAATGTCTTTACATCCTGATAACGCCATAATGTACCAGTAAATAATGTAACATCTTTTATTTTAAAAGAGAGTCCATGGAGTTTCTTGACGAATTCTTCTCCATAGGATCAACTTTTTGAAACCGTGCAACTAGATTCAATAAGGTTTCATAAACGATTGTAAAAGCTTATTTGAAATAAAAACGATTTCATTTGATGTGATTTTACATTTATAACGACATTTACAAGACTCACCTATAACCTTCTTGTCAACAACTTTACCCCTCTTTGGCACGTATTTTTATCTTTTCTTTCGTCCTTAAGATGGTACTGAATTAGTATCTAATTCAGACAAAGAACTTAGTCCACTTACGAGTGTAAAGCATAAAATAAGTCATTGCAGTTCCTATGAATATTACTCGCTGAAGGCATAGAAGTGGGAATTGTTAAGGGTGATTTAGGTGTACTCGCAATATTATTTTCGGATTCTTCGATGACCACGGTTCGGGAATCCCCAAAACTCGTGCTAGCATAATATATGCCAAGAGGTGACAAGACCTCAACTAAATTTAAGTGTTCCTCGCCATCTCCGAATACTTCCTGCACTACTTGGCTTAACTACATGGCTATGGTTTCCACTTTTGGTGGTAAGGGTGATTCAGATTTTTTTAACCCCCGGAACTGTAACCTAGTAAAATATTTAAAGATACATTTAAATAAAATAACTAAATAAAAATGAAATAAATCGGGTAATTTATATAGGTTTTATTGGCATTTGGACACGCTGAACACAAACCTATGTGATATTATACCGAAGTACATAGTTTGTTCTAAATATGCTACATAAAAAATGACATAAAATTTCGTAGATCAACGTCGTATGTGCACAAACAATCTATATAATTGAAATACGTTTGGCAGAAAACGGAGCTATAATTACATACCACGTCAGAAAAATAAAATCCCTGAAAACAAATATATAACATAGATAAGAAAGTACATAAAGCAAACAGCTGTAAAAATATATTTTATCTAGTAAATTTAGTGTTTTTTATTTCCGTAGAACACTGTCGGTTGTTAAGTTACGATACGGAATTTGAATGTTCCGGCATAAAATGTCAACCAATGGTTTAATAACACGAAAATCGAAAATAATGGCACTGTTAATCATCACAGTAAATATTTATAAAATAAGTTACCAGGATTATGTGCGTTGTCCGTAGATTTCTTTAAAATACTGGAGGCCTCCGCGAATCGCTTCCTTATTTCTTCATTATTTACAACTAGTCTTAATATTTTTTGTGATCGTGACGTTTTTCCATGTCGATTTTAATACAAAGTTTAAAAAATATAATAACATAAACGAAGCAATAACACCTAAATCAATTGTCAACCATATTATTGATAAACATAACGGCTTTCCGTCGAACATCGCCGTTTGTGACGAACGACGCACGGCGCGCGTCGCACACAGATCTGTGACAACCGAGCGACAATGTCGTTATTGACCTTCCGACGATATACTTCGGAACGATTTAGAACTACAACTTTGTTCAATTGAATATCTCTGAAAGTATCAGGAATATTTTTTTTTTTCATGCATAAATCGATAGATTATGCTTAGTTGAAGCTGATTTTTTAAAAATCACGACTTCGTTGTATTATCACATCTGACTTTGTTCTACGACAGTGTCGATTTCATCTAAATACTTCTCCATAAAATAAATATTAAAAATAAGATATGAAACGATAAGTGAATCAGGTAATGATAAATTATAATTCCTGGCAATAGATTTTTAAAGACATTTTCCTAAGTCAATGTTTAAGACCGAGTGATCCGATTTGTGATAGGACCATGATTTGCTACGATTGGGATACCATTTACTTTGAGGTGCTTTGCTACAACTCTTGGATACTTGATTTGCTTCGTCCACATTGGGGGTTGATTGCGTTGCGGGTACTACGCACATGACCATTTTGAAGGACCTTACCAATAATGTATTTCTGGCTAGGACGTTTCTTCGAGTTTTATTTAGTTGCCTTTCATATTTTTTTTAACATGCCCAAATCATCTCAGCACATTCCTCGTAATTCGTGCTATATCACTAAATAACGTTTGATAACACGGAAAAACCCTTTTAAATTCATCTTTTGCTTTTATTCCGCCGGTAGCAAATTATTTTTATATTCTACTCACTCCAATAATAACTGTTTCAGTAGCAACACGTAAATACGATATCATATGAAATGGGTTTCTTTTGTGTGTACCGATTCGATCAAATTTGCCCTTTCTCCTTTGAAATATAACACTAGGTGCTATTTCTGGATTAAATTAATTAAATGTTCACCTACGAATTTTAGTATATTCAGTAGTCCTTAGTTATTCTGGTGTTGAAGTGTATGAGAGAACGGTTACCTTAATTACATGTTAGCATAGTCTTGAACAAATTAATTGGTTTGATCTATACAATTGTTGGCAGACAGATTAATGTTTTGGTATTTGTTTTGATTAGTTGTAGATTGGTATTTGTGGGTTAAACAAATATATTCAACAATATAATTCAAATAAGAAATGTGGTAGGAGTGTTGTATGTGAATATAGTGATACTAAGAAGTTCTTTGTTGATGTCGCCTGATCGAAATTGTAAAACGTAGGCAAGAACAAAATTGCCAATTGAATATTGGCAGGCGTTTTCATGGTACTGAAAAAGTAATTTGCGAGCAAGGTTACAAGAAGTCCAGTAACTGAAAGTAGATTATTGATAGAAATTATGAGTTATCTGTCTGAGAAGTCTGCTCCACAAAATTTCTATTTCAATTGTACCTATCAGAATAGTCAATGGCAATTAATGACAAGTACTGACATAAGATTTCCTAGATAAAGCTAAATAAAAAATCATTAGATTTGAAGTCATTGAATGACTATAGGGCCCAGATCTGTCAATGGTCAAGAATGCAGCTACATGTAATGAATAAGATGTTACTACTATATTTTCACAGGTTCTGTATAGCACTCGAAGAAATGGACGGCTCCGATGTTCCTTTGTCCTTGGTGCTGGGTTGTGGAGCTCCTCTGCAAGTGCGACAGCGTGCAACTTTCGCCACTGTAGTTCCTATTGTTGTGACGCGAGCACCAGAAAGTAATCCTTTGAGGTGGGTTGATTTGACTATTGCCATATTTGAAATCAATATTTACTGTTAAAATAACATTTTGTAATTAACTGTTTTGATGATCATTCATTAACACGCACTAGCTATACTTCGTAAAGTTCCATATTAATTCTCATTTTAATGAATCTAGCGTTATAACCCAATTTCTTTTAAATTAATGTAAATTGCTCGATCCACTTTTAAAATGGTGTCATTTTCATAATTATGTATGTTTAACGTCTGACATTGAATAGGTAAATAATACTAGTTATGTTTCTTATATTTCAAGATACCGTGGACATTGTAATTTTACCACAAATATTAAATTTATATTGTGTTAAATGGCTGTCTATATTGACCCAGGTGTTTCGTTTCAGAGTATCCGAAGTTCGATCAAACGTAACCAGTGAAGGAGTTCTAACAGTTCTCATATCAGTCTTGGGACTTCCACAGAGACCACAATATGTACTTCCACGCTCACAAAGACTCTCTAATGACGTCAGACCCATTAACAACTGCTACATTATCCTCGCCGTCCTCTCTCATGGCTCTCTCGTAGCCCAGAAAGATACGCCGTGCCAATCGACTTTGGAGATTTCTATGGAAGGCTTTGTAAGAGGTCCTTACGAGGTATGCGCAGCAATCTCGAAGTATAAAATCGATGAAACGCGAACGATTTGTGTCGTCCCACAACTAATTGAGTCCTTGGGTACGTTGGAAATGAAAGCAGGATTCAAAGGTCTAAATACGGCTTTGATCGGTGTAGCTCTAGGTTTGATGGTCATAGTTATCGGTTTGGTGTGGTTTGTACGGAAAATGTTGAAGAAGCCAGCAGAGTTTGAGCCTCATAGGTGTTTTAGGCAAGAACCAGCGCAGGAAGAGAATCCAAGAGCTAGTTATGTAATGTTAACGGCGACGTCGAAGGTTTGAATGCATTATTTGCGTAGGAGTTTGTTTTACTAGTCGTGAAATTTTTCATAATATATTTATGTGGTTATTGAGAAGTATTAAATTCGAAATGTATTTAAACGTTGTGAAAATATGATTGTTGTTTGTATAAATTATTAACTAATTTGGTCTTTTAAGTTATTTAACAGATACGCAAAATATATAATTGTAATTTCTTTTCCGGCTAACAGTAATATAACCCTTATAATTTCCGAATAAAATAACTGAATGCCATATTTTGATATTGGTAAATGTTAGTGTGTGGAATGATGATTAGACTTCAAGAAAAGCCACCATATAACTATATATTCTTTCTTTAAGTTCGTCAAACTAAGGTTTTGCTCCACTGGGTCCTTTGTAGCTGAATATACTTAATTAACACATTTGAAATGACTTGTCTTCTACACACTAACTGTAGTACAACAAATATCAAATCTTAGAACGTAGATCATTAAGTACAGTTGTGTAGATACCTATCCATGAGATCAAAGTACAATAAAATAGACGGGATTAAATTTATATTAGTATTTAAGTTTAAATAGTACTGTTTAACAGTTATAACTGATTCCAAGAAACATTTACAATCACCTCTCGCTTGTGATAAGGACTTAAAATATCAGTGTGAGTGATTATAATAATTGTAATTAATTCTAGATAGTTAAGAGTTATGTAATTTAATATTAATGATGACATGTATATTACTAATGTTTCTCGTTAGTCTTGAAATTGACTGATTTTGGAGTCGTAGCTTTGGGTAAAGATAAATATGGGTAATCTCAAATAATAAGTGCGCTAAAAGTTTTAATAACACGAATGTAAAAATTATTACCAAATCAATAATTATATTAAGGTGTTATGAAGTGAGTTAGATGAACGATAATAAAAGCCGAGTAGAAAACGTTACTACGCTCGCTATAGGTATACGAGTACATAGTTTTTGCAACACAGTTAATGATTTTAATCTGCAATAGATTTGACGTGCTTCCCTTTTGCAACAGATGATAGTTTACCTGAAGTTTATGAAGCCGATTTAAATAAGGCTTATGCTAAGCATAGGCTAAAGAATTTGTAACTAGGCTCCTGTATTTAAAGGTTCATTTATTGAATTGATTTCTATGTTATGTAGGCCTAAAACCGGTAAAACTATCGCAAGTTACTTTAAATTATTTTATCAGTAGGAGTCGTTCACTAATTTTATTTTATGTAAGGGAATGCCCAAAGGGAAACATGTTGGACCTCTTCAAACCAACGGTTTGTTGCGATTTTTATTTTAACAAAAAATATTTATATGTAGATTATATTCATTCTCATATTCAAATACAGTATTCTCAATGCATATACATATTTTTTGTTTATTTAAGAATTTTGTAGTTTAAACTATATGTATGTAAATATTCAGTCTATTAACTGTTTCGTGAAACATGTTGTTTACCTTTGCCCAAAGTTGTGACTTATTAACTAAACGTTGACGAGCTTCAAATTAATTACTAAAACATAAAATATGTCTTCTGTGAAGATGTATTTCTCAAACATTATTTAGTTTAATACTAATATATTAACACGAGGCTCAGAAATTTTGTTTTTAATTAAGATATAGTCATTGCGAAGTCTGTATTTAATTTTGATTTTAATAATAAAGCGATATTTTTGTTGGAAACATTTTAGCATTTCAAACTGTCTAAATATTTTTTACTTTTTTCAATTATTTTACAACAATTATAAATCGACAGAGACAATACTAGCTACTATATGTTTATTACTTTCATGAACATTAAAGTATTGACGTTAAACAATAAACTTATGTAGTACGCTTGAAGCAAGGTAATTTAAATATATTGAATATTGCATTTTACAGAGCGTTCTCTTGACGGCGTTGCATTGGAATTTTTGGCTTTAACAGTCAAGTTGAAATCAGTTTCAAGAATAATCTGTGAGTTGTCATTGTAAAAAGTCCTAGAAATCATGAAAATATCGTGTAATATAGTAAAAACGTAGATTTTACTTATAGTCTTAACCGATAGGGAGAAGAAATGCAGTGTCATGAAATTGAATGAAAATGACAATTTACTGAAGAAGTAAAACCTTATTCAGATTCCGTATTAGTTACTGATATTCTTATGAGAGGTCATGGGGTCCTTCTTATGTCTGATAAGCACATTGGCTCAGTACTTATCTCTTCGTGCGGTATAGTTCAAGGTATTTTTTAGGTTTTATTGGTAACTTATTTTTGATACTATGAAATAGTATCTTAGTAGTTACGTCTACACTTCATTAAAACTTCATCAAAGTTTTGTACTATAATGTCTTTGTAATTATCTAAGTTAAATGTTAGGTGCAACAGGCATGGCATTTAAAGACTTGCATTTTTTATTTTCATCTTTAAAAAAACCTTGATTTACCTTGAGCTATTTATTATCTGCAAGCGCTGGCTGCGATAGTTTTTTTTATATGCGTGAGGAACTTCCTTTTTACACGTTTCTTTTTTCAACGCAAACGGGTTATAAGTTTAACGTGTGTATTTGTGTTGCTTTCAGCAGCATGGTGGCTCTCGAACGGACCAACTGATTTCGATTTTGTTTTAAGTTGAAAAGTGACTTGATCTAGATTAGTCTTAGCTATGTATGCTTCAAAGATATCTGTTTTGGAGTTTGAAGATTAACTTTCTAATTGCTGAAAAAATGTGAGCAACTGGGCAACTTCTACTGGGCAACTTCTTCTTGTCCTGTTACTGAAATGATATTGCAAGAATATATTTAGTATCTTTAACAAGATGCGTAACTTACTACACCTTGTCACTTGTTTTTTTTACTTAGGTAAATCAGTAATTTTTGTATGAAGACATTGTATTTCATCTCCCTTTATAATATAATTACTTATATGAACATTTCTAACATGCGTTGTATGGTATATGAGCTTTATTTGCATTGTTGTTAACGTGACGCGTCAGAACCGCATTTATGTTAATGTTTTCAAGAACATATAGTTCTGCTTTAATTAGTTTAAATCAATGTAAATAAATAATTTATGTGATGCCATTTCAATTCTTGAATAAAATATTAACAAATGTGTCAGTTTTATTTATTATGTGAGTTTTCTTGGGATATTTTGAATGGTCTCATTGGTTTAGCTACCAGGAACTCATTAATCCCAGGTCTATCTCAGTAGCAGCTCGGAGTTTGAAATGAAATGAATATATTTGGTTTATGGCAATAGGCTCGCCCAGTACCTAAATATACCAGCGAACATAAGTACACCTCTGCCTAACCCTTCATGAAAATAGGCGTGATGGTATGTTATTATTATGTCATAAGCAGCTCTTTTACATACTTCTACTTTATTGCTTCCTATAATTTGCATGTAGGTAATACATATAAATACTAATAAAAAATGACCTCTGTTTTAGACAAGTCTTTTTAAATTAACTTATACCTCATACGAATACTATTGTCTTTAAAGTATTTTAAAGTCGTAATGGAACAAGGTATAGACGGCAATTTTATTCTGTAAATTACATATTTTTGCTTTTAATTAGGCTCCTATCGATTTTCGTGACATACCCATAGCGAAGTATTAATTTTATTTAAATTATATTTAAAATATGATGGACATAGTGTCAGGTTATTCTAGAAGGCCTATTGTGTTATTTCCTCCTATGATTTGTTTTGTTCCAAGGGATTTTCCTATCGATGGTTGTTATGAATAATATGGTTTATAATATTCCACGTTTATTGACCCCAATTTGGTAGAAAACAGATCCCTAATTTATTATAGTAATTTTAAACAGTTTAATGTTTTGTGTAGTTATATTTTGGGAATTGTGTATTCTCAACTACTTCTCATATATTATTGAAAACTTTTGATCAGAATTTGATCCCTAGCTTCAATGTTTGCTGTTCTTCACATACTATTTTTTCCCGAAGGTTTAGGCAGAGGTATAACTACTAATGAACACCCACAGTGCGTCGGTCAGGAAAAATTTAAACTCCAAGCTGCTACTGAGTATTTCCTAAACATACCCTGACCCTCAGATCAAATAAAAAGTTAAGATGGAACTTTGCGAACAAAGAAGTAAGGCCGCCTAAAACTACGCTTTACAATCTTGACAAGATAGAGACAGATAAGGCGTATTTAGTTTTGGTATACGTATGTGTGTGTAATTGTGTTTGTACAGGGCAAAGCGTAGCTTTAGCTGCCCTCACTTCTTTGTTCGCAAAGTTCCATCTTAACTGTTCATTTGATCTGAGCCCGCACCAGGATATATCGGGAACCCAGAACCTCTAGCGTAGCAGTCGCGCTAAAGACGACTAGACTAATGAGATAGTAGGTAAAAAATGCGGATTGATTGGGTAATAAGGATAATTAATATATAAATGAAATTCTTAGAATATTTTTTATGTTCTTGAGATGAGCTTGTGTAGCAATTAAGATATACTCGTTATTATTCAGTGTAGGTAAACTTAATGCTTGGGTATTTCTGAATGTTAAACCAATGATAATGTAATGGAGTTCGGGGTTCCTTTGATACCTACAAAATAATTATTAACGTAATGGGATCGTTCCAATCCAATCCAATCCAATAAGTGGTCGTGAGCACGGCTGCTGAGTGTGAGAGCCTGGGTTGGCTTCAGGATCGGCCAAAGTGTTGAGTACAGAATATAATAAAAGACTTATTTTTCACCTATTTATTAAATATAGCCCAGAACATGCTGGTAAATGCCGGCTGTTCTAATGTATATGTTCTAAGGAAATATAATAATAGGCAGTAATGTTGTTATTTTCCATGTAATAGGGGGTGAGCCTATTGCCATTAACCGGGCACAAACACAATAATTAATAAATGAAAATTGCGTTTGCACTGCAACTATCATATTATATGCTTTAATACCCATCTCGAAACTTAGAATTTTTTTTCTTTTAAATATCTGGAAATCTGTCGTTCAATCAGTAGCAAGTCCAGTTCTTAGTTACTCTGTCAGTCCAGGACTAAAAATTATCAAAGTAATAATTAATGTTCCTAAAATCGTAAATTTCGTCATAACTAATTCAACATCGTCATTAAGTGTGCACCGGTTCGCTGCCATTTCCTCAAAATAATGCGAAATGTCAAAGGTGCGCAGACGCATACATAATACATGTTAGTAAACAGATTCTACTATCAGTATGAAGCCGGCCGCCATGACGAGCGCACGTGTCGTTCAAATAATTGTAGTTCTAACTTTGTGTTTGGGACTTCAAGCAAAAGTGTATACGAGGTGTCAATTGACCCGTGAATTGCTGAAAAATAATTTTTCAAGGACTTTCCTCAGTAATTGTGAGTTATAAATTTTCTTTATACCGTCTAAGTGATCTGTAGATTACGTACTAAAATTAAATATTAAGTTGTGCATCCATAATGTAGATATTTACTAATTATAGATTTTGGCATAAACTTGATATCATGCTACGTAAAATTAAACAGTGTTGATACAGTTTAATGAACAATAAATCTATGCGAGTGATTATTCTTTATAGAATTCTATATAAAATAATAATGAAATTTCAAGATAACAAACTTCAAATTTGGCAAGTATAGGATCATTAAGGGGTGTAGGCATCAGTATTGGGAAAAAGGGATCAACCAAAGTAAAACACTATTTATTTATAAAGCATCAAAGAAACCGCCCCGAGGCACGGAACAATTGTTTTTCTGTAGTGTCTGTTGATAAATTGATCCTTGATGTATTAACTACCTCATTAGTCTAGTGGTCCCAATCGCGACTGCTACGCTAGAGGTCTTGGGTTCGAGGTCGAGCAAAGTGTTATTGAGTTTTTCTATGAAATTCTCAGTAGCAGCTCGGAGTCTGGATTTGTGCCCGGATGGCGATAGGCTCGCCCCCTATTACATGGGACCTAAACATATCGGAGAAGTGTGGGTGGACATTAGTAAACCTCTGCCTTACTCTTAGAGGAATACAGGCGTAAGGTATGTATGTATGTTGATGTATTAAATCCAATGTCAATGGAAAATAAAGACATAATGTAGGTACACGATGTTGGTGATGTCCTTCAAAAAGGGCAGATGCGTAGAAGTGCTCAGTACATATATTGTTGACAAGATGCATTCATGAAAGAGGACGAAGAACAATAATATATGTTTATTTATTTATTTACTTATTGCATACAATGCTTTTACAGGCATTCACTCAATACAATATGTAGTTAATTATGACATTTAAATTAATGACATACTTTAATGTAACTTTCTCAAATTCCGCCAACGTACCTATAGTTGAAAATATCTAATTCTTGCGATACCTATATGGTTAACGAAGGGTTTTTTTTAATAAATTTTAATGATTATGTTCGTGCGTATGACTGGCACATTTAACAACCTTCCTTGATATATTATAATCCATATAGGGGATCGCAATCTCTTACTTTTGACTTCTCATTACTCTAGTGCCTGTCAGTCAGTCTAGTTGTGCCAAGCACGACTGCTTCGGTGGGTTCTATTACCAGGTCGGGCAAAAGTGTTATTCAATTTTAAAATGAAATCCTCGGTATCAGTTTCGAGTGTGGATTTGTGTCCGGTTAATGGCAATACGCTCGCCTATTACATGAGTAAAAGTTAAGCCGATGGATATAATAATGACACTGATAAAGAGATTTGTTTCCTATCGGTAAAAGTAAAGCAAGTAGTAGATAACAATTTGATTTGTGATGATTCTCGTTCGTAAAATGTAAATGTCTTTGTTCTTTTTGACATGTAAATGACAGTGAAAGTTAATGCCACTTCATAATTTGCATAAGGTGAAGGTGTCCACTTGGCCTGCTAAATTCAAATTCCAATAGGTTTTTCGCCATTTGTAGGTTAATAAAAAGTAATTTAAAGGTTGATAAAAAAAATATTAGTACAAGTGTCGCGCTAGCATGTCTACATGCTAGCATGAATGGGTCGGCTCGTTCGGGGAAGTACTACCCTATCACAGAAAATCGACGTCAAGTAGCAGTATGCATACTGTTACGTTTCGAACAGTGAGTATGGAGCGCCGGAGACCCAATTCCTCCCCCAGTCCCCTCCTTCTCCTTTTCTGCTTCCCCTCTCTGTATTTAAATAGGCTCGGCAACGCATCTGCAACTCCTTTGGCATTCCAGATGTCACCGTCAAGTAGCCCGCCTGCTCGTTTGCCGAGTAATCCCAAAAAAAAATTGTGATGATATTAAAGTCACAACAAAGTAACAAGGTAGAGACAGAAAATACTATTTACGTTGATATGACGTCCAAATAAAATAAACGTAAGAAAGATATACGTCATATCTATGCAAAACCTACTTATCTATCCGTTCACATTCCCAATTGACAAAATTTTCCAATTTCGAGCTGTTTTGGTAGAAAGCCATAGATTTATTAACATCGCGATTGCTATTGTCATATTATATTGATTTATTTATATTTCATAGTTATAGGGTACCTGTTTTTCAGTATTTTGATGATGTATGCTGCAATATCACATCGGGTTTAGCCCCTAAGGATATTTGTATGTAAGGAATTATGTAAATAAATATGTTTCAAACTGCAATTTCTAACACGCTAAATAAAATTTAAATTTAGCGGGCCAGGCCCCCGTATCAGCCTTAACTTGAATATAGATGAAAAAAAAAACGTATTATCAATACTATTGATGCTTTATAGAACCCTTGTTGTGGCGAATGTTATTTATCTCATACTCTGACTATAGGTCTAGGGAAAGTAAGTTTTTAGTCGGTACTTAGTCCGATACACCCTTTTTTAATAGGTCGGATAATCCTCATGATTGTATTGTCCACCGCTCGGGGAGGCCGGCAGGCTAAGTCGAACTCGTACACACGGCTACACATCAAGCTATACAAGACCAGTTTACGCTGGCCTATTATAGTATAGGAAGCCTATACGATGCGAGATATTCATATTCATATTCTTTATTTGCAGTTCCACAATGTAAATTAGGTGGTAAACTTAAGTATAAAATGTATCATTATGGACCCTGTTTGGGCACAGCAAAGAAATCAGTTAAAATTAATCAGACTTACTGGCTAACGTTACACAATTTAAGTATTAAAGAATTACACATTTTTTTATTATTTTCATATCCTTTATAGATCAGCTTAAGCTGGATATGTATAGGTTGACCCTTCTTCCCTTCCCTTGTTCTATTTTATCACGAGCTCACGGCTATGGGGACCCTGCTGCTTCGCCAGACGATGTATCCGAATTTTTTGGGATACAAAAATATGGGATATGGGATACGGTTTACAGTAACAAAACTCCTCTACCCAACCCCGGAGACGCAGATGTGATGTTGTGTGGGGAAACCAGGTCACTAGGTACTACAAAGATACGTGCCAATCCATTCAAACATTTTACTTTTTCCCGGATCTGTGTGAGAATTACAACAGCAACAATTATGTACGGTTGTTTGTATGTGTGCGTGCATATAACTCAATGTATTATTAGTTGTACCTATTGTACTCTATCATTTGAGATCGCAAGTCATGATTGGTCAATGGGTTTTCCCTATACGAACATGGTTTTTGGGAGCTGTAATCAAGTGGTTTATATTCTAGTGTGAGATCTCAGATCAAATAAAAAGTTAAGATGGAACTTTGCGAACAAAGAAGTGAGGCCGGCCAAAACTACACCTTGCCGTGTACAACACACAATTACACGCACACGTGTATAAGTTAACTACGCCTTATCTTCTCAGTCGAGCTATCGAAAGCTCGACTGACAAAATAAGGCGTAGTTTCGGTATTGTTATATAGTGTAAAATTGTGTTAGTAAATGGCTAGGCGTAGTTTTATCCGGCCCCACTTCTTTGATCGCAAAGTTCCATCTTAACTTTTTATTTGATCTGAGTGTGTGTGAGATGTGCTACGTGGGTTTTTTATGACCGTGATGTCTGTCTAGTTTATTAGTCGTAGGCAATTTTAAACTAGTTTTATTTGTAAAACGTATGCTCATACATTTATTTAATGATACGCGGCTCGCACAATCGGTATTTATCAGTCACAAAATTTTGAATACCGTTGCAGAATTTAAACTTTAAAAACATTAATTCTCATGGAAATCATTATTTATGTATACGTCTTGGAGTGGAGGGGGGGGGGAGACTACTGCCATTAACCGGGAAAAAATCCAAACTTCGAGCTCCTTTCATAGAAAAACAAAAATAACACTGCTTGACTTGGGAATCGAACCCAAGATCTCTAGTGTAGCAGTCGCGCTTAGTACCACTTATGTGGCAGTTGTGGCTTAGAGTATATAAGCGTTTTCAAATATTGTCTAAGATCTAAATGTTATCATAACATAACATACCATCACGCCTGTATTCCCTTAAGGGTAAGGCAGAGGTGTACTATTGTACACCCACATTTTCACACAAATCCAGACTCCGAGCTGCTACTGAGAATTTTATAGAAAAACCCAATAACACTTTGCTCGACCTGGGGAACGAACCCAGGACCTCCGTCGTAGCTGTCGCGCTTAAGACCAATAATGAGGCAGTCAAGCTGAATGTTAAATTCTTGTTTATTAGTTAGGCGTTGGGGCAAAAACTACACTACCTACTGAACAGATTTAAATTTTGTTTTAACAGTAAGCAAGCATATTCTCTTGACCTTGACCTCTAATACTCTAAAAAAAGATGCGTTTAATTTTAATTTATCATGTTTTCTGCATGACAATACATTTAGATAAACATGATGACGGGTTAAACCACAGATAAATATAATAATTAATGTTCATTGTAAACTAAAAAACCCGACTAGATAAAATAGCAATAACGGAGGCTGATAAAGATACCGTGGGTTTTTAGGTCTTGGTGTCAGAACAGGGTCGATTGTGGAAGTATTCTTGTTCAAGATCAAGTTCAAAAGTTTATATTCAATACTTGATGGGGTTCGCAGTTTCTCTCGCGCAAATTCTACAATAAGTACAATCGCCAGCACATCAGGTTATACAAAACTATTAAATTTTTCTGAGTGATTTTAAACCAAAAGAGTTATGAGTATGAATGTGGACGGATGGAGGGGTAGAGGGAGACCAAAGAAAAGATGGATGGATTGTGTGAAGGTAGATATGATGGAAAAGGGATTGAATGATGAGATGACGACTAACAGGGATGAATGGAAGAAAAGGACAGGCTCCGCCGACCCCAAATAAATTGGGAAAGGGGCAGGAAGATGATCATAATTTTAAACCTTAAAGTGTAGATGATTAATTCAAAATCAACTGAGAAAATTTGACATTTTGTGATAACTTGATGTGCTGGCGACCGTACCTTAGTGTAGATGATTATACTCCATTTGGTTAGGTACTTAACTAAAGGTAAACAATAAAAATGGCGACGTTCAGAGCTGTTCAACCTTTTATTACAATGGTATCATATGAATTGGGAGTGAAATTAATAACAACACAACCAACAATCAATAAAACTAACGAACAAAAAGAATAATAACAAATTAACACCATTTGCGGCAAAAGAAACACAAAAACGAGCGAAAGTAAAGTAAATACAAACTGTTACTTAAGTCGCCTGGATACCCGACTAAGTATAATATTGGTTAATTATTTCGCTCCGCTTCCTCGCAGTACCACTTCTCAATTTTTTCGAGTTATCTAAAGTCTACTACGCAGAATTTTTTTTTGAATATCTGTATTTTTAGATTCGTTTTAATAGGCACATTGCAATACTTTTTCATATAATTATAAATTTTGATTTAATTAATTGTTTGCAAGCTTAAGAATAATAGTAACTATTTAATATTAAGCAAAGTAGTAAGATATGCTAGTATAAAAGGAGAATGTGATTTTGAGTTATTAAATAATTTATTTTGGTGACTTTTTATTTCAAAATGAAAAATGGCCCTATAAAAGAACCTTTTTTATGATTTGTTTACCTTTAGTTAAGTACCTAACCAAATGGAGTATAATTCAAAATCAACTGAGAAAATTTGACATTTTGTGATAACTTGATGTGCTGGCGACCGTATCACACATACTACCATGCCTGTATTTCACGAAGCGTAAGGCAGAGGTGTACTAATGTATACCCAGAGTTCGTCGGTATGTTAGGGAGGTCCCAAGTAATAAGGGGCGAACCTTTTGCCCTTAAATGGACAGAAATCCAGATTCCGAGCTGTACCTAACTTACAAAAAAATTCATAGCAAATCTCAGGAACACTTTGCTTGACCTAGGAATCGAACCCAGGACCTTTATCGTGGCGATAAGGCAACCTAAGGCAATAACTATACTTGCATTTTTCAACAATACCTGTCGCATTGGTGACGACGGACATTGGTGAAAAATACGAAGAGCATTGGTGAGAGGATTCTATAAAATATGGTCTTTGTCTACAAACTAAACACTTAATAATTTTAGCTGTATTAATATTTGTCAAGAGGTTAATTGTCTGAGATTGATAACAATGAGGGATTACTCATCTCATTTGCAAAGTAATTAGTAGGTACTCACCTGTAATTTATTACTAAATGAGATGTTAAGTACTGCTTACGTAGCTAATAGTGATGTCAGTCAGTTTTATTTGTTTTTTTTTAAGTCGCACTATTAAGTACTTGCTTTCCGCCCACGGCTTCGCCGGCGTGGTTTCTCGCCTTTTCTGCATTTTCATTTTTCCCGTTTTTGCAACATTTTTCATTTATGCTCCGCTTCTATTGGTCTTAGTGTGATGATATATAGCCTATAGCCTTCCTCGATAAATGGGCTATCTAACACTGAAAGCCATTTTCAAATCGGAACCGTAATTCCTGAGATTACGGCGTTCAAGTAAAGAAAGAAACAAACAAAGTCTACAGCTTTATAATATTACTAGCTTTCCGCCCACGGCTTCGCCCGCGTTGTTTCTCGGCTTTTCTGCATTTACATTTTTCCCGTTTGTGCAACATTTTTCATTTATGCTCCGCTTCTTTTGGTCTTAGTGTGATGATATATAGCCTATAGCCTTCCTCGATAAATGGGCTATCTAACACTGAAAGCACTTTTCAAATCGGACCCGTAGTTCCTGAGATTAGCGCGTTCAAGTAAACAAACAAACAAACTCTTCAGCTATATAATATGTATAGATAAGTATATAAGTATAGATTAGTATAGATATACTCGCATGATCGAGAGTCAGTCTGTGGATGAGTGGTGATGGTTAGGTGTGTGTGTGTATTGTGTAAAAACAAAAACAAAACAAAAAATAATATAAATAATAATAATAAGCCAATGGCTACAGCGTAGGTCTTCCACGCCGCATGCACGAGCTCGAATTAGCTTACTTAGCTACAAGCCAATCCATGCGTGGAATAGAATAGAGTATCGAAACAATTTCATTGGTATTACATTGTCACGAACATACCTAAGTCACGAGGTACTGATAAAGGTGACAAGACATAATGAATAGTAATCAACAATGCAATGTTGACAGGATGTTACGTTTACATTACATTTAAGAAGTGTAATTACCTGTCACCTGTAACAGAGAGAAAATATTAGGTGATGAACAGTTATTTACCGTTGATAAAATATTATGATACGCACGGCTACTTTACAAGCTATAGGTACAATTTAAGGTGGCCTCTTATTGTTTGGGAAGCCTATGCAATGCGAGATCAGCTTAAACTGGATGCGTATAGGTTGATCTATAGCCGGTGTGTACTAGCTGTAGTTACTCGTATCCCAAAGGACTTTATATAAAAACCTCGAATTCGGTTCAGCGGTTTAATTGTGAAAAGGAAATATACAGACAGACGAACAGACGGAACTACTACTAGCTTTCCGCCCGCGGCTTCGTCCGCGTAACCTATACGTTTCTTTTCATTTTACATAAATATAGTCTATGTCACTCAAGAACAATTTAGCTTTCTATTGGTAAAAGAATTTTCAAAATCGGTTTAGCAGATCCAGAGATTACCCCGTACAACGTCACAAACTCACAGCTTCACAAACTCACAAACTTTACCTCTTGATAATATAAGAACAGACTGGAGGAAAGTCTTCCAACCGGGCAAGTGCATTGCCTGGCGGGCCGCGGCTCAGTTAATGTTGGGTGGTTGTATAAGTATATAATGCTAGTCGCGCGTTAAATTTGCTTGCGCGATTCAGGATTTGTTTCGACGTATGTAGTTCCACGTATCCCGCTAGATGGCGCTACAACAATTTGATAATTTTATATTGTTAAATTTAATTTTATATGATTCCAGGGGTATGTCTAATAGAACAGGAAAGTGACAGAAACACATCTGCATTAGTCGTGAAGACTACCAGAAGAAAATACTATGGATTGTTTCAAGTAAGTGTTAAACAATATTGAATCTTTTCCCATCTACGTTAGGGTCCAGTCTTAATAGATGCGGCTGAATTTATATTTTACACAAAACGACTGCCATCAGACATTCGCAACTCAATTTCTGAGCAATAAAGATATCCTAAGGATAAGGTTGGTAGGATTTTCAGGCGTTTGTCTACCTGTATTATCATAAGAGGTTTACTACCACCAATGATTTAACGTGCCGAGAACAATGACTTAACGTGCCGGGACCAATGTCTTAACGTGCTCTTCATTGGTTACGATGGCATTGGTATATATAGTATTTCAAAACCAGACAGACAGTGTTATTCATAAAAATAAAACATGCCATCACGCTTGTATTTCCTGAAAGGTTAGTCAGAGGAGTACTTATGTACACTTATTTGGCGGTATGTTAAATTCAAACTTCGAGTTGCTACTGATCTCTAGCGCTTGTGACTACTAGACTAATGAGGCAGTATAAATATAAAAATATAATGTGTTTTGTCTCCTTTTCCTACCACAAAATATCACGTGTTAAAAACACACATTTTTGTTGTGGTAGGGCCACGCTGTTCGCAGCATGAATGGGCCGGCTCGACCGGGGAAGTACCACACTCTCGCAGAAGACCGACGTCCGAGTAGTAGCGTTTCGTTACTGCGCTTCGTTCGGTGAGCGAGAGGGCCGGAGGCCCAATTCCTCCCCCAATCCCCTTCCTTCTCCTTTTCTCCTTCCCCTCCCTTTCCCTAAATAGGCTCGGCAACGCATCTGCAACTCCTTTGGTTTTGCAGATGTCCATGGGCGGCGATGACTACTTACCATCAGGTAGCTCGCCTGCTCGTTTGCCGAGTTATCCCATAAAAAAAAAAAAAAAAAAAACACACTTAATCTAAGCTTTTAGTTGTGTGTTACTTTTTTGTTCTATGAATACGGCAGTTAGTTTGTAAGTATGATTTTGACCTTGGTTAATGTAACTAATTAAAATTTCAGATAGGAAGTGAATGGTGCAAGGAGGGCAAGAAAGGTGGGAAGTGTGACATTACATGCGAAGGTGAGCCCACAGACGAATAACTCACACATACAGTTAGAGTATGGAACTGAATCATTAATGATATTGATTCGTCCAATTTCAATTTACCGATTGGAATTCACCGATCTAGGCAATTGTATAAATTCATAGAATCTAGATTTTATAGGATAAAACAATTTAAAATTGACTATGTATCAATTTATTATATTAAAATGGAACAAGAAAAATTAAATAATTTAAAAAAATATTAATTTTTTAGTGAAAGAAAAATTCAGTGTCCCTCATCTTAAGTGGTTTCGGTAGCTCGGACGCAGATTCACACCCTGCCTGAGGCCGAATTTTTCTTTCACTATAAACTTCATCATCATTATCATCATCAGTCTTTAGGAGTCCACTGCTGGACGTAGGCCTCCCCTAATGTGCGCCATTTCACCCTGTCCGACGACAAACTTCATAATCTGGGTGAATATTTCGCATTACCTATTTAATGCTAAATATAGTGAAATAAAGCACGGACATGATTTATTTTTGTCTAAATTTGTAAGCTAAAAACCAGGGAGTCTATTTGACACCAATAAATGTGTTTAACACAAAAAATAATATATGTATTTTGAAAAAACAAAAACTGCTTAGTTTATTAAAAATCTTATATAAACTTTTTAATTTAATAAATTTAAGATCATATCGTGCCTATTTGGTTAGTATTTATTCTTCTTAGTACTAATCATGATGTAAATTATATTTTATAGACTATATTTCATTTTTCTCATATCCACAGCTTTGCTAGACGAAGATATAAAGGACGATGGCGTATGCGCCACAAAGGTGTTTGAACTGGAAGGCTTCAAGTACTGGTCGAAGTGGACGGCCAGATGCAAGGGACAGTCCCTACCTGATATTGATAAGTAAGTCCTTCGTTATCATCATCATCGTCAACCCATTAAATTGTCCCACTGCTGGGCACGGGTCTCCTCTCAGAAAGAGAGGGATTAGGCTGTAGTCCACCACGCTAGCCTACTGCGGCTTGGCCGACACACGCCGTCAAGAAAATCTATCAAGCATGCAGGTTTCCTCACGATGTTTTCCTTCACCGTTTAAGCGCGTGATAATTAATTTATTAATACGCACATAACCTCGAAAAGTCTTATTAATATAAATTTTAAACCCCTGATGTACACACAGCTACACATCAAGCTATATAAAACCAGTTAAGACTGACCTCCCATTGTAAAGGTTTTCCGCACAATTCAAGGCTAGCCTATACTGGTTTTGTATTGCTTGATGTGTAGCCGGTCGTACTTACCGGAGGTGTGCAGCTTTGATCTCTGCCTGAGGCCGAATTTTTCTTTCACTAGAAAATTCATATCTTTATGGATATTCCGCATTATTTATTGCTAAAATATAATAAGAAGTAACCAGTAAAAAGGTAAGGCAACATCGTTCAACATTGAACTAACTGTTAAGTAAGTCGTGTTGGTTGAAAGACATAGTACCTAATGGTACAAAACAGATAGGTACAGAAGTCAATCATATGTATGTAGGTAGGTACTACTACTGCGGTCGCCAAGCGTAGGAATAAAAAGTCATTCCTACGCTTGGCGGCCGCGGTGGGGAGTTTGTTACCCCAGCAAAATACTAGGAAGCGGTGAAGTGTGGGCGTTTTGGGGAATGTTAGCAAAATAATGTTCAAAAAGCATTACCTAGTAATGAAATGAAATGAAATGAAATGAAATGATGAAATGAAATGATATTTATTTCTGTAAATAGATCTTTTAAGACACTTTTACAAGTCGTTTTTTTTTACATATTTTTTTAACTAGATGGCGTCGACGTTTCCTATCTGACGACCTCTGAGAAGAAACGTCGAAACAAACTCAGAGAATCGTGGTCTCTTTTAAAGTCCAGACAATAGTTATATTATATGCGAGTTCAATGTAGGGCAAAATCTGAACAGGCCTTTTGAAGAAAGAACCATACCAGCTTTGAGTTGACCTGTCCTAACTGACGGAACGCATACATCAGTCATCGTGTAGCTCAACCATTTTTTAGGGAGCCCAACGACCCGACGCACAACGATACCAGATCAGCAAGACATTTGCGTAGGTCATGGGAAATACTCAAAACTTTCAGAAATCTTTAATATAAATAAATGTTATACGAGTTAAAACCGACATAGTACTCACATTTACATTTTGTATGGTACAGTGTATATTAATAATAATACTATGCATGGTAACTAGTAGTCTATCTTGAATAAATGATTTTGATTTTGAGATAGTGCGAAAAGACTCATAACCAGTATATCCTCAACCGAAGGAATCGGATTACGAAGGTCTGATGGCAAATCTCGAAATCAATCAATTGCCTCGGCGACCGAGCTTGCCACTATAATAAATTGATAAGACAGCATTGTATAGCAACATGATTATTAGCTAGTAAATAGTAACGAGTATTTTAATTATTACATAGTAACAAATGGCGCCGTAGTACACGCAATGGTTTTAGGGTTGTGTAGTTCAACAAGAAAATCTTGTTAATCATTTTTATTTCTATTTTTAACCCCCGACGCAAACACGACGGGGTGTTATAAGTTTCACTTATCTGTGTGTGTGTCTGTGGCATCGTAGCTCCCGAATGGATGAACTGATTTTGAGTTAGTTTCTTTTGTTTGAAAGGTGAATTAGTCGGAAGTGTTCTATGTTTGATGAAAAACATTCGGGATATAATGCAATTGTCAGGGTTTTTTTTAATTAAGTAGTTATTATTTGTTAATTTAAGTAGGTTGATAGTCGACCGCCACATTTTCTGTTATAAAACCTATAAGTAATCATTCTTACTTTAACTTAAGTATGCACAAATAGATCAGCATAATCAGAAGAAAGCGTAATCAGCTCACGTACACGATTTTAAAGACTTTAGTTGTATTAAAAAGAAAAGCGCGGTCAAGGCCGAACCATAAATAGGTCGTGGATGATTTGGATGCGTACCGCGAAGGCAGGTTCGAGGTGGTATAGGAAAATAGTAGGTACGCACGGTTATACGCTGAGCGATACAAATCCAGGGCCCCTAGACAATGTCACATCTTCATTATCGATGACGAAGAAGAAATGTATGGATTTGACATACATAGAAATATATAGAAATATTATTGATATATATAGAAATGTAACATTGTCTAGGCCCCCAGTTTACGCTGGCCTCTTAATGTATGGAAAGACTATACAATGCGAGATCAGCTTTAACTGGAAAGAAAGTTTAACCTGTAGCCGTGTGTGTGTACCCGGAATGACTTCGGGGAGGCTTTGCTTACTTGTTCGCTGGTATATTTAAGTCTCATGTAATAGGAGGCGAACTTATTGCCATTAACTGGACACAAATCCAAACTCAGTTGCCGAGGAGTTGATAGAAAAACTCAATAAAACTTTTCTCGATCCTGGAATTGAAACCAGAACGTCTAGTGTAGTAGTCGCGCTTGGAACCACTAGAATATTGAGGCAGTCCAAACGACAAATGACAAATGCTTAAAAATATTGTGATTAATTTTTTGGTTTACTTAACAAAATGTTACCAATAAAATTAATAATGACTACGGAACACTTCGCGCATAGCTACTACGCACTTGGCAGGTCTTATTTATGTTCGTAATCACTCAAAGCTCGACTATTTACTGTAAGTAAATATTAAATAACATAGGCGTCTGACCCAGAAGACAAATGTTTACTTAAATTTGTTCCATCTTTGCTCAAGGCGCCGTTTGCGTAAAAGCGAATATATTTATGTTTTTTTTTTGTTGGCGAGCGGCAATTGCAGGCTAAAGCGTTGTACAGCCTGTTAGTCTCAATTGTCCAGTAATTTCCATCTTAATCTGTCAATCTGCATTCGTTTAGCGGAAAAATAGAATTAAGATGCAGTCAGTCCTAAAAATGAGGGCTAGGGCAGCATGGTGAACTATAGCCTAATAGCTGTCATTCTGAGAGGGAACCCGTGACCAGCTGTGAAAAGCCTGGAAACTAACCGCAACATAGACTATGAATATAAGTCCGATGTATAATAAAAAGGAATATATTTAAGTTTATATGTTACTCTTAAATAAATATTAATGCTTCGCTTGGGTTAGTACACAGCGTAAAAACCAATGCATTTATTTGATGATATCGCATTGAGGAAAATATTTTAATTTCTCATTCATATAAAACATGCTTGTTTACATTGAATTTATTTAAATGCTGCTCCTTTGTAAGTATGTATATAATTTGTCAGAGGCAGCATCGATTTGGCTTATAAAAAAAATACCGATTAAGGTTTTATATGACCCGTCAATGCAAAATATACAACACTTAGATTATTTTCTGAGAAATTGTTTTTTTTTTACATAGGAAAACGTTTGTTCGGTACAAATGTTGCCTTATTACCTGTCAAGTTAGTTGTAAAAAAAGCATGCGTATATTATTGAAATGCGACGTCTTCAAGGATATTTAAACCGTCTACGCCGTCTCGCGTCCGAAGAAAAAATCGCTATGTCTATTGAAAGATATAATTATGGTACAAGGAGGGCCCTCTTCCTTCTCAAGCCTGCAATAGAAAAAAAAGAGCGCTAGACATCGACTCAATTGGTATAAAGTAATAAACTTCCCCCTATTACATGGGACCTAAACATATCTACTGACAAACCGTGGGTATTCATTAATACACTTCTGCATAAACTCCCAACTTAAAAACTGTAGTAAATTTGATCCCAACTAGTTGAAAAGACCCTAAGGTACAGCTTGACCTCTCTGTTGCATGCAGATCCATAAACGGAAGAGTTTGTTTCACTGTTGGTTTTATACTTAATTATTTTTTATTTTCATCCACGGGAGCAAAGCCACGGGCAAAAGCTATTATGACAATAATAATTTATTTATTTGTACATAAAAACTAGTACAGTATAATGTATTGACTTATGATAATATTGTACAACGGTGACATGCTAAAAGTCGAACGTCTGACTTCTAAACTAGACAAGAAGCCTATATCTTAAAAGCCAATATTAATCAACATTAGAATAACACAACTCGCTGCTGTGCTTCGATAACGCATTATCTTGAAAAATACAATTTTACAGTAGCCTATGTTTTACTTTCATAAACGATTAATTTACCAAAATAATTTGTTTTCTTACATAATTTTAGATTTAGTATAGATATAGTTACATAACTAAGCTTTCTGAAATAATAAGATTTATAATAATTAAATTGCATTAAAATGGCATCTTAAAAAGTGAGTATTCGTGACTTGTGAAGTTATTGAAGTAAAGAAGCGAAGTACTGATGTAATAAATCTATTTAAATAGATATTATAAAGTTAACATTGTTTTTTCTAGGTGTCCAGACTGGGTGCATCCTCCACCAAACAGAGCTTCGCCACCACGTGACAAAAGAACAGCGAGAGGCAAACGTAACATCAGGAGATTCACCAGAAGAGCAATATTTTTGAACCAACTTATTTAGGCTGTGGTGGATATTATTATGTTAGGCTTAGATTTGTTAATCATCCTTCAGGGATCGGACGGCATTTGTTTACGATCATTAAGATGCAATGGTGTCTTTTCTGTTAAATTTCCAAGATTTATTGCAAAAATGGCTCAATACTATCCATTAGGCCATTGTTTCCTAACCTGTGGTCTGCGGACCCCTGGGGGTCCGCGAGCATATGTGTGGGGGGTCCGCGGTCCCAATACTAAAATATAATATTGTCCGAAAATTGCACCTTTTTTTCACTCAGGGGTCCTTGGTATTATGCTTGGCTTATCAAGCATAATGCTTGATTTCCTTGGGGGTCCGCGGCTGAAAAAGGTTAGGAACCGCTGCATCAGGCAATAGTGTAAATAGAGTAAGATATTCTAAATTTAAAGGCGAGCAACGCTAACATAAAACAGACATAATTCTGATACACTAAGAAACCGTTAAAAATATAATTCCAATCCAGTCTCAATGTATAATAATGTTAGTGTTTTAAATTAGGAATGAATGAATAATTTAATAAAAGGTATTGTAATTAACTGCCTTGTTAGTCTAGTAGTCCCGGGTGCGACTGCTACGCTTAGAGGTCCTGGGTTTGATTCCCAGGTCGAGTAAAGTCAGAAGTGTCATTTTTAAGTCATTTAATAGTGACATTGCAAGTGTCTTTTACGTCTTTTGTGTCTATTTGCAGAAATAAATAGAATTTATTAGTTATTCGACGGCATTGAGTGTCTATACATCTATAAATATGATAAAATAGTAATTGGCCGATAAGTGCATAGGTAGCTACATAAAAAAATGTTAAATTTTTTGTATGATTGTACATAATGTACTCGCATCACAAAAAAACTACTGCAAGGAATAGGATGCGGTTTACACAGCTGTATTGCTGAAGACCTGACTTAAAATCGTAGGTATGTTTCATCTTGATACACAGCCTAGAAATAAAGTTGTATAAGCAGCAGGAATATTACCTATATTGACAGACTATCAAACAATGTTGTATTTTTTCCTTTCATCGGCTATTACTGCAAGCTGAACCACCCGTATTTCCTCGCTATAGTGCTTATTTTTGTAGTTCCAATAGCTTGACGTGATATCGGTGTCCATGTATGATCACAGAAGTTTATGATTATAATAGGTATTAAGTAACCTTTCAAGGATTTAAAATTGGGTGATACCAGATAATAAGGTATGATGTTAGGGTGATACTGTTGGCTGATAGATATGGAATATGGAATAGATAAAAAAAAAGATGTACTGCGCTGGTATAAAGACAGAATGGTATAATGACCAGAGAATAAAATGTATAAACAAACGTAGTTAGCGCATAAACATTACTCAGTACATTTCCCTATTGAAACTACACAAAATTTGTAAAATGAAACGCATTTATATTGTTATTATACTACAATAAATTATGTTATTTTTTAGATTGTTTCTTTGTCATGTTAATTTAAGCAGATGTTTATTAAATTTGGCTTATATTAAGGCAAATCCAAAAGGGAGGGTTATGATTTTAGCAGCCATATGTATATTTGTACTGATGCAGCGCTGATCCAGCCAGCAGTCGTGCTTACTTCGGGAAATTCATATAAGTAGGTATGTTTAAGTAAAACTGCACAGGCTACGGGAACAAATTGTCATTCCTTCGTGAGCAAGATGTGTTGATTTGAACACAGTATATTGTCTATTAAAAAGTAAATCGTAAAGTAATAATAAGAATATTTTCTTATTTTATGCTTTTCGTAATCGGTTTTTATACATTATTAGTTTGGTTTTTATTGAAGTCAAAAAATGGCAAAGAAAATTGCATCGTTTTGTAAAAGTCACACATTTTGTAGTAGCACAAAAAGCAAATTTAAAAAAATCCACGAATATGATTTTCCGCTTAATAAAATAATGTTGTCTAAAACAGTTTCCGAAGTCGGTGGCTAAAACAAAAGAACCACTCAAATTGAAGTCACCGACTTCCGAAACTGTTTTAGACATAAAAATATTATATTATTTTTTGAAGGCGGTAAACCGCCTTCAAAAAAATTGGCGGCCCGCCGCCTTTGAAAACTTGTCAAAAGTTAATTTATATTTTATTTAAATCTACCCGCGTTCTTTTTGATTATCTTATACGGAGCTATACTGGGTTGAGTGCAAATTTGATACAGTTTGTTCGAAATAAGTAAGCCGATCGGAAGTTAGCCGTTTCGAACTACCGCAGTGATAAAATCGTTTAATTAAGTGTTGAAATACATAAATATCGAAATTAGTATACAAAATCATTAGAAATGTGAAACATTTATACGACTAATTATCTTTACACCGATTCTTTCTATTAAAATTTACCACTTCTAAACCACTTGCAGACAACTTCCGATCGGCTTACTTATTTCGAACAAACTGTACATATAATAATCTGTGGTGCAAATAGAACCGTCGTGGACTGTGGTCGTTTGCCATTTGGAAAAATCCGTGTACCTAACAGTGAATAAATATTTGGATATTGCGCACGCGTGGATTGTGGACCCTATTTTATTTTTTTCCGCGGATTTATTGCGCATAATCCTCAGTGTTGTTTGAGGAATTACTTATTTATTTATTTCTTGTTTTACTTCTGTGTTTATTTGTGTTACTTGTGTTAATTTAGTAAACCTTAATGGTACCTGGCCCGAGAACAATAGTTTTTAATTGTGTTTGTGATTTTGTTACTGTGTTTAATGATAGTTAAGTGGTTGTAGAAATATCTGAGCGGCTGCATGATGCTGTTTCCTGGTTTCTAGGATTTATTTGTGAGTACTTTCCCATCATTCTTAGAAATTAAAACCGAGTTCAAATAAAGGGAAAGGTTCTAAATTCATTTATTCTTTTTTGTGATACCTTAGAAAAGAATTAGTGGAAAATCTTTTTTGTTTGGAAGGGTATAGTTTCCGAAGGATCCCATATAATTTGGGAAGATTTGTGATCATTCCAAATTTAAATAACAAAAAAGTAAAACCACCTTCAATAAAAAAATAAACACTTTCGGAAGTCAGTGGCGAAAATTAAAGATCCAACTAAAATCGAATTTAAATGACAATTGGAATTGGCAGTATAATGAGAGTCCAACAACCAATTTGACCGTTAACCTGCTAAGTCTGTACTAGGCGATTGCTGCTTTATGTAACATTGTCTACAATAATTTCAAGTATTACATACTTGGTTAAGAATTTCACTTAACATGAATAATCTTGCCCTTCATTCCAAACTGAATAACATAACATACTACGATGCCTGTATTCCCCGAAGGGTTAGGCAGAGGTGTACCTAAGGTCCCATGTAATAAATAAAAAGGGGTCCTAAGCGCGACTGCTACGCTAGAGGTCCTGGGTTCGAGCAAATCGAGCAGTGTTATTGGGTTTTTCTATGAAATTCTCAGTAGCAGCTCGGAATCTAGTTTTTTTTTTTTAAAAAAAAAGCTTACTAGCCATGTGGGTCGCACATTACTAGTAATCTTGTTAACCCCTCGTACTAAGCTAAATGCTTGTATTACGAGTGGGTTCACGTCGGTAGTGCAATAGGTGAGTTTCGAACCGGCAACCACATGATCGCAAGTCCGACGCCCTAGCCATTAGGCTACCGCCGCTTCACGGATTTGTGCCCGTCTAATGACAATAAGCTCGCCCCCTATTACATGGGACCTAAACATACCGGCGAAATATAGGTGTACATTAGTACCTACCCCCCTGCCTAATCTTTCGAGGAATAGAGTCGTGATGTTTTGTAAAGAGGAAAGATTTCTATGTTTGCTTGTATTAATAATTTATTATCACGCGCTTAAACGATGAAGGTAAACACCGTGAGAACTGCAAACCCGCAGTACCTCAGTAGGCTAGCGTGGTGGACTATAGCCTAATCCTTCTCATTCTCTTCCAGTAGTTATTAGATTGCAAACGAAATCAAAACTCTATTGTCTTGTCTACTGGAGTTATTAAACTAGTTTCATTAAATTAGAATTCTACCTTTTTTTTTCCAAAACGGCATTAACACGACACAGTCCTTAAATTGTAAGCATAAATTTCATTGGCAAACACAATTTAGTCAAACATGCAAACACATGCTTGCAAAATGCGGGGTTATGAAATACACGACGGTTTATGAAGAGTTTTACCGTGAAAGCTTCTTATTATTTATTCAAAAACATCCCTTACGCAGCTTATGTAGGGTTTTTAATAACCCTCCTTGTGTCAAAATGTGTTAAATTTAATGTATTTTTCTTTTTGCGAAGCTATAAAAATATGAAGGCGACTTTTGCGCTTTGAATATACTCGGTTGAGACACCTGACATCTGATCATAGTTCTATAAATTTTCAGCAAGCAAAATTAAAAAATAAACCATGTTCTTATAATATCAAACATAACATACCATCACGCCTGTATTGCCCGAAGGGTTAATCATCAGAGGTGTACTAATGTACACCCACATTTCGCGCGGTATGTTTAGGTCCCAGGTAATAAGGGGAGAGCGTACTGCCATTCATCATCATCAGCCCAAACTCGTCCACTGCTGGATGTAGGCCTCCCCTAGTGAACGCCACAAAGCCCGATTGCAATTAATCGGGCACAAATCCAGACTCCGAGCTGCTATTTAGAATTTCATAGAAAAATCCAATAACAATGCTCGACCTGGGGATGGAACCCGGGACCTCTAGCGTAACACCATTAGACTAATGAGGCAGTCTATCTATGTTCTTGTACTATCACTGAAATATATCAAATTTCGAATCGTTTAGACGAAGGTAGGAGAAAGTTGCCTGTGCCTCTTGCATTTATGAAGTTTTCAGGCAACGATAATTTAAATACCTTGTAACCTCTTTTGAAGTTACTCTACCCTCACTTATGTGGTTTCACTAGCTCACCAAACAACCGTTGTGTCCCTAATATATTGCGTTGACGTCGAAAATTGCGTAACATTAACGGAATCGAATCAATTTGAACTCGAAATTCGTTAATTAAAACAGTTTCTCGCGGAACGCTAATTACTAAACGATAATATCGTAGTGATCCATTTCGTTTAACGGGTTAAGGGCGGTTTCGAATTAAAGTTTTAGAGATTAATGTAAATTTAGAAACAGTGATATCCTAGTTGTGATAAGATTATTGGACTGCGAAGTCAAACGACTCGACTTCGAATGTAAAGCACTAACTTCTGACCTTTCAAAGTCATTCCACTTTAACGGTGAAGGAAAAAATACTGAGGTATCCTGAGGCATCTTGTATGAAGTCTACCAACCAAGAGAAAGCTAGCGTGGTTGAGTATATTCTAATCCTTCTCAATCTGATTGGAGACCTGTGCCCAGCAATGAAATGGAATAGTGTAATTACGTTAAAGATGAGTGTAAAAACTTTAGTCAGTTTTTAGTTTACAGTTTTTGAAGTAGGCTAGCGTAGTGGACTAATAGCCTCATCCCTCTCAATCTTAGAGGAGACGTGTGAACAGCATTGGAATAAAACACTAAATTATGTTGATGATGGACGTATTCTGCTGCGTTTCGTACGGTGAGTATGGAGCGCCGGAGGCCAAATTCCTGCCTCAGTCCCCTTCCTTGTCCTTTCTCCTTCTTCCCCTCCCTTCTCCTTAAATAGGCGCAACGCATTTGCAACTCCTTTGGTATTGCAGATGTCCTTGGGCGGTGGTGACTACTTACCATCAGATAGCTCGCCTGCTCATTTGCCGAGTAATCCCACAAAAAAAAGCATCGGGTTGATAATGGTAATGTTAAATGAAAGCAAACGCTTCCACAAAAAAACTAGTATCCAGGTATCCAGCATCTGTTTGACACCACTATGTACGATATCTTTTTACTTGATATACTATCTTGTTACGGACTAGAGGGCGCCACATTCAATACAATATCCAACTAAATACAAATCTTGTAGGACCAAGCTATTGTAATATTTTGTTTTGTCTACCATATGCTACAGCATATTAAAATTGGCTACGTAATTGAAAGCGATGTAAGCGGGTAAGCCTTTAAATTTTGACTATCTACTGAAGGCAGATATTAATGTAATATGACTTTTGTGGGAAGCGACTGTACTGGATTTGTTTGCCTTTACTTTGAGAGTTTATAAAAATATACCTTATATTGAAACATTAGACATTTAATACCTATGACTTTCTTATTGGTCCCAATCGCGACTGCTACGCTAGAGGTCTTGGGTTCGATCTCCAGGTCGAGCAGTGTTATTTGGGTTTTTCTGTGAAATTCTCAGTAGCAGCCTAAATTTTTGTCCGGTTAATGGCAATAGGCTCGCCCCCTATTAGGTACGTGACACCTAAACATACCGGCGAATGAAAGTGTACATTTAGTACAACGTCCTGTGCATAACCCTTCGGTGAATACAGGCGTAATGGTATGTTATGTATGTTTAAGATAACATTTCCTTTATGACCACTAAGTGTAATTCAACCCCTATTGATTTCCTTTGAACACAAAAAAACGGAGTAACGAGATTAATCATGTAATTATCATGGAAAGTAAATTTTTCAGAAAATATCAGCAACCCCTTGATTGGTATTAAAGTCAAAATATATTCAGAATTTATTTATGTATGGCCTTAATTATTCCCTTATAAACTCGATACGCTTGATAATACCTATAAAAATAATGTATAGCAAAATTAAATGAATAAACAACTGCTGAAATAAAGTAGCGATGAGACGAGTCATATTTTTTGCAATTCGAATCATTCGAATCAAAGAGCTTGTTGATTCGAATCATGATTCGAGTTGATTCGAATCGGTCGTATTCAGCGAATCGCAGAGGAGCGAGTTGGTCCTTGTACACGAAACACAACGAATTTACAGCGAGTCGCAGGATATGTTTGTCTCACTTCAACTCGTAGAATCGCAGCTCACTGTCTCACTTTGTTCCTGGCGGAGCGACGGCGACGCAGCGAATCAGCTCCAGTCTCCAGCTATTCGAGCCGCCGAGTTAAACGCGTGCCTCGCTTGCACGGCGAATGCTTAAAGCGAATCAACTCGGTTTATTAGGCCTTTCGAATGAGCGAGTTCAAAGGCAGATTCGAGTTACTAGAATTAAATTCATTCGAATCGTCCATCGCTACGTCGAGAAGTGGAGCCGTCGATAAGTCGTTGGCTCGCTACATGACGACGAACAACTTCATTCGACCGATCGAATCAATTCGAATCATGAGAAATGCAACTGATTCGCATGATTCGTAATTCGAGTGATTCGTATGATATGTTTGTCTCACTTGAATTCGTAGAAACGCAGCTATTCGCTGTCTCACTTGTTCCCGACGGAGCGGCGCGGCGCAGCGAATCAGAGTCAGTCACCAGCTATTCGAGCCACCGAGTTACTAAGTGACGTTGTGAGCTCGTGACGCACGACGAATGGATAAAACGAATCAACTCGGTCTCTTAAAATGGCGATTCGAATAAGCGAGTTCAAAGGCTGATTCGAGTTATTCGAATCAAATGATTCGAATCGCCCATCGCTAAAATAAAGAGCTAAAAGTCACCAATGATTATAAAAAACAATTTAAATCTCGTAATTTGGTAAAGTAATAAAAAGAAAGGTTACCCCAGAATAAATCTTTCTTCATTATAATAATTATTAATACATTTCCTTTGGGAACTAACCAGTCTATCGCTACAGGATCATAAACTTCAACACCCCTCCAACTTAAATCTAAAGATAAAGATCTGTAACACCATATTTTTTCACCCCTGCTACCGATAGAATTACGTCACTAATTGAAACAAATGTGGGGTTTGAGATAGTATCAAAGACCGCTTGAATCAGAGGTTGTGAACCTTTCTACAACTGTTTACAAAGTGATACAATATCCTAATATTATGTGAATGTTTTATAATGTTATTGTCCATGACAGGATCGCTAAGAATATAAGACTTGCCCTGTGCATTCCCCGTATGAAACGTGAATTGTAAAATAAGACCGCTTGAATCAGAGGTTGTAAACCTTTTGGTAACTGATTACAAAGTAATATATTTGCCCAATGTAGTGTGAATATTTTTGTCCATGACAGGATTATTAAGAATATGAAACTTATTTAGCCAGAAACGCGAATTGAAATAATTCCCGAAAAAAAAAAACATTTAAAATAAAGTTATTTTATTTTATTCGACTGCGGGCAGGATTCAAACCTGCGTCTTCTGGTTAAGTACACCAGACGTTAAGACCGCTAAGCCACTGCGAGTCCCACCCGCCAGTTCAAAATTTTCCTTTACATTTTTAATTTATGTCTTTCAGGTGACATTTAAAATATCCTAATTTGTTTTAAATACCCACTAAAACTATTATCATTAAGCTCTTCGCTGAGTAAGTAAGCCAGGATTTTTTTATTTTGTTTTCGAAAGATATAAATTAGTAAACTATTTACATACTCGCATCCCCTTTGGGAAGTATGCCATAGGTTCAACCCGAGGTTAAACAATCTTTAGCTAAACTTCTTGGACACTGGCGGTTGTTAGCAAAGAACTGTTATTAGAAAACTTTGTGACCTAGTTTTTGGTCGCGTTGGCTTTTGAACTATCTTAGCAAGAACTAATAATTGAGAATCTACACCGCAACTGTGAGTAAGAAAAGTAGGGTTAGTTTGTTCAATTAAGGAGTAAATGAAACTTTGTACGGCGTAGAAAGTGTCTGGGTACTTGAAGAATATGATATACGATTGCGAATTTGTCCGCGAGGGATTTTAATTAAAGGTATTTTAGTTGAGTGTGTTTAACTACTTTAAACTTAGGTACTTCTAATAGTTATTTACTTATATAAGAATAGATCTTAAGTCGATAAAGAAGATAACATTGACGATAATCTTAAATGTGTGAACGTTGATAAAATTTTCAATCATAAAGATTCTAACAAAATATACAAACACGTCATCCATATAACTCTTTTGTAATTCTGGAAAAATGAAAGCAAATTAAGAAAAATCCGACCGATGCGTCTTTATTTCTTTGTATAAATATTCAGATTCTGCAAAGATTCAAAAATATTGATCCCACAACCACCATAACGTGAATAACAAGATTCAATTTTCATATTTTAGAGGTTGCACCGTGGCGAATGTAAGTGCTATGCCACTGCCAAACTTGCAATGGAACAGCTAGGAAATACATACAGAAAGCTTTAGAGTGGAATATTATGTTTTTTTTTTGTTAAAAGGACAGAATTTAAAGAATGACAATACACAAGATACAAATTTAATTATCACGCGCAAATACCGTGAAAGAAAACATGACGAGGAAACATGCATGCCTGGGAGATTTTCGACGGTGCGTGAAGTCTGCCAACCTGCACTAAGCCAACGTGGTAGACTGTAGCCTAATCCCTCTCATTACGAGAGAAGACCCGTTCCCAGCAGTGTGACAATATGGGTTGGTATAGTAAATATTCAGGACCAGACTAAACCGTTGTAAATGAAGGCCTACTTTGCTGTTTTACTTTGCTTTTGAATGGCAGATGTCCACAATTCACATTTGCCGCCGAAAGCTTGAAAACTTGGACATAGAGATTTGATCCAGGCAGGATGAATTGCTATACGCTATGTCAACATGAAAAAAGAAAGCGCTGTAGAGATTACTCGTAACACAGAATGAGGAACCTTCAATGCTGAGTCAGTGTATTGGATTAACTACCGGAGAATCCCAAAATTAGTTCGCTTTCAGTTTATTTTTCCGTTGGCACATTTTTTGTTAAAGTTAAATTTAATATAAACCTAAAGTCACCTCTAAATAAATCTACAAGAGAGTGGTCTTTGCTACACACAAAAAAAATATAAGTATGTGGGACAAGACTCTCCTAATTAAAACAAAAACTCATTATAGCAGAAATACGGTTGGGAAATCCAAACTCCGTTATATTACCAATCCGAAATGAACCGTTAACAAACTGACAAGGATTAAATTTTTCTTCCCATTCCACGCTTTTTACGAACCTCTTTGTCACCCAATATTCTTATGAAGTCACTCTCTGTTAAGCCATTATGGACCTTCTTTCTTGGTTCTTACGGTCCTTACAAGTAAAAATCGGTGTCTTTTTGTTCTAAGACTGAAAACGCCTCGCTTCGAGAGTAGAAAATCTAAAGTAAGATGACCTCCCCTGTCAGCAGCACTTCTTCAGTCACAGAATTTTTAGAAGGGCTGTGATGCTAAGGTGGAGTTCTTTTTATATTGGTCAACATGCTTCTATACGTTCCCTGGCGGTACTTAAGCAAATACTAGCAGTTAACTTTTATGGAACTATTACATACATTCAATCTCATAAAGTTATGTTTGCATTTCTTAGGTCCCAAACTTTAGGATCTGTTTTGACTTCCAAAATAGTTATTAGGTTATTGAAGTTTTCTATTATTTCTTATTAAGAAAATTGTATTTTCTTTGTTTTGTTGGTAGTGGAAATGATTTCATATGAATATGCTTTTAGCAGAAATGAATCGACTGGGTTTATTCGTTCATTCGCATACATTACATTGGAGACCTGTTCTTAGTAATGACCTATTTACTTTGTTTATGATCTTATTTTTGCTGCGCTGTATTATTTCTTATTATATCGCCTCTTATCTTTGCTTCTTAACCTAACAAGTAGTTTTTGATGATCCTAATAAATATAATTAGGTTAGTTTTGTTCAACTTTTAGTCGTTTCCTTTAATCGACAGAACAACTTGCGGGTATTACAGCAAGTAGTTAATTCTTATCTCATTTATTTTCTTTATGTGTTAGCATTATGCTTACCTTGTTTTTAGATATGTACACTATGTTAAAAAAGTCAGGTTAAAACCTCATTATTAGAACTACGGAGATAATGCAAAGACACTACAAGAAGATCGGCGATGTCACTGTGTAGTTAGTGATCGTAGTTGCATGAGCTTTATCGATATAATATTTTCTATCTCGATTTTTAAATCGATTTTGCTTTGTATCTTTATCATTGTCACCAACTGGGATATGAAAATTTTATCGCAAAGAAACACGATTAAAACTAATCGAATTTTAATAAAGATTGTAAAAATGTAAATATCTAAAGCGACGCTACCGGAATCACGGTATAAAATCTCCCAAAGTATTCGCACCAATCAAAACTTGTCAAACTCGGTTTAGAAAGTTCATTGAAAATTTATTCAAAAGACAGAGGTCCCCCGAAAAGTTTTGCATAACTTATCTCTTAGAAGTCTGTCAAACTGAATTAGCCTCGTTATGATGATCACTCGATAGCCTCGCCCTTTTATTAGCATTAGGCCGGCATTAAAGCAGTTTGGGAAGGCTATGAAAATAATTGGTGGCATTATTGAAGCGATTTGAATTCGAATTTAATTTTCCTTTCAAAAACTTCGCTACGGTGTAAAGACACTTTATATGATCCGACGTATTTACTTTGACTTAAGTATTTGAACTATGTATAACTCTTTTCTCTTTTTATATTGCCAATCGTTTTACTTGAGTGGCCTGTGGGTTCGGTATACTCAACGATTCTACAGCACCCTGCACAATCAGTGTAATAATACTTTCAGTTTGCTGTTAGGGTTGTCAAGGCATTGCAGTGCATCGCAAATTTTGGCGTGATGGTCTTCACGCTATATTGCGAAACGAGACCAACCCCTAACAAACACAAGAATTCTAATAATCACTTTTCTGGATTTTGAGACGTTTATATATCGCACTTTTTTAAATATTTCTATGTACAGAATCCGCTTTCTAACAGTTTTATATGAATATTATAAATGAGAAAGTAACTCTTTATTTTAGTTTATTTATTAAATTTTCATGCCAACCTCTGAAGCATCTTTGATGAATGTTGTTACACAGATAAATTGGATCTTAGAGTAGGACATATGCTACTTTTGGGAACCTTTTGGGATACAAGTAAACTACGGCCGAACAATTGTTAATGTCTATTAACGCCCAATACGATGTTGTACAAATCAAAGTACTGAGAAGTAAAGTGGTTGTACGAGAAATCACAATTACTGCAACATTAATCTTGATTTCTTGCGTACATTCTCTACAGTGTCTCAGTCTATAGCCTGTAGGATCGTTTAATCGCAATACAGTAGATTGCCAATAGTATCAATTAGAAAAATACTTGAAATATTGAATAAAGGAGATTGGTTAGACTCAAGAAAACTGTTTCTTCATCAGATAGGATATTGACACTATTTAATATTTAAGTTGATCCTTACTTTATCTCGGTCTCTTTTTTTGAAATAAGAGATAGTAAATAAAATGGTTAGATCAAATGGTACTCAGCATATGACAACCAGTACAGTCAGTGGCAATAAGTTAGTCAATGCTTGATGTTAATTGGCCCAATTTTTTTAATAAGGTCTACAAATTGAATACAAAAGCAAGAAAAAAGAATGCTCCTGGAAGTAATATAAAAACGCTATGCAGTTCAATATGGGTATATAGCATTATTCATCAAACTATTTACTGTTCCACTGCTGAGCATGGATCTCTTCCCGGAGTGAGAGAGGGTTGGGCTATTGTCAGCGGAAGGCAGCAGGCAGTGACTGGACGAGGAAAGCCGAAGATCTGTGGCGTTCACATATAGTATAGACTGATGATGAAGATGAGGCTATAGTCATAATTATACCATCACACACTACGTTACGTATACAATCATAAGCCTAATAATTATTTACAGCAAGAAAAATAGTTTGTTTATTTTTCATTTCAACGTACTTTATATAAAGAAGTAAAATAATAATAACTCAAACTCTTATAGGCCGACCGTTTAACTCGCGTATCGCCTGCGCGGTAAGAAGGGAGCGGGAACGGGTAACGCTACACACGGAGTCAATAATCCAAAGATTTATCTCGAGATAGACATTGTTGGTAAAGAATAAAATAATAAGTATATTTTTTAAGTATTTATTTACTTCCTACCGCTCCCTTCTTACCGCGCAGGCGATACGCGAGATAAACGGTCAGCCTATAGACAGACATGCATTCGCTCACATACATACTCTTACAGAAAGCTGTTATACTTAACACATGCAGGATAGTAAGAAAATTTCTGAATCCAGATTAACTTAATCAGCTCTTGTGCTTGGCTAAGGCCTGCATGAAAATGTAATACCCCTTCTGAGAGAAATAAAAATGACAAAAATAAATAATAATAATTCTTTATTGCCACAGAAAAATACAGATAGGGTATCAAAATTAAGTATACATTAAGAGTAACGATAATATGTTCTGCTGGTACCTAAAATAGGATTCCCTGTGCTATAGGTACCAAATAAATTGCACAGTGTTAAGAATTCAATCGGTTTGTCTAAATAATTAATATCTTGCATTAATACTTCTCCAAGACCTGCACTGTGGTTCAAGTCACCCACTCAAGTGCGATTGTTCCACTACGGATAGTCGGGACCAATACCCAGTGCCAATATTTGCTCAAGCCAGCAAATAGCGCGCGGCAAATTAAAACGATTTTCTTCTATAGACTGTAGGTCTGCGGCTGAATCGTAATGTATTGTTTTCGCTGACTGTACCTTGATTCTAACGGTTGATTATGCGATGAATAATCTCTTTGTTATTTATTAGCTAGGGGGAATATTACTTACTTATCTATTTTGCCGGTAGTACAATTGGATTTTGTGTTCCTATTCCAAATAGCTTTGGTTGAATTTCTGGATGCAATAAATATTAATTTGTTTGGTGGATGCAACAACGCCGATTAAGTTAAATTATTCGACAATTTATTTCATACAAATGCTGTTCTATTATTTTATAGGTATACTTAGTTGTGGCGTACTGAGTTTTTTGAAATTTGGGCATTGCAATTTACCTACATACATACATAAATGATAGAAATATTTGGGAAAATATTTTTGTGTTAAAATCCTTTAAGGATTCATTCTTAAAATAAATATATCATCTCGCCTGTATATTAGACGGGTTTGGCAGAAGTGTACTAATACACCCACAGTCCTAGCTACTGCAAGAAAACCCAATAAATTACTTTGCATAACCTGGTAATTGACCCAAGCACCTCTATCGAAGCAGCCGCATTACACGACAATATGAGGCTAAATTGATATTCCATCCATTTTACACAAGGAAATATGCAGCTGAATCTCGCATGACATATAAGGACCAATCGAAAGAAGTACTTTACTAACGAGGCCGTTAACGATAGGCGAGCAATTAGTCAGATCAATATTTGAACGTAGATTTTACCTGTACCTATAAGAAAACTTTATTAGCTCAAAAAAGAAATCAAAGTCTACATTTTCTGATTTAGTTTGTAAGGCTGGCTGCCTTCTGGAGTGGAGCTGGAGCTTGGAATAAAGAAACTATTCTATTATTTAATTATTTTTATAGCTCAATAGCATTCCGAACCACTGTGTATTGCTCCAAACGTTCCTCACCGCGTACATAATCATGCAGCTGAACAATTTAATGGCTTTGCTTAAATTGAAAGATTTACTATAACAATATTGAGCCAAAATAATGTTTTACGTAACTCAGCTGGAGCCATGTTGCCATATTCTTCGTTGTGATAGACGTTAATACCTGCGATACAGATTCTAACCAATGAACGTGTTATTGAACACAAATGCCAAATGTAAATCGGTTCCAATAAAGATTCATTATGATTATTTAAAAAACTGTTGGCTTTACCATTGAACAAAATATATACAGAGTGACTGATGAGACACTAAGGACGATTATCTAATATCCTTCAAATTCCATCTCGGCGGTATCCCGTTAGTAATCAGAGGATTAGTAAAAATTACCTTGGTTTCATCCAAAATTCGTTTAGTACGGTCAAATAAAAAGTATTGGACTCTGCAAACTCCGCTTGGCCCTTTTTACTAACTAGTCTTAAAAAAAAACTATCTCAGCAACCGGCAAATAGGTGTTCTCATTTTGCCAAAGTGTTTTAATTTCTCAGCGTATCGAGTGGATTTGTTCAGGGGTCGCCAACGATAATATGGAGTGGCGATGTCTTTGGAACGTTTAAAAGACTTTCGTAAATGAAGTTGGAAGTGGTCCTAGAATGCTTAGTTTATGGCTGAGGTCATGTTGAAGAGGATGGTATCTTCTAATATTGAATTTACGACTACTATTTGAAGTCTTAATTTTACTTGTAACATTCACTTTACGTTTTACTTTTTTTGTTAAAAGTTTTTTTTTTTTGTGGAAGGTTTTGTTTATTTATTATACTTGTAAGCAAACTAAATGCACTGCTCCACTGCTCCAAGAAAGCGAGGCATTCGAAGTAATTTTTTAGATTTTTGTTGCTTTTTTTAAAACAGCTAAACTGATTTCGATAAACATTGAATGTGACCTGTAAAGTATAACCTACCGAACAAAAAAATTATGATCGAAATCGGTTGGCGTGATATTGAGTTATTCGTCCATTTGTCGCGCACATACTTTATGCAAATTTAAGACTTATATGGTTTCCCATGGATTCCATTGTCAGAACTGGACCAAATTAAAATGGGACCAATCGCGAAGCACCAGCTATCAAATAAAAAAAGAATCATCGAAATCGGTTCACCCAGTCGAAAGTTCTGAAGAATCCTCCTTTTTGAAGTCGGTTGAAAACGCTGTATCTTGACAGGTAGATAGATTATGTAATAGATTATATTAATTAGAGCCCCTATCAATATTTATGATTATAATGATGTAACTATACCGCCTGAAGACTAACGTACTGTTCAATTATTTTGTTTTCATAGATCCATTGAATTGTCCCAGTGCAGTCCCCTCTCAATAAGTCAGGGATTTAGGCTGCAGTCCACCGGGTTAGCGGTTTAATAATTATCAATTAGAAAGAATTCAATCTACCAAATCGATAAATACTCCCCAAAAACTTCAATAAATCCACAGTTGCAATACAACACATTTAATCAAAAACTGATCACAATTTTAAACAGAACAGTAAGTAATATTTTAAAACATGTCATGTTCGACAATGTGCGAAGAGTTATTCTCTCTCTGCAGGGGTACTGCAAACTGCAGCGCAGCAAGCATTAAATCATTTTCGCTCATGTTGAATATTAATAATACGGCTCGCGACTGGATGTTGGGGGAACTATAGTGTCCCATTATCTGATCCACGCAATAAATGTTGTTAAAGATTTTATAAGCCCTTCGTTTCATGCTGTTATCTTGTTTTTGTTTACTTTGAAAAGGATATAATGTCTTTATGGGTTTGAATTTAGGAGGAAGATAGCAACACAATTTTGAAATGAGTTCCTCGGGAACATTTTAATAGATTAAAATGACAAAGATTATATTTTCGTATGAATAAGAGAATGTGTTCAAGTAAATGTTTTAGGGCATGCAAAGACTTGAAACAATTCTTTCGTTACTTTATAGTATTTTTTCGTTAATATTTCAAAAGCTATAAAAACAGTCTTAATTTGTAAAAATGGTCCTTTGATCCATAAATGAACAACCATTACTATTGATGACTTTAACTTCATACTTTATACATACATACAATTAGAAAAAATGGAAAAGAAAAAAAAACAATACCAAATAAATTTATTGATAGTAAAATCCTTGAATTACGTAAAAGTATTTGTCAATCATTACTATCAACATGTTTACTATAACAGTGAGACCACATTACAATACACGATATACAAATAATTGAATGATTACTCATCTTTTCACAATAGGATCACGTCATCGCTGTAAGTTAGTTTTGTTTCGTCACTATCAAGATAACATCACTTTTTATATCGGGGGTAGCTATTAGGGTAGATACTACCAGTAGGGTACCCATTACCACTGTATGCATTTGAGTACTGGCTGCCAATTCCACTTAATCCTTGATGAATTGGAAAAACGCTTGCACCGTATCCCGGGTGTATACTTTGGGCGTAAACTTCAATCGCAAATTTGTATCCTCTAAATATAGATGGACTCTTCAAAGCTATCGTTACAGTCTTACTTCCAAGTCCTCCAGCTTCAATGTAAGCTTCTCCTTCTTTGTCAGGTCTCAGGTCTGTGATGTAAACGGCATTGATCAGCTCATGGTTTGGAGTGCTAACCATTATATCATCTTCTCGTCGCCACAAAGCAGGATTAGCAATTTTGACGGCACTGTAAATTTTCTTTGAATATGGCGTTGCGTATCCCAATATGATGTCGTTAGATTCCACTAATGTAGTTATATAAAATATTGAAACTAATACAAGTATATATTTGGAATACATTTTTGGTTATATAAAACAATATTAAACAAGATATCTCTAAGAGAATTTAAGAACACAAATGAAGACATGATGCAAGATCGCGGTTTTATATAGGTCACAAATTAGCACTAAATTATATTAAATTTTCTAGTTTACAGGTTTCTAAATAAGGTATGAAATTTTATTGGTATTACTAGGAAGTTACGTCATACTATTTTGATAGATGCTAAATCATCTATATTGTACTTCTACCGAGTAATAGCGTGTTGTATAACAAACAATATTTACGTTACTTCCATTCATAGAAATTATGTTTTCACGAGTCGATGCAAATTTATTGAACAATCAATTTTTTTTAGAGACAGTTCTGTTCTCATCATCACTAAGATCAAACGTTTAAATATGTACTGCTTTAATATTTTCGTCAAACTTTTATTTTTTTTCGTCGTTGTTACAGCAAATTGTAATGATTTGTTTCTGGGACACCCAGATGCGACTTCAAAGTTGATATATAGTAAAATTCATGAACACGACCCTGCTATTTGGATAAGAACTGATGAATTTACTGTGAACTGTTCGAGAAACGAAGTGCTAAGTGCTATACAGATTCTGGATTTGAGAACTGATAAGAGAGGTGCAGCAAACATCAAAGCTGGTGGTATCGGAGAGAAGTTCGTGACGATCGAATTACAGAGTCCTGGTATTTTCCAAGGAATGAAATTTTTAGTGGAAGTGTATGCGTTGAAGACAAGTTACTTTATGTACAACCATGGAAAGTGATTATATGGTAATGGCTATGGATAAATTTTGTTCCGTTTATGTTTATTAAAATTGTTGTGACATTATTCTGAAGTTTCTTTTTTTAGGTTGTTCCATTGGTAATTTTTAAATGGTCATTTGAGTGGTAAAATCATAAATTATCCTTTTAAATATAGGTGGGTAGTTTAATAGCTTCACTAATATAGTTTTTTTTTCAAAGCATTCTTAAATAGCTGTTGGAATTTTTTAATACAATTATCCTTGTAGTTCAAATATGTTTGTTTCTACTTTGTTTCTTGGATGTAGTTTTAAATCTATAAGGAATGAATCTAAATGTATACTTATAATATAATAAAGCTGAAGAGTTTGTTGAGCGCGGTAATCTTTGGAACTGCCAGTTGAATTTGTTAAATTATTTTTGTAGGTATACGATAGCTTCCGTCATGAGTATTGCTATAGGCTATCTAGCATCTCGCTACGATCCTTAGGAGTTGGGAAGAGTGGTTAAACAACGGGGCACAGCTCGTCTGGAACATAAACAATCCTTTTTACTTCTTATTGAAATATTTTTGAATAATCCTAACAAAACTACAGGATATGATTTATCGTGTTTGCTCTATCTTGTCTCCCATTGATATCGAGATTCCTCGGCAAAACAGAGATGTGTTATTCTGATATTGTGACTCCGTATATCTGTATAGCTATTGTATTTAGGCTCATAACAATAAAATAAATGTATGCGAGGGCATAAGAATTCGTTGTTTTGGTTGCAATGGTTTTTTATGCGGGCACATTGAAAGAAGAAAGGGTTGCTTTATACTTTTGAAGTGTGTTAGCATCTCAAGAATAGTATTTGCTGGCTTTGTTCGGCTTTGTAAGGAAAGTATTGTTTGATATTTTGTTACGTAAAACTGTTTATTATTTTGATAAAAGGTAAGAGTTGAAGTATTCATGGTCACTGAGTCAAAAATAAATTGAATTCTGTTGAACAAAGTGTTATCAGATATGTGGAAAACAGCAAAGAAGATACAAAATTAGTTTGAATTGAGATTATTGACCTGTTATATAACAAATACCAGATTTACTTAGGTACTGAATAAGGTAAGTCGAAGCAATCAGGTTGAAATAAATTCCTCAAAAAATTCGTGGAGACTGTCATATAAGCTCGTGTCAATTAAGTTTTTTTGGGAACATCCGCAATTTGGTATACTCATTACTGCACTTTAAAATTGATTAATTTATAAATCGGCGGTAACATAATGGCTGGGGCGTCGGACCTGTGATCATGTGGTTGCCGTTTTGAAACCCACCCATTGCATTACCGACGTGAACCCACGTACAACAAGCATTTAGCTTAGTACGAGGGGTTAACAAGAATACTAGTAATGTGTGACCCACATTCCTAGCAAGTTTTTTGTTTTAAATAACACTTTTATACATCAAATAATATTACAATCCAATGACATTGAAAGATGCCTAATGTATGTACGAGTGTATTTATTTTGTAATACTATATTTACAGTTATGTAAAAATATGTAATGCAGTATCAGATGCGTTACATTCAATACATTTGTGATATTAAATCGGTAAATCAGGACACTCTAAGCACCGTATCAACTTAGATGGTAACACAAATACTATATTTATAGAGTTGCCAATACCTCCCTTGTTTATTTTTTATGCGAAAAAAAAAGAGTTTTATTAACATTATATTTGTAATTTTATGTTGGAAAGCAAAAGATATTGTTTCTTTTTTTTTTTCTAATGTATAACATTATTCTTAGCATAAGTATTTAGTATATACTCGTAAAAAGAATATTCTATTATATTACAGACTTGCCCTCGATTTCACGACACCTAAACATACTTACAAAGTACTGTCTGATCCAGCGAGGAATACAGGCGCGATGGTATGTTAAATATAGCATACAGAAGCTGATGTAATAGAAGCAATTAAATAATCCAAACGCAAACTTGAAACGTAAGTAATACATACATACATACATATTGTCACGCCTGTCTCCCATGGGGGTAGGCAGAGACTATAGATTTCCACTTGGTACGATCCTGGCACACTACTTTCGCTTCATCTACATTCATTTATCTCTTCATGCATGACCGTCGATTTAGGGTGCTCGGAACCTGGCCTTTTTTAAGAACATCCGCAATTTGGTTGCGGTACGTTCGCCGAGGTCTTCCCCTTCCAACTCGTCCATCGATACTCACCATATATACTTGTTTCATCAATCTCCGTTCATCCAGTAAGTAATAACGTTATCAAAACGGTAAATAACGAAGTGACTCTCATAAATTTATTAGCGTTGTTAGATAAAGCATCGTCAAACGCCATCACTTCGTGAGTTTACAAAGAGAACCAAACGCCAAAGGCTATCTACTCCCACTAAAAGAAAACTTCGTTCACTAAGTTATGCAGTTAGAGGAAATTAAGTGTGGAGAAGATAAGCGAAGTGGTAAACGATGTTCATAACCTTTGTTTTGTTTGTAAGGGTGATTACAAACTTTCTTACGTTCAACTATAAGTAGTGCTGCACCATTTATTATAACGTTAGATAAAACGTTATAACGATATCATTATTTTGATATAAGCGTCTATTGTGATCCGTTTTTTCACAGTAAATCCAAAGAAATATATCGAATTAACACTTAACATAACATACCATCACGCCTGTATTCTGTCTGTGTACTTATGTACACCCACATTTCTCCAGTATGTTTATGTCCCATTTAATAGGAGGCGAGCCTATTGCCACTAACCGGGCACAAATCCAGACTCCGAGCTGCTACTGAGAATTTCATAGAAAAACCCAATAACACTTTGCTCGACCTGGCGATCGAACCCAGGACCTCTAACGTAGCAGTCGCGCTAAGGACCACTAGACTAATGAGGCAGTATATCTGGTTAATGCTTTTAAAGTTAATTCAATCACTAAAATGCAGTTATTTCATCAATTTGACACAATAACTGTAAATACACTCTGCCTCATTAATCTAGTGGACATAAGGACTGCTAAGTTGAGGTCCTAAGTTTGATTCGAAGGTCAAGCAAAGTTATTGAGATGTCCGATGAACTCTCAGCAGCAGCTAGGGTTTGTGGCCGATTAATAGCAATAGGCTCGCCCCTATTACATGGGACCTAAACATACCGGCGAAGTGTGGTCGTACACCTCAGTATAAATTTCGCAAATTACAAGCTTGCGGGTATGTTATGTTAAGGCGGGTCCAGTTATGGGTTTGCGTATGTTTAAATACTGTACGGTCAGCAACAAAAGTTGCTGAACACCGCCAAGTTTTGAAAACAACACAGCACCAATACTTTTCAATAGATTCACTTAGGAAAAAAATTTTGGTCCAGTATGTAGAAACACGTACTACTTACCACATCTCGGGTCAGTAAGTTTTGGATAGTAAATATGTTTAAGCGTTTTGAAGATTTCATCGTGTTCAGCAACTTTCATTGCTGACTGTACCTACTATAGGTACCAACTTCTTATTTTTTTATGAGATAACTGTAAACGCGCAGGCGAGCGCCACCCACCGTATGAAACGCAACAGAATGCATACTGTTTGACGTCAATATTCTGTGGGAGGGTAGACCCATTCATGCTGGCATGTAGATATGCCAGCGCGACACTATTTCTACAATAATTAGAATAATAAATCATTAAATTATTATTAAATAACTCCAATGTAATTGCTAGTAAGCTTTTTTATAAAATAAATAAAAAAATGTACAGAATCAGGCTTTTTACAATTTTATAATAGTATAGATTATGATATGAATATACGGCGGTCAATTATATTCTACTTATATCGTTGATGTGTCGAGTAGGCATCAAATAGAAGTTTTCAACCGGTAATATACAGCTCTAGATAAATCCCTAACCAATCTGAACAGAAAGAGTAATATTTTTATTTTCATTGTATTCAAGGGATTGCCAAGCGGCATGTTATTGCAGCTCACTAGGGGGTGGATAACAATGTAGAAATATAAAAATATCACCAACTACCCCCACTGTTTTGGATGTTAATTCGTTTTTCGAATCTATCTTCTTCTTATTTGTAGTTGGATAGTTGCCAAATGTATGTGTATTTGGGTGTCACTGCGTTGTGTATGAATAAATCTTCTTTATCTATCCTTTCACGCCTTTTCTTCCGAGGAATGAATTAGCGTTTCAGAGCTGGTGAGTTATTCATTGCTAGTTCATGAAACTCGGATATTAAGGGGTTGATTATTTAGTCATAATTGCGCTGATCAACAGATCTGTAAGGTTAAGCTACGTATGCCGAGGTCAGTCTGGGGATGGGTTGTCGTTCTTCGATGGAAGACCCCTCTGTGCCTCAGATTCAACCCCTACCAAGATTTCTTTCACTAGAAAAAATCATATCGTAAAAAAATACCGTCGATAGGTTGGTTATTTATAGCAAAATATCTAGACTTTAAAAGAGACTATGATGTAATGTCAGTGTGATATATTAAAAAAACACTTGTGGTTACTAGATTTATTACAGAAAAAGTAATAATTTCATTATTTCATCAATAGCACTGCATTTTATTTCTGCAACTACAATTGCAAATCAGAAATAGTCAATATTACAATGTGCTATTTTCGCAACAATAGAGCTAACTAAATTATCCTGCTACAAATCACTCGGCTCTTCATCGTCAGGTTTCAAAAGAATCCGGTTATTGGGAACGAATGTTAATGAAAATTGAACCGAATGTATTGTTCTCGGTAACGATAGATCGAGTCATTCGTCATATCGAATGAACTCACCAGTTCGTGTGTGCACCCTAGTTGCTAAAAAGAATTATATTGCAAACCAAGTTTTTCACTGTGAATTATATGCTATTATAACATTTTAGAAGTATAAATCACTCTTAGTTTAAGCGTAGGTAGCCTAATGGCTAGGGCGTCGGACTTACGGTCATGTGGGTGCCGGTTCGAAACTCACCCATTGCACCGATGAACCCACTTGTAATAAGTACAAGCATTTAGCTTAGTACGAGGAGTTAACAAGATTAATGGTAAGTAATGTGCGACCCATATTGCTAGTCAGCGTTTTAAAAAAGAATAGCATGTTATACCTTCAGCTTTATAAAATATTTTTAAAATCTTCATCTTCTTAAAAATCTCGTATTTATGGATAATCAGTACTAAGCTCAGTAAAACCACTATTAACTTCCATCCTACTAAGGTAAATAAAATTGAAACACAGTCCTACAGGTTGAGCTACACAATGACTGATGTATGCGTGCCGTCAGTTCAACTCAAAGTTGCTATGGCTCTTTCTTCAAAAGGCCTGGGGCCGTATTAATGCCATTATTTTTAGGTTGTGAGAAAGGGATGCCGTTTTACAGGTTAAATAGTGGCGTCCCTCTTTCACAACGTAAAAATGATGGCATTAATACGTGGTAATACGGCCCCAGTTCAGATTGATACTGATAGAAATGTAGGGCAACATTTTAAAACATATTTATAGTCATATCTAATACAATAACTATTGTCTGGACTTAAAAAGAGACCATGATTCTCTGAGTTTGTTCCGGCATTTCTTCTCAAAGGTCGTCAGATAGAAAATGCCTGCGCCATGTAGTTTAAAAATGTAAAACATCGACTTATTAAAGTGTCTTTAAAGGATCTTTTTACAGAAATAAATATCATTCATCATTTAGGTATAGGTAGGATAGATTAGTCAATAATACTGAAACTACCAACAAAGATACTCTATTCATATTTCCGTCTATATAAACTGTCGCAATCAAGCTAATAAGTCGGCGCCAGCTATATAGAGTGCCGGAACATAAATCATCCCGGCACATAGTGAATAAACTCGTGCGAATGAAAAATAACAATAACACAAATATATTAGATTTATGATATTTGTTCCCGACTGATGAATGGTGTAGAGTTAGGAGCGAATAGAGACGGCAAAGTCGAAAAACAAGAATTCTTACTGCTACGAGTACTGTGATTGAAAGTTTATATTGACGCTTTTGAAGTTATTTTAAGATACGATCACGCCTGTAATCCCCGAAGGGTTAGGCAGAGGTGTAGTAATGTACACACACTTCGCCGGTATGTATAAGTCCCATGTGATAGGGGGCGAGCCTATTGCCATTAACCGGTCCCAAATCCAGACCCCGAGCTGCTATTGAGAATTTCATAGAAAAGCCCAATATCACTTTACTCGACCGGGGGATCGAACCCAGGACCTCTAGCGTAGCAGTCCCGCTTAGGACCACTAGACTAATGAGGCAGTCTATTAATTTTAATGAGGGAAAAATACGACTGCAGGCAGGATTCGAACCTGCGTCTTCTGGATAGGAACACCAGACGCTATGACCGCTGAGCCAGCGCGAGTCCCACCCACCAGGTCGAAATTTGCCTTCACATTTTTTATTTACGTCTTTGAGGTGACGTCAGACGTGTAATTTTTTTTACCATTCATTCTATATCTCGTCTTGCCGGTTTTAGTGCTTAGTTTAAATTTTCCATAAGTGCATAACATACAGTGAGCGGTGGTGACCCAGTGGTAACGGCCGGGACTGGCGAGTTGTAGGTCGTAGGTTTGAACCTAGACAGGTGTTTTTTTTATCAGCCCAGTTTATCCCATTGCTGGGCAAAGGTCTCCCTACCTTCCTTCCATTCCTCACGGCTTAAAGCTTTTACGGCCCAATCTCTTAAATGGGAGTCTAGACAAGCGCTTTACTTTGTGTCAATTATTTAATCACCACTGCTCCTAAGGACGACGGAGGAAAACCTCATGAAGATACGTAGATCATCGTAGAACCAAAAAATCGAAGACATGTGACATCTACCAACTCGCACTGAGCGCGTGGTGGATTACGGCCCACTCTCTCACACCGAGAAGAGGCCTATGACCTAGCTTATGCATGACATACGATCACACCTGAATACGTATAAGGGCTAGGTAGAGGTGTCTAATAAACACGCATCAACCATTAACCGGGCACAAATTCAGACTCCGAGCGGCTACTGAGAATTGCATAGAAAAACCCAATAACACTTTGCTCGATCTGGACCTCTAGCGTAGCAGGCACGCTTAGGACCATTAGACATTATACCATCAAAAATTACGATGATTAATATCTGTAAGTGTAAGGACTTTCTGTACATTATATTAGAAACCAGTATTATATTAGTTTTTATTAGCACATCTAGTCTAGAAGACTCAACAGACATTGTCCTGTCGGAACTCGAACCCACCCCAACACAATGTAAACAAAAAGTTACATCAAAATCGGTCAACCCGTTTTTGAGTTTTAGCGAGACTAGTGGACCCGACGGACGTTGTTTGCCCGAATTAAATGAAGAAGATTTTGGAATAGATACAAAAGTTCCAATCTCAATTAAGTACCTATAACAAAAATTTGATAATGAGGGTGCAAGGATGTCCTAATATTATAATTATATGAAAGCGATCTCCTGAACAAAGGAAAATTTATAATTCACGGAAAAAAGTCACGATAAAATAAGAAAACATTTATCTACCTAATTTATCATCATAATAGATGCCTGCATAAACCTACCAATTAAAATTTAATAAAGGTTTTTAATAAACGAACAATAACAGAAGATTTTTTAAAACAAATTAAAGCATCATGAACCTTGCCTGAAGCTATAATTATTTTTCTTAGATTATTAAATGTCCGTTCAGTGAATAACGTTTTTAATATTGAAAATGTGAGATTCCGAAACACTGTTCGATTTATTATATTATAATGGATTCTTTAATAGTTATTTGTTATTAAATTTAGCACTAGCCTTTGCTTGCAGCTTCGATCCCGTAGACAAATAAACATACATACTATCACGGCTCTATTCTTCGAAGGATTAGGCAGAGGCGTACTAATGTACATCCACAGTTCGGTACCTAAATATACCGGTACATTTAGGTCTCATGGGTGCAAGCCTATTGTTATTAATCGGGAACAATTCCAGACTCCGAGCTACTATGGAGAATTTTATACTCTAGGATTCGATCAAACCCAGGACCTCTAGCGTAGCAGTCGTAGTTAGGACCGCTAGAACAAGGCAGTTCAAACCGCCATGGAAAAACAGAAAAAAATTAATCAGAAACCAACAACTCACGCTCGGTAGCCGCTTTTGCTACCACTAGACCAACACCCAGAAATACAAATATATGCTAATTATAATGCGTGTGCTTAATAAATTAGTTCTAAGCTGTAGCAAAGTGGAAATTATAGACAAAATTCTTCGTAAAAAAGAAATATACTTATTAACTGCCACTCAAATTTGTATCAAAGAGAATTTGTTCTTAGATTTACAAATCAAAATATCAAAGGAGTGTCACTCAAGTATTTATAACATACACTGTCACGTTCTTCGTATATCATTTTGTAATTTTTTTTAAGTACAACCCTTAAAGATGATTAGTGTGACAGGTACAGTTACAGGCAATAGACTTATCAACTCTTTTATTTAAAAAAACAATCTAGTTTGGCAGTTTGAAAAAAAATGCAATGACACAAATGATGAGATTAAATGTAAAATACAACAATTCTGAGGATTGCTTTGAATGAGGAATGTTGAGAAAGATGTTGAACAATAAATAAATTGTAACAGTTAAATTGCAACAAAGATATGTAAGACTAAAATGAATAGTTTTGTACGTTTTAAAAGAAATACGTTGTGAAATTGGTAAATGTAATGAAAACATCGACAATAAATAAATCTATTCAGATTATTCATCTAAATTACTTGTGTACTCGACTGTACCAATTTAAGCTCCAATAAAAACCTCTGCGTTACTTTTCTAATATCATTTACCGATTCAAAATGAACGAAACTTTCCTTTTGTTCCATCGAGTACTCTCTTTCGCTGGGATTTCCATATTCGCCGAACGAAATTGTAACTCCAAACCATGGTTGCTCCTCCAGATATTTAACTTCATTATTGGTGGATTATGTTTCGTCTTCACAAGCGCTTTCGTGGCCACTAACTTCTCTAACTTTTTGCTTTGCATCCAAGGGGCTTGTATTTGGACTACAGGAGTTATAATGACCATTTCACTCGGAATTTGCTTAATATTTCGGAATGAATTTCGGTGCTTCTTGATGGAAATGGCTTTCAAAGATGGAATGTTGGAGATGCCGTTGATAAAGTATGTGTTGTCAATGTCCCAAAGTGGTGAGAAGATGTCAGAGTTAAAGAGCCTAGTCATTACATCACAGGAAAAGCTGTTGAAGTATACCAGGATATTGTTGAGAACGTATGTTGCGAGTGTGTTTCTATGCGCCACTCTGTACCTTTGCAGTCCAATTTATCAGATGCTCGTTACTGAAGATGAGACACTACGTCTTTTAGGTAAGTAGTTAATTTAAAAAAAAAACTTTATTAAACAGACAATCTTAAAGATCGATAAGTACTGAATAAATAATCGCGCAGGCGACGGCAATTTAATTATGAATTTCAATTTAGAATAGTTTCCGAGTTCCAATAAAAAGTACATAATATATATCCTTCAAATATCTAAATACAATTTCTGATTTTATATAAATAAATGGTAATGTTACATCTTTTATCAGCGTCAATGCAAATTAGCAATTGGATCGAAACATCGATCGATCGAATAATTTTATATTGTGGAAATGACATAAGACCAACACCTTACGACCAATCTACCAATTTCTTAAACGTTATTTTCATACATTTTCTTCATATTTGGTCATTAATTCGAATGGTAAAGTGCAAGAATGCACCTTCTCTACAACAGCTAGAATTTTTTTTTTTCAGCATTCGATATGTGGTTTCCATGGAGTCTAGAAAATATGAAAATTTACATTGGTTCGTTCATATTTCATGCCTATGCCGGTTATCTTTGTTGTATAGGTGAGTTAGAAGTACTATGCTCATTATTAATTATGTAAATCAGAATATTTTTTATTGCACACCAAAAAGTAATGCAAATAACAATTCTATAAATCAAATGTAGAACCTACGTATGGTACTACATTTGATTTGTCATATTCATTAACATTATTTCTAAGATAGTATGATGACGAATATTTAAGATGCATACAAAATCCATTTTCTGCAGCTATATAATTTTATTTGTGAAATTCTCACAACTTTAGTTTCTTCTGTTTCTAGCTTATCCAGGGTTACAATTAACGATAATTCTTCTCCTCGGTCAAGTGATCCGTCAGATAAGGATATTAGCATTCATACTTACTAATATGAACGAATTGGTTCTTGAAATGACTGGTGTCCAGGGTGAGAAATGGCAAGCTTACTGTACCTCGATCCTGTCGCAATGCATAGACCATTATGTGAAAATAAAAAGGTATTTATTTTTTCTGTTCGTCGTTAGTTGTTAAGAATCCTTGAAATTGACAAAATTGGTGTGGTCATAAGAATTTTAGAAAGGAAAGTAATTTAGGACGTGAATAAAGAGTGATACAGATCTGTCCACATCTAAATCGATCAGAACATAGAACGAACGAATACAAGAAGACAGATGAGAGTTATATGTTCAGAGAGTTTGTTAGGCAGATGACCACGGCATGATTACCTCCTTATAAAAACCGTGCTCGTGATGTTAATAGTAGTTAGTAGAAAGAAATATTGCTCCTATTTAAGTTCTTATTAGTGAAGATAGACTTTCTTACAAATTACTGCGGTCCCAAACAAGTGTTGAAGTTGAAGCTGATATCAAAGTACAGCAAATAAGATACATCTTGATTCACAGAATCATCGAAAAGAATATAAGTAAGAAAAAAAAAGGATATATAGACTTGCATTACATTAAGTAATTTGAAGAACTGTCATCTCGGGCCAATGATTTAGAAAGCATTTGTGGAAAGGCTTTTGCCTTTATTAAGACAGACGATAACAATAAATGATATGTAGATAAAATGTAATTAGAAACTAGCTTATAGTGGAATGCGAGTTCAAAATTTCAAATACAATACAACAATAGATGAATATCAGTTATCTTAATAACCTTTCCAATAACCAACAAATTGTGAATCTAAATATCTGTTTTTATAGGTTCAGCAATCGGCTCAACGTTATCTGCCGTCCATTTTACTTAGCGTTAATAATAGTAGCTATAATGCTTGTATGTATGTGCTCTGTGAAAATCGCCATATCGGTAAGTAATTTGACAAACTTTAGTGATTGAGATAATTAAATTTTATCGCTTGGGCCCTTTGATAAAATAGCAGTTTGGTTTTCGCATTAATTTGAGATGAAATGTTTCGAAGTTTCATTTGTGTTAAATTAATTTTAAAATTGTGGAATTTGCTTAGGAATTGTGATCGTAAATTTAAATGAAGCTATTTCGGTTGAGATTTATTTATTCATTTGCTATAATGGTAGATATAGAGGTAAGTATCAAAGAGAAAGCAGTAATATTGTCCTAAACGAAGACTAAACGAGCTTTTAATATGAAAAGTTACTATTCCTACAAATTTAGCCTCAATTGGTCCAAGGTGATATTTTTGATTCCAAGGTAAGTATTTTCTTTTTGGAAATTGGCATGACTACGACTGGAGTTTCAATTTGTGCCTTCAGGCTCGCTTCCATGGCGGGCTCGAAAAATATATAGACAGAAAAATAATATCCGCTCAAAATCATTTTCTATTGTAAGTAATAACCATTACTGAACAGAAATAGCATTATGCATCAATTTTGCGTTGTCCCTTTCTCACAATGGAACAATGATGGCCATTTAAAACATAATAATTCATAATACTGGTAATTAATTTGAAAGCAACGGAAGCAAACTTTGGAGTACCAAGTATAACTGAGGTACGAGCGAATCTGATGCAGACAAATGTGAACCTAACAGTTCAAGTTTTTACTTTGTTAACCAACTAATTTCGGATTTCAGAATAAATTATCTTTAGACACGATGAAGTATTACGTTCACGAGTTCTGTTTTATACTGGTTGTTCTCATGTTCTGTTTTTTGGGACAGCAAGTTGAGAATGAGGTGAGTGATAAGCTTTTAAAAATAAATTATATCTTAAATGCTTATTTAGTGCCCACAAGTTACATCTATACCATCATCATCGTCAGACTTTACTCGTACACTGCTGGACGTAGGGCTCTTCTAGTGAATGCCACAGAGCCCGATCTTCGGTTTTCCTCATCCAGTCACTGCCACTGTCAGCTGCTTTCCGCAAGTCGTCACTCCATCTGGCTGGCGGGTGCCCCGAACTACGCCTGCCTAGAGGCAGTCCCAGTCTCACTGTGAGTGTCCACGTTTCGGCTCCGTAGGTCATATCTGGTAGGACGCACGCTTTGAAGACTTTCGTCTTAAGGCTCTGTGGTATGGGTGACGAGAAGACTTGATGAAGTTTGCGAATGCTGCCCATTACAGCTGAATCCTCCTATCGGCTTCCTCCTCGAAGATGTTTCTACATCTATATACCACTCACTAAGTGGCTGATTAATCACGAAACCTCCTGGGCTAAAATGGCCTAGAAATCAAATTTCTACGTGGTTTATATATTTACTAGCGAGCGGTCCAGGCTGCGCACAGTCGCGGACTTTTCTAAATAGACCTAAAAAAGAATAATATCCCAGCATACATCTTTTTATTATATCTCAAAGGGATAAGGCTCCGGTTATATTCAAAGGTCCCTACAATTATTGACAAATTTCACACAAAACCTTACCGTAGATTTTAAGTTTATCGCAAATAGAAAGACAGGCGCGGCAAAGGATTTTGTTTTACAATATGTAGTGAAGAAGCGTTAGATATATTAACACTCTTGTTCATTGAATTGGCTTGATCAATGGATATTTGTCGGTGTTTTTCAGTGTGAAATATTGGAAAGAGCAGTCACAGAGAAATGGTACATCTTCAACAGAACCCACAAGACAAACGTGCGCATTTTCAACATGGCTCTTAGTCAACGCATGCCAATATACATATTTGGGACTATTACTCTCTCCTTGCCTACATTTACCTGGGTACGTTTGAAATGAATGGGAAAAAGTATACCAACCCGCAACAGGCACCCATGGTGGACTAAAGCCCAACCATTCTCAATCTGAGAGGATACTCATTCCAAGCATAAGGACTTAATGGGTTGATGATGATGGAATTGGAAAATGTTGGTTTAGTGATAGACCGTACGCCTAGGCCTCCACATGGCATGACATGTAAGTGACCATCCGTACATCAGGCCTGATGACTAGTTGGATTCTATTATAAGAATCATTGACAATTATCATCCGATTTTTTGCCAAAAGCTGTCAGTTACATTAGATTTATTTTGTTTTATTGATTCGTTGATTTGAACGTCAGATCGTATCTGACCTTTGGAAGTTTATGGTAATCACCTTGTTACTATTACTTGTGTCATTGATTCGATTTTCAATCGAGGTAAATATTTGCGTCATCATCAATATCATCATCAGCCTATAACAGTTTACTGCTTGACTGTGCAATATAACTCCGAATATTTGTGTGTTCATCGGATATTTGTGTCGGGTTGGAATGTACTTTGTATCAACGCAGTTTGTTCCTTAGTGTTGCTTTTTAAAAAATATATTGTATGGGGTTCTTGTGGAGTGGAGTGCTCTTGAGGAGTTCGGCATAAACCACTATCATCTTGCCGAAAACAATAGAAGTAAATTTATTTCTTAATATTAATAGTATATGCTGTATAAACAGGACATTTCTTTCTTTCTCTTTCAGTTCATAAAAACCGGGATGTCTTTCTTCACTCTAGTGATGTCTGTTTTGGAAGAAGAATAGGGTTTTCATTAATAGTTTCGTTACTCCTAATGATTCATTATCCACAAGGACAATACAAGATGACGATGAAGAAAAAATGCAACAAACAATTTTGCAGCACACAATGAGATCAAATACTAATAAATATCATCGTCTATAACGATTACAATTATTTTAACCACTGAGATTATTTATTTCAACAAGATATTTCAGATATGAATTTAATTTTTTTTTTCTTATATGTATATCTAGCTATACTATTATAATATCATAGATTCCTCGTTAGCTTAGTGGTTCCAAGCGCGACTGCTATGCTAGAGGTCCTGTTATTGAGTTTTAAGTTAAAGACGAAATGTGGATGTACATTTTAGTACACCTCTGCCTAACCTTTTTTTTAAAGCTTACTAGCAATGTGAGTCGCACATTAATAGTAATCTTGTTAACCCCTCGTGCTAAGCTAAATGCTTGTATTACGAGTGTGTTCACGTCGGTAGTGCAATGGGTGAGTTTCGAATCGCCCTAGCCGGCTACCACCGCTTCTACTTCACCCTTTCGGGGAATAGAGGTGGCATGGTGTGTTATGTTTTACTTGAGTGTTGTACCTTAGCCCACACGTACCTGATCTGATCCTTGTCGAAATTTGATAAAAAATTAAAGCTACCTGCATTGATGGCATTTAAAAAAATATTAATTTTCATTAGCATTAATTTCCAGACACTGCGTTTATGTTCATAAATTTTAAAACCCAGTGTATGGAAAAAAAATGTGAATATGTTTATTACCGTTATTATCTGATATTAACCCGTCAAGCGCCATATTGTAGACACAATGCAAAATCTATTGTTATGTCCTCATGAGGAAACTGTATGCATTGACGGGTCATGTGTCAATTATTTTGGTGTTTTAAGAAAATGTGTACCTAAATAAAGATTTCCTTCTCTTGTCGACTGTACATAGAAATGTCAAATCATTCCACTGGCTTTGTATTCATATCAACACTACCTATAAGCTTATTTGTTGTTATTTCCCATCATCAAAATGGCTCATACAACATGCAGTAAAGGCTTTAAAGCGCCCGCTTTGAGTAAAAGCTACCTACATAGTAAGTACATAATTCGATTTTTACAATATCATAGTGCTCCATACTCCACTTATGTTTTAATAAATACAGTTATAACATATAGGGAATATGCTAAGATAAAAGCCATTTGTTAAAATACATTTTGATTTAACTAGAATCAAAACGGTCCGTGGATAAGAATAATGATGTTATAGAAATAAAAGAACAATCCAGGAACAGTGGTTTCCAGTTTACAGCCATCTTTTAGATTTTAAACTTTCGTTTTTATTTGTCATTTTTTTCACTATCATGGAACTAAGTTTTCTATAAATAAAGATTCGTCTAGTGTTTGCTATACGAAATATAGTTTTACGTTCAAGGATCAAGTATTTTAATGATGAGATAAAACATAACATTACATACACGCCTGTATTGCCCGAAGGGTTAGGCAGAGGTGTACTAAATGTACACCCACATTTCGCCGGTATGCTTAGGTCCCATGTAATAGGGGGCGAGCCAATTGCCATTCACCGGGCACAAACCCAATGACAATTTGCTTGACCTGGGGATCGGACCCAGGACCTCTAGCGTAGCAGTCACGCTAGGACCACTAGACTAATGAGAATGATAAGATTGTTACTGCAAAATTTAAAAGACTTTCATTGATTAAAATTAAGGACCAAATTACTTTTGTATGGAGCGAGGAGCGGGAACTATTCTCTTAAGGCGCAGGAACATTAGACTAGCATATCAATGATCATTGATGTACAATTGGTATGACATGTATTGTAAACAGTGAACATTGGACGGCTAGAAACAATGAATTGAGGTCGGTATTGAATTGAACGTGTGTAAGATGAACCTAGATTGAATTCAATGGGTAATAGATGATCTGTGAACTGAATATTAATAATAACTGCTCAGATATTGAGCGAGGGAATGGATTTTGTAACATTGAATGTTAAAGATGCTCTAAAAATGTCCTGTCCATGGGTAAACTGGTCAGTGGTGACGCAAGAACGGCTGGATCGATTTGGCTTTTTTTTAATGCTCCAAATTTGGCTTTACAGGAGAGGAAAATTTGGCATAAACTGAAAGTGATTTTTGATTGGTTTTGGACAGGACAAAATATGTCTGGTCAGCTAGCTAAATCGAAATAATCGGCCAGCGCACTTTCAAAAGTAATTCTGATAGGTAGTACTTTAATAACGTTCAAAAAATAATTCGAATATAATATCGTAAATGTAATAATCCCTGTTAATTCAGTATTTCAAGTGGAAGATTAATTATAAAAAAAACAAACTTTTTTCAAATATTTTAAATTCATTTTAACAAGTCTGAGAAATGTACAAACAATTATCCGATAAACAATCTGTTCGTAAAAATAAAATAGATAGAAGAGATCTGAGTATTGTTAAAGTACTTGGAACAGTAGCTCTAGGGGCGGCCGGGTTGAGCCAATTTTATTTCAAGCTTTAATGCATCCGATAACGATACTCCACCTGATTACTTGAGGAAATAACAACGGAAATATTAAAAACAAAATAAGCTTTTAAATCTTGTTTTGCTTTGAAACAGATTTGATGATAATGATAATTTATATCTGTAAATAGAAGTTTGTAAATACACACAAAGTTTTTTTTTTGTTATATAGCGCCGTCATTACCTATCTGATAACCTTTTAGAAGAAATGCCGAAACAAATTCAGAGAATCATGGTATCTGTAAAAGTCCAGAAAGTAGGTAGTTATATAATCAGATATGCGAGTTTTATAATGTAGAGCAAAATCCGAATAGACCTTTTGAACAAAGAGCTATAACAGTTTTGAGTTGATCTGACCAAACTGACGGCACACATACATGCGTTATCATGGAGCTCAACCATTATTTATGGAAATCCAAGAAATTCAATTGTCTCGCTCTTTTTTTTATGGGTATCTATATCGTACGGTGAGTCTGGAGCGCCGAAGGCCCAATTCCTCCCTCAGTCCCCTTCCGTCTCCTTGCTCTTTCCCCTCCCTTCTTCTGTAATAGGTTCAGCAACGCGTCTGCAACTCCTCTGGTATTGCAGAAGTCCATGGGCGGCGATGACTACTTACCATCATGTAGCTCGCCTGCTCGTTTGCCGAGTAATCTCATAAAAAATAATTTAAACAAAAATTGATTGATTTGAAGGAAGATCATGCTAGGAGTTATACACAAACAATGCTAGGAATTTCTAATACATATTTATTCGTATTTCCTCTCACTGGAACATGGACTGAATGCGCATCGTTTTCCCTATTCGGAAATATAAGAATTTCATCTGTAGCAACATTAGGATTATTTTCTTAGTTGATGGCACCATTTGTGTTAATGGAATGGCCTCGTAAATATTGCCTTCCATCTTGTAAATCCTGATTGACTTATGTTTATTTATTAGCCATAATCTTGTTATATTTTTATGTAAAAGTAGACGTACCCCGCGGCTTTACTCAAAGGTTTTTTTAGACTAAAATCCAATCTGTTGCTATACCAAAATTTATCAAAATTGGGTACGTTATTTAGATGCAAAGATGTAACAAAGAAACGAACAGACTATATCTGTCTTATTTACAAAAATATGTATAAGAAGAACTACCTTTTAGAACTAAGTATAATGTCCTGTTTTGACACACATATTTTGTGTCAGAGAGAAGAAGTAAAAAGAAAATAAATATTATAGATATGGGAAATGTGTTAGACGTCTTTTATTTTTATAAATATTACTGTATTTGTTTATTATACGAGTATATCGTGGTAGTGAATAAATCCTAGTAAGTGAGGCGCGATTAAAACCGCGGGTAACGGTTAGTTTATAATTCCACTCTATAGTGTGCATATCCATAAAAAGACGTTCACGGAGCAAAGAAGCAGGCAAAAATAAGTCTTAAAATAAAAGTAGTATAGAACAAAATCGGTTATAACCACTCCATGTTTCACAAAATGCAACGGCCTGTGCTTAAAAGTTTTGGTACATTTCTTTTACGTAGCGCTGAAATATTTCTTAAGCGGCAATTTATGTGTCCCTTTACGCGAAATAAGCTGTTATGTGCGGCATACATATGGCGGAAACAATACCAGTTTATTTATTGACTAATGATTTAAATGCGCGTGTGAATTTACTTTGGTCTTTTTTGTGAATGTAACGTCGCTGAAGCTGCTATGTATATTATTTTGTTTAATGGATGGAATTTCAAGAATTATATGGAAGGGAAGCGGAATGTTTTTGTGTAGAGGCGGACTGTAGCAGACTGAACATTTTCATGTACAATTAATTGTAAAGAAGGATATCTCTAGCAGTTTTAGTTTTCTACCTAAATCTATCCTAATATTATAAAGAGGTAATGATTGTGAGTTTGTGAGGTTATAAGGGTCTCTGGATCAACTGAACCGATTTTGAAAATTCTTTTACCAATAGAAAGCCACGTCTTTGTGAGTGTCATAGACTGAATCGCCCACTGAAGTAGGCACGGGTCATAATATTATAAAAAGGAAAGATTTGTTTGTTTTGTAAGCGAAAAATAATTCTTTCACTATTAGAATGCTACATTATTCCCAATGAGCATAATTATATTTATCCCGTGTGAAAACCAGGATTCTATGCGGGCGCAGCCACGGGTATCTTTCTCGTTAATAATTTTGAAACAATAGGAGGGAAGGAACAAAAACTTGTGGTTGAAAAGAAGTGAAGAGGAAGAAAGTGTTGAGAAGAAGAGGTCTAGGAAAGAAGAACGTCTAAGTGATTGATATTAACATTAGTAATTTTATGGAATGCCTCGTTAGTCTAGTGGTTCCGAGCGCGATTGCCAGGTTGAGCAGTGTAATTGAGATTTTCTATGAAATTCTCTGTAGCAGCTCGGAGTCTGTAATTGTACCTGGTTAATAGCAATAGGCTCGCCCCCTATTAAATGGGACTTAAACATACCGGCGAAGTGTCGCCGGCCGCCAAAGTGTGTGGCCCTTCAAGAATACAGGTGTGATGGTATGTTATGGAATAAATATAAAAAGTATTTAATTATATTCCCCGGCTGTGTTGATTGCTCGATTAATTAATTTTTATTATTGAGATTGCAGTTTGCATGTGTGCCCCTGATGGCAAATGGCTCGCCGCCTTTTATATACGCCCTAAAATAAACCAGCCAACTGTGGATGCAGAAATATGCTTTAGAATTCTGTACCTTTAAAAAATACTATATTTGACAGCGGAAAATATATTCTTGTAAACAGAGAATAATATCGTCAATCCCTAGAAACAATATACGTTACAATTTGATATGATGTCTAGACGACGCGGGATTACAGAGACGTCACGCATCATAGAAGAACGGGAGATGTGCCAAGCATGAACGTTACCCGACATAGATATTAAAAAATAACGCAACATAATAAGCCGTACATCAAAATTACTGATGGAGTGACAAAATTACTGATTGAGCGACAATATTACTGATTGAGCTACAAAATTACTGATTGAGCTACAAAATTACTGATTGAGCGACAAAATTACTGATTGAGCGACAAAATTACTGATTGAGCGACAAAATTACTGATTGAGCTACAAAATTACTGATTGAGCTACAAAATTACTGATTGAGCTACAAAATTATTGATTCAGCTACAAAGGTACTGATCGAGCTACAAAATTAATGATTGAGCAGAAAATTCTAAGTACAGATATCGGACAAGTTAGGTAAGAACTGTGAAGATTGTCTGTGACTGTGTTGATTGACATTAACGTTTCCATCCTGAAGGAAATTTCGCATCAAACAAAGATTCGTACAAAAAGAACTTAAGCCTAAACGCAAGCAAAAATAATATACCTATCTATGATTTTTTTATAATTCGATTTTAGAAACTGGGATATTCTGCCAAAGAAAATTAATATTGGGTTATTCTTCCAATGTTGAGGTATATTTTCTTACTAATAGATTTGTTCTTTTCTTGTAGACATTTCCAATATTTTTCCTGACTTGATCCGGATCATACAACGTATCTGATGAATTTCTAATTTCTGTAGTGGGCACTAGTAGTTTTTTTAGGGTGCAAAAGATGCTAGTCATCACTACCGTTTATACAAGTCAGAAAAACTGCTAATCTATTATTATGTCACTGTACAGATTAAGAATTGTCGTAAATGACGTCAGATTTCACATCTGCTTTCTTTCCAAACTCTGTGAAGGACCACGTTTATGATGCAGCGAATTTGTCTCCAAATCCGCGGCAGTTGCAGTAGCCGTCGCGTAATCTTCGGCGAGCGCAATATGCAGTGTAAGACAGCCGGCTTACATTGTTTTTTGGCTGCGTCATACCTTCGGTATTATAGAGTATGGTTATTACGGACATTTCTTTTTGGAACGAAGTGCCTTATCGCGGCTTGTGGTAGAAATTGCTGGTAGAAATAGTCACGTAAGGAAGAAGCGTAATGCCTCCAAGCGAAACCGAAGTCTCAAGAACTTCGGTTCCACTCGGCGTATTTCGGATACTATCGCCATACTTGTTTACATCATAAGGGTTAGTTAATAATGTGATATTAAACTGACGTTCGGTTCCGTCCAGTCCTCAGTTCAGATATTATCATCAAGCGCTGGCTACCATTTTTTTTAATGCGCGATAACCGCACGCGTTGTTTGCACTGTCTAAATCCTTCATAAACAGTAGGTACCTATTTGGTCTGTATTTTGTTAGATTATTGTTTACTTGACCTTCGTTTGCGAAATCTAAATACTAATTAATCTCGAAATCTTATAAAACTATGTATATGGCCTAGAAACACAGAAGTCTTGGAATAAAACTCAGATGAATTGTTAAAATTTACTTAGCAAAACTTTGTGCATTTAAGTTACAGGCAAAACTCATATGATCGAACTGTTCGAAACCAGTTGTCTTTTTTGTACAATATATACAATTCAATTTTGATCGTGTGTTGAAAACTAATTTTCACTGCAAGAATCAGTAGAAACTAGTATTGAGGATGTAGGTAATGAATTTTGCAGTCAAAATTTCTATTTACCGGTATGTAATACTGATTGTAACAAATATACCTATACTTCCGAGAAAGTCCTATAGAGTAGATACGATGCCGAATCTATTGTTTCGGTCTCCGGAAACCTACTAGTTTCCGTGTCATTGAATTAATACTCAATACTTTATTGCATTCCATATTATAATTATTAACAGGTACTATAGTTAAAGATAAGTGTAACAATTATGGACCCTGTCGGGCACAGCAAAGCTTCAATAATTTAGTAGAAGAGAGGAGGAGTGTGTCAAATTGTAAATATGATTAATTATTAGGAACGTCTTAGTAATTAAACAAAGAGTAGTCAATAATATCTTGTACCTAACTACTAAATGAACGTTCAATTTCCAGGGACAGGCGTTAACAGGTCTCGAACCAAACCTCAACCTTAATAGAAACTTCATAGCAAATCAAACAACACAGGACCTATGTAATTGACGTTTTGACTGGCTGAAGCGTTTGACACACAGGCATCATCACATATTGAAAGCCCATTCGTCGTTCATGCATTACCTGACATTAATTTCAACAAGCTGTGATGGATTTGGAACGCGTTATATTCTACCATAGCAAAGCAGATTGCATGCTATGCATTGCATTGATTAGTTTAGAAGCCTAGTAGGTATTAAGAATATATTATTCTAACATACCATCACGCCTGTATTCCCCAAAGGGTTAGGCAGGGGTGTACTAAAGTACACCCACATTTCGCGGGTATGTTTAGCTCCCATGTAATATAGGGGGCGAGCCTATTGCCATTAACCGGGCACAAATCCAGACTCCGAGCTACTACTGGGAATTTCATAGAAAAACCCAATAACACTTTGCTCGACCTGGGGATCGAACCCAGGACCTCTAGCGTAGCAGTCGCGCTTAAGACAACTACTACGAGGAGACTAATGAGGCAGTCAATATATATTATTTTATACTAATACTATAAACTAGTTGACCAAACAGATGTTATCCTGTCCGATGTATGTCTGATGTATGAATTAACTTTAGTTCTTTTAAAACAATACATTCAAAATAAATCCCTTACATTCATAAATACATACACACACATACATAATACATACAAACCGTGGAAGAAATTTGAGCAGTAACTAAGGTCATAGGAGCGACAATATAATTTATAACGTAATAGTTTATAAAACTGACTAAAAGCCAGATTGGAATTATTCCATAATAGCTGTTGTTCACTGGTATCACAAAGGAATTTCCAAGGTAAAAGGTTGCCTATATCCTTCTCAAAGGTCCAACCTAAAAACCTATTCAAAACTGAATTGGTTCAGCTGTTCAGCAGTTTTAGTGTGAAAATGTAACGAACAGACAGAGTTCCTTTCGCAAAATATTAGTATGGATAATCCGATCTCCAAATTAAACAAAGTATGAAGTAAAATTTTCTTAAGCCTGTTTATGTTACTGCTTTGGAATACAATCCTAAAGACAACGCCTAAGTAATTAGCTTTAGTTACTATTAATTTTTTAATTAATAGTAACTAAAGCTAATTTAAACGTAACTTTAACTAAAGTACTAACTTTTAACTAAAGTTTAAAAGTAAGATTACTTCTAGCTTTTGCTAGAAGTAATCTTACTTTTAAACTTTGGTGACTGTGACATTTGTGCTAAATTGGGGACTCAAATGATATCGATCAAATCTGAAAAATCCGAATAAAAAAACTGTGAACTCCTTCATTTAAAAAGTTTTTTTTTTAAACTTACTAGCAATGTGGGTCGCACATTACTAGTATTCTTGTTAACCCCTCGTGCTAAGCTAAAATGCTTGTGTTACGAGTGGGTTCACATCGGTAGTGCAATGGGTGGGGTTCGAACCGGCAACCACATGATCGCAAGTCCGACGCCCTAGCCATTAGGCTACCGCCGCTTCAAAATATTGAATTCTTGTGTGCTAAAATTATTTAAGCTTATACAAGAAAATAAAATAAAAAATCAAACGATAACGGGCCTTTAAATTCTAATATGCGGAGTCTTAATTACCCCGCGTTACTAGTGACTGACTTATTAGTTTAGTGGTCCTAAGCGCGACTGCTACCCTAGCGGTCCCGGGTTCGATCCTTAGATCGAGTAAAAATTTATTGGGTTTTTCTTTGAAATTCTCAGTAGCAGCTTGGAGTCTTTGCCTGGTTAAAGGCTCGCCCCTACTACATGGGACTTACACCTACCGGCGAAGTGTGGGTGTAGGTACATTAGTACACCTCTGCCTAACTCTTCGGGGAAAACAGGTGTGATGGTATGTAAGACGTAAATTTTTTAGCGACTATTTTAACATGGATAACCCTTAGAAGCTTTTGATTAAAACTTCTACGGAAAAAAACGGGTTCAAAAGAAATTTATCGTCATTTTGAAAGTAATATTCTCTTAATAATTTTACAAAACCGACTTTGAACTTAAACACAAATTTGACTCCAATTTGCAACTTTTATACGCAAATTATATTCGAATAGAAACGCTATAGTAATAAGTGAAGGTTTCTTTTTTTTTTTGTTGTGAGCGGAAAGAGCGCAATATGCCAGTGAAGTGGCTCTTGGTTGCTCTCAGCTTTTTGTGGCTCGACTCGGCCTGGTATGACGAGCTCTAAACAACTAAGGCTGCTTGAGCAACTTATGAGCATGAACGTTCAACGCTATATTTGTTGGCTTGTGATGTAACATTTTTTGTTGTCTGTAAGCATTTCTTCTTTTTAACCTCTGATGCAAACGGTGGGATGTTTTAGCTTTAAAGTGTGTAAAAACGGTTCATTCGTCTGGGAGCCCCAATGCTATAGGTTTTTTATTATATTTTTTTAGAGTTCTTAGATAAAAAGGAACAAAGAGGATAATTTCGTTATCCGTCTGTCTGTCTTTAGGTCTATCTGTCTGTCTATTTTTCAGAAACTTGTAGAGGTATCCAGTTGAAATTAATAACAGTAACATATTTGTGATTTATTTTAGTTCAATATCTCCCCGCGTCTACACACTCTGGGACCTTTAAATAAAATAAATAAATACAGATAATATGCGGCCTATTTAAACAATTGCTAATAAACCAACACCTACAGTTTATACCTTGTCCATTATGAGAACCGTTTTTTGACAGATGGAACTAGTGATTGCAGGAACGTAACAATGCGATTATCGACCCGATTATTGACACTTTGATTACTGTCTAGTAGTGATTATCGATTGTTAGGTTATCGAATCGAAAATGGTGCAACGACGACCAATAATAAATAAATATGTTTAATATTCATCTGATTGTATTAATTTTTGTATAATAATAATTTTCCATACATTTCTTTTCAAAAAGATTGTTTAAATTATATTTTATTGTTATTAGAGTGGATGCCATTTTCCGATACTGATTTAATGTCATTGTTCAAAATGATTGCAGCGAATACATTCGATTGCATCACTAGACACGGAAGAATGTAAATCTAAGAAAAAACCCAGACAACGCAACGCTTAAGCTAACATATAGTCGCTACCGTAATTTCTGCAACAAATTATTAAAAAAATTGAAACAAGATTTTGAGCGGAGCGAATTTCTAAAAGCACACAAAAATATAAAAGCTACCTGGAACTGTATTAAAAGAATAACAAATACTTCGCGCTTACCCACCCCACCGAATGAGCTTTTGCATGTTGATATAGATCCAAAAAAATCTCTGAATGTGGTTAATAATTTTTTTGCCAATGTGGGAAAAACTCTTGCTTCGAAGTTTGTGGGTAAGGTGACTGGCTCATCCCCCTCTGTAAATTCTATAACCTCTCCCAGTTCATACAACCCTCATTCAATGGCGCTATTAGATGTGGATGAAGAAGAAGTACTATCAATTATTAATAACCTTAAAGAAAACTGTGCACCTGGATGGGACAATATACCCTCAAAGATTTTGAAGTTATGTAGACCTAAACTGACCCCACCTATCACATATCTCTGTAACTTGTCCTTTGCTTCTGGCGTATTCCCTAATATTTTTAAAAGAGCTTTGGTTCACCCAATATTTAAGTCCGGCGACAGGGACAGTGTCAATAACTACCGACCTATCTCTGTCCTCCCATGCCTATCAAAAATTTTGGAAAAAGCCTTAAATAACCGCCTTGTTTCTTTCTTAAATAAATACAACATCTTAGCCATAAATCAGTATGGGTTTAGGAGGTGTGTCTCCACGGAGGATGCTGTTTTGGCCTTATCTAATGAGATAGTATCTCATTTAGATGACAGAAGAAGGTGTGTGGGCATCTTCTTGGACCTCTCTAAGGCGTTTGACACTGTCTCTGTCCCGATACTAATTAACAAGCTCCAGAAAATTGGAGTTCGGGGCCCCGTACTAGAAATATTTAGGAGCTATTTAAGTGAACGTTCCCAATGTGTTACAATCGATTCTGCCGTAAGTGATCTGGAACACATAACTTTTGGAGTCCCTCAAGGCTCAGTATTGGGCCCAACGTTGTTTCAGATCTATATTAATGATCTTTGTAACCTCTCCTTACCCAACTGTAACATCTACACGTATGCAGATGATACCGCTCTGGTTATCAATGGTCACAACTGGATGGAGGTACAAGAAAAGGCAGAAAATGCAATGACAATGGTAATGGCCTGGTTGTATTGTAACAAATTAACAATTAACATTGAAAAGACAAACTTTCTACCGTTCTCAATGAAGGCTGCCTGCTTACCACCTGCTGAGTTTGTTGTTAGAGCTCATTCCTGCCCATCTCCCACTCACGATTGCTCATGTTTGTCACTAAAAAGGCAAAAGGACGTCAAATATCTTGGTGTTACTATTAACGAAACCTTAAACTGGTCCTCCCATCTAACTCATTTAACATCCAATATACGTCACGAGGCTATGACGGTACGGTCACGTTATAATTTGCTCCCATATAATAATTCTTAAATCATAGTAAAAAGTGGTTTTTATAGTATTGTGTTGCCAAAGCGTTGAAGACTGACCCGTAAGGATAGTGCACGACTTACTTTCAAGACGATTGAGTGGTTTTTAAAAGTGAAAATTGTAAGACAAAGGTGTGTTGTGGCAGTGGTACTGAATGTCTTTGTTAGTAGTTGTCAACATTTATTAAAATTAAATAACCATCTACCGCCGGACTAAATTCTTCTGTGTTGGTTGTTACTACGGACTTATAATTTCACTTCTACTACTCAAGTCTCGTTAGCACTGAATAAAGGCCGTGCGACTGACATACACGAGTGGTTGGGAGTTCCGATCCAGCTTGTGCAATACAATAACTTTTTGTTTTATTTTATTTTTATTTTTTAACATTTTGTTTTCATTCATTGTGCCTTCTGAAAATGACCGACTGTAATACTTGTGGATTACCGGTTAAGCCGAATGATAGAATAACTTGTACGAATTGTGATAAATTCTACCATCACCTATGCGTCAACTTGAGTGCAACTGCGTTTAAACGACTCAGTAAAATTGCGCGTTCAACATGGAGCTGTCCTAGCTGCTTATCTAAGTCTCAGCCCAACAAATCTACATCAGATAACATAGATGACAATTCTGATGGTGGGGATGATGAAGCCAGTGATATACGGCGTATAATTCGAGAGGAAATACGGGCTACAATGCGTTCAGAAGTAAAAAAATTGATATGCGAGCTTAGATCTGAAATGGATGACATGAGGAAACAACTTGAAGAATTAAAATTATCTGCGTCCTTTGATATATCTCAAGTTAATGATTTAAAATCCGAGCTCCGAAAAATGCATACTGAGAATACTGACCTTCGCTCACAGAACACTGAGACGCTGAAGACCATTGCTCTGTTAAAAACTCAGTTTAATACCCTTGATCAGAATATGCGTGAGGCTAATCTGGAAATTCATGGCTTACCCGAGAACAAAAGCGAGATTTTACCAAAAATTGTAGCACAACTGGCTAATGTTGTATCGTATCCGCTTAATGAGTCAGATATAATGAAGTGCGTCAGAGTGGCCAGTATGAGCAACAACAAGTCACGCCCGCGCTCTGTAATATTGAAACTGCGTAGTGCTAGATGTCGCGACGAGTTTTTCTCGGCAGTTACTAGATATAACAAATCTCACAATAACAATAAGTTGAATACATCCCTTCTGGGTTATGGCGGCAACAAAGAGCCTGTTTACGTATCTGAGCACCTTTCTCCGACTAATAAATCTTTGCATGCTGCTGCACGACTAAAGGCCAAAGAAAATTCCTATAAGTATGTCTGGGTGCGTTATGGTAAAATATTCGTATGTAAGAGCGATAATTCAGGCAGTATACTTATTAAAGATGAACAATGTTTGGAGAAAATGGTTTAATTAGGTCTATCACTATAAACTAAGTTTTTTGTACTTATGTTTAAGTTTTTTCTGCTATTTTTAATGGATAGTATATCAATATTCTATCAGAATGTGAGGGGTATGAAAACGAAGTCGCATGATATTTATGTATCAATTTTAAACTCCAATTATGACATAATATGCTTGACTGAATCTTGGCTAGATGACTCGTTTTTATCCTCTGAGTATTTTGATGAAAGATATATTGTCGTACGTCGTGACCGCAGCAATAAGTTTAAAGAATTGTTTTCTAAGGCTTATGGTGGTGGAATATTAGTGGCTATTAGTAGAAAAATTAATTTTGTTAATAAAACAGACTGGCAAACTGCAGTTGAAGATATATGGTTATGTCTAAGTGTTGGTAGTGTCTGTATAAACCTTTGTGTAGTTTATTTACCGTCTTATATACCGAGCCATATCTTTAAGCAATTCTTGACTAAGGCCGAGGAAATCTGTTTACATCATACAGATTGTAGTACGTTGATTCTTGGTGATTTTAATCTTCCTAGTATCAAATGGTCTCAGCCTAATGATCCTTTCCAAGGTGTCAGTGACCAAAAATCTTTAATGTTGAGGGACTTCCTAAATATCACTGGCTACAACCAAGCTAACAATGTTCGCAATGACTATAATAATATTTTGGATCTCATTATAGTGGATGAGAACTCCAGTGTTTCCGTATCCTGTGCGCCGCCCATTAGTAAATCTGACAGATATCATCCACCACTTGAACTGGTCCTTGATAAAACTATATCGTCTAATCTAAAACAAAATATTTTACACTCTAAATATATATTCAATAAAACTGATTATGAAGCATGTGTATGTGATCTACGACTAGTGAATTGGCAGGATTATAATCATTTGAAATGTAATGACTTTGTTCATACTTTCTATAATATATTATGGGAAAAGATTGATAAATACACTCCGAAGGGAAGACCTAAAAATAACTGTTACCCTGTTTGGTTCTCTACCCCATTAATCAAAATTTTAAAAGAAAAAAATAAATTCAGGATACGGTTTAAAAAATATAAAAATCCTCGAGATTATGATACTTTTGTTTCTCTACGTACTCGAGCCAAGCAAGTCATAGAATGCTGTTTCAAGGATTATATTGCAAGAATTGAAAATGAATTAAAATCTAACGTTAAATCATTCTGGCGATATACGAAATCTAAGAAATCCTACAGAGGTGTCCCTAACCAAGTTTCTTGGCGTGGCTGCGTAGTTGACGGCGGAAGTAACGTAGTGGATCTATTTGCTGAATACTTTGCTTCCGTGTACGGCGACAGTCAACAACCGGACAACCTGAATCCAGGATTTTCCATATCTAGTTACAGTATTTCTTCAATTAAAATCACAGAGAATGATGTTAGGGATAGTATAAAACAAATTGATTTAAATAAAGGAGCTGGCCCTGATGGACTACCTCCTATTTTTATTCGTCTCTGTATGGACGCTCTTATTAAGCCATTACAAATAATATATAATAAATCCCTTAGTGAAGGAGAATTTCCTGACTTATGGAAAATCTCACATATTGTTCCGATTCATAAATCAGGTAGTTTAAATGACGTAACTAATTATAGACCAATTTCTATTATATCCCAGTTTGCTAAGATGTTTGAAGGTCTTATATATAATGTAGTTTACTCCCACCTGCGTCATATCATTAGTGATAAACAACATGGTTTTGTTAGCAATCGTTCTACCTTGTCAAATCTACTTACTTACACTACTTTTATCACAAATACTTTTGAAGCTAGGGGTCAGGTGGACGCTATCTATACAGATTTTGCGAAAGCTTTCGATCGTGTGGATCACTCAATTCTTTCTTTGAAGTTAAGTTATGCTGGCATTCATGGTTCTCTACTGCGGTGGTTTGAGAGTTATTTAGTTAATCGTTCCCAGCTTGTTACCTTGGCAGGTTATGAGTCTGTTCCATTTACTCCTAGTTCTGGAGTGCCACAAGGGTCAAAATTGGGCCCCCTGCTCTTTTTGGTGTTTATAAATGACCTTCTGGACTCGATTAATTGTAATTGTCTAGCCTATGCAGATGATATAAAAATGTATTGTAGTATATCAAACTTGAATGATTGTCTGAAGTTACAAAATGATCTCATTGTTATTCAGCAATGGTGTATCAACAATAGGATGACGCTCAATGTTAAAAAATGCCAGTTTATAACATTTACAAATAAATTAAACTACATTAAATATGAATACCATTTAGACGGTATTCTTTTGAATAGAGTTTCTGTCATCAGTGACCTAGGGGTTCTTTTTGATACATCTCTTTCCTTTCGCGATCATATAGATAAGGTGATAACTAAGGCTAAAAGAATGCTTGGTTTTATAATACGTATGTCAAAACCGTTTCGTAGCAGCAGTAGCATTGTTCTGCTCTATAACGCCTTGGTAAGGAGTTCCTTGGAATACTGCTCCACAATTTGGTCTCCTTATTACACAACATATGCAGATGACGTGGAATCTATCCAAGCTCGTTTTGTAAGATATTTATGTGTAAGATGTGGCATTAGAAAAACGATTCCAGACTATAATGACCGAATAAAGCACTTTAAGATGTTAAGTTTAAAAGAAAGACGAAATAATTCTGACTTACTTGTTCTTCATAAAATTATAAATGGTTCCATAGATGCACACTTGATAAATAATTTTAAATTTAGACTAAGTCTACGCAGTAAACGCCATCATCGTATTTTCGATATTCCTACATCTACTTTAAATACCACACTAAACAGTCCTCTAACACGTATGGCAAGGCTGTATAATGAAAGGTCTATTGCAATGGATAACCCGATTGATATTTTTTCTATGAAATTCGGATTATACAGACACATCCTGCTTAAATAACGTTAATTAATTAAAATCTAAAATCTAGTTTAATATTGAAATATATTGATTTAATTTTTATTTAGAAAACCTTAAAGTGATAGTACTATATATAGTCTCTTAGGTTCTGTGTTAATTTTTAAATGTAATGCATACCTGTTATTTGTATAATTGCTAATAAGTCAAATTTGGTAGTTATTATGTTCTAGATCTTAAGCGATTGTATTGTTGGTGTGCTTATCATAAATAAATAAATAAATAAATAAATAAATCCCGTATAAGAAAACTAATCTACATATTCAAGAAACTTAGAAATAGTGCTGAATTGGATATATTGAAATTGGTTTATTTTTCTCTATGCCAGTCTATAACATCATACTGCATATGTGTGTGGGGAGGATGTCCAAAGACCCTTATGATAAATGTTGAAAGAGCTCAAAGAGCTGTATTAAAGGTCATGATCTCGAAGCCTATTAGATATCCCACCAGCGACCTATTCGCCGATACCAAGGTCCTCTCTGTGAGAAAACTGTTTGTACTCCATACGGTTCTTCGGAAGCATGTCGCTGGTAATCAAAACACCAAATTCATCACCTCCAAACGTAAACTCGCTAACATATTCAAAATTAATAAACACAAATCCACTTTGGCAAAAAGACACTACAATGTAATCAGCTCACACCTATACAACACATGTCATAAAAAACTAAATATAAATCAACTCACCAAACATAAATGCAAATCTATTATAATAGAATGGCTTATGGGTCTCAGCTATGATGAAACAGAGAATATTTTTTTGAGACCTTGATGGATTATACATATTCTTATGCACGCGCACCCACACGCACACACGATGACCACACATCTACACACACACACACATACACACACACACACTCACTCACATACCACACACCCACACATACACATACACGCACACACACACACACACACCATACACAAACATGCACACCTTATAATAATACAGGTATACACACAAATTCTTTCACCCAAAATTTATGTCATTAGTTGAGCAAATTTCTGTCTTTTTTGTTGTCTTATCTATTTTACTTTTTATTTGTATCAAATACCATATATAGGTACCCTTAGCATAGTTTATTTTTATTTTTTTGTCACTCGAGAGAATACTCCTTGACTTCCATAATACAAGTTGTTACTTAGTTTGGAAGTCAAGAGTCCTTACAGTGTAACTATGTATTTTTGGTCAATAAATATTTTTGTATTTTTTGTATTTGTAATGTGGTAGAATGTAACTAAATTTAATACGCTTAACAATAATCATTTTTTTTGGAAAATCCGTTACGTTTATGGTATTATAATGTCTGCAAGGAATCATAATTAAGATAATTGAATAACATAAGGTAGATACTACATTTATTTTGTTACGCATTTCAAAGTTAACTTTTACGTAATCTGGAACAGCTACGCTCTAAGGCAGTCTAAGGCATCTGTCAAAAAACGGTTCACATAATGGACAAGGTATAATTACCATAAAGTTCGAACTTCAAAAAACATTGACATCCTAATGTGTACTTAATTTTTTATATAAGCAAAAAAAACAACATTTTACTAATAAACTTCACGATATGCAAAGAAATATCTGCAAACAATTGCAAATCCGAAACCAATTGAGAGTTTCTTAAGCAGCTGTCACTGTAAACATTGCAAAAAAAACAACTGAATCTTATTCACAAACACAATTTAACACAGACATATTGGTGGCAAAAAGCTTAGAATAAAACGGGTCATCCATTCATTTAGTATAACAGTTCACTCACCATTGTCTCGTTCCCATTCAGTCAAGTTGTCATACCGTAATGTAATTTATCAAGGCGTTGTCGTCTCCCCCTTAAAATTGAGGACATTTACCCTGAAAACTCGTTTAAACCTCATTTTATACCGTCATAATGAGTATAAAAGAGCTTCAGGTTTTGTATGGTCATTGTATAATTAGACAGCGGGTGGGGGCGCCCCTTAAGCGTTGAGGGTCCTTCTTTCTTTGAACTTAGTTGCAGGCGTAGCGTGATAAGTTAGACAAGGGGTTACGTAATCTCTTCAATCGATATAATTATGTTGATGGATCGAAAAGTGCCTCATTAGTCTAGTGGTCTTTATCTCGACTGCTCAGATCAAATAAAAAGTTAAGATGTAACTTTGCGAACAAAGAAGTGAGGCCGGCTAAAACTACGCCATGCCGTGTACGACACCCAATTACACGCACACACGTTTACCGAAACTACGCCTTATCTTGTCAGTCAAGCTGTCGAGCTATCGAAAGCTCGACTGACAAGATAAGGCGTAGTTAACTAATACATGTGTGCGTGTAATTGTGTGTTGTACACGGCATGGCGTAGTTGTAGCCGGCCTAACTTCTTTGTTCGCAAAGTTCCATCTTAACTTTTTATTTGATCTGAACTCGACTGCTATGATGGTCTTGGGTCGATTCCATGTCGAGCAAAATGTTATTGGGTAGCTTGGAGATTTGATATGTGCCCGTTGAATGGCAATAGGCTCTCCCTCTATTATATGAGATTTAAATAGGTATACTAGTGAACTGTGGGTGTACATGCTCATTAAGTACACCCCTGCGGCGAATACAGGCGTGGTGTAAATCGATAACGTAATTTTTAATCCATTTCAAGGAAAGGATATTATTTTTGTATGTAATTATGTTTCCTTCACTCAGTACAGGGTATTTACATATATTACATACATACATACAGACTGCCTCATTAGTCTAGTGGTCCTAAGAGCGACTGCTACGCTAGAGGTCCTGGGTTCGATCCCCGGGTCGAGCAAAGTGTTATTGGGTTTTTCTATGAAATTCCCAGTAGCAGCTCGGAGTCTGGATTTGTGCCCGGTTATTGGCAATAGGCTCGCCCCCTATATTACATGGGAGCTAAACATACCGGCGAAATGTGGGTGTACTTTGTTACACCTCTGCCTAACCCTTCGGGGAATACAGGCGTGATGGTATGTTATGTTATGTTATGTTTACATACATACACTTTCGCCAGAGATTAATGAATGTAGATGAAGCGAAAGTAGTTTGCCAGGATCGTAGCAAGTGGAAATCTATAGTCTCTGCCTACCCCCATGGGAGACAGGCGTGACAATATGTATGTGTGTATGTACACTTTCGCCATTTTCCAATATGGGTAGGCAGAAACTACAGCACGCTAGTTGCTATAATTATTGCATACTTCTTTTGCTTCGTCCATATTCTTACATCTTGTCATACACACGTCCCGTTTGTGTATATAGGTCTTTAAATACTGCCATTTATCATGCCTCTGTACAATTTTAACCCAGGTACGGCCCAAAACTTAGGCTATATCTTTGACCCATCTGCCCGCAATTACAGCAGCCCCACATTCTGACATGAGGTCAATGCCCCGAACTAATTCGTAATTACAATTCATAGAGCTATAAAACGAACATTCACAATCAGGATGTTCGGTGATTGTCGACAAAACGCAATTAAGTTAATTGGGGAAGACTTCATTTGACTTTTACTACTTTTCGTTTGTTTTTCTCGGGGATGTCGTCTTGCAAACGAATGAAGATGGAGGAGTGGCGTTGAGAGTTATCAGAACTTTATGGAGTTGCGTGAATGGGTTAAAATGAAGGATTTCGTTTTTTAGTAGGGGTACGGGTACGTAGGGGTCTCAGTGTGCTCAGAATGGTCACCATTCCACAAACTGACCGCGGCAGTCTTAGCTTAACCTAGCAGATCTTTTGATCAGCGCAGTTAATAGTTAATAATAAATACAAACCGTTGTATACTAGAAGTTTCGGAAGCTGGTTTTTGTTGTAACCATTTCCCAGGAGTTGACGTCGCCGTCCTATGTATGAAGCTGTTATATAAATAAAATATTACCTTGAAAACAATTTAATATAGCGCAAGGTGTTGTTACCCCGAACAAAAGCGCTGCAGCAAGCAAAACAAAATAATGCTGAATTTCTGAATTGTACAAATCGTAGAAAATGAGGTATAACTACCTTACGGTGTAGTGGTCTCAGGTGCGGCCGTTGAGAAAGACTTTCCAGATTTCCTGGAGAGCAGTGACATTGAGTTATTCTACTAAAAAATAAATTATATTAGAACTAGCTTTCTGCCCGCGGCTTTGCCCGCCTGGACTATACGATTCTATTCATTTTACGGGATAATATAATAGCCATTACTCCTAATAAGCTACATTATTCCTGAGTGACATAATCTTTAGCTTTCTATTGGTAAAAGAAATTTTAAAATCGCTATTTTAGATCCAGAGATTACCCCCTACAACCCTACAAACTCACAAACGTTACCTCTTTATAATATTAGTATACGCTACACTATACTGTTATACTAGTCCCCACGTCATTGGGCTTCTAAACGAAGTGTATCAACATGAAACCTACACCAGATTTTAAGGTAGACTAACACGACTGTCAAAACGTCATCGAATATTGTACAGAGGTTTTTGCGTGAGGCGTATCTACATACATACATACATACATTCACGCCTTTTTCCCACAGGGGTAGGCAGAAACTATGGACTGCCACTTGTTACGACTCTTGCATATCTCTTTCGCTTCTTCCACATTCATACATCTTTTCATACATACGCGCCGGTTGCGAGTATCTACTAAAATCACATCTTAACTACTAAAATCTAAAAAAAAAATTTTTTGCTTCTGTCGCTTAAAGAATACCCATTTTTTTTAAAGCTTACTAGCAATCTTGGTCGCACATTACTAGTATTTTTGTTAACCCCTCGTGCTAAGCTAAATGCTTGTGTTACGAGTGGGTTCACGTCGGTAGTGCATTGGGTGGGTTTCGAACCGGCAACCACATGATCGTAAGTCCGACGCCCTAGCCATTGCTACCGCCGCTTATGTTAGTTTTGCTTCTATACTTATCTATAATTGTATTATATGTATGTATCGATACCTCTGTTTAACCGCCTATTCTTTGGTTTAAAGTGTCGAAATACGAAAACCAACGTATAACAGGAAAACGCAAAAGTAAAATAATACCTACTAACTTCAACATTTTCGACAAGTAACTTCGAGACAACTATTTTAATGGGGAATGTTTCTGACATAGCTATCTCTCGTTTGAAACAACTTGTTACACCTCCCTCTTTAACACAGCCTTATTCTAATTAGTGTGAAAGGGATAGGATGTACATTCAAGCGACGAATACGAACGGAAATTGAGTGGACCCTTTTCACTTTGACGCCAAACCATACCAAGGCTGCCTTTCCACCAGATATGTGCGACGTTGCTAAGCTATGGATAATATGATGATCCCACCAATGGGTTCGCTTAATGATCTTAGCTCTGGTGGAAAAAAGTGAGATTTTTTTCATAGGTACTCGTTGAGCCGGATGTAGCTTTGTTAAGTACGACGCAGGTCTTTCACACAGCCACTTCTAATTGTGCGAAATACCTTCTTATATATGTACATTGAGTAGTTACTGCCAGCTGCCCAAAGCACAATATAAAAATTGGATTGTTACGTGAATTAAATTAGGATATTTATTTTAAGGCTTTTTATGCAACTACGAAAAAGGAAGGTTATTGAATTTCACTTTCTATGTATGTAGGTATGTGTCTCAGTATGAATGTGCCAACTTAGCTTGGCAAACTACTAATTAGATTTTGACAAAATGAGTTGTTATTGGTTTATTAAACTAGTTAGTCCCGAAAAAAAAACAAGATGCGCGAGATAAGTAGCTTTATAAGCAGTCTTTCTCGCTAACGAAAAGCGCACAAAAAGCTACAAGGCACATTTTACCATGTCTACTTAAGCACTTAGCTTTTGATGAAAATATAAAATACAGTTTAGTAATTTAGTGTTAATTTTGATCGCTACTTAGCTAACTCGCACATATCTAGTGGAAAGGCAACCTTATGGCTATATACTCGCTCCCTAAGTCTTGGATAAGAAACTTTAGGGTGGCAAATGTTTGAGATATTAACAAAAAGTGTTTCCTGGTTATACAATTTTGGTTGTCAAAGTTGATAACAACATTTTTGTTTTAACCCGTCAATGCATACAGTCTCCTCATGAGGACATAACAATAGATTTTGCATTGTGTCTACAATATGCCGTTTGACAGGTTAACGTGTGTTTTAAGCAACTTACCTTTGAAAATTTGTGTGTTTTATGTAACTTGCTTTGAGTGAGGGTTTACCCAGAGGAATATTAAACTGTACTTATATTGCAATGTAAAGTGGATAGAATTTGACAGTTGTCAAAAGTGTGTTAAATTTATGATCTAAATATGACTGCCTATTCGTAGTCTTAAGAGCGACTGCAACACTAGTTGAAGGTAACGGTTCCAGGGTTTGATTATCAGGTCGAGCAAAGTATTATTGGATTATTTTATGGATTTTCAGTAACAGCTCGGAGTCTGGATTCATGTACAGTTAAGTGCAATAGGCTTGTCCCCTATAACATGGGACCTAAATATACCGGCGTAGTGTGGATGTACATACTGCCTAACCCTTCAAGGAATACAGGTGTGATGGTATGCTATTAAATTGTTTGATATAATTATGATTTAATTGGAAACTGAGCATTACCAAAAAAAACACTTGCTTTATTTGCGAAATCATGTTTTAAATCATCTATACTATAATATTATAAAGTTGAAGAGTTTGTTTGCTTGAGCGCGCTAATCTCAGGAACTACGGGTCCGATTGGAAAAAATCTTTCAGTGTTAGATAGCCCATTTATCGATGAAGGCTATAAGCTATATATCATCACGCTAAGACCAAAAGGAGCGGAGCATAAATGAAAAATGTTGTAAAACGGGAAAAAATTAAATGCAGAGAAACCGAAAAACTACGCGGGCGAAGCCGTGGGCGGAAAGCTAGTTTTAAATAAAATGAAAACCTTGTTATAAAGTTTTAGAGTCGAGGATATATTTACAAAAAAGATTACTAACTTCATAAACGATATGAGAAACAGAAAAGGCTTCGAAAAATAACGCGAAAAACAATAAAAAACAGGATTCAAAAATACCAAACGCCTTCATAATTTGTCGGCTATTAAAAAAACAAACTCTGACTCCAACAGGACCAAATGACGCTGTGGACAAAACAAACGGCCTGCGGATGAATATCTCGGAGTCACGGACCACAAAATGTTTTGTGGCAACCCTAATTATTTCCACTTGATGATTTTATACGCGAATAGAGAATTTGGAAGCGACAAATTAAAATTGTTATTTAGGGTTGTAAATCTAGTGGTCATAAGAGCGACTGATGTTATTGGGTTGAAATTCTGCTATGACATTCTCAGCAGTAGATTGGAATTTGGGTCTGTTCTCGGTCAAAGGCAATAGGTTTGCCTGCTATTATATGGAACCTTAACATATCGGAGAATAATTTTTGGTGTGCAGCAATTTACATATGCCCAACAGGTCGAAAAATAGAGGTGAATGCGAAATGGTATGTATGTGTTAACAGGTTTGCTCATTTTTGGAACTTTTGGCCAAATAATGTTAAAATAGAACGAACGAATTCAGTACATGATTCTGGACCCCCTTGCGTAGATATTTTTTGTCGGTTATGAAAAAATAACTACTTTTTCATACAAAAGTACAATACCGACACGATCAAAATGTATGGAACAGCTGATTTTTTTAAACATAACCGACGAAAAATATCAACGCAAGGGTTCAGAATCATGTACTGAATTCGTGGTAAGCGGATGTGCGTTCAGGTACCAAAATTATGTCAATTTCATTAATGCCATTTTTTTTATGATTGTGTAGCTTAATTAATAATTGTAGGATCTGTTAGTTTTATAGATTAAATGGATAAAACAACCACTACAAAAATCATACTGGATGATCTGGATGATCACTCTGAACTGAAAAATAAAAGTTGACTTATCACTATTCACTTAAAGAGGCCTACGTCCAGCAGTAGACGAATACGGGCTGATGATGATGATGATGATAAAGTAGCATCGTTAGAAGTGATAATTATAAGTGGCCTTTCCATAAATTCTGTATCTGTTATTCCAACTCTTACCGCGTCGCAAACGCAGCCACTATGAGCCATAAACATGCAAGCTTGTCAACGCTTATAGTTCCTATTTTTGTTCTCGCGTTAATTCAGAAAATGTGAGAAAATATGTATGTGTATTTATGGAGCTTGTTTCCACAACTTCCTTACAATGTTATTATAAGGTGTAGGGTTCTTATTTAGTATAGTATTACAATTATTTCACAGGCTCACCAATACACCAAGCACTAGCCTCCTCTATCTCTCATAATCTCTCATGACATATGTTTATATCAGGCAATGGTCACACCGCCATTATGCCAACTGACAGCTGTTAAGTCAAGCTGTCGGCTACTGCTTATGTATGTGAGACAATGTTATTATATCTATTAAATAGATATAGAAGTACAAACACTACATAAGGTAATGAATAAATTGTGCACTTTGACATGAATACTGGAAATACAACATACACATTGCTCTTCTAAACATATAGGTACAGATACAAAGGTATAGGACAAATGGGAACGTTTGTCTTGCAGTATGGCAGTGCGGAATAGAAGATAGTTAATTAAATATAATAAAGATTGATCTATAAATCTATATTAGGTATATCTATTAAAGGTAGAGGGAGACTAAAATATTTTGTTTTAAAAGATTGATGGGTTTTATTAATAATGATTATGGTTTCCGGGCATTATAGTAATGCTGGTCTAGAATATTCTAGAATATTCTATATCCAATATGGGTTTTTTCTTTTTGAGGGAGACGAAAATATTTTGGACTAGCAGCCTGTGCTCAGCTTTTAGTATACGTAACATAACATACCATCCCGCCTGTATTCCCCGAAGGGTTAGGCAGAGGTGCACTTAATGTACACCCACATTTTGCCGGTATGTTTGGGTCCCATGTAATAGGGGGCGAGCCTATTGCCACTCACCGGGCACAAATCCAGACTCCGAGCTGCTACTGAGAATTTCATAGAAAAACTCAATAACAGTTTGCTCGACCTGGGGATCGAACCCAAGATCTCTAGCGTAGCAGTCGCGATTGGGACCACTAGACCAACAAGGCAGTTAGTATACGGCTTCTATTAAATTTCATTTTACCCTCATCATCATCATCATCATAATCAGCCTTTCGCCGTCCACTACTGAACGTAGTACTCCCCTAAAAAACGCCAATTTACTATAGATCTTGTTATTTTGTAAAACGGTTATACGTTAGTGTTGCTATTCGAGACCGAAGATCTAATTGCACTATCTATCTTATAATCCCCTAATAAAAGTACAAATTTATTCACAATCTTTCTAATATGAAATGAAATTAAATGATGAAATAATATTTATTTCTGTAAATAGATCTTTTAAGACACTTTTACAAGTCAATTTTTTTACTAGATGGCGTCGACGTTTCCTATCTGACGACCTCTGAGAAGAAACATCGTAACAAACTCAGAGAATCATGGTCTCTTTTAAAGTCCAGACAATAGTGATATTATTAGATATGCGAGTTTTACAATGTAGGGGAAAATCTGAACAGGCCTTTTGAAGAAAGAGCCATAGCAGCTTTGAGTTGACCTGTCCTAACTGACGGCACGGGTACATCAGTCATCGTGTAGCTCAACCATTTTATAGGGAGCTCAATATGTTTAAGGGACAAGATTAAAATAATAATAACTTATTTGCCCTAGCCTTCGTTAGATGCTTCTTCAAGTATTTGGTTAATAAGCTATTTATTTATTCTTTGGCTCATTTTAAACATAAGTCTATGTTGTATTATGTTTTATGAGAAAGCCCTGGTACCCATATCACAAATTATATATATTTAATCTTATAATGGGTACCAGAGTTTATCCAAACATTTGTGATACTATCTTACTAACTATGTTTATTGTTTATTTCTGTGTACTTTGATTTTGATGGACGAGTTGGAAGGGGACGACCTCGACGAACGCACCGCAACCAAATTGCGTATATTCTTGAAAAATGGCCAGGTTCCGAGCGCCCTAAACCGACGGTCATGCATGTAGAGATTAATGAATGAAGCGAAAGTAGTGTGCCAGGATCGTAGCGAGTGGAAATCTACAGTTTCTGCTTACCCCCAAGGGACACAGGCGTGCCAATATGTGTGTATGTATGTACTTTGATTGTGAAATACATAAATAATAATAACTACTTATTATTTTCAATAAAATCACCACCTGTCATATACCCTATTATTCCTTCAATTTGATTGCTCATCTTGTAACAAAATGAAATTTCAAATAGGTGCTGTTAACTTAATCAATAGCCCGCTCTCGGAAATCCTTTAATAAAGCTTACAACCAAATCTCCAAATTTGGCCCCAGAGTACAACCGCTTATAAAACTAATGGATGACAGTAAGGCATTTTCAATTTTACCTGTGATTTACATATTCAATGAGATCGAGACTTGGCATTTCGTCCTTGATCTCTGTATTAAGATAAAACTGAAAAAAAAAAGCGGAAATTGCAGAAATTCGTAATCTATACCTACATATTAATATAACAAATCTAGCTTCGTATGTTCCCCTATGGACTCCAAAACGGCTGGACAGTATGTGCGTAAGTGAACAATAATTATATTGTGTTTTCGTATGTAATTATGTATGTATATATATAAGTGTGTGTATGTATGGAGACCCTATGTGTGTATTTATGTATGAGTGTCTTTAAGTATAAAAAAGGTCAGATTCAATATTTTTTTCGCAACACTCAACTTCTTCGTCGGCCCGTTGCCTTAGCGTTTTTTAGGATATATATTTTTATTCAGAGTAATAATTTTACTTATTATTTACCTTTTTCATACTAATACTTACTTACTACTCATATTATATCGATCAATCATAAAACGTAATATTATTTCATTTTATGATTGATCTATTTTTGCCTAGGTTAATTGGAGAAATCGAAAAGACTAAGATCATATTTTTGATACGCAGTCAGCAGAGAAAACTCGCACTAATTTAAAAAAGGAATCTCCGACTTCATCATCAAAGATAGCTAAGAACACTCCCGACTAATCCACCTAGCAAACAAAAAAAAATCAAAATCAAAATTGGTTCATCCGTTCTGGAGCTACGATGCCACAGACTATAGGCGTTACATAAATATACATAAAATTCACATTTCAATAAATTAATGAGCCCAAGATCTATCCGCTGTCTTCAAGGCCCCATAGGTCACGTTCGACAACTCAATTTAAAATGGCCTGCAAATCGGGCGAAATCATCTTAAAGGTCGAACAAGTTTCGGGCGAGATGCAACCGTCTGTACAACGGGTGTAACCTTGTTAACACGATCGGTATTGTAGCATTTTAGGGTTGAATTCAATTTAGTTTATTTGTGTTCGATGACGTTGTTTATTTTCATATTGAAGGGTTGATGTTCTGTCTGGGTATAATCAAGTTTTGGAAGGACTTTTCACGTTTAAATCTTTATTTGGGTTTCGCGTTCTGTGCATTGTAAGTTGGTGGCAACATACTGCAGTGGTGAACTTTTTCGACGAAAAGTTATATTTAAAAAGATTTTAATTCGTTTTTTTTGGGTGAGTGAGCATGAGATAATATGTCAAGTTCCATATATTAAATAGGAACCTCAGGAAAGATAAATTGTTTTATGTGTATTAAGTAAAATGTGACAATTTAAAAGGTGAACGTGAACGTGTGACATTTCAAAAGTACTTGCAATAATGGTTACATTCCAATAAAAAATCAATTTTATATTTTTGTGTTTGAAATAGGTATTCTAAATTTACCTCTGAATACTTTGAGCCGAGCAAAAGTAAAAGATCAAACGTTTTATGAAATCAACACCCTTGAAACGTTATATTAAATGTATAACTCAGGGTACACTGAGCAGAAATGTATGCACGACTATCAAGCTATACATTTCCAATATACACTGACCTCTTATTTAGCAGAAGCCAAGGCACAACGCGAGGTCAGCTTAAACTGGTATATATAGCTTGACGTAAAGTCGTTTCTACAATATGCGTAATGGACGTACATGTATGGAAGTGAGACAAAAGGTACAGATGTGTCTCTCTGATTATCAGAAGCCTGTTGTAAGGCGCAAATAGATTGCTAGTAAACTAGTTATTCGATGACTGAATGAGGAAATAAAATATGTATGCGTTTTTGTCGTTCAAGCTAGGGTTAATATTTGGTTTGTTCAAATCTATACTTCTACATACACTAATAATATAAAGAGGTAAAGTTTGTGTATTGTGAGTTTTTGACGTTGTATTTCTGGATCTACTGGACCGATTCCGAAAAAATTTTTTAGTCCACGCGGGCGAAGCCGCGGGCGAAAAGCTAGTTTAGTGTAATTTGGAAATATATCTAGTAGCCCTTTTAGCCACTGAATATTAAGACCTCTAGTTTTAAAGAAAATATAATACTTGAATGGGTTTTTCCGTTTGGAAACAACGATGTGAACTGACAAAATCTTAAGACCAACACGACCTCTTTCGTTGACTAAAAACAATGTTTGGCTCATGTTGCCTTGAAGATTTGGCACAAATCTAGCACACTGGTTCTGCTCAGTTACACCGTATATTGTCAGAAAAGGTTTTATTCTTTGATCCTCGAAACTAGTAACAGTTAAATCTTTTAACGCATCGAGATTAGGCATTGTTACCTTGAAAGCATATTAGTTTTAGCTCAACTTTGAAAAAGGAATGGTTGATACCGTGGTTGCAGTCCGCTATGACCCTGGGTACCTGAATAATTACGGCTATAAATTAAACACCACTGCTCCTATACGTATTGTTTTGAATTCAGTAAATTATCTATTACAAAGATGATATAGGTACCTATATTACTTGTTTCATGCTTTTCAGTTGTTTTTTTTTTCGTCGTCGGGTTTTAGTTTTTTCTGTTACTCAGATCAAATAAAACGTTAAGATGGAACATTGCGAACAAAGAAGTGACGCCGGCTAAAAGTAGTTTTAGCCGGCCTCACTTCTTCGGCCTTGCCGTGTACAAACAGTTTTACACTATATAACAATACCGAAACTACGCCATAACTTGTCAGACGAGCTTTCGATAGCTCGGTAGCTCGACTGACAAGATAAGACGTAGTTTCGGTGTACGTGAGTGCCTGTAATTATTTTTGTACACGGCAAGGCGTAATTTTAGCCGGCCTCACTTCTTTGTTCGCAAAGTTCTACCTTAACTTTTTATTTAATCTAAGTTCTGTTGGGATAAAAAATCAGACCCTGCAGTTCTGTTCTGCTTTATTGACCAAGTCTACAAACTTAAAATTTGGCATATATGTTTCTAAAACAGTGCAGACATCCGCTTAGGAAAGAGCATTACTTTTTATGGGTACAGCAAATGAGCAGACGAGCCACCTGATGGAAAGAAGTCATCGCTTCCCATGGACACCTGCAACACCAAAGGAGTTGCAGATGCGTTGTCGAGCCTGTTGAGTATGGTAGATGAGCAAGCCACCTGATGCTAAGTAGCAACCGTTGCACATAAACTGGTTGTATTCTCTTCATCATCATTAGTCTAAGATCGTCCACTGCTGGAAGTAGTCCTCTCCTAGTGAACGCCACAGATCCCGATCTTCGGGTTTCCTCCTCTGTTCTCTTAGCTTTGTCTAAACAGCTCGAAGAAAACAAACCAAGCCACTGCCCATTAATATGGATAAGGCAGGGGACTAAGGGAGGAATTGGGCTTCGAACGCTCCACATCGAAACGCAAGAATATGCATACGGCTATGTGACGTTAGGGAGGGAAAGGAGAAATGGGGAAGGTAAGGGACTGAGGGAGGAATCGGGCCTCCAGCACTCCACAACGAAACGCAAGAATATGCATATAGCTTCTTCACGTCGAACTACTGTGGGAAGGTAGTATTTCACCGATGGAGCGTATAGAGACACTATTACGTCGAGACTAATCATTATTCTGTGTTTTAGATTAGATAAACGTACACACAGCTACACATCAAGCTATACAAGTTCAGTTAAGACTGACCTCCCAATGTAAAGGTTTTCCGTACAATTCAAGGCCAGCCTATGCTGGTTTGTATAGCTTCATCTTCACGTCGATATTTTGTGTGATGGTAGTACTTCCCCGATGGAGCGTAAAGAGACACTATTACTTCAAGACTAATATTAATTATTCTGTGTTTTAGATTAGATAAACGTACAAAGATAAGATTTTCTATGCAAATCGCAGTGTACAGGTGTAACGGGTCTCGTCTACTAATTAAAACTTTTTATCGTGCCGACTTTTGCTCTTTAACTTCCATTCGTAATGCCAGGGATTTGCATTTAAAAATGGTGGCGCGTTGAGTTCGGTCTTGAATTAAGCTAAACTCGCTTGGATTTTCTTCTGCAGGTTTTTGATTTTCCTGTCGTCTTTTTGTGCCATGTTTTGTTATAATATTATTATCTATTTTTTAAAGGGACTATAGAAGGAAGAGAAAGAGTATGTGCTGGCCTGTACATGAAATATAAAATAAAAAATACTCAAATTTCAATAGAGAAGACAATACCTCAGTCTACTTGTTGCCATGAATGTTGCAAAGGATTCGAAATGTAGGGAATTAAATTATATCAATAAAATATAGTTTCATTATAATGCGTAATTGTATTTGCGTAAGTGCTAGAAACCAGTATTTATATGCGATTCTAATATAATTCAACAAAAGTGGTTTCTTTACAATTTGGAGTTATGCAAGTACAGGTAAAATTCCTACAAAATATCAAAAAACGAGGCGAAATAACTTAATCAATACAAGCCCAGACCGAACATCAGCTAAATGAAAAGTTCCCACGATTGAAAGCGCTCTAACAAATTGGGAAAATAACTTGTTTAGTCCGCAAATGTGCAGAGTTTTTAGCGCAATTCATACATTTCGTTGGGTTTTGGTATCAAAAGTTATTTTCATTTTAAATCATAGGTATACCTGGCGAATATTCGTAAAAAGTCTTGTATTAGAGAAAGGTAGGTATTTGTATCTTTAAATTATTTATGAATACATTCATACAAAATATTTTTCTTAAACTTACCATCACGCCTGTAGTCCCTGAAGGGATCGGCAGAGGTGTACTATATGTATGAGCCTATTCCCATTAACCGGGCAGTCTAGTGGTCCTAATCGCGATTCCCAGGTCGAGCAGTGTTATTGGGTTTTTCTATGTAATTCCACTAGCAGCTTGGAGTCTGGATTTGTGCCTGTGTAATGGCAATAGGCTCGCCCCCTATTACGTGGGGCCTAAACATACCGGCGAAGTGTGGTTATAAATTAGTACACATCTGCTAACCCTTCGGGGAAAACAGGCGTGATGGTATGTAATGTAACCAATTAATAAATCATGTTATCGATATCATAAAGCACCTTTTGATTGCAGAGGGGTTTATTTATAGTTAATTTGTTGTCATAAGATGAGTGTGTTATCTCTAGAGAGTTCATACCAAATCAAGTGTCACTTTGTATCAGTGGTTTATTCGATGATGTCTAATTAATTACTCATCATATTTATTAATCTATAAATCGCAGAAGACTGCCTCATTAGTCTAGTAGTCCTAAGCGCGACTGCTACGCTAGAGGTCCTGTGTTCGAATCTCAGGTCGAGCAAAGTATTATTGTTATTTTTTATGAAATTCTCAGTAGCAGTTCGAATTCTGGATATGGATATCTCCCGGTGAATGGCAATAGGCTCACACCCAATTACATAAGTACACAATCTGCCTTACCCTTCAGGGAATACAGGCGTGATGGTATGGATGGACTGGTAGTTCCAGAGATTAGATTATTATTTTATACTATTATCTTCTTCTTCTTATATATAAAAATCAATTTTTAGTTCATTTGTCTCGTTAAAACTCTAGAACGGCTTAACCGATTTAGCCAATTTTAGCTTTGAAATATAATTATGTGGAAGTCCAGGGATTGTTTACACCATGAGAACATATGGGAAAATGTGACCCGGTTGGTGGCACTGCGATCCAGTTTGGGCAGGACAACGGTTGTCGGGTCTACGAGTACTAGTAATAAATAAATACCTATCTTCCATAACTTAGTAGGCTTACAATATCTATGACACAATTAAATATAATACTTTTTCATACATTATTTTTAAATTATTGTCAAAACATAGACGTTGTATCTCCTGTGTACTTAATTTTTGTGACGATTGTACATGCGTCATGCTTATCAGTTGTTGATATAAATTGACAATTAAAAGTGATAAGAGATAAGTGCTAAGCATAAGGTGATAGATTAGTATTTCACAATACAATATGACAGTTTCACATAATATTTATTTTTTTAAGCTTCGAATGAATTAAAATAATTCACAAAGCATTGTTTCCTCAATATGAGGCTTACAATAATTTTATTATTCTTTTATTTGTTTGTGAGTGAAATTTGTGAAAGTAAGCAGTTCACGAGATGTCAACTTTCAAGAGAATTGTTGAAAATGAAGGAAATTCAGAAAACTTTTCTGGGGACGTGTAAGTTTTTTTTTTCAAATTGTTCTTCTGTCTAGCTTTCCCCCAAGTTGTGGTCGGATTCTAGATTACTTAGATGCAGCTGAATATCAGTTTTGTACACAAAGCGACTGGCATAAGACCCCCGTAACCCATTTTATGTGTAATACAGATGTTTAGACTGTCTCGTTGGTCTAGTGGTCCCAATGGCGACTGCTACGCTAGAGGTCCTGGGTTCGAACCCCAGGTCGAGCAAAGTGTTATTGGGTTTTTCTATGAAATTCCCAGTAGCAGCTCGGAGTCTGGATTTGTGCCCGGTTAATGGCAATAGGCTCGCCCCCTATTACATGGGATCTAAACATACCGGCGAAATGTGGGTGTATTTTCATAAGTACACCTCTGCCTAACCCTTCGGGGAATACAGGCGTGATGGTATGTTATGTGTTATGTTACAGATATTTATACTAGTAATAAAGCTGAAGTTTGTATTGTTGGAGCATTTGCTCCAACTTAAAACTGTACGACTCAAGTAGTTGTACAGATTTTGAGACCAAGCTTCATCATCAACCCATTACATTGTCCCACTGCTGGGCACGGGTCTCCTCTGAGTACGAGAAGGATTAGGCTATAGTCCGCCACGCTAGCCTACTGCGGGTTGGCAGACTTCATACGCTGACAAGAAAATCTCTCAGGCATGCAGGTTTCCTCACGATGTTTTCTTTCACCGTTTAAGCGCGTGATAATTATTTTTTTAGGACTCATAGGAGGAGATAGAGTTTGACCTCTCTGTTTTAAGCAGATCCATATAAAGAAGAGATTATCACAGTTGGTCACTGATTAAAATCTTTTTATTCGTCCACGACGGAAGCTGTGGGCAAAAACTAGTTACCTACATATATTATTTTAATTATAATACCTCTACTTGATACCTCGTTAATAGGTCAGATGAATAACCGGTATGTACGAGTACAATCAGGTTGTGAGTACTTATGCAAAAAACCGCGCGGAAAATACGCTACATGCATGTACCTATCTGCCAATCAGCTGACATTGAGATTGAAAAACAAGACACAATATATTAGACTTTATCTTTAGTGCAACAAGAACTACAGTTTTAATCAAATAATTCACTTGATGTGTTTATGTTCATAAATAGAGGAAGAGCTATGTGGAACGCACGTGTTTTGTTTTTAGTTTTATATTTTGTTATTGTTTATGGAAAAAGATTTGAGACGCGGTGTAAGTTAGTGAGAGAGTTATTGAGAGTTGGAATGCCAAATGATATGTTCTTGGGACAATGTAAGTTTAAAAAAACATTATTAACGCGTTCAGGGCTTTTATTTGGACAATCTAGTGTTCAAATCAACCAATGAATAGAAATAAAATGTATGGATATCACAATTTATACGAACTTGGTTTTCATAAATAGTATACCATACATTTTGTGGCTACATAGTTGTCGAAATACTCATAATTTTAAATACTTAAGTCATTCGACTTATCTTCGACCTTCCTCTTTAAAATAATTGTTATAAGTAATAGATGTGATCGCATCAAAGGATTTTTCTTTAAGAGGAGTGTACCTCGACAGCGCGCACGCAGTTTAGGTATTGGTTTTTGTGTTGTTGTCCCTATCGCCTGCGATGCGAGCGGGCGTCGCTTGTCCCGCGCGCCCTCGCAACCACCCGCGCGCTTATTCTCGTTGTTGGGTCCAATTCTAAAGTAATGAAATTATGAAAGCGTTTTTTTTTCGTACCTTGTTCGTTCGTTCAAATTTATTATTAGGTCAATTATTTCTTTGTAAGATTCATTATGACAAATACCATCTATTTTTTATTCAATTACCTACCTACCTAATGAGAAAGTAACTTAGTAGGTACCTACCTACCTACCTATTTATTTCTATTGTATTACCATAAATAAGGTTTTTCAAAATTAGAGCAACAAGTTGTACGAAAATTTGTTTTTTCTTTTCAATAAATACCTACTTCGTACAAAATATTTTGTTTTGATCCTATGTAGGTACATAACTTGTAAATTTATACTTATTCGAATAAAACAATCTGGATATGACATGTAAGTCCCTACATAAGTACCTACCTAAATGGAATTTTCATTGTAAAATTATGATAAACCGTCGTATTGATGACACAATCAGCAGCAGTTAAGTTCCTAATTGCATTTAATACAAAATACCTAAGTACTTACATAATAAAATTTTGGTATTTACTTAAGTACGTATGGTGATGTGCACTGAGCGCTCGTTCAAGGTTTTTTATTGTATTATACCTATTTTCTTTGACTTGTAAAATAGAATGAGGCGTAACGCTTGGAAATTGCATTTAATAAAAATAAGTACCTACCTATTCACTTCTAGACTGAACAATCCGTATTTTTTTATTGAATTTCATAATAAAAGTAGCTATGAATAGAAAGGGTAATGCACTAAAAGTCATATAAAGCTTTTACGACATAAATCATAATAAAACGGCATCTCTAAGATTTTCAGATGCTTGATGCTCCCATCAGGGGAGAGTACGGATAAGACACTTACAATATTTGAAGACTTCATGACCTATTCGTAAGCTCTCAATTGTACACATAACAGTAATTTTAACATACCTATTAAAAATATTTTTGTAAACAGAGCCAAGTCTCGTGTAATATAATCTATATCTGTAATGTTAAGATATGAAGTTATGTGGTATTTCTCAAACAATTCCGCATGCGCCGTAAAATTTCGCAGCACCAGATACTTTTCTCTTTTATGTTGAATACCTATGCTTTAAAAATTAAAAGCTGATAAGTAGATGACGAATGAGTCATTATTAACCTTACAAAAAAGTCATTTCACCAACAAGACAATCTTGTTTAGATTAATAGTAGCCTAATGGCTAGGGCGTCGAACTTGCGAGCATGTGGTTGCCGGTTCGAAACCCACCCATTTCACTACCGACGTGAACCCACTCGTAATACAAGCATTTAGCTTAGCACGAGGGGTTAACAAGAATACTAGCAATGTGCAACCCACATTGCTAGTAACCTTTTTTTTTTAGAAAAAAAAGTAGCCTTTTAATCAAAAATGAAACATTATTTATTACAGCGTAATATCACTCACTCACTGATTCATTATGAAGTTTCAGAAACTATAAGGGCTACCTTATAGTTATATAAATAACAAATATTATTAGTATTAACAAGTAGTATGCTAATACTAAGTACTCGTTAATAATACTAATAATATTTGTTATTTATAATAATAGATCATATCAACTATTATTTATTATTATAAATTTGGCATTTTTAACCGGTTAGTACCGCTATGCTCTAGTTTCGCTATGATCGACTCAAAAAATACCTACTAAAAAGGACCGCTATGCACGATTTTTTTTGATTCTACGAAAACAATGGAAGTTACAGTTGGAAAAAAAAGTGTTTGAATTCATTGCGTTTCCGTTAGTAAGTTAAAAATTATTTGTCTCGTTCTGATAATCAAAAAGGGGTAATGACAGCCAAGTACAAACGAATTACAGAGCAATTATAAGTAAATTAAGGTTTATGAAGGGAGCTGTAAGTCAAAACTAGACCCACATTAACGAAGTCTGTAGACTTTATTACAAACCTTTTCTTACTTAGTAATATTAAGTATTTATGTTACGCTGTTTGAATGTAATGTCAGATAGATGTAGATTATGTAACTCCCAACAAGAAACTATAGATCATTTGACAAGAAGATGTCCATTCTTAGCAAATAAACAGTACACAGATAGACATAATAAAGAAATGTACCTACAGATAGATAAAAAATATAATTTAATAGATACAATAAGACAGTGTTATAAATATAAGCCAAAACATGTAAATGTAAATAACAACATAGCTAAATTATACTGGGATAGTGATATAATACAAAACCATATATCATTAGCAGATGAAATACGACAGATATGCAACAAAATACAGTTAAAATAATACCGATAATATTATCATCTACCGGATTCATCCCTAAATCACTACACACATCATAAAAAGAACTAGACCTACACAAAACATACATTCCACTACAAAAATCAGTTATCATAGACACATGTTCCATAGTAAAACGATTCCTGATATCCACTTCACAAACACATTCTTCAGAAGAAAAGAACCAACTCACTTGATGTAAGCTATGGCTGACTCGTCACATTCACAAGCTATGCTGAGAGTCCAAATCCAAATGGATACGTAACACATAATAATAATAATAATTATTATTATTATTTCCTTTATTCACACTTTTTACACACATATTATTTTACATAAAAAAAATAGAAAATAATTATTTACTATCTATAAATATAGAAAAGAAAATAATAATAATAGTGTGTGTGTGTGTGTGCGCGTGCGTGTGTGTGCATACGAGTTTTTGTGTAAAGTATGTTTGTATAATTAGTTACATGACTGTGTTAACCCGATATAACCGAAAGAGACTCAGGGGTATCATAATAAAATGTATAGCTAACAAATAATTTTACTTATAACTTGATGATTGCTATAATCCTAATATCCAATTTTATCATACCTACCCTAATTCTTGATCTCGTTTCGGGAAGTCTTTTTTTGAAACCGTTCTTTTATATTTTGGCAGTCAGCCACAACATTCTCTTTGAAATATTTCCTCTTTACTGAAAATTATGTACACATGGCTACACATCAAGCTATACAAAACCAGTTTAGACTGACCTCTCATTGTAAAGGTTTAAAGCACAATTCAAGGGCAGCCTATACTGGTTTTGTATAGCTTGATGTGTAGCCGTGCGTACATGTACATATAATATTATGAATCACCAGCAACATATAGTAATCGAGTAATGAGACTTGGCTCTGCTTTTATTAAAATGTTTTGTTACGAGTGAACTTTACATTACAACTAATTGTGCTAGGCATTTATATTACTAAAAACCTTAGGATAAGAACTTATGACTTAAATAAACTTTACGTAGGTAGGTACTTACTTAAGTACCTAAAAATCACTTTTTTTTTTCACTTCTTTTTTTTTATTTGCACTAAGAAGATAACATGGAAAACTACCTTTAGGCCATAAATATATATGCTCCGTGTGGGAATCGAACCCACTAGTGATACTACATTACTCATAGCGCACCCGATTACTTAGCCACTTCTCCATTTATTTTCATGCATACATTTATTTACTTGCCATGCTATCTATAATATACCCACAATAAATTATTGCTTTCACCTCTGCCAATCTAAGAAACTTTTTTACAGATGTAGGCTCAAACTATTTCTTGTAACTTCTAAATCAAAACCAACGCGCGACGCAACCATAAATAAATTATTATTATTACTAGACAAGTACCTAAGTAACATAAAATCAACCCACGTATGTACATGTGGTGTGTAAACAACAGTAATTCTAATTTACAATATATTATATACCTACAATATACCTAATAATAAGATATACCTAGGTATAAAATAGTATTATCACGGGTAAAACAATAAAATTACCTATCTTACACATTTTTTTTCCTTAGGTAGTCTAGTAAGTTACGGCCGGTATACTATCTTTACTTACCTATGTAGGTATACATAACATAACATACCATCACGCCTGTATTCCCCGAAGGGTTGGGCAGAGGTGTACTAATGTACACCCACATTTCGCCGGTATGTTTAGGTCCCATGTAATAGGGGGCGAGCCTATTGCCATTAACTGGGCACAAATCCAGACCCCGAGCTGCTAATGGGAATTTCATAGAAAAACCCAATAACACTTTGCTCGACCTGGGGATCGAACCCAGGACCTCTAGCGTAGCAGTCGCACTTAGGACCACTAGACTAATGAGGCAGTCTATGTACGTATAATATATTTTAATAATAAAACCTCTCTCGAGCGCAAGCTCTCGTTGTCCATCAAACTATCTAAATATCTCTTTCGATAAGTCGCACCCGGCGGAATAAGTAAGATTCATGACATTCGATTCATCGCGTCGCTCACATGCACCGCGAGCCGGTTGTTTCAAGGACGTTGTCTCACCTCCCGACCCGCCGCAGCTCCCGCGACGCATGGTGAAACAACAATACATTTGCAACATTTTCACGCGTATTTCTCATGTTCCGAATTTTGGAGATTACTCCTATAATATTGTTAATACGTAAAAAAAAAAATATTGTAAAAAAATATTCACTATATTATCTGGGTTTCTGTCGAATCAGAATGTTTCTGTATTGATACATTGTCGAGAAATACTAGCATAAAGTTGGGCCGTTTTTCAACGAAAATTGCCAATCTTTGAGTTCGTGTAACTTTTTAACCGTATATTGAAATGAAATTTTATATTACATAAACACGTATTTTAATGATAAGATTGTTACTGCAAAATTTCAATGACTTTCATTGTTTAAAATTCAAGCAAGAGGCAAACTACGTTTGTATGGGGCGCGAAGCGGATACTATCCTCTTAAAGACTCAGATCAAATAAAAACTTAAGATGGAACTTTGCGAACAAAGAAGTGTAGCCGGCTAAAACTACGCCTAACGGTGCACAACACACAATGACACGCACGTATGTATTAGTTAACTACGCCTTATCTTGTCAGTTGAGCTTACGATACCTCGATAGCTCGACTGACAAGATAAGGCGTAGTTTCGGTATACGTGTGTGCGTGTAATTGTGTGTTGTACACCGTTAGGCGTAGTTTTAGCCGGCCTCACTTCTTTGTTTGCAAAGATCCATCTTAACTTTTTATTTGATCTGAGTTTAAAGAAACTGTTTTTTTTTATATGAACGCGGATATTCTTAATTGTTCGTACTAAAGAGGTTAAATATTATCACTAAAACTGCAAATATAATTATTAAACTTTAAGTTTTAGGTGAAGGTGTATTTTCGTAAAATTTACTTTAATGAAATAGTGTAAAAATTTAAATATTAAAAATTCAGACAACATTTTTGCGCATCTTTAAATGAAAAAATAAGGAAATTTTTCCTTAAAGGAAAATTAATTTGAAAAAGTATTTTAACACTTGTATCTACCTACTTACTTTTTTTATTTAAGTATTTGGTATTTTTAATTTTTCGCCGGACATGGCCCCTAACTATACCGGCGAAAAGAAATTTCATAGAAAATCTCAATAGCACTTTGCCCGACCTGAGAATTGCCCTCAAGCCTTCTAGCGTAGTCACTAGACTAATGTAACAGGATAAATATAAAAATAGTATATATTACATAATTAATAAGGTGATGATGTACTCAGAAGTTCTGTAAGATTACTCTTCTGTCATATAATACTCTACAGTTCTGACGTCATCCAAATGAAGCACTAGAATTATTTTATTTTGACTCATATGACTCATCGCAAATTGCGATTTAAGCCTCACCGCTCATAAAAATTATGACCGTGGAAGTACTACCCTCCCACAGAATATTGACGTCAAGTAGCAGTATGCATACCTACTGTTGCGTTTCGTACGGTGAGTGTGGAGCGCCGGAGGCCCAATTTCTCCCTTAGTCCCGTTCCTTCTCCTTTTAAATAGGTAGCTCGCCTGTTCGTTTGCCGAGTTATTCCATAAAAAAAAAATATCTTCCGAGCGGGTATCGAAGCCAAAATCCGTGACGCCGACGTCTCAGCCATCACGCCAAACGTGCCGCACATAATTAAATCTCACATAATACGTCACTCTTTTGCAGCACGCAACAATGAAGTATTGCATTTAAATTTTTACAAGTTGAAGTAGAAAAACTTGATTAAAGGCATTTAAGGCTAAAACTTCACAGTTGGGCGCGAAATTCAACTTTTTCTTGGCTTTTCGCAAATATTTCGACTATAAAACATTCTAAGTCTATGGCAGTATAAATAACTTGTTCACAATTGAGTATTAAAAGATTTTTGTGTATAATAGTGGATTCGCCGAAAAGTAACAATTTACATCTAAATCACATACGATAGCAATTATTAAGCAAAAGTTTTAATACTCAATTATGAATAAGTTATTGTTAATGTCACAATGTCACTGCCATGTACCACAAAATGCCAAATTTTCTCAGTGGATTTTGAACTTAATCAACAACATTTTAAGGTTTGAAATCGTTTGGAGAAATCTGACAGTTTTGTATAACTTGATGTGCTGGCGACTGTACCTAGAATGTGATATAGCAAAAAAAATGCCAAAATCCAAGAAAAATATGAATTTCGGGCCCAACCCTGACGCTTTACCCTTAAACATTTTGCATAGAAGAGTGATTACGTAGGTAATTATTGTTACACTTAAGTCTCGTACTGCGACTATAAAAGTGATTTGCATTGTAAAATTACGTAATTCAACAAGACCTTTATAGTTTTAAAGTAATAAATATTAGTACGGATGTACTTACATAAGTTACCGTAAAATTGTAAAACATGATGTTCAACCAATCAGCGCGCGAGATGCGTTCCGTTGCATGCCATTTCACAATTTGACGGTTTCGTTTCAAAAGATTATAATCTACCTACCTATAAAAATAATGCGTTAAATTGTAAGCAGTAAGTTGAGTTAACAATCAATAGCGACAGTTCACAGTTTTTTCTAAGGATGCAATCTACTTCTTAGCAAAATTTTATCAAAATATGTTCAGTGGTTAAAGCATAGAAAGGTAACAAACAAACTGACAGAATCTCTTTGTATCTATTATAATCCAGTCAATTGAATCGTTTTACGCTATTTAACTTTTATGAAGACCAGTCCTATTCAGTACACACAAAAGAACCTAACTCCACTTTATACACAAACGATGACCTTGACCCTTGTACATTGACCTTGGGAAATTTAGTTTTAAATAGAACCCCTTAGGGCATAGACAGGCTTGTATTTATAAGGCTGCTTTGGAAGGTATTTTGTTAGGGGTAGGTTTAAAGTTAAATATACCTTTTGTGGTCTTTTGCCTATCGATCTGGGGGTTTTACTGTGGTAACTTTATTTAACATTGAATTAGTGATGGTTTTACTTTATGAAATTAAAAAAAAAGGTTATTTACGGTTCGGTGGTATGTTTGATGAAGATATGTCTCCTGGCTTGCCGCATCAAAATATCCTATGTCTTATGTTTTTATTTACTTTTTAGGACTTGGAATTGGTTAATTCTTTTAGGACTCACGAATAGACACACAAATTATATGGCTACTTGTTTAAACTTAATAGTTTAAATGAAGCGGTCCTAGTATTATAATTAAAGAATTGAAACCTAAAAACCAAAAACTTTAAAGACAACAGTCTATATTTATATTTGCTATTCAAACAATGGAATGATCAGAAATTGGATACGATACGGATCTATCTCGGAATATTATCTCTCGCTAATTGATCCCGGTATTGCGACCTTGACCTCTACCCGAGATAATGACCTTTGAAACTTCGATTGCAATGGTGTACGTTTATACTGAAATGTTTGAATGTTTTAGATGAACGATAGATTATCCTTACCTTTTGAGGGATTTGTGGTCGTAAAGTTCTACAGATCGAAAGGGTAACTTTGGTGGTCAGCTCTGATTTGAGTAATATTCGTAATAATTTACTGCTCTAAAATGTTTGAATGAATATTTTTTTCTGTAATGTATGGATATACTAGATGGACACTGACCTCCTTTTTTTGAAGTTGGTTTGAAAAGCAGTAAATCATATCTCGGAAACTATAAGCACAGGCGCTCCGTTATAAAGCATTTTTGAAATGCAACTGTTCTGTTCATAAGTTCTGAATTTTCAAAAAGTTCTGAATGTTCAAAAGTTCTGAATTTAAATATAATTTCTTTTTTTTTGTTACAGGGGTATGTCTTATAGAAAAAGTAAGCAATAGGGATACTAGCGCGTTCAAAGTCAAATCCAGTGGAAAAAAGTTATATGGATTATACCAGGTGAGTCATCATTATCAACATTTATACTATCCCACTGCTGGGCACGGGTCTTCGAATGAGAGGATATAGGCTATAGTCCACAACGCTAGCCTAATCCGGGTTCACAAACTTGACATGCCGTCGAATAAAATTTCTTAAATATGCAGGTTTCTTCACGATGTGTTCCTTCTGCCTCATTAGTCTAGTCGTCCTAAGCGCGACTGCTACGCTAGAGGTCCTGGGTTCGATCCCCGGTTTGTGCCCGGTTAATGGCAATAGGCTCGCCCCGTATTACATGGGACCTAAACATACCGGCGAAATGTGGGTGTACATTGGTACACCTCTGCCTAACCCTTCGGGGAATACAGGCGTGATGGTATGTTATGTTATGTTATGTGTTCCTTGTTCATTTTAAAAGAGTGATTATGTACGCAAATTTTTATGAAAATTCAGAGCTCGAGACCTATGATTTGGCAGTCCAATGGTCCTATCACTATCACTATTTTATACCATGGAAGTAAGTACAGTTTATTACAAAATAAAATATAATTATCACAACAAACTATCACGCCTGTATGCCCCGAAAAGGTAGGCAGAGGCGTGCTTATTGTACACCCACAGTTCGCCGATATATTTTACCTGTGTAATAAAATTCCGAGAGAATTCGAACCCAGGAACTCTGGCCCAGTAACCATGAATGCAATCACTAGACTAACGTACGGTGGCAGGCACATCAAGTTATCTCAAAATGTCAAATTTTCTCAGTTGATTTTGAACTTTTGAAGCGGCGGTAGCCTAAAGGCTAGGGCGTCGAACTTGCGATGATGTGGTTGCCGGTTCGAACCCCACCCATTGCACTACCGACGTGAGCCCACTCGTAACACAAGCATTTAGCTTAGCACGAGGGGTTAACAAGAATACTAGTAATGTATTGTGTGACCCACATTGCTAGTAAGCTTTTTTTTTTAAAAAAAACAAGCTTTATCTTCAACAATTTAAGGTTTAAAATCATTTGGAGAAATTTGACAGTTTTGTATACCTTGGCCTGCTGGCGACTGTACATAACATACCATCACGCCTGTATTCCCTAAAGGTTTAGACAGAGATGTACTTAACTTATTGAACACCCACAGTTCACCGGTACGTTTTGGTTGTATGTATGTATGTGTAATAGGGGTGTAATAGGGGGCGAGCCTATTCCCATTCCACTAAACTATTAAGACATTTATATACACAATTTCAGTTATTTACATTATATGTATTTCGCTTGTATATTTCAGATCCCGAACCAGTGGTGTAAAGAAAAGAAACGCGGTGGACGCTGCAATATAACTTGCGAAGGTAAAACTCATAACTGAGATATTTTTGTAGAGCGCCGGAGTCCCAATTCCTCCCTCAGTTCCTTCATCTCTTCTCCTTCCTCTCCCCTTTCTTTGGCTCGGTAAGGCATCTGCAACGCCTTTGATATTGCAGTCCATGGGAGGCGATGACTACTTACCATCAGGTAGCTCGCCTGGTCGTTTGCTGAGTTATCCTATAAAAAAACTTATATAAATAATAATAAATAAATAATAAATAAATCATTTATTCGGAGCACAACCCTAATTACAATTTTTTTAAACCCGCCAAACTACATAGCAGTTTGTCGGCGGGGATAAGCGCTTGTTATACAATTATTTGGTTAGTTCCATAAAATTAATACTTTAAGTTAAATAATAAAAAAACAAAGTTGCGTGAACACATTTGGTGCAACATAGAAATTGAAATTAATCATATTATAGGTAAATTAAACTTTTTGAGGAACTCGGTAAGTAGCACATGTTTAATTTTATTTTTTATCGTAGGTTTACATAATTTTACACTATATTTTTGTTTGAACAAGGTGTATTTATTAAATAATGTGGGGGTCAAATACTTGTTGGTTCTTTTGCCATAGTAGTTTTTTTATTTGTGGTCGGACTAATTTACGTTCCCTGACGCTTCTGGTATTGTAAGTGTTATGCACATGCACTTTGTATTGGTCACTATAGAACTGCTCCAACAACACCAAGTAGTTGACCTTTTCATGCACGGGAAGTACCTTACAAATGGCAAAAAGTTTTTCATAGTTCTCCTTACATTCAAATTTTGTTTTCGCATCAACAAGGTATTTCATAAAACGAATTTGAAGAGATTTAATACTGTCTAGATAGGTTTTGAACGTTCTGCCATATGTACCCAATCCATAGCTCAACAATGACTCAGCGAGGGCAAAATAAATCACACGCAGCGTTTTCCTACTTAACGGCGCCTTCAGAGTATAGAACTTGTTGAGTACCGCCCTAAGTCTTGTACACACACAGTCAACCTGCGACCTCCAGTTCATATTACAGTCCACCCACAGACCGAGGTACCTGAACTTATTAACATATTCTAGACTCCGACAGACACAATTTATTCTACCTGCATGCAGGCATCCGTAAGTATGCCCCACTATACTTATTTCCGAAATAGTAATACTCTTAGCTACAATGTTATAAGGCGAGTGTAAATGCATTACCTTAGTTTTAGCTACATTTAAGATAATACCGTTGTCGTGAGCCCACTTCGTTACATTATCAAAGTCTGCTTGCAACGCAACCTATGCCAGCATATGTACATACAACTACACTTCAAGCTACACATTTCCTGTTTTATCTGACTGTTAAATTATACTAGTGGTTCCAAGCGCAACTGCTACGGTAGGGGTCGAGATGCCTGTATATTATAGATATTGGAAAAACATAATATATGGGGGTCTTTATTAGAGCACCGAAACATTTTTAGAATTTCTGTCTGTCTGTATGTTTGTACACGTATCACGAAAAACTGCACGAAATTGGATGAGGATTTCATAGTTGTATTGCTGGAGGTCTAACTTAAAATCTGCTGCATGTGTCATGATGCTACATCGCCTAGAAGCCGAGTTAAATCAAAAAAATTATTTTGGGATGCGATTGAAATCAAGGCTAGTAGTAAATAACAGACATATACCTACGTACTATCACGGCTGCATTTCCCGAAGGGTTAGGCAGAGGCGTACCAAATGTACACTCGCGCTTCGTCGGTATGTTTATGTCCCATGTAACAAGGGGCGAACCTATGCCATTAACCGGGCACAAATCCGGACTCCAAGCTGTTACTGAGAATTTCATAGAAAAACTCAGTGTAATAATGTCCCTGCTCGACTTGAGAATCGAACCCAAGTCACTTCTAACGTAGCAGTTGCACTTAGGACCACTAGACTAACGAGGCAATACAAGTAGTCTTAATAATATTCTTCCATTCAACAACATCAGATGTTGCAAACGCTACAGTGTTTACAAAGTACGTAATTGAGAAGGACATCACTGTAGCAAACTGTGAACGACATCGGGAACAATTCCGAGCTCCCAGATTTTATGGAGCACGTTTTACATCAAAAGTTTATGCGTTATGGTCAAGTGGTATCTGTATTGTTACATTCTGGTAACAAAACTGCATCTTAGATTACTAATGAACTTCATAGTTATATGACTTCATAGTCAGTGCCCGGTGACGCTCGGGTTAATTTGATGTATCTATTTATTGAGATATTCGTACAAAAAAAACCACCCCAATATCCGTCTTGTCCAGTAAATTTTCGAACAAATAAAATAGTTCATACAAATCTTCTACTCCCAACCACGAATTAAGAATTAAAAAACTTCACAATTGCATTATAACTCGACCGATTTCATCAAACATAGCTAAGAACTCTCCCGACTAATTCACCTTTCAAATAAAAATAACAAAATCAAAATCGATTCATCTGTTCGGGAGCTACGATGCTACAGACAGACACACACACAGACATGTCATAAAGAAATTGGGCCTCTAAATCGACGCGTGTGTATATAAGGTTGTATGAATGTGGACGAAGCAAAATAAGTATGAAAGAATCGTAGAAAATGGCTAGTCTTGAAGTATCTGCCTACTCCTGTTGGAAAAGACGTGAATATTATGCATGTTTACACAAGTATGATAAATACAAGTAAAAATACGTACGTATTGTATGTATTTTGATTGGTTTTTTGTCATGGTTGTGTAAACGTGCATAATATTCACGTATTACTTATTTTAAAATGGTAAAATACCTTCAAAAACTGTAGTAAACCTTATCTCAATTAGTTGAATCAATACTGAGATAGAGCTTAACCTTTCTGTTGTATGCAGATCCATAGAAAGAAGAGTTCATATCTGTTAAATTTCTTTTTTTTTTCTATATATCCACAAGAGCGAAGCCGCGGGTAAAAGTTAGTAGTATTATAATATAAATACATTTTCTTTTCTCTTTAATAAACCCTACTTTGGTATTATTAATACGTAACTTTAACTTTTAACTGTAACTTATCTAACGATTTTAATCATTTTAACAACGGAAATACGCTTAAACAGTACTGAAATGTATATTCTTCTCCTCTGAAACCAACATAGTACTTACTGAAAATTTTCTTTGTTTCCATAAAGAGAAGCAACAAAAGCTTTAAGTACCTACTTTTTATTAAGGAAGAAGGGATATTTTCAGAGATTGTTCTTTCTTTTGAATTCTTCTGTATAAGGCTAGGGACACACTTTTTGGGACAATCTAAGTCAATGTTCTGTCTGTGAAACCACACTACCTGTCACTTATATTTGCCACGGCCGTAACAGCTTCAGTTCTAAAAACTTCCGCTCGAAAAGTCTCACTTGTTCTGAAAACCTTGCCTATGCGGAAACGGCTAAGAAGACAAAATTTCTAACGGTTATATCACTAGGGTATGTTACTGTTTTCTCAAAAACTATTTCAGTAAATGAAAAAAAAAAAAGTATTTTCTTGCAGAAGCAATCCATCTCTAGTTTGGCTGGTAAGATTGTTACGTTTACGCCTAAACCGCTTAACCGATTTTAATGCATTTTGATACAAAGATAGGTTCGACCTTGAAGCCCAGGCTACCATTTGTCTCAATTACTTTTAACAAAAAAGTTAAACCGCCTTCAAAAAATAATATAATAATTTTGTCTAAAACAGTTTGGGAAGTCGGTGACTTCTATTTGAGTGGGTCTTTTATTTTCGCCACCGACTTCCCAAACTGTTTTAGACAAAATTATTATATTATTTTTTGAAGGCGGTTTAACTTTTTTGTTAAAAGTAATTTTATTTTGTAATTTTTTGTGGAAAGTTTGTTTAGAAGTACTTGTTAGCCAACTAAACGCACTGCTCCAATAAGACAGCGATGTTTCGGAGTAAACGATAATATCATCGATGTAAACAAATTTTAGATTTTTGTTGATATTTTCAAAACTGCTCAACCGATTTCGATAAAATTTGAACGGGACCACCTCTGAAGTATGACCTACCAAACAAAAAAACAATCATTAAAATCGGTCCACAACTGGCGGAGATATCGCGTAACAAACATACAAAAAAAAAAAAAAAAAAAAAACATACAGACGAATTGAGAACCTCCTCCTTTTTGAAGTCGGTTGAAAAGTCCTTTTGGGTTGTGAGTTAAACAGCGAACTAAAACTAGTCTTTAATAAAATTATGGATTCGAGAATGCAAGCGAGTTCGTCGTAGAACGAATATCCATAGTAGGACCCCGTTATCTCTGCACCACTCGAGTGGAAATATTAAAGTAGGAAAGTATAAATCAGGATTCTGTAGTGGCCGGGAGTTAAGCAACATTTTTACGAGCATTACTCCAGTTTATTTGATTTCGTAAGTTTCTAGGTTTCCGTTAAAGATTTGCTACTTAATATTTTGGTTACATTGTCTGAGTGATTGAAGGTTGGTCATTAGACTAAGTGACGGATGCCATAAAATATGTTTTCGACCTCTGACTCATACGGGGAGAGTATAAAACAGATTAACGACTTGCCAAGACAATCACTAGTAAAGATCACCAAAGTGATTATTAGCTTTAGTTTTGACGCTGTATTTACCAGCTTTCAAACCATAATAAAGTAATATTTTCAAAATATTTCCGGAATTCGGTTTTTTTGCTACCGACTTCCGAAACTGTTTTGGAGATACCATTATTTAAGTATATGTTGCCTATGTTGACGATGTCATCATTTTTCGAAAAGTACAAGTTAAAGTAGTTTCCTTAATTAAAAGTTATAAGACATTTACCAAATTTAAATGGAACCATCCCTTACAAACAAAGAAAAAAATTATCAGTTTGCAATTTACGGAAAACTCGCGTAACATATTGAAAACCTCTTCCTTTTTTTTTTGAAGTCTGTTTGAAATCTATTCACTAATGTTATTTTAAAATAGTCTTTGTCCGTTTCATGTAAGAAGTAAGCCGTTCCATTTAAATTGAACGTAATATTTATTAATTTATTTAAAAAGTAAAAGAAGGATTATTATGTTTTCCTCTCTTTATACCGCTTAGGAAAGCTTGCACGGTGTATAGGAATTCTACGTTATCCGTTTTTTTATTCTAGTTCTAGAATTTTTAATGTATCGTGGGCACATTTACAAACAATATAGTATAGGTACACACACACACACACACACACACACACAAAAAACCCGGAACAGCCTACAGTAGGCAATACACTAATATGTTTCGTTTGAGAATCGAACCCGTGGTGCGTAATACGATCAATAGCACTAGATATTCATTAGTGATGTAACAAATACGAATATTCGTATTCGCCGAATATCATTAAATTATCGAATATTCTTATAGAAACAGTTTTTAAAATAATAATTTCCCGTAGGTCATTTAAATAATTACTTACCTACCTTCAAATATACCATCTCGCCTATATTCCCCGAAAGGTAAGGCAGAGGTATGCTGATGTACACTCACAGTTAGCCACATAGTTTTAGTCCCATGTAATAGGGATGAGTCTACTGCCAAAATTAAAGAAATACTCAATAACACTGCTTAATCTGGGAATCGCACCCAGGACCTGTAGCTTAGCAGTCGCGCTTAGGATCACTAGACAAATGAGGCAGTTGATTATTCAATTTAGATAATTGTAAATATTAGTATTGCATAGCGTGTTCAATTACCTTTGACTATAGAAACAGGTATTTGGATTTGTGTTCGTCGAATAGTTCAATATTGATTGGTTTATTCGTTTGTCGAATACTGTACTGTTCCAGTGGACTTTTGGATAGATGAATAGCCCAGTTACTATTTGACGGATACTAAGTAGTATCCGGTAGTATAGAATAGAATAGAATAGAATAGAATATTCTTTATTGTACACCACAAACGAAATCCAAGTACAAAAGTAGTAGTAGTATCTGCTACAACACTAATATTCATGTCACTTTATTTGCAATAGATTATTTCATAACATATATCCCTCTTAATCTGTTTACGAAGTAAATTAATGAATCTCATTAGTTTATCTCGTGTGGCACACGCATGTGCATAGATTGATTGAGTAATCAATTTTCCATAGTTATTAACAAAATCTATTTTACATTATACAACACGGCTGCGTGTTTTTGTACCATACTAGCGACGGCTTCGCATGGGTACAAAACCATATTATTCTCTTTCGTAGAGCCGCATGGCAGCGTTTTCGATGAAAGTTCTGAAGCGTGTTTACTTTTTCAAACTTTCTTAATAATTATCGTCAAATTTCAACCTTAACAAATTATACATTTAAACCTTCCTCCTTAATCCTTAATCCGTTCAGGAGTTTTTGATTTTATCGTAAACAGTCACACTGACAGACGCGACGGGGGACTTTGTTATAAAATATGAACTGATTTGAGACTATGGTTTATAATGATAACATCATTGTATGAAAAACCTTCACCAGTAACTTTATGGGTATAAATGATTGTTTGGTGTACCTTAAACTTTACCAACTACCTGGTTTCGGTAGCTTAGATGGCTAAAGCATCCAGTGTATTATCCGGTGGGATGCCAGTTTGACTCCTGCCTAAGATTTATCTTCTTTTTTAAAAAAAACTTACTAGCAATGTGGGACCCACATTACTAGTAATCTTGTTAACCCCTCGTACTAAGCTAAATGCTTGTAAAACAACAACCACATGATCGCAAGTCCGACGCCCTAGCCATTAGGCTACCGCCGCTTTATTTGGCCATTGACCAAAACGATCGGTATAGAGTATTTGCTGAATTATGCATAATTTAAATAAACATTTTATACACAGCTTTACTAGATGAAGATATTCGTGACGACACAGCATGTGCAGTAAAGATATCACAGATAGAAGGCTTCAAGTACTGGCCACAATGGACCACGAGGTGTAAGAATGACAATTTCATCACCAATGAGATTTACAAGTAAGTTTTGAGTCAAATTGACACACTTTTAAATTAGCTTCATCATCTTCGACGTTATAATTTCGGAGCAAAACTTTTTGGAGACAAAATAGTGGTACTCTATCTAATCAAAACTAATATTATGAAGAGGAAACATTTGTGTTTTTGAAAACAAACATTTATGTTTGTATTGTTTTTGCACAAAAACTACTGGACCGATTTTAAAAATTCCTTCACCAAAATGCAATAATATAACCCAAGGTGTGAAAACACGGGCGAAGCTGCGGGCAAAAAGCTAGTTATCTAATAAAGAACCGTTGTAAAAGTAAGAGCCAAGCTTCTTACTCTGCACGCCTTAACATACCATCACGCTCGTCTTCCCCGAAGGGTTAGGCAGAGGTGTACCAATGTTCACCTACACTTCGCTAGTATATTTAGGTCCCATGTCATACGACGGGGCGAACCTATAACCATTAATTGGGCACAAATCCAGACTCCGAGCTGCTACTGAGAATTTCTTAGAAAAACCCAATAACACTTTGCTCGACCTGGGGATCGAACCCGGGACCTCTAGCGTAGCAGACGCGATTAGGACTACTAGACAAATGAGGCAGTCTACATGCCCTAACTTCACAAACTCTACATCTTGGTCAAAATATGTGGCTTGGCCGTTTCGTTACTACAAGAACGATTGTATATCAGAAAAGTAATTAACACTGAATACATTTTTCACCTTACGCCCATGTGACGTTAGCGAAGCATTGCTAATTCCCACCAAAACTCAATTGCGGCTTATCTTCATCATATTGAGTTGCTAGACGCAGTTAAAACCTTATAATAGAATATTAGTTCCAACCGTATTATTTCTTTGTTATTTTTAGCCGTTAGGGTCCAGTCCCTTCCTTATTTGTTCAGGGCACGATTTAGGGCCCAGTTTATTTCCATAAAAGGTTAAGCGGACCTTTTTTTTGAGCTTATGGAAATGTAATCTTAAAATCGGTTTTTGCCGATTTAGTTTCAATAAAATATTTTACGGAAATTATTTTTGGGTGAACAAATTTGTCTTTAAGGTATTCAATGAAACTAACTTAATAATATTTTTAATCGTTGTAAGATTTATTAAGAGATTCTATAATAATATAATCGTATTAAGAGAAGATAATGAAACGTGAATTCCAGCATTGACTAAATTGAAAATAATAAAATTACAACATATTTTGCTTAAGGTTCTACTGAATCCTATTGAACTGACTGCCTGCCTAGAGGTCCTGGGTTCGATTCCCGAGCTCGGGTCGAGCTAACTGTTATTCGGTTTTTCTATGAAATTCTGAGTCGCAGCTCGGATTCTGGATTTGTGCCTGGTTAATGGCAATAGGCTCGTCCCCTATACATGGAACCTAAACATACCGGTGAAATATGGGTGAACATTAGTATACCACTGCCTAACACTTCAGGGAAAACAGGCGTGATGGCATATTATGTTAATAACCTAGGTACTTAAATATCACATCGTTGATAATGAGCAAATCAATATCAAGCTATAATAATCCAGAATAAACTGATGTGGCATTGTGTACGCTTCACATACATTAAGATTGCATAACATAACATACCATTACCAAATTCCGAGCTGCTACTGAGAATTATTCTTCTAGCGTAGCACTCGCGTGATTCAAAACGTTCTTATTATACCTATACATTATTTTTAGTATATGCGAAACCAGAATTTATGGTTTGTTCAGAATAAGTCACTGAATCGATTCCAATATTTTTACAGCATGTCATATTTTGTCTCGAAAATGTTAAGTACCTATACTAAGAACCTATCCGCAACGCGTACAACACAGGTCACGGCCGGTCATAGCGGCACTAGGCGCGGGCGCACAGCAAGGCGGGGGGAAAAACAACCCCTTCAGTCGCCCGAAGTCGATGCCACAGACAACCAGATAACATAACAAGCTTATAACTTCGTCATTTTTCAAGATACAGTTTTGAAATGTTGTACATAAATTTGCCTAAAAATACTAGACACGTGTTTCGTGTTTCGCATATACTAAAACTGACCTTGTATAAAAAATGGTCCACCTGTGTGGTGGATTATTTAGTGGGACAGTAAATGGGTTGATGACGATTGATGTTATAGAAACAAACCCTTAAATAACTGGTTTCTAACACTTACGCGAATATTGGACATTGAAATGAAACTACCTTTTATGGATTTTACCGCGTTATTTATCACGGATGGACTGTCCTCCCGGGACTATTGATTCTGTAAAGGATCCGAAACGTCGGGAATTGAATAATATTTATATATATAGATATCTCTCTCCCTCTCTCTCATTTAAGAGCTCAGCTCTTGTCGGTGGAGCAATCGCCACTGTTCTCTATTCTCCGCCTTCTGTTTGACCTCTTGATACGACTGTACTCCCACTTTTTCCTTCACTTGTTCAATAAAACTTCTTCTAGGTCTTTCCCTTCCTCCTTCCTCTTAATAAATTTATATAACGCGATAAAATCCGTAAAAAGTAGTTTTATTTCAACTCTCATATAAGCTATATTCTTCCAGATGCCCTGACTTAATCCGACGACGACGAAGTCGAAATCGATACAAGCGGACTTTCCGATCACGACGAAAACGTTCGGCGTACAGCTCCAAAGTCCTCAGGTTAAGTTAGTCTAGACGCATTAATTAAATTGAAGTGTTTGCCTATCTTTCAAATAAATACGTGGCTCAAAGGTTGTTTATTTATTTGCACACAGCAACAGCTTTTGGAATACTAATTCTGAACTAGCAATTTGTGATTGTGTATTTGTTTGCATTGTTAAGTATGTCTACATATTAGTAGACAGTTCTAGAAGTCATCCAGACTGTTTATTCGTAATCGTGATAAATACACAGTCTTGCTTAAAATAATCTGTGGGTAATCAAACCACTACATCACTTGGTTGAACAGTAAAGGATAGCTTCGTGGGAAATCTGCATATCTGATAGTTTTTCATCGTATGAAATTTGCCTTTCGAAGTCCAATAGACTGGCCTAGTGATCATTAAGAGGTTATTGTGGTTGGTGAAGCCTAACCTACCGTGCTATTATTGTGAATTCATTGAAGAATTATATCCCAAGTGCAGCTAGACAAAATTCAGAAGCTTATCACTCCGTCAGAATCGCTGATTGCTTTGTGGTAAGCATTGAACCTGACTACTCTTATTGAAAAAGGCGTGAATGCATGAATGCCTATACTTGACTCGTCAAGTAACAACAAAAGATTAGGAAATAATACAGAATCTATTTCTCTTGGGGGCCCGAGCCGATACACGATTTGATGAATTTAAACCAATTTTAACAACATACCATCACGCCTGTGTTTCTCGAAGGGTTAGGTAGAGGACGTACTAATGTACACCCACACTTCGCCGGTATATTTGGACACAAATCCCGACTCCGAGCCTGCCTGCCTCATTAGTCTAGTGGTTCTAAGCACGACTGCTACGCGTGAGGTTCTGGGTTCGATCCCCAGGTCGAGCCAAGTGTTATTGGGCTTTTCTATGAAATTCTCAATTTAAACAAAATTGTCAAAAAGCCGCTTCAAATACGATGCAACATCAATAGCATTTTATAAGGCCTATTTTCCTTTGAAATAAAAGGCGTTTTCAAGTTGAGTGCAGTCTGCAATGCAACCTACGTTCAGGATGAACGGGTTTACTTCCGAAACTATCCGTTTTATTTCACAAAGAAAATATCAAACAGTTTGTTCAGTAGTTCGCTTTTTGTTTTCAGCTCTCGGACCGCTCAGACTTTACTTAAATCCAGGTTGTTTATTGAAGAAATGTACATTATGATGCCTTTTTGTTAAAGTATCTTGTTTCAGATTATATCTTGTTTGAAGACTGTGTCTGTTATTTCAAACTACAGTGAGATTATAAATATTTTTTATAGCACCTCGTGCTAAGCTAAATGCTTGTATAATATAAGAGTGGATCCACGTTGTTAGTGCAATGGGTGGGTTTCAAACCGGCAACCACATGTTCGCAAATCCGTCGCCCTAGCTATTAGGCTACAACCGCTTCATTATTGTGTTGAGATAGAACCTTTTGTATAATTTTTTTGGTATGTTGTATTTTCCTCTCAAGTCATTCCGGTGACTTAGATTACTAAAGGCCTTTACACATTATCTATAAGCAAAATCTACAGGTAGATTTGTTATGGAAACCAGCTGTTAAGCTTCTAGTGTAGTAATTTTGAAGAATTATATTGAAATCCTGCTAGAGGTAGAATTTATAACTTTTAACCACATACCTAATAGGTATCTAGTTTCTACATCTTTCCCCGTTTATGTTCAGTGAATAAAGTTCTAGTGGAAAGACTCCAAAAGCATATAATTATTATCATCACGGAAGAGCTAATCTCTTCCGTGATTATCATGTAATGCATCTAATGACGCAAAACTTTGATGAAGGATAAATCATAAAACCTTGGTTACATAACATTTATTGTTTGTCATCATAACCATCAAAATATGTCCCATTTTTATTGCTATTTGAATATCGCCTCTATTACTTCCCCGTAAAGCGTAAAACAGTACCCGCTGCAAAAATTAATTCGTTGTAATATCTATGGGCCTATTGTCTCCCACGCGACAAGTAAAGGGATTAACTCCCCTTTATTTTGCGTCTTTATCTTTAATAGGCTGTTGAAAAGAGAAGAAAGAACAGGGATAACAAAGACGTTCTCTTTTATAATCTCTGTAATTATCGCTATAAAACTTGAATGCAGGAGGTACGGAATACACAGATGTGAATGTTAGCCGCTCGAGCGCTTTCTTGTGCAATCCAAAGGAAATTTCAGCGCTATTCTGGATAAGGCTTTTGAAACATGGTATTTAAATAATGCTTATACGTTTATTCTAATTGTGCAGCTGTTAAAACGATCTGTTCGTGTCGCGTCTGTGAACATTTTGAATTTGAATTATCACGAATGTGTTTTAATGGTGAAGTTCGATGTTTGTTTGTTCTCTATATATCCATAAAGGTATAAAGGTTTATGAAAAAACACAGCTAACTCTAATCACACTCAAAAATCACCGTTATTGCGATGGAATATGAAAGCTCCAATTGGAAAACTGTTAAACTTGCTGTGACATCATGTATGACATATTGTAGACAGGCCAGGCGCTTAACGAACTTGTAACATACCTACTAAAAAATTTGAAAAGTAAAAGCAATTTTGGTCCTATGATGGTCCCTCGTGGAACCCAAAAACATAATAAACGGATGCTTTTAATATCTGTGTAGGAATTCTACTACTGACCAAAAGATATAAATTACTTTCGACGCCATTACTATCATATAAAATTTCACTTTGTAATACTAACTTCTTAAGAAGATCGATAATGGAAAAGAATGAATGGATCGTAAAGAAATTGCTTTAGAAAACTGGTCGTTACTCTTTCTATCTTAATCGCGGTGAGTTCAACTATAGATTCAACTAGCATGAAGGTACAATTGATTTTTCTTGGTGCAAGTGTTTAATGTTCTATTTATCAGAGTCTAAGATATTTTCTAGAATGATGATCAAGACCATTGATCATTCAAATAAGTCAATTAGCAGCCACTGTTGGATGTAGTAATACACTAAATAATCTTTTGTAAACAAATGTGTAACAGTTTTATTTCCAAATAAAATTTGAAAATTAAAGATCACTTCAATAATAATACAGTCCAAATTTTTATACAAATACATACCACTGAGAATTTACCGAAATCATTGATCCCAACTAAGGTGAAACTTTACATTAATTTTAAATTCTAATAAAACTAGGGTTGATCTTTTTATATTAATCCTAACATCCAATTGCTAATGTTTGTATTATCTCTAAAGAATAAACCTAGAGTACCTATTTAATTCGCAGAAAATAACCTAGAATAGCCCAAAAAAACAAAGCTCTTGTATTTCTAATCGAGGTTCTTAAGTAAATAAATAGGGTATTCTAAAATGAAGTAAAAAAAGTGTTTTAACATATAGAAACAAAGCCTTCTCACAATATTACTGTGAATTCGTTCGTGTTTCAATTCCAATAGCTAGCCAATTTCATGGTACATTACATAAACACATGTCGAATGTACTTGATGGGTTTTCAAAGCATACTTGACTATACTTTTGTTCATTTCTTGTCTTGTGATGTTGAAAAGAAAATTTCAAAAAGAAAGAAAATTTCAAAAGAAAAGGCATACAAAAATAAAGACATCCTTGTTTACTTCAAAGGAGAGAGCAGAGGTCTATTTGAGCATATACATTTTGTAGAAGATGGTATTTATTTTTATGTAGGTGATGATTTTTTATTCAAAATACAAAAAGATATCGCAAACGGTACCTATAAGGTTATCTCTCCCGCTTTCTGAGCCTGACTTCCTAGTTTTCTGACTCGTTTCCAAGTTCCAGAAGTGGCATCATAATTTTAGTGCGACCTATCATCGTCGTCATTATCAATCATTCTCTAACTGATAGTCAAGCCTCAGCCACCCTTGAATTGCATCAACCATCACGTTTCTTTCATGTTACTATAGTCTCCGACAATTTTCTATTTCCAAAGTATGGAAAATGTTCCATCTAGGAAGATTGCCACTAAGGATAGCTGATAGGTGTATCAGACTCGCGCCAACTAAAAACTCCCCACGATTTTCTTTGCCTCATGGTTGGAAGTAAGAGACCAGCTCCGAACTCTCTTCCATCCCTCTATTGCCATTGTTTTCTAGAGGAGTTACAATATCAATACCAATCATTTGGAAGGAAACTACACAGATAACACAAGCATAGCCCGGCGAGTCTTTCTAACAAAATTATGCATCCAAACTTCCAACATAGAAAAAAACCGAACTCCATCGGAATAACAAAAAGAAAATTCAGTTTTCCAAGTTTTGCTAGTCGCCGGGACACATCTGCGACCAAACACCGTTTCCACAGCACTATGTCTTTGAAAATGGTGAGCGGATTATTTTAAAGCTTATTTTAATGGTAGCTATTCGGAGAACTTATGTCCGGAAATGCGACAGTGTGTACTAGGTGCTAGTCTAATAGATAATGTGTTTGTCTTTGCTATAGTGTTATTATATTTATTTATTAATTGTATGATTTTGTTGAATCTATAGAAGCCGTATTCCCCAGAGGGTGTGGCAGAGACGTACGTTTGCCGTAGTTCGCAGGTTCAGAATACGTGGCGAGCCTATTGCCATTACTAATGGCAATGGCTAATGGTAATGGCAATAGGCTCGCCAAACTCCAAGAAAGTTCAAACGCCAAACTCCACAAAACCAAACTCCAAGATGCCACTATAAAAAACCCAATAACACTTTGTTTTCAAATTTCTCATTGCATTCATGTATTACATGTGCATGTTACATTTATATGGGAAGGGTACAGGATGAAACTCCGTAAAGGTTCATTATTTAAGAAATATGGAACTAATAATCGAACGAGTAAATCGAAACAGAAATCAACCCAGAACCTATAGCGTAGCAGTTGCTCTTACAGTCACTAGACTGGAGAGGCAGTTGAACGAGATGGAGAAGTAGAACCATAAAGAAATCTTAAAAATTCATGAAGTATCTTCACGAAAGTTAACCCTTCAAGTCTCATATTATAGACACAATGTAGAATCAATTGATTCTGTTATAGGCCACACTGAGTTAATCTTAATATAAAAACTAAAATAGACGACTACGCCCAAATAAATTATGAATCGCTCCAGAATATTTTTACTTTCTGTATTTTGATAAAAACCGCCACGACACATACGTGTATGACGGCGGGCTCCGAAATGTTTTCCTTGTTTATTTTCCTGTTGATCCTTTTTTCTGGCGGATTCAGACGTTGCCAGTTACTTTTAAAACTGTCGTGCAGTATTTAGAAGGTTATAATTTCTTGAGGTGCATTAAGAAATCATATGCTCAAATTAGGCTGATTAATGTTACCCAGCGTATTATTAAAACATTTATTTATTGTTAGCAATCAACATATCTACAACTAGTTTTACGCTCGCGGCTTCGCCCGCGTGCAGTATGATAATATATAGCTTATGTCACTCAGGAATAAATAGCTTTCTATTGGTAAAAGATTTTTTGAAATCGGTCCAGTACTTTCAGAGACTATTAAATGCAAACAAACAAAAAATAAACCTTTTCTCTTTATAATATTAGTTTAGATAATAATACTATAATAAAGAGGTACAGTTTGTGAGTTTGTTATGTTGTAGGGGGATCTTCGGATCTACTGAGCCGATTTTGAAAATTCTTTCACTAATTTTAATTATCCCGTAAATGAAAAGAAACATATAGGCAGCACGGGAAAAGCCGCGTCGCAGAGTAATAATTTGAGAAATTTAGTACATAGAGTTTTTAAAAGGTGCTCTACCAAAAAGTCCTATGAGATCGGGGAAAATCAGTTTGACGTGGGTGAAACCGTGAGATCAGACTAAGTTAGTAGAGTATAGCAATTTAATATCAACTCATATCTTTATTATTAATTCCATGTTCAGTAAATATTATCTCTAAAACCTTTCAATTGTCTCTTATTTGATAAATGAATACATATATTTCGTAACAATAAGATATTTCTATCATGAAATTATTATTCAGAGGTACAACTCTAATTGAGTGAATACAATAGAATCAACTTTAGCGTGCAATATAATATTATTTTATCAAAATGACCGCTTGAATTGTGGTGAATTTACTTAGAACTGACAGCGGTAATATTAAGCTCCATGTCCATTAGCTTTACTAGTAATAGTAAAACTAATATAGATTTCAAATTTACTTTGATGGAATAACGATGTTCGTCTTCGTCTCTTAAATTATTTGGCTGTAAAATCAAATTCTATCACCTGTTGATTGCCGTTTCACCCAAATCTCGGACGACTTTTTGTGACAAAAGGTATCGATTATTTGTGACAAAGTTCGTAGTAGTAGTGCGTCGCTGGTATGTCTACATGTCAGCTTAAATGGGTCAGCACGACCGGAGAAGAACTACCCCCACAGAATATCGACGTCAAGTAGCAGTATCCATACTGTTGCGCTGGAGCGCCGGAGGCCTAATTTCATAAATCCCTTCCCTTTTCCAGAAATAGGCTCGGCAATGCATCTGCAACTCCTTTGATATGGCGATGACTACTTACCATCAGGTGGATCGCCTGCTCGCCTGCCGATAAACAAACAACAAAATACCAGCAATAATGTAGAACTAAATATGCACTTCTAATCCAGGCAACGCCGGCCTCGGTACGACTACGAATTGAAGTTACTCCGGCTTTAACGATAGTGAAATTGGACTAGATACGTTACTCAATTATCACCCAATAGTTCCCGTTCAGCCGCCAGGGGTCACATCTGTATGTGACGGCTATTCGATACTGTAAAAGTTGTCTGACAATACTTTTAGGAACTTTTTCGTCAAGCTAGTGCTAAAGAGTTTTTATATGGAATGTCCATGAATACGGGACTAAAGAGTTTCTATGTAGGGTGTCAATAAATGACATGCACAGTTATTTCGTTATTTTGTTAACATAACATAACATACCATCACGCCTGTATTCCCCGAAGGGTTCGGCAGAGGTGCAATTAATGTACACCCACAGTTCGCCGGTATGTTTGGGTCCCATGTAATAGGGGGCGAGCCTATTGCCATTCACCGGGCACAAATCCAGACTCCGAGCTGCTACTGAGAATTTCATAGAAAACTCAATAACACTTTGCTCGACCTGGGGATCGAACCCAAGACCTCTAGCGTAGCAGTCGCGATTGGGACCACTAGACCAACGAGGTAGTCATTATTTTATTTTGTTATGAAACTAAAAAAAAATTTGACAATGCTTGACATAAGGATATATTTATCTGATCCAATACGTTAATGTTTAAATTTACTCGAAAAATCAACTTCGTCCCAAAATCCCTTGACTATCTAGTGCTGCTTCTTTCTTTAAACTTTCCTTAGCAATAAAGTTGACTGGTGTTTGAATTATAAAAATAATCTTAATTACTATCTTCTTATATATAAAATTCTCGTGTCACAATGTTAGTCTCCTCCGAAACGGCTTGACCGATTTTTCAGTACATCTGAGAATCGGCAACTATTAATTATGATATTTTTGGTCAATTTTTTTTATAATGTGCTCCACGCGGGCGAAGCCGCTGGCGGACCGCTAGTTTATTTATAAAATAAATAATTATGAATTAAACATTTAAAACTTTTTGTGGGGATTTAGTGGGGGTGCTTTGTATCTTTTCCGCAAAACTAGTGTTAGTAAAGAAATTGTATGGCGCTCGGAACATTTGACGTCACGTTTCTTTAATGCCATCTCTCTGTAGCTAATCTCTATAACTGCCATTATATTCGAAACGATTTTAATTTTGGTTGTGCATATCGACTCAATTTATGGTCAGCTTTATGGGGTCATAAAAACAATCAATGAGCCTATTACTAGAGCTTATACCTACTCGCATAAAGACTATTTCTTCTCTGGTAAAAAACACTGTGTCCTTCTGAACACGCTCTTAGCATACTTCGGTCACTCGCTATCCCGTTATCTGGACGGAGCATGATAACAACTTTCCAATTTACGACTAAATAATAAAAAAGTATTAAGTACGTAGTTAGATTGAAGCGGCGGTAGCCTAATGGCTAGAGCGTCGGACTTGCGATCATGTGGTTGCCGGTTCGAACCCCACCCATTGCACTACCGACGCGAACCCACTCGTAACACAAGCATTTTAGCTTAGCACGAGGGGTTAACAAGAATACTAGTAATGTGCGACCCACATTGCAGACAAAAAAAAGATTACAGTTTTCGATAATAGAATAAAATTTAATAGTATATTGTTTATTGTAAACTACAATAAGAAGCAACATTAATAAGAACAAAATTAAACTAAAGGTACAGTGGCCAGCACATAAAGTTACCACAATATGTCAAATTTTCGCAGTTGATTTTGAACTTAACGTCAACAATTTAAGATTTAAAATCATTTGGAGAAATTTGACACTTTTGTATACCTTGACCTGCTGGCGACTACAGATCAAGTTATACAATTCCACTTTAAGCTGATCTCACATTACATAGGCTTCCTATACAAATTAAGAGGTCAGCGAAAACTGGTTTCCATAGCTCGACGTGTAGCTCTGCCTACAAAGATTGCAGTTTTCGGACAGGTTCTAAAAGTGTAGATAAGGTCACATTTAAATTTGGTAAAAATATGATAACTCCTAACACTCGAAGCGGCGGTAGCCTAATGGCTAGGGCGTCGGACTTGCGATCATGTGGTTGCCGGTTCGAACCCCCCCATTGCACTACCGACGCGAACCCACTCGTAACACAAGCATTTAGGTTAGCACGAGGGGTTAACAAGAATACTAGTAGTGTACATACATACATACCTTCACGCCTGTATTCCCCGAAGGATCTGACAGAGGTGTACTTAATGTAAACCCACAGTTCGCCGGTATGTTTGGGTCCCATGTAATAGGGGGCGAGCCTATTGCCATTCACCGGGCACAAATCCAGACTCCGAGCTGCTACTGAGAATTTCATTGAAAAACTCAATAACACTTTGCTCGACCTGGGGATCGAACCCAAGACCTCTAGCGTAGCAGTCGCGATTGGGACCACTAGACCAACGAGGCAGTCAATACTAGTAATGTGTGGTCTACATTGCTACTAAGCTTTAATTTTAAGAAAAAAAAATAACTTGATTAGATTGAAATTTCAACTAAAATTCTAATGTAATGAGTTATTTGTTCTGCATCTAAAAATCCAGTGTTGCCAGTGGTTGCCAGGCCTTATTACGTTTGATATTAATTTAATTTTACAGACTTTGTTGAAAGGGTATTTCATTTGAGCTGTAAATGAAATACCCTTTCAACAAATCCAAGTAAAAATAATGATCTGTAATTTTTTCTTTCAACTTTCTCCACGTAACCGCTATTATCTCTAAGATTATGACGGCGCGTTTTCTAAGCCTTCGATATATGGAGGACGTCTAGAGGGTAGGTATCGTAGAAATACTTATACCTATATATTAATATACATAAAAAACGCACTGCAGTTTCACCTACTATGTCCAACCCCTAAGGGTCGTAGAGTGATGTTTCAAAATCTAAAACCATCCTAAATAGCATATGAAACAAAACAAACACTTATGTTCATCATCACAGGAATTTTTGTTTTCCGTGCGAATCGAACCCATGACCTCGTGATCAGCAGTCCGATACACGTTCTGGGGCTATAATAATCTCAGATAAACACACAGATAGAGACGATAAACTTGTCGCACCCCTTGTCTTTTACGTCGGAAGTTAAAAAGTACACAGTAATATTTTGACAATTTCAAATTTATCAGACATCTGGCAAATTGGAATCTGCCTCTATGGAGCTTTTACTTATATGACACTGTAGCCAAAACGAGGGTAGGGTTGGCAATGATTAGATTTCGCTTGGATAAGCTCGGCCAATTAGTAATGTAGTTAGTAGCCCAAATTTTAATGCACCTTCGGTGGTAAAATTGCGTTAGCAATTAATTTTATGGGCAAGACATTTGAGTCTGTGAAAGTTTTAAGTTTTAATATATGAGGGTAGTTTCTAAATTATAGTACATGTTCTTAAGTACATAAAGATAACCAAGTAAGAGAACGGCTGATCACAGACTTGTGTTCTCTACTCTAGCCTGCATGTTGTATTATTTTTTTTGTTAAAAAAGCTTACTAGCTATGTGTGTCGCACATTACTAGTATTCTTGTTAACCCCTTGTACTAAGCTCAAATACTTGTATTACGAGTGGGTTCACGTCGGTAGAGCAATGGGTGGGTTTCGAACCACATGATCGTAAGTCCGACACCTGAGCCATTAGGCCGCCGATAATTGTAATTTAATCTCATCTCGTAAAACATGCAGTTTTTCTGACGTTGCTTTCCTCCAACTACTTCCTGATATGTTGCAGGTGTACATGGGCGGCGATGACTACTCACCATCATAAAACATAACATACCATCACGCCTTTGTTCCCCGAAGGGTTAGGCAGAAGTGTACTATTATACACCCACATTTCGCCAGTATGTTAAGGGCCCATGTAATAGGGGGCGAGTCCAAAACCAAATCCAGATTCCAAGCTGGTACCAAGAGTTTCATAGAAAAACCCAATAACACTTTGCTCGACTTGGGGATCGTACCCCGGACCTCTAGCGTAGCAGTTGCGCTTAGGACCACTAGACTAATGAGGCAGTTAAACTATTAAAAAATACACCATCAAAATCACATGAACATTGGTGACCTAGCAAATTCCTGGCGCCAACGGTTCGCTCCAATCCATTCAAAATAATAAACAAATTCCCAACCGAACATCTATTTAGTTACGACATCAACTTAATACCTAGTCTGCACTCTGTAGCTGACATTTCGATAAATTATCGTCAACGTCGATGGAACAGTCCATATTTCATAAAACAAGAGGATCCGTTGAACAAACTTCGTTTATAATACCCAGTATCATTTGAGTTCGTACCCCTATCCATCAAAGTCGATGTTTTCACGAAGTTACTTTAAAGTCCTCATAATGAAGTTATCCGGCAAAAACTGGTATAAAATGGTGTCGTATTTTCATTATTCGTTCGGTGGGCTTCCTAAATTTGGTGGATAATGCTTAGGTGTTGAGTAATATCGATTATAGATTACCGCTTTTATAAGCTTAACGCTCGAGTATCAAAAAGCTGTGGAGCGCGATATGACCTGTCAACAAATAAACTTTATTATAACCACAGAAACAGCGTAACTCTTCGTAAATTCTTAAAAGAATTCGATAAAAACGCCTAGATTATATCCATTGGGGAAGACCCACTCAGGAAGCTCATTTGACATTTCAACGGTACGCATGATAAAAGTAGACTTAAGCGTTTCGTTCGGGTTTTTCGGATGTCCATACAAACGTGATACCAAAATTAATCGTAATACATACAAAATTTAATTAACTTGAGTTAATATTCAGATTCTCATACCTTCAATCTAGGGGTCTACATCTACACATCATTTCATCTATGTTTTGACTATTTTAAATAAAACCGCGAAAACCAGTGAAAATGTCGTCAAAATGAAGAGAAAATTGATTATATTTATTTCCAGAGAAGTCTGCGCTCATCACCATTACATTACTATATTTATATCGTTTACTGTCCCACTGCTGGGCAAGGTGTCCCTACTCTCATAGTGAGAAAGGTTATGCTTTAGTTCATCACGCGAGCCTACTGCGGGATGGCAGTCTTCAAACGCCCGCGCCGTCGAGAAAATCTCTCATCCATTTTTCAATTACCAATATGACGTCAGCGCACTATAGCTTGCCTATTTGTACTCAAAAGCGGCAGCTATGCGCATTGTGTGTGGCAATCAATCAGAGGACCTGATTGTTTCCGCGAGGCGTTTTATTTGTGAGATGCGAGAATAGTAGGCGAAGACTAGGAACATTCCAGAAGGAATTTTGCTGGTTGCGGATTACATAATAATAACATACATGTATTCCCCGAAGGGTTACGCAGAGGTGTACTTAATGAACACCCACATTTCGCCGATATGTTTTGGTCCCATGCACTTACTAGCGGGCGAGCGTATTGCCACTAACCGGGCACAAATACAGACTCCGAGCTGCTACAGAGAAATCTCAACAACGCTTTGCCCGACCCGGGAATCGAACCCAAGACCGTAGCAGTCGCGCTTAGGAACACTAGACTATTAAGGCAGTTACATAAGTATAAGTACATAATAATCTAAGACTGATTATACAGACTGACTTGTGAGACACTAACGATACTCGAAGACATGATATTTGGCAAACATAGCGTATTTTTTTTCGTCATATTATATGAAGAAAAAAAATACATTAAAAATAAATATCAATGGAATACTTGGTAAACTTAACCGAAAGTTAAGTAATTAATAATGCAACGCATGGACACCTCAGACACACCGTTAACGTGCTGCACTATCAACACACAATAGACACCTACCTTATTTATATTGAATCAACTTTATCAGCGTCGCGCGTCGGGAATATATCCACACTTCATTTATTTATAGGAAAATTTTACCAAAACTTAAGTACGTATTTTTATTACATAATCAGAACGAAAATCGCATACCGAGTACTATCCTTAAGTATCGTTAGTGTCCTAACAGACACCCTGTATATTAATCCACAGGCAGAAAAATCAAGCATGCAGTTTATATACTAACGGACCCGACAGACGTTGTCCTTAAAGTTAAATTCATCATCATCAACCCATTACATTGTCCCACTGCTGGGCACGGGTCTCCTCTCAGTACGAGAGGGATTAGGCTATAGTCCGCCACGCTAGCCTACTGCGGGTTGGCAGACTCCACACGCCGTCAAGAAAATCTCTCAGGCATGCAGGTTTCCTCACGATGTTTTCCTTCACCGTTTAAGCGCGTGATAATTAAGTATTAATACGCACATGACTTCGAAAAGTCAGAGGTGCGTGCCTTGGATTCGAACTCGAGACCTTTGACTTGGCAGTCCAATGGTCATATCACTAGGCTATCACTGCACTTTAAAGTTAAATTACTCCTTAAGTTTTCCGATTTTTTTTAAATTTTTTTCTTTCCGTAAGAACCTTCTACAAAGTATTAGAAAATTTAAAAATAAAATATGCGTGAAATCGGTAAAGTCGTTCTCAAGTTATGCCGTGATCAAGGGAAATAGTTCTTAGTAACCTAATCCGTTAGGCAATACAGGCGTGATGATATGTTGATACATATCTTGATAGGCACAGGCACACTCCCGTTGACATCACATTTCGAGTTTTTTAATTCCTTTACAATTTAATAAAATAAATTTTGCATTAAACATTCTTTATCCAAAATTCAATACCATTATCAAAACTTAATCGGCGCCTCGTCTTATTATACCAGGACCTTAGCTGGAAATTACTGGAATTTTGCACAATTCCTGCTGCCGAAAAGCGACGCCATTAGGCGATTTTGCCCATTTACTATGTAAATACAGGTGCAAATGGAAATGCTCATTCTGCGCCAATTACAACACTAATGATGACAAAAACTTCAACGCCCTAATTTGATGTTGGTTAATTGGTTAATTTTGAGCTTTCATTAACGGCTTTATTACTTAGGTTGTAAATGGGGCAATGTGTTTACCTTATATTTGTAGAATGGTTAATGACAATAGGTTAACCATTTCATGGGACCTTAACATACCAGTGGCCTGTTGTTTTACTTTAGTAAGTATTCTCTGCCTTGCCTGTGATGATATGTTTTTATTATGTTATGACTGCCTCGTTAGTCTATTGGTCCTAAGCGCGACTGCTACGCTAGACATCTTGTGTTCGATTACCAGGTCGAGCACTGAGTTTTTTTTATGAAATCTCTGTATCAGCTTGGAGTCCGGATTTGTGCCGGGTTAATGGTAATAGGCTCACCTCTATTACATGAGAGGAATTAGGCCTTTAGCGCTCCACACTCACCGTACGAAACGCAACAGTATGCATACTGCTACTTTACAGTTGGACGCCACGAGGTTTTTACTATGGAGTAAGTCAGATATTTCTCGCTTCAAAAATTCCGATCTGAACGACAGTAAGGAATTGATTTCTAACCCCGCTCCAGCCGTGTAAAATCCTTATATGGCTTCTAAAATCCATGAATGTTTTTCAACTAATCCCAAATAGCCGGTCGTAATCCCCGTCGACACTGTGTTTTGTTGCGCTTAACCTGTTTGAGAGCTGTAATCTCGTGCACGCTGACCTTCGTAAATCCACTATGAAGTGTCAAGTCAGCTTGGCCCTCGAATTACCGGATAAGCACGTACTACATGCATGTGTAGATTTTTACCCGACTATCGAGGGGTTATATTTTTAACGGTCTATATAATATAGTTTGTAAAGTTTATGTACAATTCAGTTTTCTGCCTGTTATAGGATAATATAGGATATAAATTACCTCTCCCTGAGTTGTATAATGTGTATGTTATGATTAAATTACAAACAAGGTATATAGGCTAGGCCCGGAGTAAGCAAGTTCTCGAGTGGATACCGCGTTTAGGCAAGCGTAGAGTAGGCTAGATGGAGTGACGACTTGTGGAAGGCAGCTGGTAGTGACTGGATGAGGTAAGCCGAAGATCGGGCTCTGTGGCTTTCACCAGGAGAGGCCTACGTCCAGAAGTGGACGAATATAGGCTAATGATGATGAAGATGGCTCAAAAAAATAAAAGTTTTGTGAAGTCATTTGCGACCCAAAAAGACTATATTTTTGGGTCACGAATGACTACATTTAGGTAACGCAAAAGTGGCGACACTGTTGCCGGGTCATATAGTTTGTTTCGCTAGAAAGTATAAAACAAAAACTAAAAACAGCATCGAGGAACTAATTAATCATTGTTAGGATTATACTCTTTCACAAGGAGCAAAGCTTTTGAGAAACATTTTCGTGTCATAGTGTAGAATATATGCAACACAATACACCCAGTATACCCAAGTAATCTGGGGTCATCCGCATGTGACAAGTCCTATGTTATATAACTGACAGATGTGGGTGGGTCCTGTTACTCGGATAGAGTACTGTCAAGTCATTGAAACACTGTAATTGTTCCAAGACTGTGGACTGTAGTTGGAGAGCGATTCAGATGTCACATGTTTAAGCAAGTCTACGTTTAGAACAGTTCCGTTAAATTTTGGGTTGCAATATTGTGTTTATTTTAAATTAACATTTACCTAAATAAAGGAATAAAGTATACCCACATATGACATAAATATTTGTCATGCATGGGAATCGATCCCCACAACATTTGGTATCTCTCAATATCTCAAATATCCCCCCGCCCCGCCCAAGATATGTTTCGGTACCCTGAGGAACTTTTTGAGACGATAAAAAGCCTACATCCTTTCTTAAAATGAAATCTATCTCCATCCCAAATTTCACCAAAATTTGTCTAGCGGTTTACGAATGAAACCTTGACAGATCAACCGACTCAATTACTATGCATTCAGTCAGTGTAAAAAAATTGTCAGCAAGGTTATTATTATTTAAAAAAAGTATTACCCTGTGTTGTCTGGCTCCTGAGCAAAGTCCTCCCTCCATTTCTTTACACAACGATATTATGTACTTCCCTCTCGTTCTGAGAGGAGACCAGTACCCAAAATGGTTGCTGATAATGTACTAACGATAAAATTATCTGCAACATTAGTTACCGGACATCGTAATAAAACAACAGAGTCTCTAAATACCCAGAGTCGTATAATACCTGCGCTAGCGACACTAGAACATAATAATAGCTAGAACAAACTAGGTTCTCGCTAGAGTCAATTGATTTGACCTACAAAACTTTTTTATTGAAACATGTGCGGACAGATGTTTCGTTCCACTTTAGGCTTTTATTTTTAGTACCTATACTGGGTAGAAGTTTGTGTCTATATAAAGTAATTGTTTGATGCTTCGTAACCTGACGTAACGTTGACCACTTCGTAATACCAATTGTATTACGATTCACATAGTTATACCTTTTTTTTAGGAATAACTTGGAAACAGCACGAGCCACCTGATGGTAAGTAGTCGTCGCCGCCTATAGACATCTGCAATACCAAATGAGTTGCAGATGCGTTGCCAAGCATATTTAAGGACAAGGGAGAGGAGGGCGAAAACGAGAAAGGAGGAGAGTGAGGAAGGAATTGACAACAATAGAGGCCTCTATTGTTCAGTAAGACTACTTCTAGGTCTTTTCCTGGAACATATTGACTATGGTCAAAGCAATAGCAATATTCGCCAATACATCGAAATGAGAGGGTTGGTTGGGTAGAGAATGAGAGGGCCACTATGCTGGCCTATTGCGGCCTAGCAGACTTCACATACCTTCGATAAAGTGTTACAAGATCCTCATAATGTTATCCTTTACGATATAAAGGAGTGATTGTGAACGTATTCCCCGAAGGGTTAGGTAGACACGTAATAATGTACACCCCATTTCGCCGATATGTTTAGGTCCCATGTAATAGGGGGCGAGCCTATTGCGACTAAACCGGGTACAAGTCCAGACTCCGAGATGCTACTGAGAATTTCATAGAAAAACCCAATATCACTGCTCGACCTGGGGATGGAACCCAGGACTTCTAGCGTAGCAGCCGCTTAGGACCACTAGACTAATGAAGCAGTGAACGTACTATCTATAATAAAATATGACATCCATTACTGTTAAGCGGTCTTACCTCGCCCTGAAATAACAGCAGAATACAGCAATTATTTCAGAACTGAAAATAATTTTCAGACGATTTAAAAATATCAACTTATTTAATGAACAAACTTTGTAAAGTCTTAAACAAATTGTTGAGACTTAGAAGTCATTCGTTATTAATTGGAGTTTTTATTAAAATAGTTTTTCATTTGAAGTAAATTTGTTAAAAAATTAATATTATTTTTCTTTCAGTGATTTATAGAAAGTACCATTTTGAGTAATTTCGTTTTGAAATTAAATGGCTTGCTGGTGTAGTGATTGTAAGTTTGGCTGCTGTGTGTTAGATTATGGTTTTGATACCCGTGTTAAGAAACAATTTTTGGGTTCTTCTTCCTCCTCCTCCAGGTCCTCCAAGTCCTCAGGAACAACCCCAACTTTGGACTCGGTTAATGATAATAAATTGGTTCTTTAAAAAATAAAATTACTTTTAACAAAAAAGTTAAACCGCCTTCAAAAAATAATAAAATAATTTTGTCTAAAACAGTTTGGGAAGTCGGTGACTTCTATTTGAGTGGGTCTTTTATTTTCGCCACCGACTTCCCAAACTGTTTTAGACAAAATTATTTTATTATTTTTTGAAGGCGGTTTAACTTTTTTGTTAAAAGTAATTTTATTTTGTAATTTTTCGCGGAAAGTTTGTTTAGAAGTACTTGTTAGCCAACTAAACGCACTGCTCCAATAAGACAGCGATTTTTCGGAGTAAACGATAATATCATCGATGTAAACAAATTTTAGATTTTTGTTGATATTTTCAAAACTGCTTAACCGATTTCGATAAAATTTGAACGGGACCACCTCTGAAGTATGAACTACCAAACAAAAAAACAATCATTAAAATCGGTCCACAACTGGCGGAGAAATCGCGTAACAAACATACAAAAAAAAAAAAAAAAAACATACAGACGAATTGAGAACCTCCTCCTTTTTGAAGTCGGTTGAAAATATGTTCCAAATATGGGTGTACATACATCATCTAGAAAATATAATATCGATGAGAATTAGTTGTGACTGCCTCATTAGTCTAGTGATCCTAAGCGCGACTGCTGTGCTTGAGGTCCTGGGTACGATCTCCAGGTTGAGCAAAGTGATATTGGGTTTTTCTATGAAATTCCCAATATATATATATATATATGCTTGGAGTCTGGATTTGTGGGCTCGCCCTTATTACATGGGACTCTGCCTAACCCTTCGCGAAATACACACATGGTAGCTTTATCAGGCTATTTGCCGAGATAAAGCTTGTTCAAATTTTATAACATAACGACATGCCACCCAAAAACCTTGAAAGAAAATATAGTTCTTTTCTCAATCCTCAATACCTACTCAGTTATTTATTGCTTTATCCTATGGGAATTACCCAAAATAACATCTAAGTACTACGTTACCTACATACCACCACGCCTGTATTCTCCGAAGGGTTAGGCAGAGGTGTACTAATGGACACCCACATTTCGCTGGTATGGTTAGGTCCCATGTAAGACGGGACGAGCCTATTGCCATTACCCGGATGCAAATCCAGACTCCAAGCTGCTACTGAACATTTCATAGAAAAACTCAATAACACTGCTCGAATTGGGAATCGAACCCAGGACCTCTAGCGTAGCCGTCGCGTTTAGTCGTTGTTCGTCGTTACCTACGTTAAACAATAATAATTCTAGACTTGTACTAGAAGGCATAGTCTGTAGTCAATCTTTAAATTCTGAACAAATGTTTGTTTAAGTAAACGTAAGTTAAGTTTCATTTGGCTACGCCGTAGCACTCGTTGCTACGTATTCTCGTAGCGTTGTGGTCACTTTTAAAGAATGCATCTTCTCGTAGTCGTTACGAATACAACACAACACAGAACAAGAGTCTGGAATGCAAGAATTACATTTTATCGTCCTAGAGAAGTTCATAATATGCAACCCCTTTTGTAAATTCTAAGGGTTTGCGCAGAGGTGTACTGTTGTACACCACAGTTCGCCGATATGTTTTTGGTCCCATGGGGGCTAGATTATTACCATTACCAACGAATTCAAATCCCCGAGCCGCTCCAGAAATTCTAATGGAATAAAATTTTACTTAAGCTGAAAATCGAACAAGGGTCGTCATGTTCAACAGCCTTACCTGCTCCTCATCCGTGAAATTGAATGATAATGTCAAACCTTAAGCAATTACTAAACATACAAGGTTTCATATAATATCCATTTACAATGACAGGCGTTATCATAAAAAATATATGTAAATACGTACAATCGTTTGGATATGTTATTGTCGTTCAATGCAGACGAACTACTAATAAAAGGGATTGAAGCCCATTTACTCTGTAAGGAAAAATACGTGACGATCCTTAAATAACATGCCCCGCATAAAACGCAGAAATAATCTTGTTATTTTTGAACCAAAAATACCTTTGGCCCTGCACAAAGGAGTTCGCATTAAAAACTGTCAGAGACAAAAATTCTTAAGCGGTTCGAAATTCAAAAATATGCAGCAGCACTGCACACGGCAGTGGTATGCAGCGCTCGGCTTGAATCGTTTTAAGAATGTCGACGGAACGTATTTTCGCGTTCAGTCGTCGCTCACCCGCCGAGCGGTGCGCGCGTACGATCGACGTGTTCGTACCAATTTCGATAATTGACGAATAAACGTGAGCTTATTAATTGGGTTAACAACGGTGTGATTGAGAAACGGAACGATTTACATAGAAATTATATCGGTAAACGTGTTTCGAACAAAAAGATTTTAATTATGATATTTAAATTTTCGTATGTGATGTGTTTGTCATTGTGATTTTTGTGGTTTGTGTTGTTATGTGAAAATGGTAAGTTGAACTTGTATTCTTATAAAAACAACTTTTTCTTGAAACTACACAAAAAAACTACAATCTTACTACTTTTAATTTCTTACTTTATAAAAATGTAGGTACACTTGATAAATATAATAATGCAAAGGGACATACATTTTTTTATCAAAGTAAGATTGTTGGAAAATTATGGAATAAAGTATATATTTTTTTATTTGTACAATGTGCCCAGCAGTGGGACAATGTAATGGGTTGATGATGAATGAATGGGTTTGGTAGAAGTCGGAATCCGGTATATTGATACGCGTACCTACATAAGATTTTTGGTCTGTGCCTTAAACTTATACTTATCAAAAACAAAATTTCAATTAATGTAACTAGTGATTATGAAAACAAATCTTTGATCTTTTTAGAGACCAAAGTTTTGTTTGTTTGTCTGTAATGGACTGTCTGAAACTGATTTTAATAGTTCTAGGCATTTTTTATCTCGCCTGATTACAGAGTGAAGCCGCGGGCAACTCTCTAGATTTTAATAAACAGATTTTTATCAATATATTGTTCAATTGCTTCTACTAGTGCAATCGTTTCATATAAATTGGGTAGTCCTTGATTGTTGAGTTGTTACGATACACACCAAAATATGTCGCCTTTTTTTAGCCCCCTACGGAAAAAGAGGGATGCTATCTAGATCGATGGATAGATATTTATCTAGATATCTGTTTTTAACCCTTTCAATGTTAATGTATATTTATGAGGTGAATAAAGATCTTATGATTCAGTAAGTCCTAATAATTATTATAGGCAATTACTTTATAGTATTAGTAATAAATCCAAAACATTATATCATTTTTATGAATAAGTACCTACTCTCATTCTAAGTTTCTTCCATTTTAATGTTTTCATAGCTGATTCCTCGCCTCAAGATTTTCAGTTTTATACCTTACGCTGAAAGATATCTTTACATAATTAATCAAACGTGTCTTTATAATCTTTATGTCGTTTTAATGTTAATTAACTGGAAAGTTATAATCACTTGCTCGTCTGCAAAGAAAAACACCGAGACGACCTTGCATGCCGCAGGGGACTCCCTACAGCTCTTCAATAGATCCGCATGGGGATTACAGACTAATCCTTCTCATTCTGGGGAATGGCCCGTGCCCAGAATCAGGCCAAAATTTCTATTTATATTACAAATAACATTTGGCAAATAAAAATATGCTTGTTGCTTTTGTCTTCATTCGCTGACGCACCCAGTGGTCTCATGAGGGCAATAGATTTTGCATTGTGTGTACAATATGGCGCTTGACGGATTAAATTCAATAAGTTCTGAACTTACAGTATGATTTTATTTTAATAGTCTAGTCTAGGGAATGTTTAAACGGTGAGAAAATATGGGAAAATTGGCCCCGGTAGGTGGTGCTGCAATCGATTTCGGGCTGGAAAGCATCTGTCGGGTCCGGTATTATCCCTACTAATATTATAAATCCGAAAGTAACTCTGTCTCTCTGTCTGTTACGCTTTCACGCCTAAACCACTCATACGATTTTATCGAAATTTGGTACTGGGATAGACTAAAGCTTGAGATAGGACATAGGCTACCTTTTATTGCAAAAAATAGTTTTGAAGGGGTTGAAATAGGGGGTGAAAGTTTGTATGGGAGTTCGTAATTTTTCAAGATAAAACCATGAAACTTTATATTAAGGCACTTGATAAGAAATAAATTAATATTTGTTCTAGCGTTTTTGAAATTTCGACCTGTATGGGGACGAAATAGGGGATGAAAGTTCGTTTAGAAGTCCAAACAAAGTCACGCTATCAAGTTTAACCCCGGAACCGATTTTGTTTAAATTTGGAACAAAAATAGACTAGACCTTGGGAAAGGATATAAGCTACATACGTTTTGTTGTAAAAAGGGGTTGTAATAAGGGATGAAAAATGATATGGGAGTTTGTCATTGTTGAAGATAAACGCTGAAACTTTGTGTTTAGGCACTTGATAAAAAATAAACAAATATTTGATATGGGGTTTTTGAAATTTCAAACTGTGTGGGGATGAAATAGGGGATGAAAGTCCGTTTGGATTTTGACTAGACTAAAAATAGACTAGACCTTGGGAACGGATATAAGCTGCGTTTATATTTCTATAAATAGTAAAGTTGGGCTAATTTTGGTGTCTACCCCAGCAAAGAAACGGACGGAAAGATATGTAAGGATAATTTGCAGAATTGGAAAAAACTAAACAGTCAAGATCGTGTTGTCCACGCGGGCGAAGCTGTCGGCGAAAAGCTAGTAAATATATAAAAACGAAATACCTATCCACTCTTTGACTCTTCACGAAACTGCACAAAATTAATTATTGTTGCTTTTAACTTTAGGTTGCGTGATTTTTCACTGGTAATTTTAAGTGCAGAACTTGCGTTTTCAACCACTGGACTGCGGCAGTGAGAGAATATCGAGATCTTTCAATCAAACCGTTAATGTGTATAATTTAAAAATGTGAAAATCACTGGAGTACTACTCTTTCCATCTGTTAAAGCGATGTCAATTGTCTGTCGGCTGTCTGTCTGCTGTTTTGTAAGAAGTTTTTTTTAATAAACTGAGAACATAAAAGTCATGTTCGAAATGTTTGTGATATTTGCTGTGAAGAATTATTTGAAATAATTTATTACGGCTCTTAGGACCAATAAAATTATTCACGACAATTGTAGAAACAATCCTTCAGCGACCATTTATACAAGAAAGTAGAAACTTGTGTCTGCGTCGATGGTTGCATGTTGCAGAACGTGAGATCCTGGGTTTCGCTACCAAGTCGAGCAAAATGTTGTTAGGCTTTTCTACGAAATTCTCAGATGCAGAAGTTTCGGTTATGCTCGTTTAATTGAAATAGGCTCACCCCCTATTATATGGACCAGAGAACATACCTGTGGGTATACAAGATAAGTAAACCTCAGCCTCACTTTGCCTTTTTTTCTACTTTTTTTGGTAAATGAACAGATACAAGTTTAAAAATATAGTTGTAACATTATTAAAATACAGTTTCCACAGATCACCTTACAATCCAATTAGGTATAAGCTAATAATATACCAGAACAACGAGCAAACTACTTTGATAATTTCAAAGTAGTTTATTTCAAATTCGACGCCATATTCCAAAAATTCCCAAGAAAAGCATTAGGTATTATACAAATTACACATACTTTTTTGTAAAAATATATTTTCAATATATTTTTTGTAAAAATATTATGAGTGTAGTAGTATTCTAGGAATACTGACGTAGTAAGTATGTATCTAAGCCGTAATATTTTATTTTTTGGGAAGTACTTATATTCTATTTTCTAGTGCTGTTAGTATTACTTGTATTGATTCGAAACCAATGCGTGTGCTAAAATTTTATACGGCGTGTGGTTTTACATTACAATATTTGCCATTAGTTGAGGTATTATAATTAAACTTTGTGGTTTCATTTCTGATGAAATTTAACAAACTGATAATTAAATATATTCTAAAATTACCTAATTAGTGTTATGTTGAACATGGTAAAACAGATCGAGCATTGTTGACATTTTCTAACAATTTGAACTATTTAAACTAATAATCGTTTTTCTATTAGGAATTCCAGAAGTATCTTGTAGTGTGAATTTTGTCCGGTTACTGGCTAAGTATATGACTCCCACTAACACAAGGGTCACAGTGGGTGTATATTAGTGTATAGCCTTATCCATTGTGTATACAAGCGTAATGATATGTATCGACTAAAACAAAACACCAAAAACAAAAGAAACGGTTAGGCAGGATGATTCATAAGGTTTCCATTCTCCAATGAAATACAGTTCTAGTAACCAATCTCCATTTATGTAATAAAATGGTTCTGTATTTATTTTGACCGGACATTTTTATACGGAGAATAATACAGTAGGTTGTATAAAAACAGTTTGGTGTATGCAACGACGAAAAAATGTACCGAAGGACCAGTTTTGAGATTACTTGTCAACTGACAAGCAATGGCAACAATATTTAAAATTCTTGTTAGTAAAATATTGATTCTTTAGTAGTTATGGTTTTCCTGGTGCAGTTATGATACATACATCAAAACAATATCAATTGAATGGAAAATCTCCGAATTAATGACAGCCAGTACCCCGCACTAGATGTAATGCGCCTAGTGCGATTAACTAACTACCATTCACTCCTTTGTAACACAAATCTAGTAATTTTAATTTGTCAAAAGTAAATAATATAACGTATAGTAACTATATAAGTTTAGATAGCGAACGATAAACGGGTGTTTATGTGAACCTAACCTTAATTTATCATAAATATTTGGCCCTCTGTATCTATCTTTTTCTTGACATAACGCCCCACCCTTTGTACGAGAGTATGCTATAAATAAAGGCGACTAGATGTCGAGTGGTCGTGCGTGTAGTGGGGCGTAGATTTGCCTTTATATCGGATAGTCCTGAACGGTCAATTACGTCCAATTGTTTTTATTTTTTGTTGGGTTTTTCGCTTGGTGTAACTTTCCCTTTGTGGTGGGTGCTTTAAATCGCTGTTCACCGTATGATATTTCTGTAAAAATGAAACAAATTGTTTAGCTTTCACAGTTTGGATTGACTACTACATAGATATATTCTAATATGTGTTATATTGTCTTGTGTTGCGACTGTTCCAATAAACTTGTTTCCTTCCTATTTATTAGTCAAAGTGAAATGATGGGTGTAAAGCTTATTTGTAGTTTTGTTTGTAAGTATGCCTGTAGCATTGTATCTCTCAACAAATGAATTGTTGAAATTTGGTTCGATAGGAATATTACTTCGCTGTTGTGTTTCTTGTATTGGACGCCAAGACTGAATTGTTGCGACAGTAGCCTTGGAGATGAATAGATCACCGTAGTTCGCGAATCCCTCCAATTTTAAACTATGAACAACTTTGTTTTATTACCTGATGGCTCGCAATTCCCTCAAAACATGGACATACCACAACAGATACTATAACGTTTCTTTCCCATACGTCCAATTCAGCAAGAACGTTCAGAATTGTTAGCAATATTTTTTTACCAAGAGCTCTCTTGTTGAATGATTGCTTTTTTAAAAGATACGGTGGTTTTCCCTTTGAAGATAAAACGGGTGTCCTTATTTTAGTTTCTTTGTGAAGTTGGAATGATATGTATCTTTTGCTACTTAATTCCTGATGTAAAGAAAACACAGATACATGGATTAACCTCATTCTGATCTTTTTTATCTTTGTGTATTATCCGAGAGAAACTGGTTTTATTTTTCGTATTTCTTTTCTACCTAATAGTTCAAGTTATTACTAAAGCCATTATTATGTTTTCTGGAAACTCAAATGACTTGACAATTAAAAAAAAGCCTACCTTTTAAAGTCTTCCTTCGCCAGTTGGTAAAAATAATTGAATTCTTAAGACTCTATGGATGATGATAGGGCACAACTTAGGAACTGATTTCCAGCCCATACTGCAACAAAACAGAAAGAGAAGATATTCTATTCGAAAAAAAAAAATTTAAACGACACTAGTGTCTATTCAAGTTATATAAAGCATACACGCTATAATGTCAAATTATAATTGCGTCATATCCATAAAAAAAAAAACAAACAATATTATGAACAGCTGCAAACTGTTATCAACGCACCCTAAAACTAATTTCTGGCATAAATATTATTACACATACGGTATCGGCTAAAACTTTTTGCCAACCATGGAAACATAAACAAGATAGACCGGTCCGTTCGTAAACTAACATTTTATCAGCCAGTAGTGTTTATGGTCGAGTTCTAACAGCACTTTAAATATTACAACATTATTTAGGTTGGTTCGCGGTTTTTTTGCGGGATATCGAATTCGGCATATGGCTTGGAACCGGTTAAAAAATACCGGTTATTCGGTTCCATATGAACTTTTAATTTAGGATGACAAATAAATATCATCATCATCAACCCCTTGCATTGTCCCACTGATGGGCACGGGCTCCTCTCAGAACGAGAGGGATTAGGCTATATGATAGACAATTATTAACTAGATAATGCCAGTATAGCGAAATATATCGCGCTACTTTAGATTTATGACGAGGCAAATCCTAAATCGCGCAAGTAATATTTATAGGTAGGAATATAGGAAGGTATCATACCTTGTCCCTCACACTGGTAACTCAGACATGATTCAAGTGCCACACAACAATGCAGTTTACCATTGCAAGTAAGTACAAGATTAAATAAGTTTTAAGGCTATTGGGACTTTGGGCAGAACAACTCTTATAAGAGTAAATTCATAATAGCACAGAGTTAAAGCACATTGAAGCCAAACGACGACCCCTATCACCGGAATATAATGCAGAAGTTTCCATCAAGTCAAAAATAGAAGCACAAGCACCGTAGAACTATGGCGCCTGAATGAGCTTACTAAAATAAGAACAGAGACTATTCAGTCGCTGAGTCGCGTCAAATTCTTAAAAAAATACGCTTCACTTCGACTCAACTCTGCATTATTATGAGTTGACTTTTCTGAAATAGGAAACGTCCTGGAATCGATTCTTCGAGAACAGAAGCGATATATATATCTATCGTTTTACCTTTAATATTTTAAATGTCAGCATGAATATTTACATTTCATTTTAAAATAAGTATTATATTATTCATAGCACCAAACCCGATCATAAATACTGGTCTCCCAAAGAACATTTAATCAGAATGGATTTTTCAAAGTATGATAATATTTTTATCATAAATATTTTATCAGTACGCATTCTCCATTTGAAAGATGGAATAATTTCAGATGGAAACATAGATTCCGATAATGCACTCACTTCTTCATATTCATGAGGTACAGACAGCAAAATGAATAGATACTCAGAAAGCTAACGAAATCTGCATTGTAGCATAGCTTTTGTTCGGTTTTAGAATCCATAACAAGATGGTTATTTGCCGAAGTACTTATGTAATGGACATGATTAGCAGGAAGTTTACTAAATTGCTGGTAAGGCTTCTGATTAACACACCTGTATCCCCCGAAGGTTGAGGCAACGGTGTTCTTAATGTACACCCACAGTTCACCGGTATGGATTCGCTGGGTGCATATCCAAACTCGGAGCTGCTGCAGAGAGTCTCATAAAAAACCCAATAGCACTTTGCTCGACCTGGGAATCGAACCCAAAACCTCTAGTGTAACAACAGTGTAGCGCTTAGGAAAACTAGACTAATGAGGCAGTTCAGAGTAAGATAATTTAGTATTTATTTCATTTCCAATTCCTTATTACTAAATATTTGACTTAGTTACAAATGCAAAAAAAAAAATATAGGTATACTAACAACTTTCAAATAATTGTAATTTATACCCGTATTGGTTTATATATCGTCTCCAAACCGATATAATAATTATAGAAGTAGATACCTACTTAATTAGCGCGTTCAGGTATCCCTGTAATTAATTAGAGGCACGTATTATACCACATTTATTAGCGGATCTACTAATATTGTGTGCTTTTCTGATGTGAACTTGAATAAGGTATCTATATAGATATACCCACTTTTTTACTATACAAATACAAATACAAATACAAAAATATTTATTTTCTCTTCACAAACATGTTTAAATAATAAGACAGTAACATTAAGTATAATAATTATAAGTTGCAGTATAATGTTTGTGAGAGACTGGTGTCTGAACTAGGCACAATGCCTGTACTACAGATCACCAGGATCTCACTTCTGAGATTTATGCGCTAGTGAAATAGAAACATATTTCATTTAAATTTAATCATATAATAAACAAAGTGTGTGTTAGTGTTAATAATGTGAATGAGATAGTGTGAGTCAGGTGTGTGTAAGACTGTTTTTTTTTTTTTTTTTTTTGGATTGAGTGTGTGAACGTCAGTCATATGAGTGTGAATCATATGAGGTAATTTTAATTAGACTGGGTGAGTAAGAAGCACTTCAGTGGAATGATAATTTAAGGTTAAAAGCCACTTGGTTATCGCTATTTTACAGGATTTTAAAGGGAAATGATAGATAGAGATGACTTTATTGATTTTATTGTACAGGTGATTTCCAAGGAAGGCAAAAAATCTTTGAGCGAAACTAGTGTTACACTTTGTGAGGGGACAAACAGCATAACTCCGTCTTTTCTTCGGAGGTAGGGGATTGTATGTTAAAAGTGAATGTTTTTTTAGTAATGTGTGCATAATGAATAGTTGTCTCACTGTTAACACTTTGCATTGTTTGTAAACATCAGTTGTTGGATGAAGAAAGGGTAAAAACGAAGAAACTTTTAATATAGCACGTTGTGCTCTTTCAAGTTTTAGTATATTTGATTTAGCAGCACCCCCCCATGTTGTGATACAATAAGTAAGTACAGACTGGCATAAAGCCAGGTAGACCATTTTAATAACTTCTTTGTCTGCCACATGCCGGAGATTTTTAAAAAGGTAGATCATTTTGCGAGTTCTAGTTGTAAGGAGATTGATATGAGGTATAAAAGAGAGTTTATCGTCAATCATGATACCGAGGTATTTGATGCAATTAGTTCTCTGCAGTCGCGGACATGAGCATGGGATAGCGTTGGGTTGAGAACATGAGTGTGCCTGTATGTGGAAGTTGTGTAGATAACTCTTAGGGAGTTCTTTAATAGAGAAGGACATGTATTTCGTTTTATCAATGTTTATGGTAAGAACATTATTACGTAGCCACGTTTGAACCTTATTAAGGCCATATTGTGCATATCTATAAACTATCTATAAACTATCTATTTTACTGACTCAAAAATGAATTTAGTGACAAAAATTGGTTTGGGAGTTTAAGTAGTGCATCTTTGTAGAATTTATTAATTTAACGTTTTTGTAATATTGAGTCCAATGTAAACAGTACCTGTATGAAGAAATTAACACCATATTGTTAAAAACATAAGGTTGTAATGTGATAAATAACCTTTGTAATACGCTATAATTGACGATTGTACAACCTTATCTTACAAATAACACGGAAAAATTGTTTACGAGCCAAACACATTTTCATAACACAAGTTTAGATATGAACTAAACCTTAAGGAAAAACTATATGTGACCGAAGATTATTTCCCTACAAAATCCCGTATCGAACACGTGTTAGGCCTGGCGCATACTGGCGAAACGACACGGCATGGGATTTTTAGATGACGAACGAAGTTGTAACTTCAGGCTAAAGTGTCAGCCTTGGGCGCGAAACTTTATTTTTTTCTTGATTTATCGCAAATTACTCGGCTATAATAGATTACATGGTACATGGCAGTAGAAATTGGAACATCAACAATAACTTAATCACGATTGAGTATTAAAACTTGTGTTTTAAAATCGCTATTGTAGGACATTAGGTGTAAATTGTTATTTTTCGCCGAATCCACTATTTTAAGTAATTTTAAGCTTGATTATTTTGTTTTTGTTGTTATGACTATTGAATTTACCATTTCAACATTAATGTCATAATTATTACGAATCGTCGCGCAAGAGAGAGAAAGAGATTTTTCCCGTCGTAACGCTGTAATGTGGCCTCACCCTTAGTTGCTAAAGTTTGATGAAGCCGACGGAATATTTTTTCCATACTTGTAAGTAACGAACCGCGAACATTTCTGTTTGGCTTTCCATTTGAATGGATATGTCATGTTCCCAAATATGTTGTATTGGAATGTCACTACCGCATAAGAACACTGTAGAGTGTATTTTACGATTGACTTGTAGGGGATTTGATCTTTGATGTAAGTGGTGTGCACCATTTCATAATTATGTTCCTGGTTGTCACTCGGTTATCTATGTTAATCGTAAACGGTAGTCGGAAACCGTAGCAGTCGCGCTTTAGACCACTAGACTAATGAGACTATCCATACTATATTAGACTGCCCAGCATTGTGTTGCGGAGGTCTGATGTTAGTTTATTCCCATTTATTATCAACCCATATACTGTCTTACTACAACTATTAGACACGGGTATCCTCTCAGGATGAGAGAGGTTAAGCTATAGTCCACCGCGCTAGTCTATTTCGGGTTGGCAGACTTCACACTCGTTGAGAAATGGAATTAGCAGAAAATGGACGTGCAGGTTTCCTCACGATATTTTCGTTAACCGTTTTAAGCGAGTGATAATTAATTATTATCACGCACATGATTTGAAATATCTTGGATTCGAACTCGAGACCTATGAATTGACGGACGGATAATTACCATCACCAAAACAGATTAATATCACCAAAATAATAAACAACAAACAAAATTGAATAGGAATTTCATTACATTCTACAAACATACTTAACTCGAACAAATTTCGCAAAAGCTAACTTTATTTTGTATTTATATTGACAAATGGATAAATCTGAAAGCATTAGAGTTGAGCTTCCAATACTCGGGTAAATATTGCAATCACGTAACTGATATCATGTTAGAAATTCTATCTACAAAGCTGAAATCTCCAGTATTAGTTGCGAGTGCTATAGAGTATTCTATTTCCGTATTGACTGCTTGGTCCTTGGATCCAGGTAGGCGGGTATCGTCGAGTACGTGCAAGTTATTATTTGTAGTGTCCGTCCGTCTTGACCTGCTTCAAGGCAATAAGCTTATGTAACATACATACCATCACGCCTGTATTAACCGAAAGGTTCGGTAGAGGTGTATTGATGTACACAGTTTGCCGGTATGTTTGGGTCCCATGTTATAGGGACAGATCCTTTTGCCATTAATCGGACCCAAATCCAGACTTCGAGCTGCAACTGAAAATTACATAGAAAAACGCAATAACACTTTGCTCGACATGGGGATCGAACCCAAGATTTCTAGCGTAGCAGTCGCGCTTAGAACAACTCGACTAATGAGGCAGTCTAACTGTTATAAGCTACTATAAAAGTATGTAAATAAAACCGACTATGCATCTCGATAACATTAGGTCATTAAATACCTATTTAAAAAAGTCAAATTTTAAAACACTATTCGATAAAAATAATATGTTTCTTTTTATTAGTTGTTTCAGGTGTGTATTAACCTTGTCATATAAAGTTGTTATAAAATATATGTAAAATTATGCAAATGAATAAATCTACAGGTATTCCGCTGCGCTGAAGTTTTCATGAATTTTAATAACAATCATAATTTACCTATCAATATTTTTATTGTTTGCGAACTTATTTTATTCAATGAAGATTAAATACAAAAGACTGACACTATGCTATGTACATACACACCGTTACAGGTCAAGAATTACAAAACCAGTTTAAGCTGAACTCGCATTCTATAGGCTTTCCCCTCGATAAGTGGCCAGCGTAAATTGGATTTGTGTAGCTCATTGTGTAGCCGTGCGTACAAAAAAAACATAATTATTTTACTTATTGCCTACTTACAAAACCAGTAAATTGTATAGTCACATATGAAATATTTTAAGATTAATTAAAGTTAAGATTATCTGTTCATGCCCACATATAAAAACCATTATGCTTTTTAAAATCACGATATACATTTTCAAAACAAGAATATTATCTATTAATAGTAATCTTTTGCTATGTTTACTACGAGTATGTACATCTTTAAACTTATTCGCACTATCTACAAAGGCATCATTAATAACGCCTCTTGATGTAACAAATGTTTAAACTTCACCAACTAGATGAGGCGAAGACCTTCAACCCCAATCTTATAATTAATCATGATTACTCAACAGTTCACTAGACATTTACGTAAAACCAACATTTGGTTTGTGACAACTCGAAAATTATGGAAGCTTGCGTGTTAAAGCAGTGTTTAAATGTAGGATATATTCCGGATCTAAAGTTTGAATTTAACAGATCTTCATTATTTTCCTAGTGAAAAACTTTGGGGCAAAAGATACAATTTAGAAAACAGTATGCAAGAGAACGAATTTGAATAAAACTGAACATTCAACGTTGGATGTGGAAAAATTTGATTCTATGTTTGAATATTTAGAAGGTGTTAGGTGTACTTATTCAGATTGAATATTATATGATGCAGCTAGCTGTACAAAACTCGGCGCTTGCATCAATAATGTATGTTTCAAATTCAGAAGAAACTTCAGTAAAATATTCGAAATCTGCTACAACTGCTGATGCTGCGGTGCTGATGATGAATTGATTTTCTGGAGCATTTTCCACCTTCCTTCAAAAAAATATACTATCAAGCAAAACAATGCTCTATACCGATATTACCGATACATATTTTAGAAAAAATCTAATACATTTTATACCTAGAGATTTTTCGAAAAAATATCGGAGACGTATATTTCTGATTTAAATAGCACGTAGCCATGCACAGTGCTCTCATTCTGCATGAATAATTTAATTATAAGTTCAACTGCAACACTATTTATAGAATCATTTCATTACCCATCTCTTTCACTCCCAATTAGGTTGAAATTACTGTTATAAAGAATAAAATGGACGTAAAAAGGCCAGCCTTTGTGAGACTCACAGGCATTATCATTAAATCAACTTGCATATTGGCTTCGTGGTGCATGAAGTTGGTTAATTTTTTTATATCGTTTGCTTCATAAATGAAACGTGCATCGTTAAAGAACCTAAGTGCGTTTTAAATTTTGTGTTAGTATGGGTTCTCATTAACATTGTTTGTGTTACATTACAAATGTATATTATTTAATTGTTTACTGAATGTGTCTTTACTCACTAATTCCTTGTATGTTATTATTTAAGAAAGTGACGACTAATTTAAAAATGAGTAGATTAACCTTCAAAAAACCAGTCCTTTCCAAAATTACATAAATGTAGCTCTTCTTACACCGTTTTTATTCCTATGAAAGTTTCCTCACCTAAACTTGTATATCAATCAGGTATCAATTTAGCATAAAATGAAGCTATAGCGGGAACTTTGCTCAAGGAAAGGTAAAACTAAAAGTTTGTTAGTGTTGTTGTACGTTAGGTTCTGTTGTTGGCAAAACTAATATAGACTCGGAAAAAATCTATGCAGTGTTTAGCTGTTTTAGTTATAATGAAGGAATATTAGCTTGTGGTTGTTTCACCCTTTATAGACATCTATATAAATTATATTTCCTACGGTTAATATTATTGTTAGTCTTTAGACATGTCATAATGAACTTGGTCAGCTTAATTTTCTCTAATCAGCGTCTAGTCCGAATTTAAGACACGCACGGGTATTCATTCGCCGAAACCCATAATTACATGCTTGATGACTACGTTTGAGTTTGACAACTAGCACTGGTACAACTGTACGGTGACCTAACATCTAACATCATCAACATCAGCGTCATTGTTGAATACTAAAACCATAATCATTCTATTGCATTGATCCGCAGTTTTTTTTAAGAATTGGTCCTTCGAACATTTTTTTCCGTAATAACACGATGTTAATTTAATAATGTGCATATTTCTCCGCGTTTAATTTGTAAGGCAACGTATTAAATAAAATTACGATCATGTAGGTATAATATCATTCCACATTTTTCGTGGAAAGCATGAAGATTACAATTTATGATAACGGATTTTTATGCATTTTAATAAAACGCGGTGTTTTAGTACCGATAGAAGTTATTACGAGCGCTTATCGGTAATTGGGAACGTGGTCCCATCCTTATTCCTCCACTTAGTTGCTATACGTTGCAAGAAAAATGAGGTTTCATTATGAATTCTGGGCACATCGGCTCACGTTGGCTACATTTCAACGTATGCTCCATAAATATACTAAAAATATTATATAGTAAGTACAAGTCTTGTAGTTTATTACCGTAAACTGGTTAGCAAAGTTCAGTTTATTTTAGTTTTTTAGAGGAAGTAACTGAATACCGCTGATAGTAATTTAAGGAAGAAAAAATTCTAACCTTGCCAAGCTAAACAAATAAGAATAAGATGGTATACAGGTCTTTGATAAATACAATAGATCTAGGTACATTAGATAAGTGATTAAGATCACCATCAGCTGGTAGAAGAACAGACGATCTCAGCAGCATTAAAATATATAGGCTTACACCTAGTTCGTATGTAAATGGTCCTATGTTACGCAGTATCGCTATTAATTAAGTAATTATTTAAATTATAATTAAATGGTATCATCATATCAGCCTGTCGCTGTCCACTGCTGATCGCAGGCGTCCACCAAAGAGCGCCAAACATCCCGGTTTCAGGCAGCTCGAATCCATCCGCTGCCAGCCGCCTTAAATTAAATTGTACATAAATAATAAATAATGATGTCGCACCTGTAATAACTGGCAGCTTTATTATGCCACCGCGGTATTAGAGAATCTGATTAAAAGAAACACTTCAAAAGAAAAAACTGTTAAACGTAGACATGAAACCATATTGACTAATTAATTTCACAAGTTTGGTTAAATTTCACATTTGGATGCAACCGTAACTGGTATATCTTTCGCCAGCTAAAATCCAAACACACTGCTGTGCTGTGCTCCACGTTTTATAGTCTTTGTGGAATGGTCCGACCGCATTAAATTTAATCTGTTTGGGTGCCTTTAAAAATATCAAAAAATGCAATCTCATAATTGAAGCCGCAACCTGCCGAAAAACTGGTGAACCTCAAATTTTAAAAAGTCTTGGCATAGCAAAACAGAAATACAATCAACGTAGGCAAATAAAAGCGCGAATTAATTAACCCTGCTCAGTTTCAGCGTCAAAATAAGCTACAGTAGGTTCCCCTTTTTAAAATTCAACTCCCATTTTTTGCTTTGCAGAGTTCTTTTGCACCAATTCGGAGTTCGATGGTGCTCTCGCTACGGTATTAGCATATTAATGAACGCCGTCTACGAACTAACATTTGTAATTACTTTTGTCCTGACTCGGCGAGTTACGCCTTAGATAAGGCCTTTCATCTGGCAGGAAAAGTTGCGTCTGTATTACAAAAACTGTGAATTCGTTGCACTTAATGGTATTATTATTTTTCTCTTTAAAATTGATCTGTCTAAATACTTCAGATATATATAAGAGTTATATTTTGGACTATCAAATTTATATGAAATGTTGTTAAACATTAACACTAATTAATTCAATATTTAACGTAAAAGATTTGGAATAGCTTTTAGAAGGAAGATTTGATATCTGATGATGAAAAATGAAACAGTGCGTCATCCTATTATTCATTTTATCTGTGTTGTACGAACCTTGTCTCAATAAGTAGGTACGGGATTTCTTTCTTCTTTCTAATAATTCCAGCTATAATTCAGATCAAGTAAATTTCCAATAATCCAACCCTAAATAATATCAGCAATAAGCATCGTACTAAATCTACCGCTCCAGGCAGAACAAAAACGGTTTACGGATTTTGGTGGACAGAAAAGCTCTGTTACAATTGTACCGTAGCTACCTATCGATGCGTTATTTAAGCCTCGTCCACAGAAGAACGTTAAAACGTGAGAGGGAACCTAATTCTGTCAGTTTTTGTCTGAATATTATGAGGGCAAAAGAGGGCAAAGACATACATACAACCTTTTTTTGCGAAGATTGTAAAAGGTAAAGGATTTTTTAGGGTTCGACGGATATTTTATGACGCGTTTTTTATTGGTGTCACTTTTTCTCTGGGTAAAATCGTCCAAATCTATTTTTCATTTACTCGGAGTATCATCAGTGAGTGAAGGGTCGGGTCCCTTATAATCTTGTCTAATTTTTTTCGAGAACCTTCCCGGAAAATTTGCGTCTTTAATACCTGTTCAAAGCTGATGATTTTTATTAGGATTTGGAAGCATAATCATATTTCTCGCTTATGTTTTTTTCTCTTTACTAAAATTTATTTTCATAACTATTAAATTAAATAATATCAGAATATTTGTATACAAAATTCTCCTTCATAGCCATATGATACAGTATTTTTATGCCTTTTAGGCCTCAGCTTTGTATTAAAAGCTGAAAGCTGATGAGTTGCGTAACTTCATTTGTGAAAATGGGCCATATCTTTCACAGACTTTATTCGACGCAATTAAATTTTTCATTAACAGAGTTAATGATACTTCATTTTGGAATAAAGTTAATGGTAACAATAATATGGTTTCCAAAATAAATGTTTACTATAATTAGATTCGCATATGATTTGGATTAGTCAATTTTTTATGATATTATCTTGTCCATTATAATGTTTTTATTAATATTCTCTTCTAAAGTGTGATTATTCATTATTTAAAAATTATATAACATTTACTTCATTGATCACATAGTGATCTGTCTGCTCAGCATAGTAATTAATAATGACATCTTATTATATGATGTGTGTATAGAATTATAATTTGAGTCTATTAATTAATACTAGAATATTAGTCTGTAATACATATTTAATTAAATTGTAATAAATAGGTACAATATTTGTTATGAGTAGGTACATCAAATTTCCAGTATCGACTGCTAACGATTCGATTCCCAGTTTGAGTAGTGTTATTGAAATTTTCTATAACATTCTCAGACGCAGTTCGCACTCTGGATTCGTGCCCGGTTAATGGCAATAGGCTCGCCTCCTATTACATGGGACTTAAACATACCGGCGAACTAACCTAACCTAACCCTTCGGGAGTACAGACTTGATAGAATGTTAATAAATTTATAATTTCTTTCAAATTATAAATGAACATCACCCGATAAACAATCGGTGGTTGTAACAAACAGTGCAGTGATAGCTTTGTGATATGACCATAGGACTGCCATGTCAAAGGTCTCGAGTTCGAATCCAAGGCACGCACCTCTGACTTTTCGAAGTCATGTGCGTATTAATACTTAATTATCACGCGCTTAAACGAGAGAGATTTTCTCGACGGCGTGTAAAGTCTGCCAACCCGCAGTAGGCTAGCGTGGCGGACTACAGCCTAATCCCTGTCATTGTGAGAGGAGACCCGTGCCCAGCAGTGGGACAATATATGGGTTGATGATGATAAACAATCTTCATTAACGGTTCATTAAGAATCTACAATTCCGTCAACACTACATTATTTTCTAACAAGAACCGTTCACATAGGTAGCACTACTAACAAACGCTGAAATTGTCACAGAACTGTACAATCTACACCACTTTTATCACAAAGGACGCTTCAAAGACAATTGCGAGCTACGGCTAACAACTGGGTGTTTATGAAGGGTAAATTGTAAAGAAAGACAAATTTAAAATTGTAGTTCAAAGTAAAAAAGGTTGCTTGTGGACTGAGAATTTTGTTCTGTTTTTTATTTGCCATTGTTAAAATCTGTTGCTTTGAATTGTTACAATTAAAATTTGTTATTACAAACGGCCTCAGTTTTATTTTGGTATAGCTATTTTTATTCATCATTATCATCATCGGCCTTTATCAGCCCACTGTTGTATGTAGGCCTCCTTATTTCACCCTATTTTCGACTCGTTGTATTTAATATATAGTACTATTCTTTCTATTTTAATGAATTAGTGAATCAGAGTAAAGAAACGTGGCCGAATCTAAAAATGTCTTGTCTATTGTTTTTGCGCAAAACTACTGAACATTTTAATTTTGTTTTTGCTTTTAGCATAATGATCATAAGTTTTCTAACGTAAGCGATCAAACCTATCACGCTTGGTGATTATAATATTTCATGATCCAGAGCAGATAATGCCGTGAGGGCGCTAGGCTAGTACCATCACGTGTAAGACGGGCTCTAATCAGTTTAAGTGTGTTGTGTTTATGTGAGAGCTAAAGCCTAAAAGATATTTCCTGGAAGAGCGTGCTTCATCTTAGATTTTATTCGTGCTTTTTGTCAGACAAGACAAGGGTCAAACTTATTGAAGACAAAAGAAAAAAACAGGTTTCTTTGGATTTCCGTACAACTCTATTGGTCGTAAGCGTGACTGCTTTACTAGGGGTCTTTAGTTGTTCCATTCTTTAGGGTTTTTCTATAAATTTCTCAGTAATAGCTCGGAGTTTGGATTTGTGTTCGGTTAATGGTAATAGGCTCACGAACTCTGAGTATACAATTATACATTAGAACACTTCTGTTGCCCTTCTAAGAATACAGGTATGTTATTGCTTGCCTCTCGAATTTATCCAACTACAATCGAAATAAATTGAATAAGGGATAAGAACTGTTTAATGGATTCAATAATTTTACAGAAAAATACGTTACACTCCAAATGATGAATGCGGCAGTAATCCTTTAGCTCAAAGCACTTTGACTGTTCGATATCGTTGACTTTTCCCAATCTGACAATTTTAATCTCCGTTTTATGGGATTAAATCAACAAACAGACGCAAATCACTGGCATTTTTTCCATTACTGGAGCCATACGATTGATGGGCTCAAATTTGAACGAGAGTTGAACAATGCGCTGATTGACTGAGTTATTTCTGGTTAAATCTTCAATTTCCTGATATTTTTACACGTTAACGACATTGAGTTATTGGACCGTGATGTTTTTAATCCATTTGGGTACAAGGCTTTTCAATACGGCGTTCCTCTTTTGTGATATCGGTTCTCTGAAGTATTTGCTAGGATAATCAAGGTCGTCTATTCCTAGCTTAGAAATAAAACTCGATTACGAGGTTACTCTGAACTCTTCTTAAAGGGCTAAACCTCGGGATATTTAGGTGTATCAGTGTTCATCATCACCCTATTTATTGTCATAGAGGCTTACAGTTTTCTTCACTTCAAACAAGTTCAATAAAGTAAATTTGCACCCTTTTTACATTGGGGTAGACAGAAACTATAGAATGCCACTTTCTACAAATTTTGCTTCGTTAGTATTCGTTCATAATCTGTATAAATGGGATAAAACGTTTGTCTATTTTTATAATTTAAGCTTTATCAAATTATCCGTAATTTGATTACGGATAATTTGATAATGCTCAAATATCAATATGAATGAAGACCTACCTCAGGCCTGTTTCTTTGGGGCGTTACCGAAAATAATTTAATCGCTCGGAACAATTTTATTGCTGTTAATTTTGGATCCAATGTGGCAAGGAAACACAAACCTGGAAATAAAAACTTCGTATTTAGCTTGCAACTTATTTATTCTATTATATTTACCAAGTGATAATTATGATAAGTTTCTTCCGTAAGAACGTTGTTTCACTGCTTAAAAGTCGGCAGAGAACTAATTAAATTTGTTAATTATATTTAGACAGAATGCCTGACAACTTTTAACAAAGTAAAGCGCCTGTCTGGGTTCGATCCTACGACCTACAATTCGTAACTTGCGCCCGTTACCACCGGGCCACCGCTCCATGGGATAGCTTTACCGTATTTTTATTTGGGATCTGTACGTAACCGTAAACAAGACAGTCATAATTCAAACGCGCATACTAAGTGATGGGCAATGTTGTGTACCCTACCAACTATTGCCCATTTCCGTACATAAAACTTACATTTATGGGTTTGCCGGGGAGCGGTATGGTGTTAAGTCAGACATATAATTTATTTTAGGACTGCGTGCTATATTTCTTGCTAAGACTTATGTTGAGTTTCTTTTTATATGTATGTCAAGTTATGATGGCATTGATCTGTCGACATCTTGTATGTTCAATGAACGTTTAAGCTACTTTAATATTAAAAACTAGTGCCCAGTTAAAACATTATTTCTACGAATATGAGCTAATTAAGTTCAATAATCTAGACACAATATCTTCGAAGAAGCAAACAGTAGAACTTTTTCTCGCTGCACTAATAAAAATATTGAAGAGTTCAATACCTATTTAAAATTAAAAAACATTAATTTCTGTTCTGTTTATTTCACTGAATACAAAATAAACATAGCTATTATGGATTTAATATAATCTAAGTAATTAGGAACGAAAGGTAAAGAGCACTTCAAAAGCATGTTTCATAAAAACGTGAAATCGCAATAATAAATATGCTGTGAATTCATTATATTTATGCCTGAATGATCTATGAGATACTTCAACGTAAAATAAGCTGTTTATTACTACAAAGGAAACATTAATTATACTAGCAGATAGTAAAATGAGGATTTAGTCAAGATTGACGATCTTCACTACTGCTGATAAATATATATTTTTTTGTTATACGGAAAAGAAGACAAACCACATTATAGTTAAGTATAGGAAATTTGTTGAACAAATTAATTTTTTATGAATTTTGTTTGCAATCTACCCAAATGTTGTGTGTTTAATACTCCTTATCATAGACTATTAATTTTAAAAGAAAATGTATTCAATTTCCTGTACGTTTCAGCATTACTTTACACCTCAAACGTACCCATTATAGAAAGACCACATCGTGCTGTCGTAACAACAGCCCAGTAACACAAAGCAAACTTCATTAGATCAGTCCGTGCGCAGAAAACGAAGACAACCAACCACTGTGTGTGCCAGAAGTTCCGTACATTGCGAAAATATAAATTGTCCTTGTTCAGCGTTTGGTGTTAGATAAATAACGTGCCTTTTGGGCTTTTTCGGCCTTAAATTGGCAATATCCTGGCTAGACCTTTTGGAGGTTGAAGGCTATAGAGGCGGCAATACATACTCGAGATATAGTTTTTATTTCAATTGTCTCCAATCAGGACCCTATAACTACTGTCTATACATATGATTACAGGATGGAAGTATTGCTGATTCTCAAAGCGATGAGACTTATTGTAATAAACACATTTTAGACCTTTTGGACGGTCTTTAGATGAGTCAATGCCCAGTTAGTAAAGTTTGGTTTTATTTCAACTGTCTCATATAAGTAGTATACTTAGAGCTCAACGCCGAATTAAGGCGCCAAGTAGTGCAATAAATTACTTGTTGATAAAAACAATTCGTAAAGTAAAAATAGAGTTCGCAATCGTCTCCCAATATCGTGAGGGTATTACTATTAATTGAGTAATCAAAAACTGTAGTAGCCTTTATGAAAATACGTTTCTACGGCTTTGAAATTCAATACGCAGTGCCCTAATAATTAGACTGGAGTACGTTCATATACCCTATTCCAATATTCCTTTTGGCACAAAAAAAGAACATAATCTACTTAACATAGTAGCCCTATTTTATTCAGTGAAACGGTATAATAAATAGTGGTTAATCTTTTTAAGTCATAATAAGTTATTTATATGTAATTAATGATAATTATAAGCAGAAGTAAATGAGCTTCTTTATGACCAAAGCGAGTAATATGAAATGTTTTTATTGGAGCGGCGGAGGCCCAATTCTTCCCTTAGAGGGTCTAAGGGAAGAATTTTCCTTCTCCTTTTCTCCTTCCCCTCCCTTTTCCATAAATAGGCTCAGCAACGCATCTGCAACACCTTCGGTTTGCAGATGTCTTACTTACTTAGCATCAGGTAGTTCGCCTGCTCTTTGCAAAGTTATCACATAAAATAAAATTGTCTAGCCCTGCTCAAAGATTTATCCTAGTTACTCAAAGAAATAAAGACAACAATATTCATATATTGTCGATATATTTTATATCCACAGATGACCTCGACTGCTCCAGGGGTAGCTGAAGCTACTGATAATAAAGAGGACAATCTATACTTCTGTACTAATATTAAATACAGTAAAGATTAGTTTTTTTGTAATCGATAAACGAATAGCGGAGGACAGTGTGAAATGGCGTACACTAGGGACCACCTGGGGGGCCATATCATTTCTATTTGTCATCATGACTTCCTCGGTGCGTAGCATTTTCTTGGTTGTCATTTTGTTTTAGAGAAATAGGGCATAACAAGGTCTACTGGGACAGCTAGTGTTTAATATAGAGAGGTTGCATGGTCTATGTTAAGATGTTCAATATATGAACACCTTGCATTAAATCTTCAATGAAGTACATCTGTTCCCGCAAACCTCACGTGAGCGTTCCGCCATATTGTTTTTCGCGGAGCCATCTAATCTATCTGGACTGATCGGCCATTAGGCTGGTATTTGTGCGATCGTAACTTACTGTCCTTATTTGGGTTTGAAGTATAATTTATTGTCTTCAATTCTATCCGTAGAGGAGGAAAGGTTAAGCAATAAATTGGACACAGCTGCGTTACGGACATAAGCTCGGAATTAGGTAACAAAAGAGGCGATTTGCGAACGCTCACAGCTATTTGTTATTGTGGATGTTATTGTGAGATATCGCTTTGCTATGCTTTGAAACTTCAGCGAACAATATTTACTAAATGCTAAACAGTTCAAAGACTTTTTTCAAATTTACAAAAATAATGTGTAAGGCGTCAGTGGAATGGTTTTGAAGCGATAGGCAAGGCAACTTTATTCTTGTCTATTATTTACCAACCAATTGAAATTTTCATTATATATTAAGGCAATTTGAACATTATATCAATGACATAAAGTCATTATACCGGTGGTCGGCGTTTATGTAGATACCTAAGAGTCTGACAAAATATATACGGACGCAGTTGAAACAAGAATCGAGAATAGTAGCTTTATGTAGTACTACATGGTACGATTTGAAGTAGAAAGGTAATATCACGTTTTGAAAAGTAGTTAAGAACGGAGTTCCACTTTCATCATCAACTCATTACATTGTCCCACTGCTGGGCACGGGTCTTCTCTCAGAAGGAGAGAGATTAGGCTATAGTCCACCACGCTAGCCTACTGCGGGTTGGCAGACTTCACATGCCGTCAAGAAAATCTCTCAGGCATGCAGGTTTCCTCACAATGTTTTCCTTCACCGTTTAAGCACGTGATAATTAATTATTAATACCCACATGACTTCCAAAAAAAAAAGAAGTGCGTGCCCTGGATTCGAACTCGAGACCTTTGACTTGACAGTCCAATGGTCATATCACAAGGCTATCACTGCTCCATACGCTTTAAAAAAGCATATACCTATGGCGGCCAGCGCTTGACGATATCCGAACTTATTAAGAGAAATAATGATTTAGGTATTTTACGAGTAGTAGGTACTTTGCAAACTATCCTGAACGGAATCGAACGTCTGAAGAGGGGGCATAACTCTTTTTCCGTACATAACGATTGCTACCAGGCAACTCCTTCCGTAAGCCGCTCTAAGGAACTTCGTTCCAATAACAGTTACGATGCCTATAAATGTAAATGAACATTATTATCTTGCAGTATGCCGTAACTATAATACTGAGATGTTTACTAATATAAGGGGTTTTAGTCGTGTACATTATTCGAATAACACTGTTCTTGTTGTCTTGGCCTTCAGATGTTGATAAAATGATTTTCGAAATTCGAACCCAATATCATAGCCAAAGTTTATGCAACAAAGATGGTTGTTAAGTTTTATTTTTAGACGAAAATTATTGTTTAAGAAAATATTTAGAGTTGTAGTAGTAGTGTCTCTCTCTCTATACTGTTGCGTTTCATACGGTGAGTGTGGAGCGTTCCTCCCTTCAGTCCCCTTCCTTCTCCTTTTCTACGGCCCCTTCCTTCGCCAATTCTCCGTCCGCTTCCTTAATAGGCTCGGCAAGGCATCTGCAACTCCTTTGGTATTACAGATGTCCATGAGATGACTACTTACCATCTTACCATATTTCAAATGCTCGTTTGCCGTGTTGCCCCATAAAAAAATAGCACATTCCATTTTGGTATTAATATATTGACGTCATGCTTGTACCTACTTCTTTTAATAAGTTTGCCAACATGTTTAATCGCTATAGAAATTCGATTAAATTCCAAGCTTTATTTAGTCGAAACTGTGTCTGTAGATACTTCATACTGATTTATATTGTCAACTTGGTTAGTTCAATTTAGTTTATCAATCGGGGTTAGTTTTGGTCTGAACCCTAAATAAATACCCGTGGAAGATTTATACCAGAATTCAAAATCTAAGATACTGAGTACAACTTATTTGCAACTTGTGCTGTCTTAGAAGGTATCAGATAAGCTGAATATTTATATTTTACAAAATTTCAGACCTCCTCAACCCAATTTCTGGACAACACTGATATTCGAAGCTTGGACTGGTTGTCAGGCTTTTTGGGCTTCTGATGGCTTTGGCCACTAACGATTGTCATATTCGTATAATATCCTGGACCAACGGCTTTACCAGCTCTTCGAGGTTCAGAGGGGTCTTTATGTGTTAAGAATCCTACGTGTTGAGAAACCCATCCAGCAAGCGTGACTTTTTTTTTAAAAAGAAGCTTGCTCGCAATGTGGGTCGCACATTACTAGTGCATATTCTTGTTAACCCCTCGTACTAAGCTAAATACTTGTATTACAAGTGGGTTCACGTTGGTAATGCAATGGGTGAATATTGAACCGGCAACCATATGATCGCAAGTCTGACGCCCTAGCCACTAGGCCCTAGCGGTGGTAGCCCTAGCTACCACCGCTACTAACCTTGTAGATCGTGATGACCAGTGTAGTTATAACTTAGCAACGAACCCTTCCATCTTCTTCAGAATCTTCTCATTCCTATTAAAATTCTAATTACTCCCCTTGAAATAACATCTCAGCTAAAGTACAAGACCTAAATCTCCATATAAATCAGGTACTTCATTACGAATTCAAACGCGTCTTAAGTGATCATTACCGAGACCAATTACCCACGTAGAACTAAATGAGAGGCATTCATTCCAGAATAGTTGGACAAATGTCAAGTGTTACCGCCGTAATGTTATAGAAAGAACTAGAACAGTTTCATTTTGAGAAATGTAATTGGGGAAAGACTGCTACGTTAGAGGTATTGGGTTTGATTTCCGAATCAAACCCAATAGGTTTCCAGGTCGAGGAAAGCGTTATTGCGTTTTCTATGATATTATCAGTAGCAACCCGGAGTTCGGATATGTGCCCGGTGAATGGCAATAGGCTCGCCCATGGTACCTAAACATGCCGGCGAACTGTGGGTGTACATTAAGTAGGTCACATCTGTCTAACCCTTCGTGGAAGACATGTGTGATGATGGTATAATATTGAATTCGAACTTCGAATCAAGCATTTAGTAGAAGTAGTGCCTGGCTGGCATGTCTACATGCCAGCATGAATGGGTTGGCATGACCGGAAGTACTATCCTTCCATATAATATCCACGTCAAGTACCAGTATGCGTGTGTTTTGTAAGGTGCGTGTGAGCGCCGGAGACCCAATTCCTCCCTCAGTCCCCTTCTTTATCCTTTTCTCCTTTCCCCTTCTTTTCCTTAATAAGCTCGATAACGCATCTGCATCTTTGGTATTGCAGATGACCATGGCAACGACTACTTACCATCAGGTAGCTTGACTGCTCGTTTGTCGAGTTATCTCATAAAAAAGCAAATCTACTCCAAGTTAATTAGAGTTTGGAGGATAGTATTCTTTTATAAGGTTTTGGTTACGATTGGCGTGTATGGAATAATAATGTGGAGCATGCTTGTAGTATCTGTGTCGGAGAAGATTTACATAAATTCGATTTATAAGCGTAATTCTTCTGTTAACTCTATTAGCGGTGCCTTCAATAAATAAACATCACGCCTGTATTCCCTGAAGGGTTAGGCAGAGGTGGACTATATACAGTGACCAGCACATCAAGGAACTACAAAATGTCAAATTTTCTCAGTTGATTTTGAACTTAATCATAAATATTTTAAGGTGTAAAATTATTTGGAGAAATTTGACAGTTTTGTATAACCTGATGTGCTGGCGACTGTTGACAGTTCACCGGTATGTTTAGGACGAACGGCAACAAATAAACGACGACCCACAGTTGGGAGTTACCTATATTCAGGTCCCATGTAGTAAGGAGCAGGCCTATTGCCATTAACCGGGTACAAATCCAAAGCTGAACAACTGAGAAATTCACAGAAAAACCCAAAAACATGCTTTTTGGGTTTCACTTTGCTTGACCCGGGAATCGATCCAGAACATCTAGCAGTCGCGCTTGAGAGGCCACTAGACAAATGAGGCATTTAAATGAAGATAGTTTTCAATCGATTTAATAAAAATAAAAACAGGACTTTGAATGTATAAACGCAATTCTTCGCTAGATGGACTGTCGATCTTAAAAGACAGCTTGCGTAAATTCGATTTGGACGATTGAGTACTCAGTAGTTTGTGACACAAGTTGATAGAGGTCTATACCCCAGCTGTAGATTCAATAGCCTTAGTTGATTGATCGATTTACAGAATGGTCTTTTCTTAAAAGAGCTAGCCCTAAAATCTACGCAATTGTATACGGATAGATAGATATATGCCCGGTGAATGGCAATAGGTTCGTCCCTTATTACATGGGACTTAAACATACCGGCAAACTGTGGGTGTACATTAAGTACAACTCTTCGGAGAAGGCGGACAGGCGTCACCGTATGTTATTATTATTTACTGTAACTATAGGAAATATGTTAGTGGTGACACTTGTCAAGTTTTTTCGGAAAAACATGCTATTAATTTTATTCAGTTCAGTTCAGACGAAACATACGAACATTTCTCTTAAGAGCTATATTAATACCTCATAAGTCCAACTGCCTCATTGGTCCACTAGTCCTGAGCTTAGCTGTCGTTGTTATTCGATTCCCAGATGGGGTAATCCTATAAGGGAATTCTCAGCAGCAACTCGACATTACCATTTCTGGATTTGGCTCGCTTTTTATTACATTTTCATCAACTCATTATAAATTATTGCCGCACTGCTGGGCCCGGGTCTTCTGTCAGATTGACAGGAATTAAGGCTTGAATCCAGCTAACCTAATGCGAGTTGGCAGACTTCACACGCCTTCAAGAAAATATATCAGGGATGCAGGTTTCCTCTTCTTTCCTACCTATAATACCTACATGGGTTTTAAAACATATCAGAAAAGTGTGATCACCATCAACCGCCTAACTCCTTGGAAATGCAGGCGTCGTTATAATATATTAGCTCTGTAAGATTTAGTACCTATACATGTTAAAAACAAAGTGTTGTACGACCATATTTCAGTATGGCGTCCAACCAAAATGGAGATTGCGCGTGGCTGTACATATAGCAGGTCGGGCCATCCCAATGCCCAAACGACATTTGTTTGTTTCGGTCTAAGAACTCTTCCGAAATTGTTTTGAGTGTATGTTGGCTGGTTATTTTGGATTATATAAGAATGGAAAGAGCTGAAGATCGGGCTCTGTGGCGTTCACTTAAAGAGGCCTACGTCCAGCAGTGGACAAATACGGGCTGATGCAGATGATGATGATAAGGCGAATGTCAGTAGCAGCGTCGGGAGAGGTTGCCTTAGAAGGAAAAACTAATTTTATCAGTGAGGTTCTCCAAACAGGTCAATTGCGTACTCGCAACCGGCGCGTGTGTATGAATGTGGAAGAAGTGAAAATGGCCAGCAAGAGCCGCAGTAAGTTGCCGTCTATACTCTGCCTATACCTGTGAGAAAAAGATGTGACTATATGTATGTTTGTGTAAGAATGATTGTATGAATATAGGATCGCGCGGTGCAAACATTTAAATGTGTTAGATAGACGAAATTTTGAAAGTCTGTTTTTGAGAAATGTATATTTTTTTTGTATAAATTAAACAACAAAAGTTGTCTTGTTAGTATTTTACCTATATTAACCTTCTATTAAAGCCATCAATGAAGAACATTCTAGAAAATGCGTAATCACTGCGGTACCCATGATAACAATTTGAGGCTAAGATCTTTTCGTTAATCCACCAATGTAAGGTCCTAACATGATTGGAAACTTCATCGCCATTTATCCGACACGATTCTAATCCCGATTTGCGGCTGAAAATCTGCCAAACTAGAAAATCCAATTACACTTCATACCAAGTAGGAACCGAGGCCAAATCCTATAGCTAGGCAACCCAGAGCTATAGCTAAAACAATTTGTTACTATAATTTGTTGTTCTAATAAATCAGTACATTAGTTTAATAGTAAGGAACAGAAGGGTCATTCTGCTGATTTAGGAGTGAAAATCATTTTTACTTGTAACTGAAGGTTCTTAGAAAACGTCCAAAATTTAAAATTTCAATTAAATTTGTCATTATCAACGTTATTATTTATAATATTTAAAAATTATATAACATAAAACCTTTCTTAAAAGTAAATAAAGATAATACAATTAAATATAAATATAATTTTCGGTGTTTTAATTTTGTGATTTCACTACAATATACCGAATTATATTGACATGACGTTATGGCAGGTAATTATAAAGATTACTTTTTATACGTTTACGAGTAGGTACATTTTATTTTTGATAGTTTTTGTAAGTTACAGAATTGGACTAAGCTTCGGGCAATTTTCTTATATTATATTATCAAAGAACGCCAAACGCCAACAAATTATGTTGTAATGAGATCGCGAATTAATCAAGACTTAATCTTTTTGTTGAGATTAGATAAATTTAATATTTTTAAATTATGAAATTATTTTTGTTTAGACTGGAACTAGACTGTAATGTCTGACCGTGGCAAGTGAAGCTTACCCTTGAATAATGATTAATGAGCTATTTAGTCACGAACAACTTAGCCTTTTGCTACAGATATAGTATACCTGTACACATACATTCTTTAAGGAATAACGTGTAACTACAAAAAAACCCCGATAATTGCATTATGTCTTGATCGATTTTCATCAAACATAACTAAGAACATGCTTATTTTTTATTATTTTTTAGCATTAAATATTGCGAAATTTTCACAAAGAACTGAATTTTCTAATTAAAGAAAATTTCTAGTGAAAGAAAAAAGTCTGTAAAGGCAGTCGTGTTGGTTGAAAGACATAGTAATGTCTCCAATAGATGGTGCTGACGTCGCCTCAAGACGTAGAATGTGGAAGAGAAATTCGACATCGCAGGCAGTGGTCTCGGTAGCTTAGTTGGCAAAGCGTCTGGTGTACTTAACCAGAGAGACGCAGGTTCAAACCCTGCCTGAGATCGAATTTTTCTTTCACTAGAAATTTTCTTTAATTAGAAAATTCAGTTCTTTGTGATAACTAAGAACACTTCCGACTAATGCACCTAACAAACAAAATCGGGAGCTACGATGCCACGGACATACACACAGACACGTCAAACTTATAACATCCCTAAATTTTTCGTCGGGGGTTACAAAATACGTGCCTTGGATTTTAACTAGTCCCACTGTGCACTGTTAGCAAGTTGTGACCACTGGGTTGATTCTGCTCGTTACGTTAAAACTTAATTTGAGGACACTGACACTTATTTACATTTCAATCGTTCATTATCGTCGACTTCAACGAGACTTTATACTGTCACTGAGACTGCAAAAGAATACTGATTACAATGCTCGCAAAATGGGTCGGGAGACGTGAATCAGGAGCATTGCATTGTACGGTCGTCAGCACATCAGGTTACAACAAAATTTCGAATTTCTTTTAGTCGATTTTGAACCTAATCATCAACGTGTTAAGGTTTATAATCATTTGGAGATAATTGTCAGTTTCGTATAACCTGATGCGCGGCTGTACTTGAACCTTTTTACTTCAGAACGCTAATTCATATGTACGCACGGCTACACATCAAGCTATATACAACCAGTTTACGCTGGCCTCTTATTGTATGGGAAGCGTGTCCAATGCGATATCAGCTAAAACTAGATTTGTATAAGTTGACTTGTAGCCGAGCTTACATACATATTGTCACATCCGACTCCTATGGGGTAGGCAGCGACTATTGATTTCCACTTGCTACGATCTTGGCACACCACTTTTGCATCATTAACCTCTTCACGCATAATTGTCGGTTTAGGGTGACCGTAACGTAGCCTTTTTTGAGGACGTCCGCAATTTGGTTGTGGTATGTTCGCCGAGCTCGAACCCTTCCTACTCGTCCATCCGTACTCGCCCGACCCGACCAAACCAACTTAACCAATCTTTCTCAATCGTTGTTACTACATCTTCTTTAATTCCACAACACTCTCTTATTATACTGTTCCTTACTCTGTCTTTCAATTCAGCTAATTTAAAATATTTAAATATAGTTTCCATCTAGTCTCAGTATCATAAAATATGAAATAGTATTCTAGTAAGTTAAGAAACAAAGTATTTTTTTTATTTATTTTTGATAATTTGAACGAACTAAAATTGTGAACGAATTAAAATTATGTTGCCTGACACCTAAAACACCATATGAAAAAAGATCAAACATTTGACGATAGGTAACATTCATAATACAAGACTAGATCGAAACAATAGTTTTTGTTTTAATTATCATAATTTGCCTTCTGTTCTCTCAATTTTATTGTGTTGTGTGTACTCTGGTGTAACTTAATTTGAAATAGAATAGGCTAGTTTACGATTGACTTGTATTACGAATTAAATTTCGTAATTACTCGTACGTTTTTGTTTCAAAATATCAGTATCAACATGTCTGTATGACATTTGGATTTTGGCCCGCCAGTTAGCGATTTTTTATTGCATTTTATTGGAATCATTGAACCGCATTGAAATATACAATATATAAACAAACTCTGGTATTTCAGTGAAATTATCAAACTAATAATTATCAAATAAATAAATATCTTATTCGTAAAAATTTAATCATTCATTTTCAAAAGAAAATCTACCAAAGCACCAAATCTACCAAATTAAAGAGAGCCAATTAAGCTTGTAAACGCAGCTTAATTGGCTCTCTTTAATTTGGTAGATTTGGTGCTTTGGTAGACAAGAAACTCGGTAAACGAACGATGTACTCGTACGAGTATTTCGGGAGCTAGTTCGTTAAAACATTCCACTATACGAATCTAAAGGGGACTTTAAAATCTTGGACGCGAGAGTGGCGTGGGGTGTTTCCTGGTAGCACTCGTGACTTGAATCTTCGATCTATGGAGCGTTTAGATATAACAGTCGAGTTGTTGATGATATTTCATTATGAGTATGCAATATTTTTTAAGTTATATTGGGTTATTGGGTCAAAATACTGTTAATAAATAATCCTAACACATTTTTTTTTCAATCTATAAATATATAAAACATACCCTGTTTCCCTTGGTCACGCCATAACTTGAGAATGACTATACCTCGGTGTTTGGATTTGTGCCCGGTTAGTAGCAGTGGGCTCGCCACCTATTACGCCTATCACGCCTGTCTCCCATGGGGGTAGGCAGAGACTATAGATTATTTTTTTATGCGATAACTCGGCAAACGAGCAGGCGAGCTACCTGATGGTAAGTAGTCATCGCCGCCCATGGACATCTGCAAAACCAAAGGAGTTGCAGATGCGTTGCCGAGCCTATTTAGGGAAAGGGAGGGGAAGGAGAATTGGGCCTCCAGCCCTCTCGCTCACCGAACGAAGCGCAGTAACGAAACGCTACTACTCAGACGTCGGTCTTCTGCGAGAGTGTGGTACTTCTCCGGTCAAGCCGGCCCATTCATGCTGCGAACAGCGTAGATTTCCACTTGCTACGATCCTGGCACACTACTTTCGCTTCATCTACATGGGACCTATTACACCTATTACATGGGACCTTACATATCGGTGTAATGTGGGTGTACATTAGTATACCTCTGCCTTACCCTTCAGGGAATACAGGCGTGATGGTATGAATTTGTCAAAGAACCGCTTTAGTCATACTTTTGTCTGTCTATGCTTATCTGTAAGGTTATCAGCTTCCTTAAATAGAATTTAAGTCTTTATTCATACTTTTTTTGTTGAAAATGTCGAGTTATAACCAAAAAATAAAAATTGGTTGTTTATAATAATACGGTGGAAGTTTATATACTACACAGCAAAATTTAGGTAAGATAAAACGTTGAACTGTCTTAAATGTTTTGAATTTAAGAGTAAGTTACTGGCGCAAGTTCACTGGATAGAAAAGATATGTCTGAACAATTCTCTAAAGATTGCGAAATAGATACTTAGACATCGCATGAAGTGTTTTCAAATGGATTCTTATGTTATCAAGATGGGACTGTTCAGCTTCAGAATAAGATAGGATAGAAAAATCAATGATAGTCCAGTCACATTACGATTTGAATTCCGAAAGATATTTAAAGAAACCTGATATTTTATAAGAATCGTCAAACTGAAAAATATTATTTTCAAAAGTGATAAAAGTTATTATTTATTTAAATAAAACGAAAATAAAAATATTTCCAATTAGTTATAAAGAACAGAGTATCAATACATTCAAGAATATGACACGAATGAAACGAATTTTTACAAGAAGTTCTTAACAACAAAGAATAGATGTTATTTGAATTTTTATAATGATTGATTTTTCAAAATAGCTTTATGTCATAAATCAATGAATGAGTTGCTCAGTTCAAAATTCAAGAAATAAAAAATATAACTATGACAAAGACATGCTTAAAATTTAAGCAACTTTAGAAATTAGGGAGGAATATTAAGGACCTACAGTTGCTTTCAAAACTCACGACTGACACAAATTCCTCTTCAGTAGTTGCATAAGCCAGCACCACTTTAACTAACCTACAAATATGGAGAGTATGTAATAACATGTAATATTTTACGACCAGCTTAGTTCGCAAGTGGAGAAACTTCCTAAGCCTATCTTATAGCGCCGAAGTCTTGCTTCATTTATTCACGACTGCCTTACCCTGCCTTCACCTGCTACGACTTTGATATTGTCCCCAGAGCTTAAACGTCACACCCTTATTTCCTCGAAGGAGTTTCTGGAATACAAAGGTGTAATGTCAGACAGTTTCCGTTCCCTAGTGGCGATGTGTGTAAGTATTTAAGGGGATGAGTTTGCAAGTGCAATTTCAACAAGACTAGGAATTTTTTGAAGAGAATTGCAACTTGTTTTTTTTAATAATCTGTGAGTGGGTTCGATTCTGAACTTGTAGCATAGTCTAATAAAACAGTGAGAGCCTAGTAAAGTGGCTATGTACTGCCGAGTCTCAAAATTTATTGCTTATTAATACTTAATAATCACGGATTTAACGTTGAAGAGAAACTTCGTGAATAATATGCATGCGTGACGGATTTTCTCAAAGTTATCTATAACTTTTAGCACTTCCATAGGAAAAAAATATTGAGCTAGTGGCTTTGTGAACTTTAGTTCTAAAGACAAACTATGTTCCAATATGTATTTCAAATTTAGAACTATACATACCAGCAAGTCATCAAAAGGTAGTGCAGCAGATTGTGAATAGTACGTTTTTGCCGTTAATCGGCCACTTTCTTGCCGGAAACTTTCTTGATGACGTGAGAATCGAATTCGAACATAACTTATCGCTCAATGACAGTGATACAATCGAGTAGGTCTCCATATCCCAAAAATTCTTACGTTTAAGTGTCCACACACACAGATCACTCGCATATACATAGTAGGTATCAGGAAATTTACGATACAAGAAAGCCAACAAATTCCAAATTTGGTTTGCATTGCCAAAGGTGTCGCTAAGAAAGGATTTATTTTACAAACTCTCACTGGCTTGAGAAAAACGTGATCAACGCAGGTAACATTGGGAGGTACACCAAGTTTATAACTAAATTCATTCTTACTAAGAACATACTTACCTATTTTATCTCCATCATGCTCAGAATTTTAATGTGGCAGGCCGCTTTGCTTTCCGTTGACGTAGTTATTCGAGGGTTTTGGAAAACATTTTCCATGTAGACAAACATGTTTTGCTCGGAAGCAGCTCGGAAAAATAGATTCAGTACGTCGATAGTAATCATTTGGCGGTGGAGATTGATTTAGAGTAATACTTTCGTGAGTAATGTTTCTTCATGATAGTTTATCTGCGACATTGCTTGGACTAAGCGAAAATAATGGAAGTCCTATCTAACTGCTTTTGATTCAGTTAGTTTATTACTTAAGTATACTATTCCGAAGCCGTGAAAGTCAAAAGTATTAGGTAGGTTTCAAGAATCTTGATATTGTATAATGCAAAAAGACCAATTCTGAATTCTTAACTCGTCGAAGCTGACAAAACCTAAATAAAAATACTACTCATGGACCGGACCGAATTAAATTATTGAAAGAAATATCGGATAAAGAAAAATCTTGAAAGACTCGATAGGCAAGACACAAAATTGAACAAGAATTATCAACAAAACAGGACAGTGTATGGTAAAATAATAAATCATCTATAAATGAACCCAAACAACCAGCTGTTGCTCAATCAACTCCAACAACACCACAGGGACGAAAAGTATCAGATTCATTTATATTCCCTTCGCTAACATTTCAAGACAAAACTTCTTTAAGAAAACCAATATACAGAAAATTTCATCTCCTGACAAAAGAGCATGCATATTTGTGAATCTTAAAAGTCAACCGCAATTTTCATGGGACGCATAAAAGTATGAATAGTATTAAACGCGGGAGCGAGACGCCTTTCATACAACAAATTTCACCTCATTCCCTTGGCGAGTGAATAGGAAGTGGGGTAGGCCGCTTTTTAATAATTATGACTGTGTATTACGATACTGTTAGTTTTAAGGTTTTAACACTATGAGCTGTTGAAAAACTTTTACTTTAAATTTCAACACGATTCTTAGTAGCAGTAATTTTAGATGGAGTAGTAATTAATCCTACACCTATTTTATTATATTCTTTGCATAATTAAGCATAAGGTTTAACTTTTGGAGATTCTTGGATAGACGTTTGGGAAACTTTAGTTTAAAAAAATAGTAATGATTCGGAAACGCAAAACTACACTTAAAATTAATTCTGATGATTTTAAGAAATAGCTGGCTAGTTGTTGTATACCTTAGTGGGCTAACGTGGTAGACTAACGCCTAACTGCGGCGAGACAATAAATGGATTGATAATGATGATAATCTATTTTTTTCAAGTGAAATCTATGTTCTTGCTTCGCCCCTTCCTGTAACCAAAGAAACTATAGAGTAACTTAATACCAAGCCTAATCAAATAAAGTTTATTATAAATAAATAAAAAATATGTCCTTTTTCACCACGATAATTTACTAACCTTCACAAATCAAATCTCGAGTTAATACTGCAACTCTGAATAATATAAAGGCAGTTCCGACTCATACAATCCACAAGTTAAACTAGTCGTATACAGCGTGTTTGCAGGTTTGTCAAAGTTCAAGCATTACAAGTGCCTAACTTGAGCTAGTGGACAGCCTCATAAATGCATTGTTAACGATGCTGACGCTTTTCCCAATAGAATAAAATTTGAAATTCACAACTGGACTAAAGTGAACATATTTACTTTAGTCCAGTTTAATAACTTAATAATCTTTGCATGGTGAATGCCTAAAAATACAAAAAGATAAATATTTTTTGCTAAACAGATCAGTGATAATTTTGCCTTCAAAAATACCATCTCCAATTATTTGTATTCCTCTAAAAGAGGTATACTACCATTCACCCACCTTTCCCCGGCATGTTTAGATCCCACTCCTAGGCAGCGAGCCCTATTGCCAATAACCAAAAATCCTAACTCTGATACGCGACTGAGATTCATAGAAAAATCCAATCCAATCCGAAGTCTCTGAACTGAGAATAGAACTAAGTCTCTTGATTAGTAATCGTGCTAGGCTAGACCAACAGTCAGAATAGGGATCTTTATTTATTAACACACTGAGTGCCACAAAGCATATAAAAACCAAACATCGTCATCAACACCGCTACTCCCAAAAGACGTATATCCCGAAATAGTACCTAATAACTATACTTTTTTTATCGTAACAGTAAAACAGTGCTACAAAATGTTCAATCGACCGCGACGTAATGGTTCCGTACGTTTTACAGCCAAAGACGTTCCTTGAGACATTGGAACAACATAAACGACACCTGCCCGACGATTTGTTACAATAAACCTGACAACGCGCTTAGAGCTATTGTTCACTGGGTTTAGTGTTTTTATTGTACCTACTAAGCTTTTTCGTTCCATTTCACACATGGTGTTGGTGAAGGGTTATGTTTATTATGTTTATGTATGAGAACAGCCTTATGTGTACCAAAATTTATTTTTTCTTCTGTTGTGTTGGCATGTTACTTAATTCTTTGTTGAAAGATAAACCTGAGTTATATAATCGTGGCTTGTTGTGGCAGTTTTAAAATGTTATACTTTATTTTATTCTTGTTTCAAAACTGACATTACAGATTGCATGCAAAATCTATGCACCTATTACAATCGGGGGTTGCTGAATTAATATCATGTATAACTCAAATACTGTCTTTAAGAAAACGTTCAATCATATTACAATATTATGTTATCTTATTTAAGTAAGAATTTATCTTTTACATTAAGAAAATTTCATTTGAAATTATTATAGCACTGAATTCGAATTAGATTTTATTGAATTTTATATTTGGATTTTTGATGACCTACAAATAGGCCTTTCGACTATTATCCTGGTTTATTCTTCTTTTTAACGGACTTAAAAAGAAAGATGGTTCTACACCTATTTGTCTGTTTGTTTATTTATTCTGTACTTTCGTATAGTTTCAGAAGTCAGTAGTGATGGCATGCTAAGCAAAATATCCAACTAAATCGAAAACATAGACTACCGTACATGTTTTTGTAATATTGCTGTTTTACATTTTCTTAAAAGTTACTAAATACAACACAGCGCCTCCAGTTAACTAAAGGCGCCACATTTAAAAAAAGTTACCGAAATACCTTGCGATATTCCAATTATTCCTGAAACAAGAAACTTTAATAAAGGAAGTAAATTGAGTGTTGTCTAATACGGTGGAACTTCCAACTTTAAACAAAATTTTCTTTGTTTTCCATCAGTTTTAATACGACCCCTGTGAATGGGAAATGGGAAATTTTCTTTATTACTTACTTTCTGTTTTAATTTAGGGATAGACAATTTACATGTAGGAGGATTGGATGTCTAGGTCTTCTAGGTTGAAATGAAAGAGTATGCTCATTGATTCTAGTGAGGCATTAGGATAGACCATAAAGAATTGTATACCCTGACCAAGACTGTATATAACTAGTCCAAATCTCAAGAAAAGGCCATTGATTAGCAATAAACGTCCCTTTGTAAGGTATAATTATGATAAAGATTTGGCTGGCAATGTGGAAAGCTTAATAATAACATGTTTATAAATATATTTTTATAACCACACATACCACACCTGTATTCCCCAGAGGTATGCAGAGGTGTATTAATGTACACCCAAAATTCGTCGGTGTGTTAAGGTTCCATGTAATAGGGGGCGAGCTTATTGCCATTGACCGGGCACAATTTATAACTCAAAGCTACTATGAGAGTTTCAAATAAAAACCCAATAACACTTTGCAGGCAGTTTAGTTATAACCACACATGTGTCTTAACAGGTACCATCACGTTTATATTCCTGGAAAGGTTCAGCAGAAGTTCACTAACGTACCTCACAATATGTCGGTACTTTCGGGCACCATGTCAATAAGTGAGCTTATCGTCAGCGAGGCATAGTTTTGAACTCCGAGTTGCTGCTAAGAATTTTATGGAAAACTCCAATAATATTTAGCTTAACCCTAGAATGAAACCAAAACCAACCACCCTCACGTTAAGCAATCATACTTAGCGACCGCTTGACTAATGAAGCATTGAGAATGTTATTACATCTAAAAACATTGGTCCCACAATTTGTGTCGTAAACAAGTCCAAAAACCTCAATTCAGTTTTGTCATCCCCCTCTTAACACAGACATCATTAAGTCGTAACCCTATTTAAGTATACCGGGTAAAACACGTTCAATTTACGTTGGCACCACGAGAAAGATGTTCCCCCTGATAAACGCGGGGAATTCAATTTTGTCGGGTAAACAGTTTAAAAGCGTTCCGAGTAACGAGTATCGAATGGTAATGGAATGAATTGGACCTAATGTTCGAAGCAGCCCTGCTAGTGTTGAAACGTCGAATGTGCATCTGGTTGATATACCATTTCATGATGAGGAGAGGATCGTAGCTAAGTAATAATAATTTAAGCGGCGGTAGCCTAATGGCTAGGGCTGGACTAATGGTTGGACTTGCGATCACACGGTTGCCGGTTCGAATCCCACCCATTGCACTACCGACGTGAACCCACTCGTAACACAAGCATTTAGCTTAGCACGGGGGGTTAGCTTTTTTTTTTAAAGAAAAAAGAAAAAGAATAACTTCTCGGATTTGCAAGGTTAAGTTACGTTTGCCACGGTCGTCTGTGGATGGGTTACATTGGGATCCCTCCGTGTCTCGAAGAGCACGTAAGCCCGATAGTCCCTTTCTCGTGGTAGTCATAAGCTTGACCTGTCTGACCTTCAAATATTAGGTTTTATGACAGTATTTCCGTGTAAAATACTGATACTCAGCCTCATCCGATTAGGCTGTAACACCACCTTAACAACGTAGTTAGGAAAAGACCAGGAGGAAAATGAGGATGATATTACATTTCATGAAGCGTATATTATTATAAGCCTGAAGATTCCCACTGCAGGGCAAAGCCTCTATACTCTTCTTCCACTTCTCTCTGTCCATCGTACTTAAGGACCAGTATTTTTGGAATGAGTCCCGCTCATCCTACCATCTCCATCATCTGGGCCTGCCGCGTTATAGTCTGCCATTAAGTGGGACTTATTGGGTTGTCAGTTTAGCCCATTGTTTGTCTGACGTGCAGCAGATCTGTCCAGGCCAGTTCCATTTAATTTTCAGCGTGGCAGCTTTCCGAGGAACTTATATTACTTTCGTCATGGAGCGGATGGCTATATTCCTAACCCGGTCCTAATACGTTTAAAAAGAAACTTTGAAAGTTTGTAAAAAACTGTGTTTTAAGTATGCTACACAGTATTTTCCGATTTTGAAACGATGTCGACTCTCCTTTTTCAACGGAATATACTTTTTCGTTTGTCCCTTGTAAATCTAACTAACTGTTCTAAAATACATTTACATTTAAAAACATTTTTTGTGAATATAAGCTGAAAATTTGGGCAAATCTTTTGTCCTCTGTTCCTGTTTAAATCTGTGTCCTCATTTTAATTTTAATTTAGTTTTGATTCCTCAAACAATTTATTATTAAACTTCATCAATTGTAGTTTAAGACATAATTTTGACCGATAAAATGTGTGAATAATTCTATGTTACAATTTACTTAAACCTAACAGAAGCTTAGAATTAAATGGAGCATCCCCAAAACCCATTCCGCGGATCACAAGCACAATAATTTTCTAATTATTCCGCATAACTCCCTCAAGCAAAGACCAAATGTAGCAAAACGAGAAATACCAAAATTCGGAGTTACGCCGTTTCATTTCCGCACAAACGCAGTGGTAAATGGAATGTGTGAGGCGGAGCGTTCTCTCAAACATGCAAACGATCCGTAACAAGTACTTAGGAGTCGTAAATGATCGCGTATGATCGTACGTATCCTTTGCGAAGGAGATAATAGCATAATGACAGATAGACGGCGGTGATGTCACCGATGTAGCGCTCGTTTGTGCCAAGTTGTAACGATAGGTACTTTAGATTTCAGAACTTGATATACCATCATACCTGTATTCCTCAAATAATGAAGCAGAGGTGTACATGCAGGAGTACTGGCTTTGCTACCTTTGGTTGAACGGATTATGACAACCTATTCCATTAATCGGTAATACATTTGACCTCTGTGCAGATATTGAGCTTTTAGTACCCAATGACACTTTGCCTAATAAGGCATTGAATACAGTTTCATCGATGTAAGTGCTTAATGGTGCTTTGCGCATATTCAATTATATCACAAGGGTCATATAGGTAAATAATACTAGTACCTACTTTAAGGTCTGGTAGGAAAAAAAAGTCTAAAATTAATCTGAAGTCTTCTGAATTGCGATACTACAAACATTCCACCACTATCACGCTTGTATTCCTCGAAGGGTTAGGGAGAGGTATACTTAACCTATACCAACAGTTTGGCGTTAAGGCCCTTATATTAGGGGTACGCCTATTTCCATTCCTCGGGCGTTTATCCAAACTCAGAGCTATGTACCTAGAATTTCATAGAAAAACACAATATCACTTTGCTTAACCTGGTAACCCAAGACCTCTCGCGTAGCAGTCGTGCTTAGGAATTATATAATAATGAAACAGTCCTAACCCAATTTAACTTGCATTAAGCTAGCGTTGTGGACTATAGCCCAATCTTGACTGAGAGAAGACTCGGACAGTAAATGGGTTGATAATGTAAAAACCTTGATGTACCTAATGTTTTTAAAGTAGTAATTAATTCTTCTCAAACGTTTTATAGTTAAAAACATCATAAGAATACTTGAAGGAAAACATTACTATTATTACAGTAAACTTCTTCAGATACGTGACGGACATAATTATTTTAATTGGAAGAAAACGCGAAGGATATATAATAAAATATCCAGAAGTTAAAGCTTCAACGAAGCAAGGGCTTACGATAATGAAGATGGTTTTCAACATTAAAATATGATTAAAAGGAAATGAATCCGTCAGAATTTCAGGGAAATGATGTCATTTTTATGTGATGTAGCTGGATTCTAATGGAGTTTCTACTAGAGTTCATTTTTTTATTTTAATTCGGAAGAAATGCTGCTTCTTTTTCCTATCTGTCTTCAAAATGACAACATTTATTTGCACAGAATACAGGTGGTACCAGATTTAACAATGGTGCATAGTTCAAGCTATATTCTGCCTGTAATAGGCATGCAAAAATTTATAATGATGTATTGATATGTATTATAATTTATATTACTAATATTATTACATTACTAACAAAATTTATTAAGTTATATATTATGTTACTAACAAATGTCAGGCTATATTATTATTTAGTATATTTATTTATTATTTAGCATATTTATTACTCTACGATGATTGTATAACTTACCATTTTACTATGACAATAATTATTTCTTATGCTCCTACCTTACTTGCGTGTATATTAATTTCAATTAACGCATTACACCATTGGGTACATCCGCGTAAAGTTTTATTTAATGCGTTAATTAACATATATCGCGCTACATGAATACGTTGTAACAAATTCTGAATCGCACAAGCAACATTTTTTTCACCTCACTTCGCCCTTCACCTGCCTGGTCGGAGGATCCTCTCTTTTTGGTTGGTCATCACATAATGCGGGTGGAACAGGAGCATAGGGCTAGAAACAGTGTTATGCTGACGTCAGTGGTGAACCGTCTTTTGTCCATATAAACCTAGAATACTTAATTGTCTATTTCAAATCTCGTTTCAGTAGAGTTTCGTAAAGGGTTTCCGCAAAAAACTACTGAAACACACTATAATTTCGTTTACACTGTTAAAATCATATGCTATTGAGACAGTTATTGACTTATTTATCCATAGAAGAAAAGATTATCAGTATCAATTTCTGGTTATATTCTTTGTATTTGTAACAACAAGGTAAGGCCTTGTTGTTACAAATACAAAGAAAATGCGGGGCATAACAAATAAATAATAACTGAAGTAAAAATCGAAATCTTGCCTTGAAGTTGCTATTATTTTGGTCACCATTATGTATGTACCTATCAAACATTCGAAAGCCAGATCGCATATCTCTAGAATAAACAGGTTGAGTCTGTTAGTCTGTTCTGTTAAAAGCATAATTCCAATAAGCCTTAAATCCAACGCAGCGTTTAATGGAATAACCAGCATATATGAATGGTACCGAAACATCTACGAGATGCAAGATTACAGCTACAAGGCGAACCGTCGACATCGATAGAATCTCGATTTTTGTCGTTAATATTGAAATAAAACATTTTATACCACTCTTGATCTTTCTTAAGTTTAAGATTGGACTCTGCTGTTGAGTTTGTCTGCGTGATTCATCATCATCAACATATTTACTTTCCCACAATGGATGGATCTCCTCTTAGAGTTAGAGGGTTTGAGGCTATAGTCCACCACGCTAGTCTACTGAGGGTTGGCAGATTTCACACGCTGTCGAGAAAATCTCTCAGGCATGGAGTTTTCGTCCCGATGTTTTCAGTAACCGTTCCAAACGTTAGTATGCACATGATTATGAAATATCAGAGCTGCATGCCTTGAATTTCTAGACCTTCTTAGTCATCACTAGGCTATCATTGCTCTGTGTGGTTACAACCCTAATTCCTAATAGCCTGCCACTAAAAGTGGCACGATTAACACAGTGATGACAACGTATTTAGGCTGCTGCTACAGCTGGCTAGAGTTCATTAACCTCTCTATAAAACTTGTATACACGTAAGTTCTTCCCAAGACACCGGCGTTCACCTCGGTGTTGTCAAATTACCATTGCATTAAACTTTGCTCCCTAAATCTTGGAGCAAATTATGCAGTCCGCTGAAATATTCATAAAATGGCTTCGTAACACAACTTGGGACGCGGTACCTTACAAGTAATTATACTTTGATTATAATACAAATTAGATGGACTTTCGAGTTTTAGAAAAGTTGGTGATGAGAGTTTTGTTTGGTTTCGTAGCAAGGTGGTCCATTTAATTCAATTTTGACGTTTTTAAACGGCTTGAAATATTAAATGTAAGTTTCTCAACTAGATTTGTTTACAATCAGTGAAACATACTATGATTGATGATAGCAGTGTGTACACCAAATTTTTCTAATGATTCCTACTTTATATATACCCACAGTTTGCTCGTATATAAAGGGCGAAAAATACAAAATCTGAGCTGCTACTGAAAATTTAATAGAAAAATACAATAACATTATGCTTTACCTGGGAATCGAACCTATGAAATTTTAGCGAAATCAGTTCACCGGTTTTAAAAAAATCAACAAAAATAAAAATAAAACCTCCGAAACCTCGCTGTCTCATTGGAGCAGTGCATTTAGTTGGCTTACAAGTATTATATAATATAAACAAAACTTTCCACAAAAAACAGTAACTTCAAAAAAAAGTAAAGCCAGCTTAAAAAATAATTTTATGTCTAAAACACTTTGGGAAGTCGGTGGCGCGGTATCCCTTTTTGTTAATTTGACCAAATTGTCGGATTCGATGCAACGACTGGATTGGTTGGGATTTAAGCTTTACCACATTTGCATGCATGTTCTACAGATGTTTGTACCACTCTGTATGTTTGTCCACATGATTTGTGTATGTGTTCCACGACTTGCAGAATTCTATTGTTGGGCTATGAATGTGAGATGTTTACTTATTTACCTTCGCCATAAATGTTAGCAGTATTATAGTGTTGCCTGTATTCCCCGTAGACGTACGTACACTCATAGTTCGCCAGTATGTTTAAATCCCAAGCCATTAATTGCCATACAAAATATTTTTTTTATAACATTGATATTGTGTCTCAGCGTTTATTTATATGCATCTTTGGAGACTAGAAAGATAAAATTATGATGCACACCAATAATTTATTAATAAAAATTATCATAGTTTCAGTATGTAATTTTGATAACGTACATTTTTCTTTTCTCCATGCGCACAATTAATTGGCGGTCTTATCGTGATCTGCCATTTCTTCCAGGCATTCTTTGGACATATTTTTTTCGGGACAAATACACTTCAAATAATTAAACGAAGTACCTCGAACTTAAAAGCTTATTTTGTAAATGAAAGAAGAATCAAACTGGCTAAAACTGGTTGAATTGAACCGGTTTTACCGCAAAATCCATTTATTTAAAGTAATCTATCTTAACGAACTAGCAACTTTCCGAAGTTTATAATCATTACTGAGTAACTTCCAGAATCTGTGGTCTTAGTTTTGTAGAAACTAAATGGACAAATGTTGATTCTGAAAAAGAACAGTTTAATATAAACCTTTCTTGCAGAAACAGTGTCTAAAATTGTTTTAAAATTTCAATAACTTTAGTAACTATTCTTCAATTAGCTGATGCACGTTGAATAACCTCAAACTTTCCCTTTTAAAATATTTTACCAGACATAAAAAAAACGTCTTGAGAATTGTGTCTAAATGCAAATTTTGTTCTTGCATAGAGCCCAGGTCATTGGTTCAATAATTGCATTTGCCCGAAGTGGCAATCAGTTGGAAGCTCATTTACTTCTCAGATCTCCATATTATCTAGCTCTTAAATTCATATACTTACCACTTCTCTTGAGAGTCTATGTTTTACTTTTATCGTCGGATTAGCATAGGAATCATGGAAATCCACGTAACATCTTTCAAGCACATCTTTGGCACACACCCAAAGTTCAGCGTGTAAGCATCCAATATGGAAATCGTATTCAAATTCCTAGACTTGATCAAATTACTCCACTTTGTTACAGGAGACTTGAAACGTGGCAGAACCCGCAACGGATATTTCGACCTCGCCTCCGGGTAGCGACAGATTATCTCAAGAATCGATTCTCGATAATCAGAAGAAATCTTTGATTCGATTATTGAATGTGGTCGAATCGATCGGACCAAATATGAAACTGTTACGAAAAGACAAATAAGTAAAAAACATGTGAGTGTTGTGGATATGAATGAAAACAAAATAAATGTGGATAATAAATAAAATGTACGGTGTTTCAAAAAAGTTGGTTGCAAAGAAAAATCAACAGTGATCAAAATGACAACTCTACATTCAGTGTTCATTTGCATAGCGCTGCATTTCATTGGTAAGTGAATATTAAAAATTCTTGGAATAAATCCAACATTTTGTAGAAATTTTAACCTGACGACGCGACGTTCCAAACCAAATATTAGATCTTTACATCATTACATCTATTATTTGATAGTACATTGCGATACCATGTTCTTATGTCTATACTACTTGTTGTTTATATTTTTTTGTATTCTTAGTAAGGTATAGGCTTGATATATATAACGGGTCTAATCGATCACCACTTACTTTAAAGTGAATTAATTATGCAATTGTTATAATACGTATACTCATGAACAAAATTAGCTTTGCGTAGATAATGCAAAATATTTTGCGAATTGATCTGAATGGATAAATAAATTGGGATGATTCTATTATGCTTACAGCATTACCATGGCGTGATTTGCGTCGTCGTCGTTTGGCATTTGCAAACGACGTAAATCACGCACAAAACAAACATAAAATGGACCCTTCACGAAACACACAAGTCCTTACATTTTAAATCTGAACAGAAACGTGTTTAAGTGTCCGACGAAAATTCCATTACCTCAATGTGTTTTGAAGAATCCCCAACATCTGTAGAAAAGAATATACAATATCTTTCTACATTGTTAACATTCGCCACAAGATTTTGGTGTCTCATTATCGTTTAAGGGTATTCGTTTGTTCACCCTTGTTTGCTTATTTCCCTTCAACATTCTTTTATGAACAAGTCCCTCGGGCCTGTCTTAAATTAAGATCCCATCTCCCGAAGTATTTATATTTCTTTATCCTTAAACTTCCTTGTTCGATAATTTGGTTCATTTAGATTAATAATGTGGCATAATGAGTTTTCTTTGTCTAATTTACGAATAGTTTCGTTATTAGTAACAAGTTTTTCTCATTAATTATCATAATTGATAGCTTAATTGGCTTCGATAATACATATTGTGGATTCAATACCAACTTGGAACTGAATGAAATAGGTATTACTATGACCTAAAGATAGTTTTTTTCTAGATTTATATGATTTGAAAATTGTGTAAATACACTTAAGATATAAAAAATTATATAAAAAAATAGTGAAGCTTATTTACACAAGGACGTGATTCAAACCATATTATTTGAGTATAATAATTTTCTTGGTATTCCAAAAATAGGGACGCAACAACTAAATGTGACAATATTGAATACTGATAGGTATATTAATTATTATTTAAATGTTTTTTTTAACGCCAAGTAATAAAGAGATCCGAAAATAGTCTGATTGACAGGTTTTTTAAATGCGCTTAATATTTTATTAAACACAGTGTTATATTTCAAACTTTGCATAACTACGGTTACCATAGTTGGAATTAGTTCTCTGTAAATAATTTATAATTGTTCCAACGGCTGGCAAACTACATAGCGGGAGTTCATAGTTTGATGTTTAACTTATAAATAACAACAAGTTTCAGCTTTAATCATTATTAAACTTACGGCTTCAGTTGTCTCCTCCTTCACGGTGTAATAAAAATTCAAACTTTGTATATGTCTTCATTTTATTTTCAATTTCAAATTTAATCACTATCCGGGGATACCTTATGGTTCATTGTTTTGAACTGATTGAAATGTCGATCAGTTTAACACGATAAGATATGCATATCTGATGGTACCTAGTATTTTGATCATCAACCACATTGAGTCGAATTGAAAACCATACCATCACGCCTGTTTTAGCGAAGGGTTTTCTACCCAAAGTTTAAGCAAAAAATTAAATCCATACTCCAACCTGCTAGTGAGAATACAAAAACTCAATAACTCTTCGCTAGACTTAGGGAAGGGAGGACCAAGACTTGAACCTAGGACCACAAGCGTAGCAGTGATGGACTACAAGACTAATGAGGTAGAATTGAAAACCATCCCTAGCATAATTGGATGACTGGATGGATAATGATCACTGGTAGGATAATATAACTACGGTTTTTAAACAAGATATCCTTAAAGCTAATTCTATAGGTAGTTTAAGTAAACATAAATTCTATTTAATGAGAAGACAAAATTCCAAATATCGCATGTATATTCAAGTGCCAATATCAGATAAAATATCGCAACGTCGCATAAGTAGTTGCAGTTGCTCCATAAAGAAAATCTAATATTTTTTCTAGTGAATTTAAACTTCAGTGACAAAACTTTTACAGTTGAGCGGATCAGATTTGAATATCAGTTTAGATGGATAAATAGAATAATCTTTGATGCACACCAAGCAATTATACAAAGAATAATTTATATCATTACAGCAAATCGTTTTTGGTTTTTTCTATTGTACATTTTTACTATTCGATTAAAAAATTGATTTGTACAGCCTGCCAATTGCAATAGGCTCACAAAAATTATTTACCCAGTCGTATTTTAATTACGAGAAAAATGGTCCAGTTCAGTCCAGCTAAGTTTAATTTTGACATGATTTCTAAAGAATTCCAGTCATGCGTAGCCCAAATCCCATCAACTCGGTAAAGACTCAATTTATTTTCTTTCCATCTTGTTACGTAAACAAAATTATTGTTGTAGGTATTCCATTAACATTATTTTTAACATAACTACATTATGTATTTCGTTTTCTTCTGCCGTTGAGGTATAATTGTCTACTATTGCCTCTAGAGGAGTCATGTTAAAGAAAAGCATTATAATATTCTATTTGCTTTTCGTCTAATATTAGATATATTTTTTTAATTACACCAATAATACTGTAGTTAGATTGCCTCGTTAGTCTAGTGGTCACAATCGCGACTGCTACGCTAGATATCTTGGGCTCGATCCCCAGGTCAAGCAAAATGTTATTTGAGTTTTTCTATTAAATTCTCAGCAGCAGGTGAATGGCAATAGGCTCGCCCCCTATTACATAGGACCTAACATACCGGCTAACTGTACCTATACAGCTGTGTCGGTCAGCGGTTGCAACTCTCTGAGTTATGGCGCTAAATTCTACAACTCATGTAACACCAACTCGTCTATAGTAGATTAAATTCAATGTCTCTAACAAATAACATTGATACGTCTTTACTGTAACAAGGACTAGAAAAACGAATCAATTTTTCGATTATCAGAGACTCATACACGATGAAATGTATCGGAATAATAAGTAATAGCAATGTTTATATATTATCAATATTTCTACTTAATAAGTCTGACAAAGGAATAGATACTGTTTATTGTGACATCGCAAACAAAACGTTTATATAATTCCATTTTTATGAAGCCGTATAAAATTAGAGTACTTTTGAAATTAATAATATATTATAATCCAGAATTTTGAATGAACGTTGTCATACGAAAACCAATGTTAGTCGTTACTGGTTCAAAGCCCGATACTCCTGCTTACCAGTTTAACTTAAAAACTTATTGCCCAAAATTTTAATACTGAGCCATTCAGCCAGCCAGTTTAGCATATACTCAGACTGGAACCCAACCCCGCAATTAGTTTAAATAATTTAGATAGTTGATGATAATCATTAACCTTCTTGAATAATAACGGTCCTTTGAGCATATATAAAAAATAAAGAAACAAAAGTTCGTTGTAATAATGCTTGATATTATTTTATTTTTGCATACTTTTGGATAATAAAGCACTCAATTTAAGAGGTCCCGACTCCAAGCTATAAATCCTGGCTGTGGCTCTGAAAAGGTATTGTCGTAATCTACCTGTTAAATTTGATTATGCTTTGTTGTGTGTGTGGGTCAGACTAATACGTAGAGTTGTAGAAAAATATGGATTAACGTCTGGTCCTTTTATACGAGAAACGTTATAAGACGTTTGTTAGGAGATACTTTGAGATTTGATTTTCAAAATATTTAAAAGATTTGGAAATTGTTAATTATTTAGGTATACTAGGTATCGTAATGTTTCTTGAAATTTTCTTCCGGATAAATTAATGACTGTTCAATGTAAGATCAAGAAAATAAAAATAAATGTCGATTCTTAGAAATATTATTTTACTTTAAATGTAATAATATTTTTGCCTTACAGACAGTATTTATTTTCATTATGATGAACAGCATTATTTTAAAGAAATACTTTTGAATTTCGTCTATTACTACTGAAGGTTTAGTCAAGATGAGGTTTAGTGTAGGTATTAATATTGCCAATATAAAAACTGGGTCTAAAGATCAAAAAATATCTACACCTACTTTCAAAGCTTGCTTGAGGGAATGAAAAAGGCCTTTGTGAACAATTATTTGAACAATACACAGCTCTATTGATTTTTGTTCTAGACTATTTTTATTATGTTTGATTATTTAATCGTTATTACAACATTCAATAATTGTTTCTTCACAAAGCGTTTGCGTTGTTTTTGATATATTCAAATTTAAAAATAATGTTAAAATAAATATAAAACACATTCACAAAAAATCAGGACTATACATTTTAAGCAGCAAAATTCTGTAGATAGGTTCTTATATTACTTTTTTGCCTTTTAAATGGTACTGTATCTAGACTTCCTTTGATCCTCTGTTTAGCTGTTAGCGAATCTTACTTTGACTTAATAGCATTAATTATGAAACATTTATCATTAAAAGAAGAACAAACACAAATATAACATTACTCAAAATATAATTTTAATAGCAATATCACCATGATATATTGTAAAAACCTTTGGCCGGCAATACCAGCATGTAAATCTTGTACTTATATGAAACAACCAGTATATAGAAATTCCCACGCCCGGGCTCCCAATGTGGCTAATAATAACATTCCACGCAGGTTTCCGTATTGTTTCAATATGAAACGTGCCCATTTCAAATGTAATTAACAGCATTAAATATACCATCCTTCTCAGAAATCATATAATTACATATTTATGTCCCCTTCTAACACCCTACGTTTGGTATATTGTTATTTCTCATCCCAAATTACCTCCCAGAGATTCAAAAGGATTTTTGAGAGCAAAATCGCGTGGCTATAAAGAAACGAAAGTGTTGAATAAATAAAAAAGCTTTCATTTTTATTGCGTACCATTTTTTGGAGCATCTACATTTTTCTCTGGTGCTTAAAAATGACTGGGGAGCGTAAAGTTGTTCTGCTTACTGTTAGAGCCTGACTTATTATACTTATTTGTCTGCCATACATTAATAATGGACCAGCAGATATTTAAGTACCAGTTGTTATGTAATTCGGTACTGAGTCTTCGGAAAGTTTAGAAAATAGAAGCAGGTTCAGGAGTATTTCGAACTGCTACGATTAACACCTGCTTTGTTTCATGAACGTTCATTTACCTTCTCATACTAGTACACGTACATACTGGTTGATTAAAAGTCTTGGTAGCCTGGCCTTTTTCGAAAACGTTGTTATCAGGCTGTGAAAAATTCATTTTTCCAACATGAAGACTCTTCTATTATAATAACTTCTTTTTAAAAGGATTTTTAATAAAAAATGTACAAAGAGGGCTGAAATAATTTGAATTGCCGATTTTGGTGGTAAGATTGTGCGGAAGTACATTACAATAAGTAGGTACTCGTACTTACCAAAATTCCTATATCACTATAGATAAATTTAGAGCGCTGATCTCTATGGGATGATAAAGATTAAGAGCGAGACGAAGTATGCCTGTCTTGCCATATACCTACGCATTTAAAGGCTTACCCTACAAAATAAATTGGAACAACAATCGGAACGGAAAATCGGTCCCTCTCTTTCCCGTATATTTATTTTCTGATTCCTCAATTTGAAAATAGAACACATAACATACCATCACGGCTCTGTTAACTGAAGGGTACATTCACATTTCACCCGTATGCTTAGGTCCCATGTAATACGGGGCGAGCCTACTGCCATTATCCAGGCACAAATCCAGACTCCGAACCGCTACTGTAAATTTCATAGAAAAACTGAATAATACTTTGCCCGACCTAATAATCTAATGTCGTCATGTCGTAATGTCATCGTCGCTAGCGTAGTGGTCACGCTAAGGACCACAAGACTAATGAGACAGTCAGTTTAAAGAAAGAAATATACGTTTATTTAGACTTAAACTAATGATGCAGTTACTACATTTTAAAATAATGTCGAGAAATTATTCGGTACGAGAGGAGTCACATAACGAATTTCTTTTGTGTTTTTGATAACAGACTGAAAATTTAGTTGTAAAAAATCGAATTACATCCAGTGAACAGTAAGAAACGGTGGGTAGAAAGTACGTATCCCACTTAATTATTTGTCCCTGGTAAATGAAGGTAGGTGGGCCTCCTACAACACAAAAAAGAATATAAAAAATGAAGGGTAAACGCGTATATTTATTGAACGTGACTGGTCTAGTATATAATACCTCCATGCTTGGTTTCAAATGTTTGTTTTTCCTTTTATTTCTTGACGCCTTACCCATTTTTGGTAGCCTTGTTCGCCAACGTATCAATCAATCAAACGCTGACACTATGTACAGTCGTAGCGAGCGGCTAACATCTACAACACTATTGTAGTTTGTGGTGAATCATCCTAAAATGATCATAGTATATTGAATGATGAATCGTGAAATATGGAATACAGGTCAGAGGGGTTCCTCGTGACGCGTAAGTAGAATTTGCGATGAAACTGAAATGTTTTCTTCCATTGGCATTTTGTTACCAATGCTTATATATATTTAGATTTTTATCTTTTTGTGTTGTGTAGAAGTAACCATGTAGGATTTTTTTTTGGATGTGTCATAAAAACACTATAAATATATTTCACTAAACAGTAAAGCGGACCCGTTGGGAAAGAAATGAAGGGAAATCATGGACAAAAACACTTAGAAAATATTAAAAGATTTTTTTAAACATGATAATAATTATACTTGTAGGATTTTACCTATTAAAGAATAGCAAGCCGGAAACTGATGTTTTTGTATCAGAAAAATTGTCTTTTTCTCGATTGAATTCATTGCATTGGATCAAATGCATTGGTCAAATCTTCAGGTCTCAACGCATTGCTATTGCTGCATCAGGGTTTAGGGAAGTTGGAGCACGAAAAAAGTGTATATTTACTGGTTTCTAACACTTACGCGAATATGAGACATTGAAATAAAACTACTTTTTACTGATATTATCGCGTTATATTGATTATTTTAATTCCCGACGTTTCGCATCCTTCACAGCATCCATGGTCACGGGAGAACTGAGGTGTTGGTCGGTCCTAATGTCAAAATTATCAACAGCTACCCTACATTTTGTTGATTATTATTTATGCCGGTCACGCAGAATGATCCTTAGGTCTCGCAGTCTTGTGCTTGGATTTAATGGAATCTATTATACCAAATAATATAAAACAATATAACAAAAATAAAAATTCAAATGTTTTGATCAGATTCGTACTAGCTTAGCTGGGCTGTTCACTAATGTTTTAATGAGGAAACTACTTTCTTATATATTTTTTTATTTATTTAAAGCTTTTGCTCGTCCTCCAACATGATCGTATGTATCATGCTACCTTACAAACGTATTATCTTTACGTGAAAACCGTTTTATTGGTACATTTTCACCGATAAATCTTTTACTTGCTGCCGAGTCATTTGTCAATCTTTATTTAATACTAAGAGGCTTTTACGTTTATTTAGCTTTGGGAGTTGTGAAAGATTTCTTATGTGTGTCGTATAGATCCAGAATATAGTTACCTACTTAAGATACTATTTTTTGACTAACCAACTAGTAATCTATACTCCATTTGGTTAGGTACTTAACTAAAGGTAAACAATAAAAATGGCGGCGTTCAGAGCTGTTAAACCTTTTATTACAATGGTATCATATGAATTGGGAGTGAAATTAATAACAACACAACTAACAATCAATAAAAACAACGAACAAACAGAATAATAACAAATTAACACAATTCGCTGGAAAAGACACAAAAACTAACGAAAGTAAAGTAAATACAAATTGTTACGTATGGCGTCTGATTACCCGACTAAGTATAATATCGGTTTATTATTTTGCTCCGCTTCCTCGGAGTACTTACTATTTCTCAATTTTTGCGAGTTATCAAAAGTCTACTATGTAGAAAAATGTTTTGAATATCTGTATTTTTGGATTCTTTTTAGTAGGCACATTGCAATACTTTGTGACATTATTATAAATTTTGATTTAATTAATTGTTCGCGAGCTTAAGAATGATGATTACTATTTAATATTAAACAAAGTAGTAAGATATGCTAGTATATAAAAGGAAAATTTGATTTTGAATTATTAAATTATTTATTTTGGTGACGTTTTGTTTCGAAATGAAAAATGGCCCATTATAAGAACCTTTTTTATGATTTGTTTACATTTAGTTAAGTACCTAATCAAATAGAGTATAGTCGCTTTTACATACATACACTCACGCCTTTTTCCCATAGGGGTAGGCAGAAACTACAGAACGCCATCTGCTACGATTCTTGCATACCTCTTTTGCTTCGTCCACATTCATACATCTTGTCATACACATGCGCCGGTTGCGGGTACTACGCACCTGACCTTTCTGAAGGATCTCACCAATAAGGTCGTGGTATGTCTTTCTAGGGCGTCCCCTCCCGGCGACTCCACTGACATTTGCTTTATAAATCCCTTTCGTCAATCGCCTTTCATCCATTCTCTCGACATGTCCAAACCATCTCAGCATACCCCTTTCAATGCGTGTCACTATATCATCTTTTAAACCACAACGCTCCCTTATCACACTATTTCTTAATCTATCATTCCGAGTAACACCGCACATACTTCGCAAGGAACGCATCTCCACAGCATTAATTCTACTTTCATGTTTCTTCTGCCATACCCAACATTCACTTCCGTACATAAGTGTGGGTACCAGCACGCCATTGTGGATAGCCAGCCGTGCCTTTTTTGACACGGACTGGTTAGCCACAACCACATGTATAGCACCATTCACTCTATTTCCCGCATTCACTCTCCTTTCCACATCTGCATCAATCTTGCCATCTCTTGTAAACATACTTCCCAAATAAACAAACTCATTCACTTGTTCAACCCTCTGACCTTCAATCTCTATATTACACACACATACATTTTCATCTCTTTCGAAAACCATAACTTTCGTCTTGCTTACATTTATTTTCATGCACTTATATGCTTCATTCATGATTGTTACCATGCCTTGCAACTCTTCTGCCGACGATGCAAGTAAAACCTGATCATCAGCATAGAGGAGACATTTGACAGGTAACTCATTCATTCTCAGTCCACAATCATTTCCTTTCAAATCTGCCAAACAGCTATCCATGTATAGGTTGAACAGCCAAGGTGACGCTACACATCCCTGCCTAACACCTCTGGAAATGCCAAACGAGTCCGTATAGGCTCCATTTAACCTAACACAAGCACTAGAATCCCTATACAGAGATTTCAGAGCCTGCATCAAGTGACTGTCCACTCCATACATACATAGTGTCGACCACAATTCTTCTCTCCACACACTATCATAGGCCTTCTCCAAGTCAATGAAAGCACAATAGACTCTCTTGTGCATTGCCAGATGTTTTTCGGCTATGCACCTTAAGGAGAAGGTCTGGTCCGTACATCCCATTCCCGCTCTAAATCCTGCCTGAACATCCCATATTTTCTCATCTGTTATTCTTATCACTCTATTAATCAGAACCTTTGCATAAAGTTTGCCGACAACACTCAAGAGGCTAATGTCGCGGTAATTTTTGCACTCCTGTTGTGAACCTTTTCCCTTATATAGTGGAACAATAACAGCTTTGCACCAGTCACCCGGTACTCGGCCATATCTCCAACACATATTAAAGATTCGGTACAACAGGCATGCTACCACCCCGTCACCACCCCTTAGCATTTCGACAGACACTCTATCACAACCTGCCGCTTTGCCAACTTTCATACACTTAAGCGCTTTTACTATTTCATCCATTCCAATTTCATTCTCCTCATCTACATTCAAGTCCGGTTCGAAAACACTCACTCCTGCCCAATCACCCATACTTTGCACACTATCCTGCCAGCTAAATAAACTTTCAAAATATCCCTTCCAGCGTTCCAAAACCTTGCATTCGTCACTGAGCAAACATCCGTCTTCTGATCTGATCACATTCATACTCGATGCTCCTGTAACCCCACGAGCCAACCTCACCTGCTTCCAAAACAGTTTTACATTGGCCCGGAAGTTATCAGAGAATTTCCTATTATCCTCTTCCTCTCTTTTATTCTTCTTAATTTTTACTATCTCTTTCAGACTTGTCTTCATTTCGGTGTACTTTTTCTTCACTTGTTCCAAATCATCTTTCAAATTCGTTGCCTGATTCATTCTGACTTTGGCTTTGAAAGCTAAGACGTTAAGCCAAGCCTCTTTCTTCTTTTGCACCATTTCTTTAATCTCATCATCCATCCAACAATTGTTCTTTCTACTGCCTTTCTTTCTGCGTGCTACACCACATACTTTTGTGGCTCCTTGCACCATACTATTTTTCACAACATTCCAAGCTTCTTCCAGGCTGTAGTCATCCATATCTTCAATTATGCAATTTGTTTTCTCTTTTACTTCTCTCTTATATTCTTTTACTTTTAATTCTTGCAGCTTTTCCACTTTTATTCTCTCAAGTACAGTAACAGGAACTTGAACTCGATGACGCCAATGCTTGAACAACCCATTAATCCGGCACACAACTAGATAATGATCCGTTCCCACATTGACACCCCGATACGCTCTTGTGTCTGTTACTTTACTCTTCAGTCTTCCATCTACAATCACAAAGTCAATCATACTTCTACTTTCTTGTCTTTCCCATGTGTACATGTGAATCTTTCTGTGATTAAACATAGTGTTCATCACAGAAAGATTCTTCTCCACACACAGTTCTAACAAGTTCATTCCATTTTCATTCACTCTTTTATCTCCAAATTCACCTAATATTTTTTCATATCCTCTCCTTTTCACTCCAACCCACCCGTTAAAATCTCCAAGCATAATAATTTTTTCGTTTCCCTTGCACGCTTTCACGATTTCTCTCAGACAGTCCCAAAATTCTTCTCTTCACACGCACAGTATGAAGATAGGGTTTAAGCCTACCTTTGCTCTAACCCATAGAATTCTGGAACTTACACACGCAAAATCTTTCACACATTTCATCATCCGTTCCGAAAGGACAACCCCCACACCTTGACAGGCTCTCTGTGTGTCTGGGACACCTGACCAAATAGCTGTCATTGAGCCGTGTCTGGAAATGTCCTCTCCCTTTCTTTTCGTCTCACTCACACATAGCACATCTATTCTTTTGTCAATCATCGCTTTTACTTAGTTATATAGTTCGCTAGATGCGAAAAGATAATGACAAGGTGAAATTAACATTAGGGGAGGCCTACAGTTAGTGGACTGATATAGACTGATAATGATGATTTTGCTTATTTTTTATTATTTTTTAGCATTAAATATTGCGAAATTTTCACAAAGAACTGAATTTTCTAATTAAAGAAAATTTCTAGTGAAAGAAAAATTCGATCTCAGGCAGGGTTTGAACCTGCGTCTCTCTGGTTAAGTACACCAGACGCTTTGCCAACTAAGCTACCGAGACCACTGCCTGTGATGTCGAATTTCTCTTCCACATTCTACGTCTTGAGGCGACGTCAGCACCATCTATTGGAGACATTACAGTAATGTCTCCAATAGATGGTTGATTCTTTAATTAGAAAATTCAGTTCTTTGTGAAAATTTCGCAATATTTAATGCTAAAAAATAATAAAAAATAAGCATAATACGGTAAGGCAACATCGTTCGACATTGAACTACCTGTAAAGGCAGTCGTGTTGGTTGAAAGATATAGTAATGTCTCCAATAGATGGTGCTGACGTCGCCTCAAGACGTAGAATGTGGAAGAGAAATTCGACATCACAGGCAGTGGTCTCGGTAGCTTAGTTGGCAAAGCGTCTGGTGTACTTAACCAGAGAGACGCAGGTTCAAACCCTGCCTGAGATCGAATTTTTCTTTCACTAGAAATTTTCTTTAATTAGAAAATTCAGTTCTTTGTGAAAATTTCGCAATATTTAATGCTAAAAAATAATAAAAAATAAGCATAATACGGTAAGGCAACATCGTTCGACATTGAACTACCTGTAAAGGCAGTCGTGTTGGTTGAAAGACATAGTAATGTCTCCAATAGATGGTGCTGACGTCGCCTCAAGACGTAGAATGTGGAAGAGAAATTCGACATCACAGGCAGTGGTCTCGGTAGCTTAGTTGGCAAAGCGTCTGGTGTACTTAACCAGAGAGACGCAGGTTCAAACCCTGCCTGAGATCGAATTTTTCTTTCACTAGAAATTTTCTTTAATTAGAAAATTCAGTTCTTTGTGGGAATGATGATTTTGATTATATCAAGCTCTTTTTTAAATAATTTTAGAGCCCTTAGTCCAAGATTACTTGATGAATTACGTAAAGTGTTCGGTGTTTTTCTGATATAGCCAATTTTTCTGAAATCAATGTCTATCGTAAAACGTTTTAAAATTGTTTTTTTGGTCAATAATATTACAGCTATGTTAAGCGTTTTGACGATGTTATAAAGCCTCTTTTGAGTTAAACCAAAAACATTACAAATCTACTTATGAAAATTTAAATAATAAAGTGTATAATTTCTGTACATTACAATATTCTTTATATTACCAAAAATGTTAGGATCCAGTTAATCGAGCGAGATAAAGATTCCTGTGTAATACATTAGCTGCCATGTCAGTTACAAAACGAGGGGAGAAAAAAAAGTAATATAACAGAAATCTTTTTCCCCAAAAGTTTAAGATAAGAAATGAAATGTATTCAGAGTTTTGATATTAATTTCTTCCTTACCTTTAATTTGTTCTTTAGTTTATTACTCGTGTTTTATTCTTTGAATAGCAACAGGGATTTTAATCTTTAACTTTACCTCTGGGGTGTATATAAATTAGTGACGATAACTTTAATAGTAATCCCGAGGTATTACCACGGGGACAACTAGTTTAGATACAAATGACTACAGAGTTACCCGCGACTTCTTCTAGGATCTCAGTAACAAGAACAATAAATAGTTTATGTAAATCTGGAATAATTTAGCTTTCTAATGATGAAAGAATTATTAATATCAGTAGGTTCAGAGTTTATAGATTAGAAACAATTACGTATTAATAATTAATTATCACGCACTTAAACGTTGAAGGAAAACATCGTGAGGAAACCTGCATGCCTGAGAGATTTTCTTGACGGCGTGTGAAGTCTGCCAACCCGCAGTAGGCTAGCGTGGCGGACTATAGCCTTATCCCTCTCGTACTGAGAGGAGACCCGTGCCCAGCAGTGGGACAATGTAATGGGTTGATGACGACGATGACGATGACATGTTTCCTCTTTATAATATTAGTATAAACATACATAGATAAAGCACCTTGGTTAGCCTTACTATCAAAAAGATGACATGAAGTAATAGTTTTAGAAGTAACCTTATGAAGCCTTTTAGTATAGAATTTCATCAAATACTTAAACTTGTAACCATTTTCTGGTTTTAAAATTGTAATACCTGTGTTTAGCCATGTCAATTAATATATATATGCTACCTAAATAATATAGGGTTAAAAGCTTAAGTTACCTTGTACGATAATACCTTTAAGAGGACTGTGCTTGTGTAAGCTACTTCTAATAAGTATAGCCTTATTTACGACTGCAAATAAGGACCACATACGATCATAACATCCTAAAAACACTGGTCCATCACTATTCGAAATTATGGGTCAGACTGGAGACGCTAATAACATTATCATAAATACCATAACTGAAGCTCCGTATAATCCAAATAGGCCATTTTAGGACGAGGATATAGCTGACCAAGGCTGCCTATAAATTGGTCCTTCTTTCCATGAATCATTCCGGACAGACAATGGAAATGGGAAGAAGGAAATATGTAGTATATTCTCATCAATTCCATGTATGTTTTTGGAAGGCTTTTTAGGGGAAATTTTCTGCTGATTTGATAGAATCTAGTATTCGGTGAAAATCATGTTGACCTTTGCTACATTTCTGTTTCATGCAAATGGAAAAACATTAGCTGACTCAGTATAATAGCTACTTGTATAATGTCTACGTGTTTATAGTTACATACTTTTTGTAATTTATTTTAAATACCTCGGAAATTTTACGTAAAATGCAAAGCAATGAAATATATTAACATTTTCATTCTATTTGGTAATTTTATGTATCTAAGGACCAAATTTTATTTTTTAATTCTTCAAGTTTGCTAGAAAAAAATATTTTAATTGTATTAGAATTAACATACTTGAATTACACTTCTTATAAAAAACCCTGTTTTATGGATAGTAGGATACACTGTATAAACAGAAAGTCAGTTGGTAGCATGTAAAATGCATGTTTTCTGACAAAAGCTGTGTCTCAGTCAATTTGTAGTGCCGTTAGTCTCGGTTGAAATAGGAACACGTCAATAAATAATATAGATTTTATTGCTTTTTTATTATTATTGGATTGCGAGAAACTCGAGGGCTTTCGATGTCTCGCTCGCCATTTTCTTGGTGATAAAAAGGTGGTAATAGAAAATAGAGTTAAAACGTACAGATTGAAATGTTATTTTAAGTTTTGAATAGAATTTGTTGTGAACGAATATTGACCAGTTTTCCACCAGCTCAATTAATCTGATTTACCGAAAATTATTTAAGTAAGTATTTGTAAGGATACACTTTTGAGCCATTCCTCTTAAATTTGGTAGGTATCAACTTCGAATATGATTATGTTTGAATTATATCTATTTGCTTTGCATCTCCACGTTTCTTTGGTCCTTCAAGTCAAATTAAGGGTGATTGATTAACAGTAAGTAAAGGAACTATTTCGCCCGCCGATCAGCATTCTGATTGAGATACAGAATAGACCTCGTGCTCATAGACATAATAATATCCTCTCCAGAGTTCATGTCCACCGATTGCTTGACGTCCTAAGCCAACAGAAAAACACCACCCCCAATTTCCCCCCGAATTTTAGAAAGCTCCTCAATTTACTGATTTAATGCTCAACATATCAATATCTATAATGTGCTGATACACAAAAACCGTACACTTAGACATAGTAATAATATTGAGAAGTTATTACCAGTGGTTTTACGAGGACCTCTAATCGTAAACTGCGATACCAATATTAATACATACGGAACCTTAATACGTTGTATAGTTTATTGTTGCCGGCGTTTACTGCTACAGATTATGTATGAGTATTAGCTTGGCTAATGTATGGGTAATTTCTTGTGTCTATGCGATTAAGAAAGCTTTTTGTTTGATTACAATGTGGGCTTTCATTGCTTATAGGATGTGGCAGTTCTAAGACATTTTGCATAGAAATATTGTTTGTTGGCGATGCGTCCAATTCTGAATTTATAACGTGATTTTGTAGATTATTTTACTATAAGAAAGTTACAAGGGGCTCGTGGCTAAGCAAGTCCGCGCTTGCCACGGTTTTTTTATGGATGGATAAGCAGCATAGCACTTGGAGACCCCTCTGTGCTTCAGAAATGATGTTGCGAACGAGTTGCTATCAGAGTGCAACTTTGGTATACAAAAAATGTGTAATACATTATGATTTTCAAGCCTCAAATAAATTTCGAATAGTTAGATTACTGACTGGAAATGCAACATCAATGTACTTAACGGATTTTTACCATATTTAATCAAGTGTATATTATTAGAAATATTATTTATCATCCTTTTAATGCATTCATTTCATATAATAATCTCACTCAATGAAGAATACTATTACTGAATGCTTTTGAAAGCGGACTAGCATTATAACTTCACATTAAACCGTATAAAAAGCAAATAAACATTCCGAGAGCCCATTAAACGAAAGCCCGACATTCTACCGATAAATTGAATTCCATTCAATTTGAGGCTATGACTCTTCCTTATTCTGTCTGGAGACAAATCACCTCATTAATTCCTCGGCACGGGCCCCACACCGTTTTGTTCTTGCGCTAAAGTACCCCTAAAAAACGATACAGCCTCGCGGAGTAATTTTATACTTTTTTATGTTTAAGTTTTTTTAGCATTCGTTCAGAACAAATTAGTGTACTAGCTTTATATATATCATAGCTGCAGCCATAATTATGTAATGCATTGTTAAGTAATTCATCAACTCCTTACAGTATCTCAAACACAGTACTGTCTGCAAGAGTCATTAGATGTCTGTTTAAGCTATAAATTGACTTATACCACTCGCAGACAACGTCACGACAAAGACAAACGTCATATCACAACGTTTCAAAGCCAACATCTTACTGGAGTCCCTAGAAATTGATACCGCAGCTAATGTTATTGCAAACACCTACGAGCAACTGAGGTTGGGTGCCTATTCACTTCGGATGACAGTTCATGTGTCGGAGAGGCGTTAGTTGACAATATATGTCCCTGTTACGTTTAAACGGCCATATTCAGTATAACGTAGTAACGCTTAGATGAAATGGTGTGAGCAAAGTTACTATTAGGTACTTTATAATTTATATACTGATTTTGTACACTGAAAAAATACATAATAATTGTTCTTTGAACGTACGCACACATCAAACTACACAAAACCAGTATAGGCTGGCCTTGAATTGTGTGGAATATCTTTACAATACGAGGTCATTCTAAACTGGTTTTGTATCGCTTTAATGTGTAGTCGTGTATACAATAGGCGGCCTTATTGTGACCAGCAATCTCTCTCAGGCAACCTTAGGATGGTCTGGACTCAACAAATGAAATAGAACAAAAAAAGATATTTACCTACATAATTGCAACATTATTTAGTAAATTTTAAAAAGGTTGGGCATACTTTATTGCTGTGTTACTTATCGTATTATCTTTTAATAGAGTTAAGCTAATGGTCTATAAATAACGTAAAGTACTTAAGTTAACATATAGTGTATTGTCAAATTGTATTTTTCGGCTTTTTCGTTACACTGATACAAAAGTTGACTATTACTACTACACTATTTTAAGAGAAAATTAAATGTTACATAAAATACAAATTCTTGTTAATCCAAGTCATATTACGGTGTCTATATTATTTCTCTTCGCCGCGACCCCGAGGCGACTCTTTTAAATAAAAATTGCATCTTCTAAAGTATTACCTGGGCTCCAATTTCTACCTAACAATGATTTTTATTCCTTTGTTAAAATCGCGGTCGCACAAAGATAGCCTGATTGAAATTCTCAGTTTCATTTGAAAAAACTTCTTTCGTAGGATCTTGGTGTATTAAAATTATACCGCTCGTTGGCTCTTGTGATATAGAAATAAACGATTGTAGGCTAGGATTTTTCCAATACATATTCCAATCCAAAGATATGAAAAAGAAATTTTTTTTATGTAATCACAAAATGTAAAACGTAAACGAAAAAAGAAATATCCAATAATCGTTACTTCATAAGTATGAAATTACCGATTATTTAAGGTTCTAGATTCAAATTTACTAATAAACACTTTCATTTATAAATACTGAAAAAACGTTTGTTTACCATTTTCTTTAAGATCTTTGGAAACATTTAATTTCACGTAGAAAATTTCGAAACAGTTCTACTAGTCCAAACTTAAAAGCAATAAAATTACTGTGAATCATACATTTAACTAATTGGTTTATTATAACACAGGTCCTTAAGATTAAATACAAGTATCATAATTTTTCTAAAACTTATGTCGATATTTCTTGTTTCGTCTATGTTCACGTTTTAGATAAAAAAAAATATATATTTAGCATTTACGCATACTAAACATTTTCAAAAGGAATGTTGCAGGTTTGAACCCTGCCTGAGAAGGAATATTTCTTTCGCTAAATCCATATTATCTTTACTTGAACAATTCGACTGCCTCGTTGGTCTAGTGGTACCAATCGCGACTGCTACGCTAGAGGTCTTGGGATCGATCCCCAGGTCGAGCAAAGTGTTATTGAGTTTATCTATGAAATTCTCAGTAGCAGCTCGGAGTCTGGATTTGTGCCCGGTGAATGGCAATAGGCTCGCCTAATACATGGGACCCAAACATACCGGCGAACTGTGGGTGTACATTAAGTGCACCTCTGCCTATCCCTTCGGGGAATACAGGCGTGATGGTATGAATAATTCAACATTGAAACTCTCACTTATTCCTTTATGCATTCACCAATCGTAGATTCGATAACGACGTTTCTATTTCTTAAATTTAAACTTTTCCTTCTGTCTTTATATCTTTAATTGAATTAAAACCGATATCTTTGAAATTCATAGGAATCGTTTCCAATACAGAAAATTTCAATTCCTAAAAAAGACATTTTCGCAATTTTGTTTCGTTTGATCGCACATAATAAGTATTGTAAGTATATGGGAAAGCAACGAGACAGAAATAAGAACATAATTCGGACGCTTGGGTAACGAAGTAATAAATAGACCGTTAATTATACGTTACTTTAAATACATTTAAAATTGAATATAAAAAACCTTATTAAACATGTTGCTGACATACGCACCGACACAATTGGTGTTTAAATTCATGAGAACGATATACTGCTTGATAACGTTATAATTAAAGAGTAAAATCATTAATAATAGCTTGCTTTGAGTACCGGTTATCCTCTGTTGACTTTTAGAACAGAGACGAACTAACTAACTATACTAACTTCATGTTTTTCTTTTGATGCAAGAGCTGTATGGAAAATTGTTTATGCGCATAATTATGGAGTAAGCTTTATAATGTAACTACATTTTCTTAACTAGTATTTTATTAACAACGTGAATATTGTGGAGAATAAAGCAGCAAGTTAGTGGATAATAAAATTACCTCATGAAAAATTTACCAGTAATGGACGCCAAGTTTATCGGACATGGAAATAAGATAAAAACTTTTAAGCTCATTCCAGGCTTAAAGTATGTTGGTATTAGCAGAGTCCGAGCTTTTTGCCCAGCCGTGGGGAATTCAAAATTGATGTTGTTTATAGGTATGTAGTTGATCATTACTTATTAATTTAAAGAAGTTAGACAATCACTCAATTTCTATTATTACCTTAACTGCATTTTAAGCAATAATGATGAATGTTAAAAATAAGAAATTTTACGTAATCTAATTCAAATAATTAAGAAAAAACCATTTTATGCAAACAAGCAGTAATTTTTGTTTTACGTTCAAAACAAAACTTATTACTCGCTGCCACGATTACTTGTATTTATTAAGTAGTTCTAAATCATCTGCGAAATTACAAAGAGCTTGAGTTTTATCTGTAGTAGGCACAAAAGCTTCTCAAGATTTACTAATAAGCAAAATGCGAACTGCAAAGGTAGTGCCTCGCCGACCATTTAGGACCAACAAGTAGGTTAGCTCTTTGTGAACCAACTTAAGAGGCATTCTGCCTTTAAAGGTACTCTTACAAAAAACCCCATAATTCTGTCAAAAGTGCCGCAAAGGCTCTCCAAGATATTATCCTTTTAAAATGTCCGACGCACGTACACATTTTACTCGCAACCATATAATGTGGGTCGTTTTCTCAAGTGAGGTCCAGCCTTCATTATTTTTTTGAGGATATCATTTGCAACACAGCGTTTTCATTGTTTGTAGTGAGTCCTTTCTGAATTTTTTTTATGACCTAATATCATATCAAGCACGATAATGGCACAAATATTATCTCTCATTTTAGGACATCAATCGATTTGACTTTTGGTCCTTTTGTACGAGTACCTACGAATACTTTAGCATAAGATTGATGTTTGGGGAAATAGGTCAAGCGAATGAAATTAGTTTTACGGGCAGAGAACTGGTGAGATCATGTTGAACATAATTGTTTGAATGACGTAGATAGATCCCGTTCACAAGTTGCGAGGAAGGAAGTGGTTTATTGCGGAGCTTATAGGAATTTGCTCACAAGTTTTCACTACCGATTGCTATCATTGATTTATAGACTTTACGTGTAAGTTCTATAAGAGGTTTGTTGCGGATGGAGTTCGTAATTTTACGAAGCAAAAATGTATGTAATCTATTGATAGGCTTGAAAGTTTTCCATCATGACCAACATCGCTTATGAATTATCTGGTCGATTTTTAGTGTGAATAGCGTAAACCTATGTATGATCAATCAAAACAGTAGCCTATATTTAAAAAAATAATTTTACTATTTTATATTAAAACCATGATAATGATGACTGCGTCATTAGTGATCCCAAGTGTGACTGCTACGCTAGAGGTCCTGGGTTCAGTTCCCAGGTCGAGCAAGTATTGTTATTGTATGTAATTCCCAGTAGCAGGTCGGAGTCTTGAGTTATGCCCGGTTAATGGCGATGGGCTCGCCCTCTATAACGTGGGACCTAAACACAGCAGAGGAGTGTGGTAGTATATTTGTACACCTCTGCCTAACTCTTCGGGAATACAGTCATGATGGTTTATTGTTTTTTGATATTACTAATATGTACCTACTTGTTGTTTTATTTATTTTTCACTGAGGTACTATAAGTATTGTATAAAACCATATTAAACAGTACAGCTGTTGTCTGCAATAATTACTTGCATTCAGTACAAATTTAATCATCTAATGAGAATGTAAATAATACGAGTCAATTTATAAGGCCGTTTCAGCACCTTTTTATATGACCGTAATAAATTATGGTTAATCCTGACTTAAATGCGTATCTTTGTCTCAGGAAAGTAAACAACGTAGATAATATTTTGTTAAATGGTCTAGAAATGACAGGAATATAGGACTTCGAAACATTAAGAGGAAACATATTGTTAATGTGGTGGTATAATTTATATTTTGGTCCTTTGACGTATAATATTTTTTGGTCCTTTGGTACCTAAAGAATAAATAGTATTTGATGAACACATTTTTGTTTGTAGATCAAGTAATCATTTTTTTATAAGTATTCATACTCATATTTATATATATGTTTAGTATACATACACCAACGTCCCAGTCGTATTGTAACTAATTTATTAATAAAGACCTCGTTGAAATAATTTGGGTAAAAGGCCCACAAAAAATCTGGTCCCAAACCCCAACTATTATCACGTCATAACAATACCAGACGGCAGTTTATTAATAATTTCAACAGGGTCATTTTGCGTAGAAGTAATGTGAGCCTCCGCAAATGATTTAGGATCGCTTGACCTGGATATTCCGTTTGAGTTATGAGTTAATTTATATGCAGAAAATATGGTGTGGACATATGACAGCGAGATTAGCGAGTTGAACCGTTCGCCTATTTGTTTTGATTACGCTAGGCTTTTAACCCAATTTGGTCAAATACCCGCCATATATTAGAATTAATGAGCCGAAGATTTTGCTTAGAGCTTAGAATTTTCCGTTTTATACATGAGGGGAAAATACATTTGCGATTTATTGGAAATAGTCTTTCTTAGACAGAAAAAAGATTGTAATCAAATTGTTTCTCTAACATTCGTGACTTTCGAAGTTGTAACGAAAATAATCGAAGTATTCTAGACGTTTTATGACCTAGAAAATATTGTTTCGGCGAATTTTTTTGTACCTTCTCCTTTATAAGAATCATTTTGTAAGTTTGTTACAATCTTCAACCAATTAAGAAACTGTTTTTAAAGCTCTTGACAAAAAACGATTTTAATAAAATATGCTAAGATTATTGTAGCGTAGACGAATAAGGTTTTTGATAGTAAATAGCAACCTGTCGATGCCAACGGAATATCTACAATAATGATAGCATATTATTGCTTAGCGGGAGCATAACGCGGCTTAAAACTCAGCAAGAATTTTATACAATTCAAGAATTTGCCATACTTTATTTGATCGATTATTAGACTTACTGGTTTCTAACACTTACGCGAATATAAGACATCGAAATGAAACTACTTTTTACGGATTTAATCGCGTTATATTGATATTTTTAAATTCCCGACGTTTCGGATCCTATACAGCATCTATGGTCACGGGTGAACTGAGGTGTTGGTCGTCCTGATGTCACAATTATCAACAGCTACTCTACATTTTGTTGATTATTATTTGTTCCGGTCACGCAGAATGAGCTCACGGTATCCTTAGGTCTCGCAGTCTTGTGCTTGGATTTATATTTAATGGAATCTATGATGGGGTTCCAAGCAGATGGTAAGACCCAGCCATCTTCTTGCGATAAAATCGTAAAAAGTAATTTTATTTTTAAAGATTATTAGGCTTGTATTCATGCAAACGCTCCGCTATGATCGCCGCTTGTCACATTGCATCTACCCCTCCATATCACAATACTATTAAGGCAGAGATACATACACAGACGCACAATAGGGTCTAATTCCGATTTGCATTTTAACGCAGTTTGTGTCGACCTAAATATTATTTCATATAATTGATACCGGTCCTTTAATATTGTAAGCGTTTGATTCCACTTAACATTGACATTTGGGATGGCTGGTTTTAACAGGTATTTTATGGTAATTTATGTTAAGTACTAAAATTTTCTCCTCGGTTTCTAATATAAAGTCATCTAAAACGTAGGGATTCGCATAAATATAAGTTGGTCTAGGTCAAACGGTGATTTTGGTACTTAAACAATGTTTATAATTTTCCAATCTTATCTCAAAGTCATAAGAATCAAAATTCGATGATTTTCGGTGGTTCAATTTTGTGACTTCATTAGCATTACATTAGTAACAATCGACATTTATGTCACATTGACACTGTATTAGAGTTATCTTTAGAATAGATTGCAAGTGTCCTTCTGAGTGTAAAAGAAATTAAATATTTAGATAAATTATATGTATTTCTGTAAATAGATCTGTTCCGTTGAATGAAAGCATATTGAAAATACACTGGTGAAAGATGCACACCGGTATAACTTTGGGATAGGTCGAGATTATAGATTATAGAAATTACATATATCATGTTGTCAATTTCATATTTTTACAAGTAAAAATGTCATATATCATGAAATGTGGGTATACATTAGTACACCTCGGCGTTACCCTTCGAGGAATACAGGCATGATGGTATGTTATGTGTGATAGAATAGAATTCGAGCAAATACTCAACCCATGCACCTTATAGATCAATATTTTGCTTCTTTTTACAAACGTAGATGAAGTGAAAATGGCGTGACAGAATTGTAGTAGGAATCTAAAAATCTCTACCTACCCCCAAAACTTAGACAGGACATTTAATAAAGTATTTTACAATTATGCTTTTATTCAACGGAAAACAGATTGTACAAAATGAAAGAATTGCAACAAACCAACAGAGACATTAGTATTCTAATACCCACATCACTAAGTATTTGCACATTTTCCAATTTCAATCCCATTAGTTTGCTGGGTGCTGTGATAGTTTATTTTTTAATCCCCCGGAAGCCATTACCGTAATATCTTGATCTGAAAGCCTTCAATTTATTGACGGCCAGTAAATGAAAGGCACTTTTGCGGTGTCCCTTTGAAGAGTCGCTGGTGGTAGAAAACTTAAATGCTGAAAGTATCTTTCATGGTTTAGTTGTTTCAATAACATTAACATCATTCTGTTATTTAATAACAGTATGGGATTATATTATGTCGTTGTCAGCCTTTAAAACTATATAGTCATCATCATAATCATCATCCTCATCATTATCATTTGCAGCTTGTATTTTCCTGCTGCTGGGTCTTGTATTAGCCTCTATTTTTTTATGTCTTCTTTGTTTCTTACCTTACTCTTCGAGTTTGCTCTTCATCTATTTAACCCCCGAATCAAGAAGAGGGATATTATAAGTTAAAGCTTGTTACTGCTTCGCTTCCCTATTTTAGGTTAGGTATATCACTAAGCTTACTTCATTAGCATCGTGTCTTCTTGTCAAATGTCCCTCTTCGAGTTTAGTGTCAATATATCTTGATATGATGTCTTGTTGTTAGTTAGGGTTTTTATAATTATGGAAACGCAGTTAGTTTCATTCATTTTTTTATATAAACCTCCAAGTTATGCAGCTTGTGTAAATTATTGGAAACCTTCAAATATTAAAAAAAATATTTGCATGTCAAACAGAATCGTTTTATTACGTATACAGATGGTATCGGAACATTATCGCATTCTAAGCATAATAATGTCTCAAATACCATTTTCTTGACTTAATAAGTAAAGGGTAATTAAAATTTTATAATTCGTTTCGTGCTCATACTTCTTTGTGGCTTTAACAAAAAAATATTTTAAGCCCGTAGTGCTATAAACTTTATAGTGTATAATTATAAGGTTGACGTTACAAATTACTCTGTGTCACAAATAGGTGGCATTCGTACAAGAATTTAAACCTTTCATTAATAAACATAAGGTAAGTTACAGTAGTTAAAACGGTCGAAATGGAAAAATATATATAAAAATGAGTATGTTTTAGCTGTAATCAATCAATTTGACAAACCCAGTGAAAGCCTAGTTAGTGGCTATGTAATAAATTTGATAAAAAAATCAATTTGCAAGGCTAAGCTATGTTGCTACGTTGGCTGACAATTCATATCTCATTGAAAATATGGGCTATTGGGTTAATCAATAAGAATTTTTAATCAACAATTCAGAAATTATAGATTTGTACCCAGTTAATGGCATTGACCACTAAGGAACTTAAAACATAGTAACTCTTAAAATTATGCCTTTTTTTGTTTACGGGACGGACAGTGTGAGATTCTTACCCATAAAACCACCACATAGGTCACCACCAGCACATGGAGGGAGGCACTGTGTCCTCTAAATAGACCACCCCAGAACCCACCTTGTGGAACGCCTGTTAGAGCACATCCCTGCGGAGACTTAAAAGGTTTGAAGGTATGGTGGTATGTAATGGTAAATATCTGAACTCCCAAGACATTCAGAGCTCCAAATTAGAAGCCTTAATAATTTAAACAAGGCACATATTTAATGTACATGAGAATTAGAGTAGAGGCCGCTAACGTGCGGTTTTGCAGAGATTCCAAGATAAGCTAAGACTCATTTAAACTTAACAATGTGCTAAACTTAGCTAAGTAGACGAGATTGTTCGCGAGATGCTAGTTGAATTAATTTGTGATAAGATTTCCAAGTTAGTTTTAGGTAATATTGCACCTGAACTTGAAGCAAATGTGCTAAATTTTTAAATAGTTATGACTGAAGAATATTAACTTTGGAAAGATTTTAAAGGTAATCTTAATATTTTGAAAGTTATAATATCAATCAAACTCACAACTTCAATATCAGTGACGCGGCTGAAAATTTTTAGCACAAAAATAAAACAGTCCAAATAGACCTATATTTTTGTAAAAAGGATATTTAATTGGAAATCAGATACTGACACGAGAGGCTTAAAAAATGGTTCCATACCAATTATTTTCAGTATAAGCCGTCATAACAATATAGGAAAATGTGTGTTAAATATTTGGTGGTGGCCCAAACATCGCCGAACAACGCTGTATAAATTCAACTTCGGAGCAACACACTGACAAGCAATAATTAATATTCAACGAAACGCACACTCGACTATCAGGAGCGGGTTCTGTACTAGTAAATTGCAGGAGTTGGTCCAAGTGAGCCAATTCTCCCCACCGCGGGCGTTTACTAAAACTTTGCTCATATTTAATTTGGCAACGTACTCGCTTGGGACTGGCCTGATTATTGTTACACGTTACACACTATTAGTTCAAAGTTTAGTTTGTATAGCATCAATATTGTCACGAAGTTTCGCTGTTAGAATTTGAATATTAATTTTCATATAACCATTTAGTTACTTCTAGTGAAAGAAAAATTCTATATCAAGCAGGGCTTTAACCTGCGTCTTTCTGGTTAAGTACACCAGACGCTTTGCCAACTAAGCTACCGAGACCACTGCCTGTGATGTCGAATTTCTCTTCCACATTTTAAGTCTTCAGGCGACGTCTCGGTAGCTTAGTTGGCAAAGCGTCTGGTGTACTTAACCAGAAAGACGCAGGTTTAAACCCTGCCTGAGATCGTTTTTTTCTTTCACTAGAAATTTTCTTTAATTAGAAAATTCATATTCTTTAATAAGAAAATTAATTAGAAAATTCACATCTTTGTGAACATTTCGCAATATTTGATGCTAAAAAATAAGCAGACTCTTGCTGTGTTTAGGTTCAGTGGATTTTATTAGAAGATTTATGAGTTACTAATGCCAATCTATTTCATTACCTGCCTCATCAGTCTTATAGCCTCAAGCGCGACTGCTACGCTAGAGGTCGATTCGATTCCCAGGTCAAACAGAGTGTTATTGGGTTTTCTGTGAAATTCTCAGAAGCAGCTCGGAGTTTTTATAGCACAAAGTACACGTCTGCTTGACACATCGGAGAGTAAAAAAGAAATATATAAACTGCAAATCATAACCAGAACTATTTCAATGTCGTAAATAAGCTGTTAAAGAACGGCTAGATATAACTGCAATGCTCAATACACTTGACGCTTTATACGTATGACCAAAAGTTCTCGGTTAACTTACAACACTCTTTGCCAAAATCAATAATTGCTGAATCCGAACTGCATTGAACGCATAGCAACACTGGTACAATCGGACCTCCCCATATGATTCTCCTAACGAGTACCAACGCTAGTTAAGCAAATTTTGTGGGATTTGGCACAAAGCCGTGTACCCAAAGTTCTGGTTCAAGTTAGCAGAGAATCGAATTAGGTATTTTCTTCTAGAATATTATAATGTACAAGACGTTGTTAGCATGTGCAAGTTAGATAGTCTATTTTCATAGTTATTTAAGATCGCTTGTGAAAGATTATTCGTTGTTGGAATTATATTATTGGGCTTGGTCTTAATATTATAGAAATTACTTAAAAAACCTCCGACACGAACACTAAAAAGGTAAAAAATAATATCAGAGAAGTTCAATGTTTAGGTGTCCTAAGATTATAATGACCATATGTTTAAGCAAGATACTCTGAATTATCATACGCCTATCACGCTTGTATTCCACAAAGGGTTAGGGAAAGGTGTACTAATGTACCGAAACTTCGCTGGTATGTTTAGATCCCATGTAATAGGGGCGAGCCTATTGCTATTAATAACCGGGCACAAAAAATCAAGACTCCGAGCTGCTACTGAGAATTTCATAGAAAAACACAATAACACTTTCCTCGACTCGGGAATCGTAACCAGGACCTCCAGTGTAGCAGTCGCACTTAGGACCACTAGACTAATGAGGCAGTCATAATTTTAGTGTTGGATAATATTAATATAATTGGAACGGTGAAGGAAAACATCGTAAGGAAACCTGTATGCATAAGAGATGTTCTCGACAGCCTGTGAAGTCTGCCAACCCGCAGGCTGGCTATGTGGGCTACAGCCTTAAACAGCCGTTCTGAGATGAGATCCGTGCCCAGCAGTGGGACAATATAATGAGTTGATGGTGATGATGCCCGTGATGATGATGACGTTTAATATAACTAGAATATTTTAATCCTAGAGTCGTTGTCCCCGACACGACAACTCTAGGGTTATAAATACTTAAGCTAAAGATTGTTTAGCTATTCTTGATCATCATTTTACTATTTTTATCACATCTTAGTACATAACAGAAGCTCTTAATTTAAAAACTACGGCTATAATTGCATCAAAAGAATCATATTGCGTAAAACTTTATAGCCAACTGAGATTAGTTCCAATAAAAACTTTCAAGTTGCAAAAATTCAATCTGTTAATACCCACAGCGCTGCTATATTTTGCTGCCAAGTTTATAAGAACAAATACATTGAACTAGAATCTAGTCTATTAATATCATTAAGTTAATTCAGACAACCTCATTAGTCTAGTGGTCCCAAGTGAAACTGTTACGCTAGAGGTCCAGGTTGAGCAAAGTGTTATTGGGTTTTTTTATGAAATTCTTACTCACAGTTCAGAGTCTGGATTGCTGCCAAGTTATTGGCAATAGGCTGGCCCCCTATTCCATGGGACCTAAACATATCTGCGAAATGTGGGTGTTCATTAAAACACCTCTGCCTCTCAATACAGGCGTGATGAGGTGTAAATTCAAAGTATCTTTCCCAACATAGGGTTATTATAATCTTAGGACACATAGACATTGAATTTCTGACTGTAGTATTATTTATATATTACTTTAAGCATGAATAATCAGCCTATAATGTTCCCACTGGTGGGACACAGGCCTCCTCTCAGTGAGAGGGAGTGGGCCGTAACCAACAACGCGGGCCTAGTGCGGGTTGGTAGATGTCACATGTCTTCGAATTTTGTGTTCTAGGATATGTTGGTTTCCTCACGATGTTTCTCTTCACCAGAGCAGGGAGGAGCAGTGGCGATGATATAATCTATACAAAGTAAAGTACCTATCTGGGTTCGAACCTACGACCTGAAACTCGTGATCATTATCAATGGGCCAACCCCACTCCTTTAAATTTTACTTTGTTGTGGTACAATAATCCTATTAAGTTAATTACAATAATATGCAATGCCACATATTTTGAACCAGATGATTTGGATTTATGCCAAATTGGATTGGGCCAAATAGAGCGCAATCACTTCTCTAAAATTTAAGTAAGTCCACAAATACGACTTTTCTAATACCTTTTAAAATAATTTTCTTTTTTAACGTAGGAAGTTTTTTTAAGTTTAACGAAAAGTTATTTTAGTGAAGGAAAAATTCGAATGCGGCGAGGATTCAAACCATCGTCTTCTGGTTAAGTACACCAGACTCTATGACCACTAATCCACCGCGAGTCCCACTCGCCAGGTCGAAATTTGCCTTAAAATTTTTCAACGTTTGACCTGAATGGTGGGACAGGCGGTGGCTTAGTGGTCACAGCGTGTCGTGTACCTAACCAGAAGATGCAGGTTGGAATCCTCCCCGCACTCGCCTACTAAATGCCTAAAAAATACAAAAAGATAATATGATGTCCTATTTACTATTCTAATAACCATAATGTAAATGATACAACATCTAGGTAGATTTTGTTCTCATTTCCTGTATCCGTCTTGTAACATGCCCGCAATCCTGTAATTAGCCTCGCTCCCTCCCTCTGAAGATATTCTTATGTAATTGCGTTCGGGAAAAGATTCTGCGTGGGAAGCTCGGAAAATTATAGCCTTAGAGAACGTTAAGGTGTGTTTACTTGTAATTATGATTGTTAAATGAAGTAACCTCATTTCCGCCTTAGCTCTAATTAGGTGCCTGTATAATCTTGTCATCATTTTTAGGGTACCGTACCTGAAAAGGAAAAAACGGAACCCTTATAGGATAGTTTTTTGTCTGATTGGACTGGAAGATATCTCACAGATTAGACTAATTAATTCTGGAATCTTTTTACCAAAAATTTCCCTTTTTTTCAAATAAAAGAAATCTTGCCAAATAATTTAGAATTCCTTTTGTTAAAAACATTGTTGAACAACGAAAACAGTGGCAATATCCAATATTGCGGCATCTTGCCATAGCTCCTACATTTTGTAAGCAAATTCTAATTCAAACTAAGAGCATCATCGTATCCCCAGTCACCATTTACTTCTTGTTTTTCCATTTCCCAATATCAAAACAAAATTCAGCCTGTTTCCCTGGGCTGAACTTCATATTTTCTTTTTTGCGTTTTTCTCCATCGCTTGATTGTTTTGCTTCATCGGTTGAGAAACATGTTTTTGTTCGCTTAGTTGTTTCTTACTTGTAATTATATCGTTAATTTCTTTCTAGTCTGAGACGAGGAAAACATAATGGTATTATAACTGCTTTTGTTTTTGCAGTATTTCAAGTTGCTTTAGAGAAATTAATTATTTTCTTAAGTTATTGCTTTTTAATAATTTTCTGGTTCAAATATAAAATTCTTTAGCGTGTGACACGGTAACGAAAAATTTGAGAGGTGTCAAGGGACACCCGGATGGAACGAAGTTCCTTTCGATTAATTAGTGAAGGAACTGTAATACATTTTTTTTTTAAGTTATAATAATATTTTTTTTATTATTAACAAATATAATGTAATATAAACAAAATGTAAAATAAAACAAAGAGAGAGAGACAGACAGAGAAAAATGCGCACGCCGCACAGCTTACAATAGCTTACTATAGCAAAAAGTGTCGTGACAACTTTTCGTAAGAATTTTTTCCGTCTAGCCCCCTTTCACAACGCGCGATAAGGAACTTCGTTCCAATAATAAGTATATATTTTAATGTTTACTCCCAAATTAAATTATCTATAATGGTAGTTACCATATAAATTTGGTTTAAATTTACATTATACCATCACGCTTGTAAGGGTAAGGCAGAGGTGTATACTAATGTGCACCCATATACCGCCGGTACCTTTAAGGCCCATGTCATAGAGGGCGAGCCTATTGCCATTAACCGGGTTCCAATCCAGTCTCCGAGCTGCTACTGGGAATTTCATAGCGAAACCCAATAACACTTTGCTCGACCTGGGGATTGAACCCAGAAAATCTAGTGTAGCCGTCGCGCTTGGGACCTCTAGGCTAATGAGCAGGCATTATTTATGTGTTTAATCCTTTTAGCTATTATTTCTGTTATTCTTAGGTCATATCGATAAACAAGTATATATGGCGAGTGCGGATGGACGAGTTGGAAGAGGACGACCTCGGCGAACGCTCCGCAAACAAATTGCGGATGTTCTTAAAAAAGGCCAGGTTCCGAGCACCCTAAACCGACGGTCATGCATGAAGAGATTAATGAATGTAGATGAAGCGAAAGTAGTGTGCCAGAATCGTGGCAAGTGGAAATCCATAGTCTCTGCCTACCCCCATGGGAGACAGGCGTGACAATATGTATGTATGTATGTATAGATATAAATACATCCCTAGATAACTCTTATCAATTTTAATTTTAAAGACTTGTAAATGTAACAAATCAAAATTTATGTTAATCAGTATATGCTATAATATACATTTATTTCTTGCAATAGTTTTTAGAGATAATTCATAATTATGTTCTTCATGCAGTGTAATTTTATTTAACCTATTTTTTCTTTATTATTTTGTATATATTATTAAGTACGTTATACTCACCTCGTCCACATATACGTAAAATTTTTGGCAATCTCGATACCTTTGGGATTTCGAGATCCCATCTACAGCACTTTATAATATTTTGTTCGTAATAGTTCCGATACACGAAAGGGCACTTATTTCTCCAATTTACAAGAACAAATCGTGCAAAGCCTTGCCTCTGGTCTCCAGTGGGTAATACTTACATATTCTAGTTGTTTTTATAGAGCAATTTGTGAACTAGATCGTGTTTATTCCAAATGCGTATTAGAAGTATGCAGTTGTTTTGCACGTTAAAGATCTACACTAAAGATGCACTACAGTACTTTTTTATGACGGCTCATTTCGAATCGCTGTCTGCCTAACTCTTCGGGGAATACAGGCGTGATGGTATGTTATGTTATGTTTTATGTTCTAGTCATTTGATAGTAGTGCCCAAGCAGTGTTAGGTAACTTTTCAGTATTTTTGTAATCCATACGCAACCATGTGGAAAATTACGCATTCAACAATTTCCAATTCTTCCTTTATAATATGTATAGTAAAAGAGAATCGGTCAAAACGATCTACCTGCCCAAACATAGGTATGATGTTAAAAATCTTCTTTAATGCACTACAATACTTTTTTATGATGGCCCATTTCAAATCGCTGTGTGAAAATGGTTATTTATTAATATTTCGCTAAGTTGAAACTTAAAAAGACAAACCCAACCGCCAGAATCAAAACAATATATCTACAATACACTTTATTTGTCATGTCTATAATACGTTGTGAAACATTTCGAGCACATTACTGTGCCACAGTATCAAGCTACCTTAATGCAACTTGCTTTTAACCTACATCGGATGAAAGCGCGCACAGCGTTATACCCGTTTTAAGGACGTAATCATGTGTTACACCGTATAACTTAAGGGAATGTTCACATCTGGAGCTAACTTCGAGTTTAAGTATTGTGGAATTTGTTTTAACCGACTTTATGAAAGGATGAGGTTAATTCGATTCAATTCGAAATAACCTCTCACGCTTGTATCGTAGAATTTTATTAGCCGATATTTTTTGTTGTCCACTAAGCCTGTTAACTATGTAGGGTTCGAAGTGAGGTGGATGTTGAATGAAGGTCGTCACACCTACAACTATAATAAAATATTATGAGGCCGATATCTGTTCATTTCAGATACGGGAGAAAACTAATATGGGTCTTTATTCGGGTAACAGAAGCCAAAACAAAAATATTTACAATTTGAATCACGCAAAAACTACTGCATGAAATTGAATGAAGTTTTCACAGTTGTATTTCTGGAGTATAAAGTTAATTTCTGGTGCTAGTGTTATGTTGATATGTGGCCTAAAAGACGAGTTAGTTACTAAATCCTTTTGGGTCGAAAAACGGTCAAAGTACGTCTTTCCCAGCGACGGGTAACCATAAAAACCAATGTTCACAAGATAAAAAGAAGTATAATGTTTTAATTAAATGTACATTAAGTTGTCGATTAAGCGGCCACTTAAATTAATTCATTTTTCATACCAAAGCTATACGAAAGCTTCTCTGCGAGTAAGCTTTTTCATAATATTCTGATGAATACGAATTACAATTTACATGGAAAGTACTGGTTAAATTCCCAATAATTAATGTGTAAGTTGTTTCAACGAGTCAGTATTTAATCATCTGAAATGACAACGCGATTTCTCTTAATTTGCTTTACAACTGTAATGAAAATTATTATTCAGTTCGACTATTAATTAAGTTCATAATTTCCCCGTGTAAATATGCTGCACGAAATTCAGCTTTATGTGCCACGTATACAAAGAAGAATGGACGTTATGAATGGGATATTGTGTATGCGGAATATAACCATCTATGGTCATGGTCATATAGAGTGGATATTAGGTACTAATGTAAATCGGGTACTTGGAATTAACTGTGGTCAGAAATTGTTTGGCACCGTGATATCGCATAATGTAAATGTTATTGAATGAGCTTCAGATACCGAAGTTGCTCTGGAATTACTGTTATTGTATGGAGAGCAATGTAATTACTATTTATGGTTTGCTTGACGGCCGGGAAATTAAGGAAATTGAACCTAAATTTAATTTATTTTGTTGTTACAGAATTAATACAGAATTTCGACCTTAATAATAGCGTGTAAACATGATACGATGATTAAAAAACTTGAAAGTAACAGTCTCAGATCAAATGAAAAGTAAACGGCTAGGCGTGGTTTTATCCGGCCTCACTCCTTTGTTCGCAAAGTTCCATCTTAATTTTTTATTTGATCTGAGTTAACAGTACATATCGTAAAGTAGAATATTTTTTGTGTGTGTAAGCAATTTGAACTTATAGCTCTTCAAGATCAGTTGTGGACTGCCAAATATATAGATGATGCGATTCCACTGACGACGAAACATGTTGCAAACAGCTACCTATCCCACTTAGTCTTTGAGGCTTAGATAGAGACGATATATGTTTTCTCTCAGTATGTTGCAGCTTTTCTTCTCAGTGGTTGTCAGACAGGAAAAGACTTTTAAAAAAGTGTCTGTAAAGTGTCTTTGAATGATCTATTTACAGAAATAAATACCATTTTATTTCAATATTTCAGTGGAAATGTGAGGTAAGAACTTCTATGACATACATAAAATGTAACTCATCGTGTAGTGACGTAGTAAGGCACGTCATACAGGGCAACTTTGAATATTCATCAAGGAGTTCGTTTGAGAATGCACCTATTTGCCTAAACGCATTTTAACCTCGCCTGTCGTCGAACAAATGAGTGGAAGACTGCGTTGTAAATAATATCTTTGCCTCACTAGAATTTCTACCGTGTAGTGTTAGCATTTAAGTTCAATCTGGAATACCTAGTATGTACATAGCCTGATATTAAGACGGCATTTATTTGTGTGGCCTACATATGTATGTATGTGAATATTTGTGTTTGCAAATGCCATCACTATACAAGACAATATACTAGTGTGAGGAATCGTTTTTAAAAGTTCAGTAAGGGCCAATGGATAATTGACAACCTCGTTCGCTTTCTGTCATCGCGGTATAAAGAAGCCAAGGATATACAATCCTGCCCAAAGTTAAGGGAGGCCTTTGCCCAGCAGTGGGACGAAAAAGGGGCTACATAAAAAAAATGGGACAGTAGACTAGTTTAGTGCAGTGATAGCCTAGTGATATGACCATTGGACTGCCAAGTCAAAGTCCCGAGTTCGAATCCAAGGCACGCACCTCTAACTTTTCGAAGTTATGTGTGTATTAATAATTAATTATCACGCGCTTAAACGGTGAAGGAAAACATCGTGAGGAAACCTGCATGCCTGAGAGATTTTCTTGACGGCATGTGAAGTCTGCCAACCCGCAATAGGCTAGCGTGGCGGACAATAGCCTAATCCCTCTCGTATTGAGGGGAGACCTGTGCCCAGCAGTGGGGCAATGTAATGGGTTGATGATGATGATGAAACTAGTTTAGGGCAAAAGTAGCGTTTTCTTTAAAAGTGAAGTATCATTTGAATCAATCCAGCCGCTAATACCTTCATAACCTATGTAATTTTAATAAATGTCAAAAACATAAAAGTTATCCCATAAAAAAATAAACATCAGTATATTAAACACTAGCTTTCCGCCCGCAGCTTCGCCCGCGTGGACAACACGATTTTGCCGGTTTAGGTTTTTCCAAAGTAACATGTACTATATGTATTTGTTATTAAATGAGCAGCATTCGTGTTCTTACAGCTAGAGCGATAGTCTATCATTCTGGAGGTCTCGTAGGATCGATTTCCTCGGGGAAGTACAAATATTGGTAAACCACTTTGCTCATTGGTGCTTTTTCTGACTGGTGTCAAAATGACCAGATTGCTATTAGTACGGACTCTGTAACAGGCAACGTAGAATTGCTCATGAAGGAAGCAATGTTCTCGGAAATCTATGCCTGCCACCCTTAAGGACTCACCCTGAATTATTTTTATGGGCATTGCAAAGTAGAAATCGAATACTCAAAAACATAGTCGGATGGTATCAGTGGTATTTGAGGTAGGAAAAGTGATTCCCCCGAATACATCCAGTTATCACAGTGGCTCTTTAATATTTTTGTGCAATGCGGTTACTCGCAGTCTAGTCCCGTTACATAGTTTAAATCGGTTAATGAGACGCAGCAGCATTACAGGTGTCCCAAGGAAGGTTAACACTGTTAAGGAACTCTACATGATAGTAAATTGCTTCATCCGCTTGTAGCACTGAATCGATAGACCTGTATTCAATTTCTGAGCCCTCCAACGACTTAAGAAGTATGTAATTAATAGCAGCTGCAATGTTTTTTTTTATGGAGTTAGTATTGCACGTTTGCACAGCCAATCTATAAACTTGTTTGTTTATTAGAAAAATCAGGGTACACTCTAACTATTCAAACTATCATAGCCACCTGTCACTACTGTTACCAGCAGAGATGGTATACATATTTTCCTTTCGGATTCGGGATAATCCGCATTTCCTATTTTAAGTAATAGCTCTGAAAACTTTCCAAGAACCGTCTCTCATATTTCTTTTTACGGATAATCATTATTTTGGGTTAGGGCTATAGGTATGACGATGGTAAGGATGCTCTGATTTCGTCTGCTCGGGTTCCTCTAGATATAACAGAATCTGACGGCATTCCCCCGTCTGCAACTCAGGAACTCCACCGAGCGCTCTTTTGCTGCCTCTGAAATTTTTAAATAATAATATGTACAACTTTCATATGGTTTTCGAATATTTTTGAAAAATTAGGTGTTAATACAAATGCCAGACTTCTTTACTTGCACTATATAGGGGAAGTAAGTCTTTTTACGCGACTAAGGGGTGAAATTGAAATTTTGTTGCTTTAATTGTATTGTACAGCTTAAATATATAAGTTCAAGCACGATAATAAACAATTTATTTAGAAATACGTGTTTCTTTTATTATAATGAAGAGTTTAATACTTAATCTCAAGTAATTTTGATAATAAATAATTTATTTTTGTACAAACTTTAACACCCCTTTTTAACCCTTTTAGGGATGAAATTCAAAAAGTCCTAAAATATGTGATTCTTTAATTATATGGAAGAGCATAAATATTAAGGTTCAAGTAATTTTGATAGTATAAAAAACATTTTTCACACAAATTTTAAAACCCCTTTTTACCCACCTAAGGGATGAAATTAAAAAAATGCGAAAATACGTATTTTTTTAATTGTATTGAAGAGCATAAATATTAAATTTCAAGTAATTTTGATAATAAAAAAATATTTTCCATACAAACTTTAACACCCATTTTTACCCATTTATGGGATGAAATTTAAAAAATATTTAACGACGTGTTTTATTATTTTGTATTTGGAGGCTTAATACCAAATTTCATTAATTTTCAATTAGAACTGCCTCATTAGTCTAGTGGTCCTAAGCGCGACTGCTACGCTAGAGGTCCTGGGTTCGATCCCCAGGTCGAGCAAAGTGTTATTGGGTTTTTCTATGAAATTCCCAGTAGCAGCTCGGAGTCTGGATTTGTGCCCGGTTAATGGCAATAGGCTCGCCCCCTATTACATGGGACCTAAACATACCGGCGAAATGTGGGTGTACATTAGTACACCTCTGCCTAACCCTTCGGGGAATACAGACGTGATGGTATGTTATGTTATGTTTCAATTAGAAATGACAGAGTTTCATACAAACTTTAAACCCCCATTTCACCCCTTCAGGGAATGAATTTCGAAAAATCCTTTCTTAAATGACGCCTAGAATATAAACAAAATATCCTCACAAAATTTCAAACTTCTATCATTAGCGGTTTCGGCTGGGCGATGATATGTCAGTCGGGACATTGCCTTTTATATATATAGACTAGCTTTCCGCCCGCAGCTTCGCTCGCGTGGACAACACGATTTTGACTGTTATTTTTTTTCTATTTCCGGCGGGATATTGTAAATTATCTAAAATTAAGACCAAATAATTTGCTCCACTATATTATTTTATTGAAATATAAAAATAACATGTAATTTTTTTATTAATTTATTCATGTCCTTTTAGCTAGAGCGATGGTTATTCTGGACGCCTCGTTAGGTCGATTTTAAGGAGGAGGTACAAATATCGGAAGACCACTTTGCTCTCAAGAATTAAAATTGCACTTCTTTGTATACCACATTGGTTTTTTTTTCTGGTATCAAAATGACCAGACTGCTTTTTAATACAGTAACAGGCAAGGTAGAATTTCCCGTGTGAGAAACCGTTCTTCCCTTAAATCTATGCCTGCTACCCTTAATAACTGAAATTTTATTTATAGCATTACAAAGCATCGTTTTTAAAAACATAGGCATCAATTCACACATTCGAGGTATGAAAACTGAATCCCCGAGCACATCCAGTAATCACAGTGACCTTTTTAATATTTTTAATGCTGATACTCTCAGTCTAGTCCCGTTACATAGCTTAAGTGCCAATCTATAGACTTCGTTTGTATATTAGAAAAATCAGGATATACTCTAAGATCTGTCATAGTCACCTGTCTCTACTATATTCAGGAAAGATGATAAACATATTTACAATCTCCATTTACTATTTTAAGTAATAGCTCAGAAAACTCTCCAGCAGACGCATCTCTCTCGTATTTCTTTTTAAAAATAATCATTATGTTGGGCCATAGGTATGACGATGTGAAGGAAGCTCTGACTTCGTCTGCTCGGGTTCCTCTAGGTACAACAGAATCTGACGGAATTCCCGTTCCAGCAACACTAACTCCACCCATCACTCTATTGCTGCCTATAACATTTTTAAGAAGGGTTCTATGTTCTATGGTGTGCCTCTCAATCTCAATTACACTTTTGTGTGCCATAGAAAGCATTTTATATGTTTATCAATCAACGTTTCGAGAATAAAATCACATTGAATTTTCAAACATGACATGAAATGTGTCAAAATAAAAAGTAAATTAAATTAAAAGCACGAAGGAGTATTGATATCAAAATTGAAGCAAATCATCCCGAAAATAACTTTCCCCCCTTTTTTAAGTCCGTTAGGGGATGAATTTCAATAAAATACGAAATACGTCTTCCATGAATTCTGTTAAAGAACGTTTATGCAAAATTTGAAGCAGATTGGACCAAGGAATCACGTTGTCCCATACAAACTTTGCCCCCCTTTTTCACCCCCTTAGGGGTAGAATTTCGGAAAATCCTTTCTTATCGGATGCCTACGTCATACAAAGAACACACCCTCCAAGTTTCAGGACTATACGATAAGCGGTTTGGGCTGTGCCTTGTTCCGTCAGTCAGTCAGTCAGTCAGTCAGTCAGTCATTCAGGACAAAGGATTTTATATGTATAGATAGATAGGTATCACTCAGGTAGTGCATTCAAATTGATGATCTTAAACTGTTACATGCGTTCAATTTTATTGCGAACGTGTTTTGTTTTTCCGAACATTTCCTCTTACGCCTGGGACTTGTGATAAATTGCTTAAACGAGTAAATGTCTGAAAACATGGCCGCGAATAGATCACAATCTTGTCTTACACTCGGCCTTATAACCCAAATCTCACATTCTGAAAAAAAAACTAATTTATTTTAAATAGATATTTACATCGCGCTTAGGACCACTAGACTAATGAGATTGCCTCATTAGCCTAGTGGTTCTAAGCGCAACTGCTACACTAGAGGTCCTGAGTTTGATCTATAGGTCGAGCAGTGTTATACGGTTTTTCTATAAAGTTCTCAGTAACAGCTCGGAGTATGATTCGTGCCTGGTAAATGGCAATAAGCTCGCCTCCTATTACATGGGACCTAAACATACCGTTGGAATGTGGGTTAACATTAGTATACCTCTGCCTAACCCTTTAGGAATACAAAATATATATAAAAGGATAATACTGATTTTAGAGCTGGCTAGATTATAAAAGGGGTCATTTTAGCCCTCGCGCTATTAGTACTGTATCATCCTTTTAAATTCCTTTTTGTTCAGAGCCAGTCTGAACAGATCTTCCACTTTCCTTATCCCAGTCCATTGTCGGATGTTGCGGAGCCAGGATAATTTCCTTCTACCAACACTTCTTTTGCACGGAACTTTTCCAAAAACACCTCGGTTAAATAAAATAAATAAAGAAGATTCACAAAAAAGCAATAGTTTCTTTACAAACACAACAATAATGTTACCAATACCTCCAATATTTCTTTTACTTTCAATCCAACGAAGCAAAACAAAAGAATCAATGAATACAACGCAAATGTACCATTAAAGAAACAGACCGATAGTTGGTATTAACGTGTCGGCATTTGCTAAGCTGTTTTCGAATTCAGTGGGAATTTTATTTCCTATCCAATACCCCGCAATACACCTCTGGCAGCTAGCTTTAAGTCCCAGTATTTACTTGGATTTATTACCCCGCCTATATTCGGCAACTTCTAACACTTGGTTGTTTTGTTTCAACTTTGTTTCCCCGTTTCTTCCTTTCTTACGGACTAAATTAAATAAAGTTCAGTGAGTGAAATAAAGTTGGCCGCGCAAGTTGTTTAATTAATGCAAGTTTACATCCTTATAAAGTTAATTAGTGTTTGAAATTTTAATATTAGAAGTTTTATAGTTGTACGAGTTCCAAGGATTTGTATTTGCATCGTGTTCGGTATTGAAGCGTGGTTGGGGCAACAAATTTTGAACAACATTAATTATTTTAAATAACACCAGCAACAACACTCCTGCCATTAAATAGAATATTTATGTTTTAGTTTGAAGAACATAACTACCGCTGTAATAACATAATATTATGTAGTTGATATTATGACTGTAAGTTTAAACAGCCGGCCCTCAATCGAAGCAACAAAGAAAAACCAGAAATAGATTAGAGATAATTATGTTGTCCTAGTTTTTTTGCTAAAGGAAAATGAAATTAAGGTTCATGCTCTTATTTTGCAAATATTATTCTTTTAATATCTAATTTCTTTCCTGATTCAACAAATAACATAATTACACCAATTTTCTCGGTCATTGAATTGAAAATTAGGTCAGTATTAACGTAACATACCATCACGCCTGTATTCCCCGAAGGGTAAGACAGAAGTGTACTAAAGTACAACCACATTTCGCTGGTATGTTTAGGTCCCATGTTATAGGGGGCAAGCCTATTGCCATTAACCGGGAACAAATCCAGACTCCGACCTGCTGAGAATTTCATAGAAAAACCCAATAACACTTTGCTCGATCTGGGACGATCGAACTCAGGACCTCTAGCGTAGCAGTCGCGCTTAAGACCACTAGACTATTGAGGCAGTCAGTAGTATTAAATTGGTAGATTTTTAACGCTATTACATAATTTAACAAATATAGCGCCCCATAATATTACTAAGGTTGGGATTACATCTACCAAATAGATACATAACAATAAGATCTTTGTCAACCCCGACATCATCTATCAACGTGACACTTCGGCCATGATCCCTGTTAAGGCAAACCCTATTCAATTTGTCATCATGTTAGTCATGGCCGGTCACTCTTGGACTCCGTTCATCTACTGCTACAAGCAATTACTCAATTATATTAATATACAACTTTCGAATTTACTTTCATATCGTAGTTTCCATTTTTTTCGGGAGCAGGCGAGCTACCTGATGGTAAGTAGTCATCGCCGCCCGTGGACGATTGCAAAATCTAAGAAGTTGCAGATGCGTTGCCGAGCCTATTTTAGGAAAAGGGAGGGCAAGGAGAAAAAGAGAGGGGGGCTGACGGAAAAATTGGGCTGCCGGCGCTCCACATGATAATCACCATATCAGAATAATCCATAATCTTCTCAGTTACCATTGTTTTGTCTTCATAGTACATAAGTGAATTCGCAAACTTGTAATTTATTGGATACCCGGACAAGACCATACATTCAGATAGTAATATTCAAATGATGGTAAAGTTCTTAAATCTACAAGGAAGGAAGTTCCAGATCTAACTAGTGAAGGCAACATTGAAGTAAATCTGGCAACATGGCAGTAAAAATATATAATAAACTACCTACAGATATAAAAAAAGAAACTAAACTAATAATATTTAATAGAAAACTCAAAGCATTCTTAATACATAAATGTTTCTACTCTCTAGAAGAGTATTTCGAAAACTCAAAAATACATAAATAATAAAAATTAAAATAAATATATTATTCAAACAAAATATACTACATACAATATTATTGTCCCATCTAATGTTATAATTAAATTATACAGTACTACATTTAAAATATAAATAAAATAATATACATTTAAAAAATGATACTTTTAATACTACTACGACATATATATTTCTCTTTAATTATGTTGCATTAGTTAATAATTATTGTACAACTCAGAATCACTTTGAATTATTATAAATTATTATATAAAATACTTTCACTTGCGTAAATGTATAAGCACTAAAATAAATTTATTATAAGAGCATAATATAAAATGTTATCTTTGCTACGCCTGAAAAAGGCACTAAGTCTTGTACTGTTTAAAATGTAACACCTTTGTATACACTTAGTTTGCAAATAAATGTTTTGATTTGATTTTGAATATAAGAAAACCGTACGTCAGAATGTTCTTGTTACAATTGCAGATACAGAAGTCGGTCAGCAAATATAAACGCGGCCATTCACAGCTTATTTCGACCTCTCTTTGTCCTCCTTTTTTTAAACTCTTGAAGAACGGGAGTGAAAAGTTGGAAGCACTCGGAATACTGCGCCTGAATAGTACTTTTTTTTTCTTGCATTCATTTTCAATGTGAATTAAAATCTTTTTTTTTTTTTTTTTTTTTTTCTTTATTTATTTAGGAACTTTTAACAAAATGTTACGCCAGTTCCATCGTAACTTAAACTATCTACATCGAAATTAAATAGAAACTAATGTATAAACTAGTGCAGCCTCTGGCGACATTGGTTTAGCTAAAATAATATTAAAAACACCTAAATCTAACTTGTTAATATTTAATTCTCTAATTAACATAGCTCTTTCAGACTCATTCCTGACACACTCCACCAAGAGATGATATATATCTTCTACTTTATTGTCACAAAATAAGCAATTCGGAGACTCCACCTTTTTCATCAGAAATGCAAAGGCTTTAAGTGGCATGTGCCCGGAGCGAATTCTGAAAGAAGTTACCAAAATACTTCTACTAACTTTAAAACTACTAAACCATGGGGTTCGAGGAGGCTCACTTTGGATCGTGTGGTACCATATCCCTTTCGTTTTTGATTTTTCCCTAAAATAATCTCTCCACTCATTATAACAATAGATTTTGAATTTAGACATAATTTCTGAATAAACTGGTAAAATATAAATCTCGACACCTGACGTTACCGCTATCTTAGCCAATCTGTCAGCCTCCTCGTTCCCCTGCAGACCAATATGTGAAGGTATCCACTGTAAGACTAAATTAACATTATTTGATAGAATTGTTTGTATTTTATTCAAAACAGCAAAGGCTATCGATACACCTCTGTACCCAGAGGCGCAACGAGCCAAGTGCTGGAGCGCGCTCTTGCTGTCCGTGAATATTACTATATCAGTGTGTTGTATTGTAGCAATGTAAGACAAAGCTTCAGAAATAGCTAATAACTCTGCTGTCATGATAGATACCTCAGATACAATTTTGAAGCATCCATTTGTTTTGGTAACTGGATCGTAGAAAGCCGCACCAATCTTGGAGCTCTTTGAACCATCGGTAAACAATTTGTACCACCCACTATATAAGTGACTTAGTTCTTCTAAAACATGATTTCTCAAACAGTTACTTTCGTATGAATTTTTGGGCTTATTAACGCTTTGTAAGTAAATTTTAATAACATTTCTTATTGGAATATTGCTACACCAAATATTTAATTTGAACATATCTAAAGGGTTGGATGAATACATTTTTTCTTCTCTAATTATATTATATGTGTCCATTAAAACGGGTATTTTTTTATTCGACCAATATCTGTGGGTACTGAGAGCTCCAAGATCAGACAAAGATTTACTCGTCACACAATTGGTCCACGACTTAACCTTGACACAAAACTTAAATGCTAAGTATTTACGTCTGATATGTAGTGGAGGCAAACACAACTCGCTTTCCATCACATGTATGGGAGTAGTTTTAATGAAACCGCCAATAATTCTCATTACCCTATTTTGAATTTTGTCTAATTTATATAATCGAGATTTAATACTTCCATCATAGAATACACATCCATAATCTAGTCGACTTCTAATCAAGGATATATATAAAAGTCTCAATTGTGATGAATGCATTCCCCAATTGGAACTAGCTAATACTTTCATAATATTAACCATTTTCTGACATCGTTCATTAAGTTTATTTATGTGTAAGCCCCATCGGAGTGAAGGGTCCAACCAAACCCCAAGATATTTTATACTATCAGCTACAACTAATTGAATATCATTTAAATATAATTGAACATGTTGCCTTCTATATCCTCTACTGAAAATACAAACTTGAGATTTAGATGTTGATAATTCTAATCCTAAATCAGATAACATCTCTACAATTTGATTTAATGAAGTTTGCATATTATTAACACTCTCAGTTATTTTTTTCAAACTAATAAAGAGGACAAAGTCATCGGCATATTGACATACTTTAACTATATTATTATTGTTAATTTTATTACAAATGTCGAGTGTTACAATATTAAATAGCAGAGGAGAGATTGGGTCTCCTTGTGCTAACCCTCTATTAGTCCACCTTACGATATCACTTTTTCCATCCGTATCATCTTTAACAATCAAATGTCTTTCCCTGAGAAATTCCCATAAATAGTTGCATATACGACTGCCCACTTTTAACTTATCTAACTTTTTAACTACACTGTCAATTAAAACGTTGTTGTATGCATTCTCAATGTCTAAGAAACAAGTTAAAGTGGGTGAATCTTTGGTAAAAGCTAACTGTATATTAGTAATCAACTGCGCCAGAGAATCTAAACATGATCGACCTCTCCGAAATCCGGTCGTGCTAGAAGATAATAAACTGTAATGCTCAATAAACCACTCTATCCTTTTAGTCAGCATCAAATGGAAAATCTTACAAGGACAAGATACTAACGAAATTGGTCTCAATTTGGAGTTGTTTCCTATTTTAGGTATTGCAATTACTTTAATATTACGCCATTCAGTCGGAATATACCCAAAAACCAAAATATTGTTATATATACGAAGCAAAAATTTTTTTGCAATATTAGGAAGGTTAAAGATCATAGAGTATGTGATATTATCATCTCCGGGAGCTGTGTCTTTCTTTTTGATGCATGTCTCCAATTCTTGCATCGTAAACTCGGACTCTAATAGCGCATTGTTTGAATTAAATAAAGGCTTGGGGGGAAGAGTTGAATCAGGGGCTAGACACTGTAAAAGCTCACTTTTCTTATCTAAAGAAACATAATAACTAGCTTGTCTATATCCCTTAAACCACCTCATTTTGCGCCACATCTCCGAGGATGTTACAGTGCCGTCAATAGAAGTGCAAAATTCTTGCCAGCAATTTGTTCTTGTTTGAATAGTTTCCTGTTTAGCTTTTAACGTTATGTTCTCTAACACCTCCAGGTTAGCCGGCGTAGGGTTACGTCTAAACTCCTTCAACGCGAGTCTTCTTTGCGCTACAACTTCAGAAAGATGAGGGTTCCAATACGGCTTAGGTTTGAAATTTTTTTGGGGATCATTGCAAACTTTAGTAAATGGAATATTTTTGTCAGCAGCTTTATCAATAATAGAAATAAAGGTTGTATACATAATTTGAGTATCGCATATATTCGCATTGACATCACAAAATAATTGTGATATGTCTTCACGATAGCCCGACCAGTTAGCCTTTTTAAAATTACGTCTACTAGTCACATTAACTGTATCCATATAATTCATTTTAATTTTAATCATTAAATGATCACTTCCCAAGTTATCACTTAACACTCGCCAAGAAAAGTGAATAGCTATATCGGATGAAGAAAAAGTGATATCAGGAGATGACTGTTGTAAATCATTACTAACGTATCTTACCCGAGTGGCACTGCCATCATTAATAGATATATATCCATATTCTACCGCTGCATCTAAAATTTGATTGCCTCTTGTATCAGTTTTATAGGACCAATTCGAGTGATGCCCGTTGAAGTCACCGGCTATGAGAGTTTTTTTAGAGCACAAAGAAAATAACTCATCCCAATCATATTGTCTAGTTTGGATAGAGGACGGACAGTAGACTGAGACAATATTTTCTAGGTATTTACAATTTTTTACCTTTACATGTAATATTTCAATGCCAGCATTATTAACACGAGATGATGTTAACTCAGATTTAATAGATTTATGTAACATAATTGCTACTCCCCCATACCCATCAGCTCGGTCATTTCTATAGATGTTGTACTGGGATATGTTCAAAAAACTATCTTGTTCTAACCATGTCTCACAGATGATAGCTATGTGTATTTGATCTTTAAATAAAATTGACTCAAATTCGATAATTTTAGGTCTTATGCTTTGCGAGTTCCATTGCAGTATATTTAAAGCAAAATCTCTTAATTTGTTAGGGGCCATCGTTAAAAAAGGAAAATATTTTCTTTATCAAATCTCCCTCCCTAACAAAGCCTAAAACAAATTGTATAATTTCTTCAAAAATAACCCTGACTACTAACTTCATTTTAACAGCAATACTCGACTTGGCGAAGTAAATTTCTTTAAGTTTATCCATTATTTTTTTTAGATAAAATGTATTTTTATAAGTGTCCTTCGGTTGCTCTTCTGTTCTTTCATTTTTCTGAGAAGATTGCTCCGTTCCATAGAATTCATCCTTTTCATATCGTCTCTTTTCTCTGTGATTAGTTATTTTTTTAGATTTTACAGAAGTTTGAGGTTTAGTATGTCCCTCCATAACCATATCTCGATATGTCTCCTCAGACTCAGATTTTTCCGGTATTAACTCTCTGTTTTCTGTGTGGTCGTGACCTTGTGATAACAAGACATCTCTGTAGGACTTCTCTGTGTTAAAAGATGGTGAGATTTGGCTCGTTTGAGTTATGTTCTCTCCTAAGTCAGTACATTCCTTATTCTGCTGAGAATTACTTTTGTTGAGATATAACATCAATGCTCTTCTATAGGTACAATTTTCTTCACACATGATTTGCCGGATAGCCTTTTCTTTTATAAAAACAGGACAAGATTTATACATTGATATATGCGGGCCTTTACAATTTACACATTTATACGTGTCGATTTCGCAATTTTTGTGATTTCCTCCGCACTTCGGACACAAAATCTTTTTGGTTGGACAAGCTTTAATCAGATGTCCAAATCTCCAACACCCGGAACATTGACTAACGGGAAAAGTGTAAGATTCCACCTTAAATCCGCACCCATATATTAGCACATACGAGGGTAAGGTAGAACTTTTGAAACAAATGCGTATTGTCTCGCTTTCTATCCATTCTCCACTATCTGACTGTCTTTTTAATCTCTTGACAGAAACCACTTCCCTTTCACACTCAATGCTTTCTAGAATCTCCTTCTCATCAATTCCTAGGTCAATTTGTTTCACTACACCATATGACATATTAATTTCATCTATAATTTGACATCTATAATCAAGGGTAAGAAACTTACTGCAAGCGATCAGCCTCTGTGCGTCTTTTCTGCCTTGAAATTGAATTAGTACCTTATATGGGTTTTTATACTGTATTTTAAGAATATTATTAATATTTTCTGCTCTTAATAATTTAGCCATGCCAAAAGGTTTGGGTAAAATCTCTTTTGATGTTACACATACTATTACATTCTCATTAATTGTTGACTTATCTGTACTCTCTCTGTTCTCCCGATTGTTAGAACTCATTGACAAACTTCTTGCTAATCTCTTTTTCTCATTTCGCACTGTGATGAACCCCTCATCATCTTCAATAATTTCTTCATTATCTGACCGTACTCTTTTCTCCGACTTTTTTCCCACTTCCTTATCTTTAACTAGTTGCTCACACTCCTGCACCATCTCTTCTACTGCTGCATCACTGTCACTCGAATTGCAAAAGTCTATGCTATCCATTATCGTAAAACATTTATAACATCTAATAAAATGAGGGTACTATGAAAAAAAAAACGAAATGCTCGAACAAACTTGAGCCCGGCGTAACGCGTGCGCTCACCTCGGCAAATCGCACGCCACTGAATTAAAATCTTAAGAATGCATGTTTTTGTTTATTTATTTTTACCTTTATTAGTTCATCCGCAATTGTTTACACTTATACAGTCACAATATTAATGACAGCTATTAACTTAAAACTATTGTAACAATCAATAGGTAGCACATTAGTTTACAGTACTTAGGTACTTGGAAATTATGAGTTACGTAACGTAGCTAGGAAAGCAATAAGTATTCTCATTACCTCGTGTCTACAATAATATATTATCAGCTCCGGGAAAAGCAATATTTGTTTGAGGATACCTGTGATATGTATATTTGAAAAAAATATCCTTTACAAAATATTGTAGGTAAATATCAAAAAGGATAATTCAGGTGATTAAAATTTTGTTCATTTATTCGTACATCAAAATTTTGTTACAATGTTCTATCGTTATTTGAACCATCTGCAACAATTGCATTTCAGCAAAGAAACGTTATAAAACTTCTATCTCAAAGCTATCATTATTCATAAAAGACGTGACGTCGTGATTAATGTTTAAAACAAAGTTGAAAATTTTATTTCAGATCCAGAAATGGGAAACTGGAACTGCGACTACCATTTTTCAACTCTTAAGAGACAATTTCATGAAAACTGTTGAAATGCGTATTTCAAAATTTGTATGGCTCGGGTGCTTTGTTAATTAGTGTTTGTTGATGCTTAATAGCGTTCTTTATCACGTTTTTAATTTGTACTCTGGCTAATTGGATGAAATTAAAAAATGTTTTTAATCCTTGCTATTTCCGGTAAAAGAGGAAAAAGTTTAATAGAATCCTTAAGTCTATTTAAATTGTTTTTTGCGTTTAATATGTATTTTATATTTGAGTATTTACTTATTACAGCCATATTCAAATGTAAGAAAATCATTGATAGTCGTATCTATAACTTTCAGATTCCTCAAATTTTAACTATCATCTTCCAAATGGCTCAAGACGTATTGATTGATGCCGTCATTAATCTCTGTATGATCATTAATCTGTCCATCACGTGTCTATATAATCTAGCCATCTTCCTCCTCGGGCTATCCCTTGAGGCGATTGCTAGCATCGTTTGTCATATTAAGTATGAGCTACTACGTAACGGCATACTCGCCAATTATGTACACTTCTGATCCTGTAATTTTAAGCAATAGGCAGAAGAGGCTTGGAATACCTATTATCTTATTTTATTAATATATAAAATGGGGCATGTCATAAATTAAACTATAATTTACGACATAAATAATGTACAAATATTTTAATTTACGTGCATGTTGGCATTGATTATATTTAAAAAAAGCAGAATAAATTCAATTCACATTTTTAGCAGTATTTAATTATAAAGTTCATTACACATTGCAAAATTTCTAAAAACAATAGCCCATGAAAATAAAGACCTTCGCGTGAATTGGGGTAAGAGTCGTCCCTTAATAACAAAACGACGTCTATTTTACGTTTCACAAAAGCTCGGTAAGCTACATTACGAGTAAATATGAAGATATCATCAAGATAAGCCAAAAATACTAAAACACAAAAGCCTCAGTCTTCAACGGTTATACAATGACAATAAGGTCCTTAACAGTTCTAAGAGTAGCAATTAATAGAACAAAGGATGGTAAGGCTAAACCTCTAATGTTTGCTGTACTGGGTGTAACAATATGTTTAGTAATTCAACTGGAAATAAGCGTGTACATGCTCTTAAGAGCTTCTAGTCCTGTCGGTTGAAGTTTGCAGTGGGTATGCAACCAGTTATTTATAGTTGGCTGGTTCTGATTCATAGATTGCCCAAAGAGAAACGAAAATATATTATTAATCGAGTACATGTGGTCAAAAATAGCTTGGCTATTAGAATACACAGGGTATACTGATGAATCCGTTTTGGTTTTGACGTTAAAATATTTAAAGTTAATTCTGAAAAACATTAATTCTTCTATTTATTGGTTTTATTGTTAGTAAAAAGCCATTTAAAACTTCTTAAATATTTAGCTAAATAAAAATATTGTGTCGAGACTTAATTAAATGTATCCAATTTAAGTGAAATCATTTTTGTAACGGGCATATTAATCAAACCAAAAGCGATTTACGCCATCATAAAATCAGAAAACAAGCACTCCAAAAATTAAAAAACCCATTAAAACTGTCGTTTCTTAGAGTACAACAAACAGAATTATATTATTCACAGTCTAATCGTAAATTTTATAACTTCCATTCGTTTTAGCGAGAAATAAAATTTGAACTTCTTTACAACATTCATCAAGCCGTCACGGGCAAAGCTTTTGAATAATAAAAATCTTTGCCTCGAGCCACGCAACGAAGTTTCCATAGCCAAGACATACTTCCCTCTCACGGTTTTTTATAACTTTATTATAAAAGACGAGGAGTAATTTCTTACATTTATTATTATTGCCGAAATCCCATTTATCATGTCAGGTATCCGTGATAAATATCAATAACGATCCTTGTAGAATTTGTTCCTGCGGTTTTTTGTTGAGGAAAGTGAAATATGTTGTCATATTTTACCGCCGATTCAGTTTTCATGTTCGATATTTATGTAAAAACAATTTTGGGCCCTTTTTAAATGAAAAATGTGAAGATTTATGTCACGATTTTTAATTATTGTCATCACCGTCAGTTTTCTACATGTAAACTTATATAGAAAATAAAAACTCCATTCAAAGAAATAAATTATTATGAACAAAGTTTTTTTATTGGAACTACGTTCAATAAAAGTTTTTGCAAAAAAAAATAATTCACGAATAACTAAATAACGTTTTCTGACAATTTTATAACCAGTTCTTAATTTATTGAATATGCAATGTGGGGCGTCCGAGGAACGAGTGAAACAACTAACTCTTATGATAGTATCTATAATAATGCCTCAATTACATGCTAACACATACAAAATATTGGGTGGAGGCGCGTCACACACTGCAAATAAATCAATTCGCACCTAAAAAAATGCGAAAAAGTAACCTTCAAATAGAAATATATTTTAAAATGTATTTTTTATTAATAATTGAGAAATTTATAATCGCCCAAAATAGCTTCTCATCCCATCCCATTCCCAGAATCATCATCAAGTGGATCGTAGATATACCTACTTGTTCGTCACACTATAAATATCAAAAGCAGAGAAATTACATTAAATAATTAAAATAAGGCAACGATCAAAACTAAAGGAACCTAGTGTTAATAATGAAAGTTGTAAACTATATCGCATACCAGACCTATCTCTACTAGAATGTACCAAAAAACTTTACACCTATCCAACTCATTACAACTAACACGTTACACCAGAAACACGAGAACACAACTTCGTATAAGACATTATCGAAAACTTAAGTGATTAACTGTTTTCCAGAGTTGGTAGCAAGATGGAGGTACAATAGGCGAAAAGTTTGGCGATCCGCATATTTTAGAATACTAATGCGATTTTGCACTTAGCTCACGTGACTTGACAAAGGGAGCTAAAATATAGGGAGAAGTTGAGAGTTAGAAAGTTGTTATGGTATCTTCATATTGTTCGGAAAAGGGATGAATGGGGCTACAGACATTTCTTATAGCAATAGCTGTAAATAGTAATGTGACTATTTTACTAGATGACATCGGATCAGTCTGGTAGAAACTCTAGACAGGGTCTGAAATGGACCATACGATTCAAATGAATACCCATTTTAGCTAAAATAAAAATAAACAGTATACATTTTGTTAAAGAATAATAATATCATCATGGTTTACAAACAATACAAATTGTTAATCTGAATATATATTGTATTTAATTGTATCTTCCACTCACTTCACTACACGGTTTTAAAATTATTCTCCACATTGAGTTTAATGATCATCTATCTATATAAAAAAACCTTTGAACTTGATTTTTTGTTTGTAAACAATGTTTGCTACAAATCTGCATTCATTCGTCATAAGTTGTATTCTTAAAGTACTTCAACAAACATTTTATAAATATGCAGTAGGTACAATAGCAAAACTCATGATTGCCTTAATCGTAGGTATAACCAAAACCTTTGAGCTATACTCGTAGTCCATTACAAATGAAATGTAATTTATAACAATACCATTACAAATGTAATTACTAGTATTCTTGTTAGCTCGTGCTTAGCACGAGGGGTTAACAAGAATACTAGTAATGTGTGACCTACATTGCTAGTAAGCTTTTTTTGTTTTTTTTTTTTAAAAATCATTGCTAAAACATAAAATCCTAAATTAGAAATGTCACTATTCATCAGAATTTTAAACAATCATCTATAAAGCAAAAATCTTATTTCTTTAGTACTTAAAACACGGTCGAGTTTCCAATATGGCAATATCCAGTTACCTATTTTATCTGAAGACGATAGCCATCAGGTTTTCTTTTTGTGAGCAAATTCATTATTTATACAGTGCCTAGAGATTGCAGTTTCCGGTTCATGAGCGTAATCTGCATTGCACAAGTTTTCATCAATTTTATCGGCACTAAGTAATATAACTTTTTTGTAGCTAGTTTAAATATAATTAAGGTTACAGAAAGTTTCTGCGAAGCTGTAATTGATAATACTGAACGTAATAAAATTATATTCTGTATGAAAATGGGCGTTGTATATGTCCTTGAGGTAAACTTTAACGATAATTACGATGAACTTTGTCATGTTTTCCAATTTTGTAGGAAATAATCACACTAATCTTGAATATGTGAAACTTTCTGTATTTAAATATTTGGATGTTTGTTCTAAAATAACACAAAAACGGCTGCAAGGATTTGGATTTGAAATAAGGCGTACAGATAAATTAATGATCTAAGTTAACGAATAACATTTTAGAATTTTATAATGGATGGAATAAATGAATGAATAGTGCAAGTTTAAGAATAAACATTTCTAAATTTATATAAATTGTGTTTATTGTATTAATATATCATCCGCCGCTTAGTTAGGTCAGGCTCGATCACACGTTGTCTTTCCAAAACTATAATCATGTCATCACCATCATCAACCCACTGCTGTGTTGCTGTCGTAGTCCACAGCGCTCCTCTCTTGCAGGTTTCTTTAGTTTACATACTATGTTTTTCTTCATATAATTAATTAATAGTAATCCTGGCGACTGTTTAGTATCGCATTGTCAATTTACAGTCTGTATCCTAAAATTACTAATACGTGAATTATTCGACTGATACCATTTATCCTTTGTCACATCAATATAAAAAACAAAACTCCAATACCGCAATATACAATATTAATCCATAAAATATTCACCTCGCACCTTTTAAATATAATATCTCGCCGTTCAAATGTAAGACAAGAACTTAATGGGGCGAATCATTTTGGTACGCTTAAGTAATCGAAGCGGAAAGCTGATAAATTAGGAAGCATTCGGAACGAGAGATCTTGAACAATCCTCGGATCAAAGTGCTCCCGTGTGAAATATCATGATTGAAGACTCACTCACCTTTGTTTATTAGGGAATTGAAATTTTAAATGGTAATGTTTTGGAATACGTACGAGAAATTACTCTCAATATAGGAAGACAACTTTATTTTTCCTTGTGGAAACTTTGCCTGCGGCAACTATTTTCGATACGATCTAATGTTGCCTACGTCAATGTGTAACGCTCAGCAATGAAATCGATCTGAGAATCAACGATTCGTGGAGGCCTGTAGTTGGAAGTGACGTTTCATAGTGTTTCTTTGTCTAAGCAGCTGCGTCTATCCATTTCATTTCCTTGACTTGTAAAAGTGTTTTAAAAGGATCTACTTACAGAAATAAATATAATTTATCAATTATCCTCACGCTATGAGAATTTTTAAATTTTCCTACCACATCTTGACGTCGTAGAAAGAATTGAAATGGAATTTTGGTGTAGGAGTTCGGCTTTAAAGACCTCTGGAGCTATAAAGCATCTTCAATGAAACGGATCCTCTGACCGGTGGATGTTTTCAACTGTTGCTTGCGCAAGGCATAACTAATTTCGATGAGTTTCTTATGTAACGCGATTTCTTTTATGACGATCAGTGAGTCTATTAGTCAGTAACTCTTCTTCTGGCGGCTTTAATTGGGTAAAGTGTAGTTAACCGAAAAGTTTACAGTTTTAGTTTATGAAATGAGTTGAAGTTCGGACTCTGTGGCGTTTATTTAAGAAGACCTACGTCCAGCCTCAGATCAAATCAAAAGTTAAGATGGAACATTGCGAACAAAGAAGTGAGGCCGGTTAAAACTACGCCTTGCCGTGTACAAACACAATTACACGCACACACGCACGTGATACGTTAATGACGTTTTAATAGATGTGTTGCGATAGCTCGACTCTGCTCGACTGACAAGATAAGGCGTAGTTTCGGTAAACGTGTGTGCGTGTAATTGTGTTTGTATACGGCAAGGCGTAGTTTAAGCCGGCCTTACTTGTTTGTTCGCAAAGTTCCATCTTAACTTTTTATTTGATCTGAGCGACCAGGAGTGAACGAGATTGATCCTGGTGATGATAGTTTATCGTTTTAAACACCATTTCTGAATTCCGAACTAAACATCTAGCTGGAGTGTTCGATCTTTGCTAGAAGGCTGTCACGTATTTGGCGGAAGAAGATCTATTATCAACATTATATTGTTAAAGAATAGTGAGTATGATACCAATAGCAGTAATGTAAATAATGCCTATAAAAGCAATAACTTAATTTAAATTTTCGGCACCAATTTCAATTTATAATTTGATTTAAATAATTTCGAAAATGATTTTATGCAAAAAGCAATTTATGCAAATGCTCGGTTGAAGATTACAATTAAAATAATCTTGTTATATAAATTCGGTAAGGGAATACAGATTTCAACAAAGGTTTTTGAGAATAATAATGGCCGCAGAATTTCAAGGTTCCATGTTAAATTTTCCACTGTAACACGGTTGTTTATTTTAAAGTTTTGTTATACATACAAAGAGAAATTACCTAAGTAATGTTTATTTCATTAGGATAGTAGACTGAATATTATGCTTGCTTCTAAAAAAAAATTGGAAATATATAAATAAACAAACATACATACACATAAATAAACAGAGCCATAAAAATGCTCTATTGATTAGTTTAGCTATCACTAAGCTAAGAGGCCCTAACATTAATAGAACGTTAATAGAAATACAGAGAAGAATGGTATAAATATCTAAATAAGCCGACATACGAGTAGAAGCAACATTACAGTAAATTCTTTTCTGCGCTAATCAGTAGGTAACAAAACTTCCCGTACGAAGGCACTTTATCACAACTTCCCAACGAAATTTCTCTTTTGTGACACCCAAGCGGTAGGGTAACCATGAGAACGTGATATATTGGACAATAATGTACAGTATACCGTTTTCCTGTAGCGTTTTGGAGACACCATATTTTTGGGTGGAGCTGACAAATTTCCCGAACAAAAGTGTCTGTTTGTTATCGGATGTTTTGTTTTTAAGAACTGAGTAATAAACTGTTTCCTATGTTAAGTAGTTTTCGTTGTTTTAGAGAAAAAAAAATACAATATTATGTCATGGAGTGTAAAATGTTAATTTTTGTCCCTTTCTAAAGAATAAAGTATATATTTAAAATAATAAAGAATTTTTCATGCTCCATGCTCCATTGCATTTCTGTTAAGTCTTTGCAATATGAAAAACCATAGCCACACAAGCATAAAATTCCATTTCAGACTGAGCGAGCAACAATGCTGTTTTCATTGATTTAATTTTTTTAAATTAAATGGCTGGAAAAACGATACAAGTCCCTGTTGAGGGTCTCTTGATGGTCGATTCAATTAAAAGCGGACTGTGTTAATAGTGCTGATATATTGAGGACGTATGCAAATATACCATGTGAACTGCGTAGTGTACCTTCACGCTCATCCGTCGCTATAGGCACTCGCTAGCCCACTGCACATCACTTGCAAAGACGACCCGTAATGCTCGACATCATTTTTTTTATTTAAATAGGAATATCCTGCATTTTTTTACAATATATGCACCCGTACACAGTCACTATAAGGCGAGGTTACTAACAAATAAATTGCACAAAACCGTCGCGCGCTTCCTGCGGCGCCATAATTAAGGTGACACAAAAATACGGCGATGAACTCTCTAGTGAAGACGTCACTGTCTAGATTATTTATATGCCTCTATATTTGAGCTGGCTTTTTAGTTATTCGTTCTCTATTACATTTAACAAACAAAGTTATGGATGGAGTGACGTCTGGCAGAACGCAGCTGGCAGTGACTGGATGATGAAAGCTAAAGATCGTGCTCTGTGGCGTTCACTAGAAAAAGTCTACGTCCACACTTGGCTTGCTTACATGGGTTTTAAACATACCGGCGAGCTGTGCGTGTAAGTTAAGTACACCTCTACCTAATCATTTGTAGGGGAATACAGGCATGATGGTATGTAATTACAAATCAGTAAAATTCTTAATTCAACTTCAACCCAACTACTAAACGACATACTCGTAAGTTACACAAGGACCCTAATTTTCAAACCGTTCGTAATTTTGGTTACGCTAATTTTCTATCGAATTCCGCATACTTCAGTGCGCACACTCGGAAACATCAATTTGAATCAGGCAGCCTCCCCGATGCTTCGCGATCGGTTTAATGGGGTGGAATTATATATTCAGCTATTTAGGGGAACCGTGATACACCACCTTCCCATCTTTTCTCAACTTTCTCCTCGATTGTCAGTCCAGCCAAACGCGGCTGAATATATGTAGTTATAATCTTAATCTGAGGAGGCTCTCGTTAGGCGGCTGGATCAAGGGTTTGATGCAGAAAGTGATATTGTTGGACACAGCCCGTATCGTCAGGAGGTTCCTCTTGCTGGAGCCCTGACCATCGTTAGCTTGGACAGTGAGCATAACTGCAAAACAGAAGAATGATGATTGCAATGTGGTTCTTTGTCTCACAATAAATTAGAAATCAATGCAGAATACTTGTATTGAAAGAAAAACTACTTCGATTTAAAAAAAAACTTAGATAGAATTCGAAAAATACTTAGATAGAACTTTAGTCCTTTGATTTTGTACATATTAGAAATGCTGATAAGCTGTTATCCTGGGTTGGTTACACCACATTGCGGAATTTTCTACTGCTAACCAATAACGTGCTTGAATAATTGTGTTCCAGTTTGAATGGTAGGCAAACAATGACCTCAAGCTTGCGAATGATATCATTGGTGATGCTAGAGTCTAAAGACTGCGTTTGCTGTTTACCAGGCAGCCTGTACTGTCATTAGTCATCTTATTAGAACAAATAAGTAATCGGATACATGGCTTGGTACAAAAATATCACTGTACCTTCAATTGTAGTAGTAGTTCCAGCTGGCATGTCCACATGGGTCCGCACGACCGGGGAAGTACTACCCTCCCACAGAATATCTTCGTCAAGTAGCAGTATGCATACTGTTACGTTTCGTACGTTGAGTATGGAGCACCGGAGGCCCAATTTCTCCCTCCCTTAAATAGGCTCGACAGCGCATCTGCAACTCCTTTCTTTCACAGATGTCCATGGGCGGCAATGACTACTAACAGCTCGCCTAACCGTTTGCCGAGTTATCTCATAAAAAATATATCATTATCATCAGCCTATACTGCATATTATAGTAGGGCTCCCCTAGTGTGCGCCATTTTACCCTGTTCTCCGCTTTTCGCAACCCAGCTTCTTCCAGCAACCTTTCGCAAATCACTTTATCTTGCCGGAGGGCGAACTCCTGTAAGGGTAAGGGCTCCAGTTTTTCCAAAAAAACAAGAGCCCTTACCAACGACGATTGCAGTTCCTTTCCACGAAATCCAAATTCATGATTGAAAACGTATTCAAGCGAGTTAACTTAGCGTAGCAACCGCTTACGCTGAGTATGGAGTTGCAGCCGATACAATCATATTGCAGTTTTAGCATTTTCATGTCATTTAATATTTTTGTTTGTGAGTTAGTCTTTCTTCAGCTTTCAAGTTAATTACTTGTTATATTCAATAATAAATTTAATTGTAATAAATAAATAAATATTTTTTTAAGTAATTTCCCGATCGCCGTAACATAACTGGCGCAGTCGGTAGGATCGCGACACTCTCGTTTCGAATAGAACTCTTCGGGTAAGAGTGACGGTTCTCAAATCGTTCCTTCGCGATCCGCAACGAACCTATCGTGCGGTCGGGCATCTGTATAGGGATTCTCTGGATCATTGGAGGACCCTGTTTGCTGTAAGAAGACTCGACAGGAGATGCAGTGGCTGCTTCGGTAAGTACTCTCGTTCTTCCAAGTGTCCGTGCTCTATTTCCTGTCCTAGCGAATAGTCCTAGTTTATAGTCTGTGTGTGTCTATAAGCTCAAATCGCGGTAGGCAGGCACCCATTTGTTATAGCGTTAAGATATTGCGAAAAAATTCCAAGTGAAATATTACACTTCTATTGTTTTATTCGTGAGCCACTATACAGGTAAATTACAGTAAAACAATGTCGCTCAGAGATTATGATGCTAACTACAAACCTTACAAACTAATTGCTGATTTAATGCCAAGATATGATGGCAATCCCAAATTATTGAACTATTATATTAGGGAAGTAGAAAAATTACTAGAATTAACGAGCGAATCAGATCGCAAACACCCGGCATTATTCTGCCTTATTAAGAGTAGGCTTAGCGGTGCGGCTATTGATGCAATCGCGTACGAAAAGTACTTAGATAACTGGGATTCAATTAAAGTCGCGTTAATTAGGCATCTTGGAGAACCGCGCAACGAGATACAAGTTATGCAGGAACTTACCCGAATACGTAGGTCTAAGAGTGAAGATGCGGAAGGTTTTGGTAGGAGGCTCAGAGAATTACTAGATACCTTGTACTCTGTAGGTGAACACGGTAATAAGTCGTACTATGAGAAAATGGTTATAGAACAATATGTAAATCAGCTAGACTTTCATGTTTCGTTGGGTGTTAGAATTGCGAAGCCAGAAACGTTCGAAGCAGCTATCATTGCGGCTAGGCAGGAAGAGGCTAGGCTTGCATATAATAGATCAAACAATTATAGTGCTCCTTCAACATCTCAAGCGAAACCAAAGCAGCATCATTCTAATAATGTTCCTTTTCGTAGTCAAGTTAATCCATACACACAACCCACTAACTTTGTCAATCAACCAATGATGCCATTCAATCAAAATAATAACTTCATTCCTCAACAAAATACCGTGCCACCAGAACAGCGTCAACAGTGGGTACAGTCTGTGTTGCCCTGGAAAAATAAACCAGCCTCAGGCAACTTCAGATCAGGTGGGTCAGGCAATTATAGGAGCGGGAACTTTAAGAACCAGCCTAACATCCCTAAACAGCAGGTAAACCCTCCCCAGGTATCCTCAGACGTCACTATGCGTACAGCAGATAAACCACTGAAACCACAGTTTGCGACCCAAGAGCTATTTTATATCCCGAGTCATATGGACGGTCAGGCGGACCCAGGGCCGATTGAAAGTGAGTATTATGAACAACTTCCGAGTAGCAGTAATATCTACGAACCGAATCTAAGCATGGACGAACAAGAGGTAAGCTATAATCAGGATTTTATATTGGACGAGGATCAGGACAACCGGAGCTAGTATCCATTAATCTTCAAGCTAAAGAACACTTACCGTATATCGAGTTACCGGAGTTCAATGGTAAGTTTTTAATAGATACAGGAGCTACACACTCTGCTGTTGCTTCTGATGTAGTTTTTGGTACCATATTTGAATACTGTGTTGAAATAGAACCCTTTCAGATAGTTACGGCCCATAGTTCATCTATACACGATAAAGTAGTATATCTGCCGTTACCCCCTGCGTTTAATAGCGATATAATACACAAATTTTTAATATTCGATTTTGACCCAAAGTATAAAGGGCTCATAGGTTTTGATCTCTTAAAGAAATTAAAGAGTAATATTGACCTTAATAATAATGTTCTACTTACCTCTACAGCACAGATACCTATTTATTTTAACTATCCTGTAGAAAAGATTAAAATAGAACCTAGGTGTGAAAAGATTGTTACAGTTAAAACTAATTACATAGATGGACAATACTTACATGATGATTTTTATTGGTCAGATAATTTGAAGTCACCAGCTGCAATAGTTAATGTTATAAACGGTACATTTAAAACTTCAGTTATTAATTTTAGTCATGATAAAAGGTTTATCCCAGATAGACCCTCTATCGAATTAGAATCATATACTGATACCAATAGCCCCAATAGTCATAAACTTAATTCTTTAAAAGTGCAGCCTGATATCGATGTTATACTTAAAGAAAATTTTAAGAAAATTCGTACGGACCACATGAATGAAGAGGAAAAGCGTGAAATTATTAGGCTATGTTATCAATATAGAGATTTATTCTACTCACAAAATATTCCACTTACCTTTACACACGCAGTCAAACACGAGTTGAGATTAAGTGACGAAACCCCAATCTTCGTACGTAGCTATAGACAAGCCCCTAAACAACGTAATGAGATCCGTAAGCAAGTTGATAATCTTTTACAGCAAGGTATTATTAGAGAAAGCATTTCCCCATGGTCATGTCCCGTACATATTGTCCCCAAAAAACCCGATTCATTAGGACAGGTCAAATGGCGACTTGTAATAGATTACAGACGACTTAATGATCGCATTATTGAAGATAAGTACCCACTTCCTAATATCCATGACATTTTAGATAGATTAGGCCGTGCTCAGTATTTCACCACCCTAGATTTAGCTAGTGGCTATCATCAGGTAGAAATGCACCCTAATGATATAGAAAAAACCGCTTTCACTACGGAAAGAGGACATTACGAATTTCTTAGAATGCCCTTTGGCTTAAAAAATGCACCGAGTACGTTTCAACGCTTAATGGATCACATCCTAAGAGGCATTGATAACGTTTATACATATTTAGATGACGTCATTGTAATATCAACATCCTTACAAGAGCATACGGAGAAGCTTAAACAGGTATTTGAAAGATTTAGGAGTCACAACCTTAAGATTCAACTAGACAAATCGGAATTCATACAAAAACAGGTCAACTTTTTAGGACATGAACTGACAGACGAGGGCCTAAAGCCTAATAAGGACAAAATTAAAGCCGTTTTGAACTTCCCTTTGCCTAAGTCTCAGAAGGACATAAAAGCTTTCCTAGGCCTTGTCGGATACTATAGGAAATTTATCAAGGACTTCGCAAAGCTTACCAAGCCCATGACACTATGTCTAAAGAAAAATAGTAAAGTTATGCATTCCCCTGATTTCTTAGAAGCTTTTAATAAGTGTAAGCAGATATTAACGAATGCCCCAATTTTACAATACCCCAATTTTGATGAGCCCTTCATTCTTACTACCGATGCATCAGATGTGGCATTAGGTGCAGTATTATCCCAAGGTACTGTAGGTTCCGACAAACCAATAGCATTTGCATCTCGAACACTATCTGATACTGAATCTCGCTACTCTACTATAGAGAAGGAGTTACTTGCAATAGTATGGTCTATAAAATACTTCCGACCTTACCTTTATGGCAATAAGTTTATTATCTATACTGACCATAGGCCTCTTACTTGGTTAATGTCTTTAAAGGACCCAAATTCTAAACTTACCAGATGGCGACTAAAGCTCGCTGAATACGATTATAAAGTTATTTATAAAAAGGGTCGACAAAATACTAACGCAGACGCTCTATCCCGTGCAAAGATATTTCACCATAGTATTGATTCGCTAGCAGTTAATTTAGACGATAATGAAGATGATGAAATAATTAACAGAATATTTGACAATGCACGTAGGGAAGCTGAAACTGAAACACAAGAAATAGTCACTCAGGAAAGTAGTAATAGTCAACCGCAAAACCCTAGCGTCCCCGAATCTCGCATAGGAACAGAATCTGATAGCATGAGTATAGTCTCAGCTGAGCCGGAATTAATATCTACTAAACACACGCAACCGGATAATGAAAATAAAGGCATACCTATAATATCAGACGCCATCGACAGACAGTTAAAACAGTTTCATATTAGGTCAACACCTGGTTCGACTTATAGAGTAGATAATAGATCCACTAATTCAAAGGTTGTTATTAAAGACGTGTTCATTCCAATTAATAATACCGAAGCAGAAATAATAAAGTTTTTGAAAGAACATACCATTGCTGACCGAATATTTCATTGTTATTTTCATAATGAGGATCTGTACCATGCTTTTTCTAGGGTCTATACTACCATATTTAATGACCGTGGCCCCAAATTGCTTAAGTGTACCACGCGTGTGACCTTAGTAGAAAACAAAACTGAACAACAAGAATTAATTAAAAAATATCATGAGGGTAAAACAGTACATCGCGGTATTCAAGAGACATACAAACAGTTGCATAGAAATTATCACTGGCCAAACATGTTGCTTACCATCCAAAGATACGTTAACCAATGCGACACCTGCCTAAAGACTAAATATGAAAGAAACCCTTTAAGGCCACCTTTAGCTATTACAGACACACCTCGTAAGCCGATGGAACACCTATTTATGGACTTATATTCCACTGGAGGAGCAACATTTCTTACCATCATAGACAATTTCTCAAAGTACGCCCAGGCAGTCCCTTTAAACGCATCTAGCAGTGTCCATATAGCAGAAGCATTGTTACAAGTTTTCTCGGTTTTAGGTTTACCATGCAAAATAACCACAGACTCCGATAGTAAATTTGATAATGACGTCATAAAAGAGATATGCGCACTACATAATATTCATATCCATTTTACCACGCCCTATAACCCTAATTCTAACTCACCGATAGAACGCTTACACTCGACGTTAGCTGAAATAATTAGAATACAACGAATGACCAATAAAGATGACCCCATACAATTAATTATGAAGTACTCCATAATAGCCTATAACAACGCTATTCATTCGGCAACTGATTATACACCTCACGAGCTTTTATTCGGACACACAGCATCTAGAAATCCGCTAGAACTATACTATCCAAAAGAATTTTATCAGGACTATGTTATTAAGCACCGAGCCAATGCCGAGGCAGTTCAAGAATGTATGGCAGCGCACATGTCTAAAAATAAAGAGCAGGTAATAGCCAAACGTAATCAAGAAGCAGAAGAAATTATGTTCAAGGTAGGTGAAACTGTTTATAAACAGATAGCAAAGACGGCGCGCAGTGACAAGACTAAGCCTGTCTTCAAGGGACCCTACAAGATAATTCACCTTCACCCCAATAACGTAGCTGAAATAGTAGGTAACCATCCAAACTCTAAGTCTATTAGAGTTCATTTTAAATTACTACGGAGACCTCATCTTGTTGCAGGACCTTCGTTGCAGGAGCCGTCGTGTTCTACGCAACAGGAATCGTAACCCTTGACCCTGTGAATAATGAAAATGGCATCCTTTTACTAAAACAAGGACAACTTCTTAAACAAGATAACTACTTTAGTCTCGCTTGCGTTTATAATATATCAAACTTACATCTTACGTCTATTAAATTAATGTCATTATATGCAAGCACTAAAACAGCCGAAAATATAGAGTCTGGACAACTGCATAAGTCCTATAGAGATCAAATAGAGTATAGTTTAGATTTAATAGGTAAAAAAATCAAATACTTAGCTCCGCAGGTTAGGAAAAGACGCGGACTTATTAATGGATTAGGTACAGTTGTTAAGGCTATTACAGGTAATCTTGATGCAGATGACGCAGTAAAATTTGAAGACGAAATCTTAAATATTAGAAATAAAGTTAATAATGTCCAGATTGCTCAGAAGAAGTCCTTAGTTCTAGCAAAGAATACAATAGATGAGTTTAGTAATCAATTAAATAAGTTAAATAGTAACCAGAAAAATTTGGCTAGCATATTACAAAATGTTACACGAAACTCCAACAATATAACTAATCACCTGCATTTCTTAGATATATACGTACAGATAGATTTTAGCTTACAGATTATATTAGATAGGTTAATGCTATTAGAAGATGCTATGACATTCGCTCAAATGGGCACCATGCATCCTAGTATTATAAGTCCCCAAAATCTTATAGAGGAATTAATTAGTTTAGATAAACTTTATTCATTTAGACCAGTAGCTGATATTAGTCTTAGTAACATTCATATAATAGAAAAATCAATTAAAGTTAAGGCTTATAGTACAGTACACTCTATAAACTTTATCCTAGAAATCCCATCAGTAGACCCAAGTTCCTATGACCTAATACACCTCTACTCTATTCCCACTAAAAATAACCTTACTATTATCCCAAAATCCAAATACCTTGCACTTGGGAACGATGAGTACGCTTACCTGGAGGAAGACTGTCAGCCGCTAACCGATGACGTCCAACTCTGCAAGACCCTGGAAACTAGAAGGATTGAAGATACCGAAGACTGCATCCCATCTCTCATTCAACACCGTCAAGCTAATTGTACACATGCCAGGATGAACTTAAGAAGAGGAAAGATTCAGAAGATCAGAAATAACAGCTGGTTGTTAGTACTTAAAGAAGATGAAATTATGAAGACACAATGCAAAGCCAAGACCGACTACAAAAGGCTTAGTGGGATTTATCTCGTTACATTAACTGAAGATTGCCAAATTAACGTCATGAATAAAACATTAAGATCACACACAAACACCATTGTTATTAACGAAGTCATACCATTACCGGAACAGCATCAAGTATCAGAAGAATCAATAAAGTACGAATTACAACTAGAAGATATTTCACTGGACAGCATCCATGAGCTCATCAACCAGGCCAACGATCTCTCCGTACCAGATGACGTCACTTGGCCAATGTTAGTAGCTACACCGAGCTGGACTACGCTACTTTTATACATCCTACTGATAGCGGCAGCATCCTGGAAGCTGTACAAATGGAAGACCACAAAGATCCCGGAGGACACTAAGGGCAGCGAGGACGCCGCCAGAAGCAAGAGTTGCTTCTATCCTATGGAGGGAGGAGTTAACTTAGCGTAGCAACCGCTTACGCTGAGTATGGAGTTGCAGCCGATACAATCATATTGCAGTTTTAGCATTTTCATGTCATTTAATATTTTTGTTTGTGAGTTAGTCTTTCTTCAGCTTTCAAGTTAATTACTTGTTATATTCAATAATAAATTTAATTGTAATAAATAAATAAATATTTTTTTAAGTAATTTCCCGATCGCCGTAACATAACTAGCGTCGATAGTTTTTATTTTAAAACTTGTGTCAAACGTATTTCGGTTGGCGGACGGCGAAGTGAAATTGGTTTTCCACTTTTGAGGCTCGTTCCACATTGGTTTGTTTTGTTTTCATTCGTTAAAACTGACGCTGAGTGTGTCAGCGTATTGTCGGGCGGACGTAGCTTCGTTAAAGAGACGTCGTATCAACGTTGGTATTTATATGGACATGGTTTTAATTGGAAGATTTATTATAAGTTCTGGCTTTAATCAAATAAATTGGGATAAGGGCGGGAGGATGTTAGGATTAGCTTTTTTACATTTATATAACATACCATCACGCATCACGCACGCACGAAGGCAAAAGACCGCGCGGTCGTTCACCAATAAGATGGAAGGATCAACTGAAAGACTCGTCGGCCTCCAAATTCTGTACGGTTATGCGAGACGCGCTGGACAGAAGCCGGTGGAGGCAGATCATCCGCTCCAGATGCAACCCTGATGATGACCACGATCTTCAGACATGAGGGATCGACCCTAGATAGAGATACCATCACGCTTGTAGTAGGGTTTTCTATGAAATTCTTCTTTTGCCTGGTGAATGGTAATAGGCTAGACCAAAACATATTGGCGAGCTGTGGCAGTTCATTAAATATACCTCTGCGTAACCCTTCGGGGAATACAGGCGTGATGGTATGTTACGCAATTTCCATATTCGCTTTGAATATACACAAACATCTACTTGCTGCAATTTCCACTTGTCTGCCACTATCTAATCTATATTGCAGCATTATTTTGCAATGTTAACCGTAAATTTCAATGATAGTGTTCCACTCGGTGCTTTATCAGTTCTTTACAGATCACTGAATATGCTCCGTTGGTGATCCGGTTTTATTTTATTGTTGTTTAATGTCGGTAGTATTGTAGTTTTGCATAGGGTTAGAAGTATTACAATCTCTTTTATATTGCCAACCAGATATTTTTTTAATGTTTATTTTTTTATTATGATTTTTTGACGTATCGTGAGGCCGTTTATGACATTTTGAAGATCATTTAGTATCTACTAAATTACAGGTCACATCATGCTAAGATTTTACTGTAATGGAAATAATATTTTGAGAATTCAGGAAGAATTTGCTTGGGCCAGACATTGAAGTGGCCTCATTATATTACTCGAAAAGTGTTTAACCGTAAGACCAATCAGACTTATTCATATCATAAACACACACAACAATGTAATTAGAACCAAAATACACAATTCTAGTTCTTCGAAAAAAAAAAAAAAAACTTAGGGCGCTTACAGATTGACGGCAGTGTGCCGGTGACAGCTACAAAGGGAGCGGATGCCGTCGAACGCTGTCACTGTCAACTGCCAACTGCACTCAATGACATGCGACGCCATGTTGAATCATGAACATTTTGTGCCGTATTTGTCTGCCGTAGGGATGAGATTTTCGAGTGTACATATATGGAGTAAGACTAATAGTGTGTGAGATAGTGGACATGTGAAATGTGACTTCGAAGAACGATATAGTAACGAGAATTGATAAGGTAATACGTACCTTTGAGCATTTTATACAAGAACAGTAAACATAATATAAAGATATTAATAATAGTAATCTTTATTGTCATTATTATAAGGCACATAATTATAGATTTCCCTGGCCCCTAGAATAGTGAACACTACAAGAGCTAGTATCATATTAGTATAGTATAGCTAGTATAATATTAAACGGAAAAAGCATTTTAAAACCAACGACAATTTTGAGTGTGTTTCTGCCTGTGTGTGAACGGACCAATATGATTTAATTTTTTAAGGTTTTCTGTAGCGTCATAATCCAAACTCATGAGCTATGTTAGTATAGCTTTTTTAATAGTTTACCATTAAATAATTTAATGGTAAACTATTAAATAAAAACCTAAATACCTATAAATAAATACCCAAATATTAGGATTAAAAATAATAATCAGGCATGAATAAATTTCATGTAGTGAAATAATTTAAAATTCAACAGTGCAATTCACGAAAAAGGAGCAGAAAGTAGTAGAAGATTTGTGTTAGACAAATACGTGATCCTCACCCATTAACATTTACAAACACAGCAAATACGCGCAGACAACTTTACATAGTGATCAAACACGTGATTCAGCATAAAATATGCGTCCTACCCTCCATATTAAAATAATATCGGTCCACAAACGCTAGGATTTACCAAATACTATTCCGTTTGCACAAACAAACCATAAATTTGGAGATTTAAAATGCTTTTATCTCTTTGTTTGCCTCCTGTTTGCGCAATACCATGTTGAATACAAAAGTTGTGCTTAAAATATCATGCCTCAATGTGGAATACGTTTAAATGTGCGATTTCTGATATGAATATCTTAAATGTTAAAAGGAATTGTTGGATGAATGGGCTGTATATCACAAAGACGTGAACGATAAGCATTGGTACCTATGTGGTTATAAAAGTGGCCAGTTACTGTGACAAAAGAATATACTGATTCTCAAACTTTTATTTATGTTTAACATAACATACCCTAATGCACGTATTCCCCGAAGGTTTAGGCAGAGGTATACTAATGTACAGTGGGTTATAGCTGTTATCTGACCCACCCTAGGTGGGCTGGTGGCGTCTAAGTGGGTCAGGTAACAGCTATAACCCACTGTACACCCACACTTCGCTGGTATGTTTAGGTCCCATGTAATAGGGGGCGAGCCGGGCACAAATCCAGACTCCGAGCTGCCACTTAGAATTTTATAGAAAAACTCAATAACATTTTCCTCGCTCTGGGGATCGAACCCAGGACCTCTAGCGTAGCAGTCACACTTAGGACCACTAGACTAATGAGGCAGTCATGTATTTATAACTGTTATATTTATATACATAGTATACTTTTCAGGGCTGTACCAGTTATAAATACATAAATCTACAAAGTCGCTAAGCTATCACAATGTTAAACCTAATGCGTCAGCAGTGTCCCTAGAACCCGTAAAATAATATTCAACAAATCATACTTAAACTAATACAAAACTACAAATGCGAAAGTAATTCCACGCGTGAACTGGTCAACAAATTTCAATTGTAAAATTATTAAGCAAAGTTATTTTGCAGCTCGTAGCAATGAGCAGGTCACGTCTTTCGAAGAACCGACAACTGTTGGAGCAAATAAATTATCGAGTGAAGACCGCGTCTAGGTAAACGTAGTGAAGGACGCCCGCTGATCAGGTGGAGTGACAATTTGCAGAAGACGTCTGGCAGCAACTGGATGAAAAGAACTGAAGATCGGGCTCTATGGCGATCCCTTGAACGTCTACGTCAAGCAGTGGACGAATAGATACGGGCTGATGATGATGATGATGATGATGAATGTATCTGAAAGTAGAAAATATACTACGTTTTTTTAAAGTACAAGTGAATTCGCGGGCAATAGTTAGTTTTTATATAACGGAGGACGATGAAAAATACCAGGCTGTCATAACTTACAAAAGTATTAAGTGGCAGATTTGGAAAGCAAAAAGCCGCGATAACAGCGGGGACGTCGTTTAGCGTTATAGCCTAACTTCTAACGAGGTGTCATAAACTGAGTATTTACTCGACGCACCTTGTCGTGTTCAAGGTAAAAATGTACTGTACGATCGTTATCTTGAAATCTTATGATGTAACTCTTTGTTCGGCTAGTCTCCTAGTACATACGAATGAATTACTTAGGGGTTTTAAATTTCGTAATGCAAAATTACAGTAATTGGAGTGAGAAAGGTTCGTGTCTTATCTTAACTATGCTGATGAAAAGATATTCAAGGTTAAGTTGCGACTGCCGCTGTCAATCTGTGGATGGGTGAACATTCTTAGCATATATTATCAAAAACGGCTTGACTGATTTTTATGACTTTTTTGTGCTTGTTTGAGTAGGTCTCTGGGTGGAATAGATTTACAATTGGACCCATAAGCCCGGGCCCCGCAGGACGTCTGTTGGATCCTAGAATACTTTCGTAAAGGAAAATACAGGAAAGAAGGATTCTTTAAAATAATACAATCAGTAGCAAATATTGTACCGCGAAACGAAAAGTATACGAATAAAGCAACAAGTTCCGAAAACAATCCTACTTATTTCTGAAACCTTATTCCAACCGAGAAACCTAAAACAAAAAAAAATAGGACATCACAAAATATAATACAGATGGCGTAAAAAACAGAGACTATCTAAAAAATTCGCACCTCAGAATTTTTGTTATTTTGCCAACGACACTAAACAAAAAAAAAGTAATGTGGGAGCTTTTTCGTCATTGTCAGTGCCCGAAGAAAGTTATTAACTTTTATACGTAGTGTCGGAGAAGTGACAATGAAAATAAATTGCCTATTACGACTGACTTTATTATTTTAATCTACTTTACTTTTTCCTTTATACATTTCAATATTTTTAGGACTTGGAACTTAAGTGATACTACTAAAAACTTAAGGCAGATATGTATGTGATGGTATTTTTACCAACAAAAATTTTTTTTGTTGACAGGAACAGTGAATTCTCTGAAATCACTACAAATACACGTGCCCAAAGCTGTTCTTACGGGGCACGACGCAGACTTGATGTGCAGCTACGAGCTGGAAGGGGCACAGTTGTACTCCATCAGATGGTACCGAAATATGATCGAGTTCTACCGGTTTGTGCCTAAAGAATCGCCTGCTACCAAAGTCTTTCCTGTAGCCGAGATCAAAGTTGATGTAAGTAAAATAATGAAGCATGTCTTCTAACTAGCTGAGATCTACTGTTGCACCAGCTTTACACTGCTTTTAAGGGTCATGATATTTAAATGTCAAATGCAAAGAATTATTCAAATCCAACTGGTGCTTCCAGATATTACCGGTGATGAACCAAAACCAAATTATTTTAGTGAAGGAAAAATTCGACTGCGGGCTGGAACTGCGTCTTCTAGTTTAATACACAATCTGGTTTATTGAACCAGAAGACGCAGGTTCGAATCCCGCCCGTGGTCGATTATTTTCTTCATAAAGTTAACTTTATAATATTAGCATGGAAAACGCATAAAAAATATAAAAATAATGTACCAAATGTTCTCGAGGCATCACGAAAGTGAACTTTTTGTATTAGTATAAATGACGAACAAGCTTATGGGGCCAACTCATGATAAGCGGCAATCGAAAACTATAGACGCCATCTACACCAGTATTGCTAAGCTATCGTATATATATCGTATATCGTATAGATCTTAAGGCCTCAGTTGTTAAGTCTGGTGCTATAGATGCTCCTGATTTGCTTAATGTACTGCCGCGCTTCTTTGTCCCAATGCAAATGTCGGGGCAGAAAGCATAAGCTGTTTGCCGTGCCTCCATGTCGTACTGTTGCACGTGCTAGGTTGCCAATTCCACAATGAAAGTGCTGTTAACCTTTTTTTGTTTATTTTGTATCGTTTAATATGATGTGTTAGTTACTGTAATTGGTTATAACACAACCGTTGTAATTAATTAAATAAATAAATAAATAAGTCTCGTATGCCCAGTAATTCAGTTCTGTTTATACCATTTTGGAGGACACTGCCACTGACATTCGCCATCTAAGTTCTAATAAATATTTCACTCCTGCAGGTAGCGGCTTCAGACCAAAATCGGGTGGTGTTAACAGAGGTGGACCGCACGCTGACCGGAGAGTACCAGTGCGAGGTGTCCGCGGATGCCCCTCTCTTCCACACAGACATCAAGTCGGCTATGATGGTAGTAGTTGGTGAGTTCTAGAACTTCAAAATGAAATAATATTACAGTCGTTCCGACGATGATGTCTTGAAAACACTTTTACTAGACAATGTTTTCGACTTTTATACTATAACGTGCGCCATTCAACAGAATCTTGATCTTGATCTCCTTTAAGTCTAGATTGCTAAATTAAAGTAGGCAAAAGCAAACATAGTTTAGGATGCCCGCTAGCCAGGTTGAAAGACGATTTGCGGAAGGCAACTGGATGAAAAGAGCTGAAGATTGGGTTCTGTGGCGTTCCCTTAAAGAGGCCTACGTCCAGCAGTGAACGAAAACGGGCTGATGATGATGATGAAGGTTATATTTTGAGAAAAACACTTCATTCTCAAAAAGAAAAAAAATTCGCTTACATGGGAAGCCAGAATGACATGTCTATGAAGCTAACTTACGTAACAACCGATGTATCACCGATTGATTACCATAATAAATTTAAATAAATAAATATACATTTTTCAGGCCTAGTCAGCCAGATGTTTTGAAAATCCTTGCTTTTAATTCATTCCGTAAAAAAATATTTTAAGGTCGCTCCATTTACATAAATAAATTGCAGTACTTTCTTCACAACCGGAAAATATAGGGTTAATGTCTTGTAAAGCAAATTTTCTTTGAAATTTTTCCTTTTCTCCTTTGAAAAATTGGCCAGCTTTTGGGGTACAATAAAAGATAGCAGTTATTTATTTAATAATGTTCATTTCGTTTCACTTTGTTTAATTAGGTCCTCTGCTAATCTGATAATGGATGGAATAAACTTTTTGATTAACGACTTATGGCCTATGCAAATTTTTGCAACATTAAGGTCCGGTTGTTGCCATCCTTTTTTAAATTTAAAAAGGATTTATTAATGTTGTGCTGCCCTACTTTTCAAACGTGGCAAAGGATTTATTCAATGTTACTTACTGAATATCAATTATCACAAAAGTCAGTTTTATTTTTAATTTTAGGCCCTTCTTCACCAAGTTATTTTAGAGTGTGGAAAATGCTGTAGGATTGTCCGCTACCTGATTGCTTTTGCTGGGGAGAAAAGAAGCTAAAAACATGACTTAACAATAAGGTACCTAGTTTCTCAAAGGCAAAAAATATTGTTATCCAATAAATTCATTCTATGGTAACCGTGCAAAATCCAAGCCTTATGATATCATCTGGGAAATAAGTTCCCAAATTATATAGTTCAAAAACAAAAGCGTTGGGTTATCAGTCAGGAAGGACGGACGGCCAACATCTGCTTTCCCAATACCCTTTCACAGAATCTTTTATTAGGATCTCTGAAATATTGCATATTCACAACACAGCTGGCATTTTGTCGGGAAAAATAAACGGCCAGCTTTGATTTCAATGTGGGAACACGGAGTTTTCATTCTGCCAATTCTAATTTTGAAATTTCAAAATTCGAGCCGCTTTGGAGACAAAGGTTTACGTTAAAAATATTTTATTGAAAACTGCCCCGTATTGTCGAAGTGGTTTTGTTTGAGTTTGGAAAAAGAACAAAATGAACAAGTGTGTTTAGCTTTATTAAGTGAGAAGGAATTTTATCACCATTCGGTGTGGCGTAACAACACATTCTATTTCATTGGGAATTATGACTTAGTGATAGTCAAGATTTGCACTTAAAAGCGATCTTATTTCAGAGAACTAGGGTCCGATTTTAAATATGCAATTTATTTCGTACTAGGATAGCAGGTTGAAATTTATTCTAATTGGGTTGATGATTGCAAAAGGTAATTATTATATCCTGTGACCAATTTGGGATTGTTTTGTATGGTTTCTAATTTTAAGTGACTCATAGCGTATCAAGACTCAGTAGCCCCATACTCTAAAACATAGTTAGCCAGAGGTGTACCTACTAAAGTATATCCACACTTCGCCGGTATGTTTAGGTCCCATGTAATAGGGGGCAAGCCTATTGCCATTAACCGAGTAAATCCAGACTTCGAACTGTTACTGAGAGTTTCATAGAAAAACTCAGTAACACTTTCAGACGCTCAGTAACACTTTCATACACCCAGTAACACTTTCAGACACTCATCAACACTTTCAGACACTCATCAACACTTTCATACACCCAGTAACACTTACAAAAACTCAGTAAAACTTTCAGACACCCAGTAACGCTTTCAGACACTCAGTAACACTTTCAGACACCCAGTAACGCTTTCAGACACTCAGTAACACTTTCAGACACTCAGTAACATTTTCAGACACTCAGTAACACTTTCAGACACTCAGTAACACTTTTAGACACTCGGTAACACTTTCAGACACTCAGTAACACTTTTAGACACTCAGTAACACTTTCAGACACTCAGTAATACTTTCAGACACTCAGTAACACTTTCAGACACTCAGTAACACTTTCAAAAACTCAGTAACACTTTCAGACACCCAGTAACACTTTCACACCCAGTAACACTTTCAGACACTCATCAACACTTTCATACACCCAGTAACACTTTCAAAAACTCAGTAAAACTTTCAGACACCCAGTAACACTTTCAGACACTCAGTAACACTTTCAGACACTCAGTAACATTTTCAGACACTCAGTAACACTTTCAGACACTCACTAACACTTTTAGACACTCAGTAACACTTTCAGACACTCAGTAACACTTTTAGACACTCAGTAACACTTTCAGACACTCAGTAACACTTTCAGACACTCAGTAATACTTTCAGACACTCAGTAACACTTTCAGACACTCAGTAACACTTTCAAAAACTCAGTAACACTTTCAGACACCCAGTAACACTTTCATGCACCCAGTAACACTTTCATACACCCAGTAACACTTTCAAAAACTCAGTAACACTTTTAGACACTTAGTAACTCTTTCAAAAACTCAGTTAAAACTTTTAGTTTAGTTAGATTAAACTTTGATAGATCTATTTAAACAAATAAATATAATTTATCATTTACACAGAACCTCCTCTAGCCAGTCCTAACGTGACGTCAGATCGCATCTCTTACATCGGCGGTGACCACATACGGGCTAACTGTTCGTCACCCCCGTCACTCCCTGCTGCCAACATCACGTGGTACGTCAACGAGCAAATGGTGAGTTATGACGTCAGACGGTGTAAAACCCATTTATTTATTTATACTTTAGTACCACACTGTTCAAGGCGATCTTAATGCCTTAGGCATTTTCTACCAGACGACCTTTGGGAACTTATAAATTTACATGCATGCAATACATACCTACATAACTATCTGCATAGCCTCATCCAAGTCTCTCCAGATACGGGTATTTTTTTATTTAGTTGTTATTTTTTTTAAGGGCTGATTCTTCGGTCAAATTAAATTGAAATAATAAGTTTCACAAAATGTCTATACAAGAACTGTGATACGTCAAATTTACCCATCGAATAAAAGTTATCGAAAAAATTGCCCCTTAGTATTTTTATTTACTTTTAATTACCATTTTTATAAAAAGAAGCTTACTAGCAAAGTGTGTCGCACATTACTATTATTCTTGTTAACTTCTCATGCTAAGCTAAATGCTTGTGTGATAAGTAGGTTGCTAGTAAGCTTTAAAAAAAAATAAGGTTTCCGTACAATCAAGGCCAGCCTGTACTGGCTTTGTATAGCTTGATGTGTTTTTGTTGTGGTAGGGCCACGCTGTTCGCAGCATGAATGGGCCGGCTTGACCGGGGAAGTACCACACTCTCGCAGAAGACCGACGTCTGAGTAGTAGCGTTTCGTTACTGCGCTTCGTTCGGTGAGCGAGAGGGCCGGAGGCCCAATTCCTCCCCCAATCCCCTTCCTTCTCCTTTTCTCCTTCCCCTCCCTTTCCCTAAATAGGCTCGGCAACGCATCTGCAACTCCTTTGGTTTTGCAGATGTCCATAGGCGGCGATGACTACCATCAGGTAGCTCGCCTGCTCGTTTGCCGAGTTACCCCATAAAAAAAAAACCGATTTCAAAAATAGAAACGAAATAATTTTATGTCCAAAACAGTTTTAAAAGTCGGTAGCAAAAACAATAAATACAACTAAATGGAACGCACCTTAGAAATACACCTTATACTTTGTGTAATAAGGTCCTTATTTGCAGGTGCCCGGTTTTACGGCGAACCACGTGCTTAACTTCACCAATGGCTACGCCTCTAGTTTAGCCACGCTAGAACTAGAGGCCGCCGTGCATTCGCCAGTGCCTACACTCATGATTCGGTAAGCTAATGGGATAACATAACGACCTATAATGATCTCATTGCCGGGACACAGGCCTCTTTTCGGTGAGAGGGAGTGGGCCGTAATCCACCACGCTTGCCCAGTGCGCGTTACTAGATGTCACATGTCTTTAAATTTTTTTGGTTGCGGATATGGTTTCCGGTTTCCTCATGATGTTTTCCTTCAACGTTTTGGGAGCAGTGGTGACCTGCAATTTGAAAGTCGTGGCCGTATCCACTGAGCCACCTCCAGCTATGGCATGGTCGAATTTTTTTTTTATGGCTTTAGTTGGAAAATGAGCAGATGAGCCACTTGATGGTAAGTTGTCATCGCCGCCATTGCCGAGCCTTTTAACTGTGGCAGATGAGCATTTTTTCTATTACTAATGTATTGACTGCCTCGTTAGTCTTGTGGTCCCAAGCGCGACTGCTACGCAAGAGGTCTTGGGTTCGATTCCCAGGTCGAGCAAAGTGTTATTGGGTTTTTCTATGAAATTCCCAGTAGTAGCTCGGAGTCTGGAGTTGTGCCCGGTTAATGGCAATAGGCTCGCCCCCTATTACATGGGATCTAAACATACCGGCGAAATGTGGGTGTACATTAGTACACCTCTGCCTAACCCTTCGGGGAATACAGGCGTGATGGTATGTTATGTTAATGTATTCATCATCATCTTCAACCTATATCTGTCAACTCCTGGAAGTAGGTCTCCCTTAGTGTAAGCCATTTGACTTTGTCTTTCGATTTTCGCACCCATACACAAATGATCACACTATCTTACCGGAGGGCGTTCTACACTATATTTGGCGAGTCTCTCCACTCGAGAACACGTCTACACTCTTCTAATAACATTACTTAAAGTAAGACCTTTATGTGTATTACAAAGAGTTTATTACAGATTGTTGTATTGTTGCAGATGTGAAGCGTCGATCTATGATGTTTGGAGATCGACAAGTCACACGATAGTCTTACGGGAACGGAGCGCAAACCCTGCTTCTGCTTTAGGCAGAAGTTTTACAGGTATATCATACCATTCAATTTCAAATGGTTTCTTTTCATTTTACGGAATAATTATAACACCTATGTCACTCAGGAATAATTTAGCTTTCTATTGGTGAAAGAATTTTCAAAATCGGTTCAGTAGAGCCAGAGATTATCTCCTTCAACATCACAAACTCATAAACTTTACCTCTTTATTGTATAAGGATAAATAAGCTTCTACAAGTATTTATAAAAGACTCGTAGCGCGGTTCCAAAAAGTTGATCCTATGAAGAAGAATTCGACAAGAAACTCCATGAACACTTTTAAAATTGAATGTGTGACATTATTCACTGGTACAAAGCTGGCAATTCCAAGTGACATTGAAACAAACTCTAAGATCATGGGGACTTATGAAGTGCTTGAATTATTCATGCTGAAACCTCAGATCAAATAAAAAGTTGAGATGGAACTTTGCGATCAAAGAAGTGAGGCCGGTTAAAACTACGCCTAGCCGTTTACAAACACAATTTTACACTATATAACAATACCGAAACTACGACTTATTAGTACTTGTTAGTCGAGCTATCGAAAGCAAAGTTCCATCTTAACTTTTTATTTGATCTGAGGCTGAAACAGGACAAAAAATTAAACAAGCCATTTTCCACAGGTGCTGCGACCGAGACCTGCCTACCTACCATTATGGTGTTGCTCCTACAATTCTTCCTACAACTCCTGCTTCAAAGATACAGCGGGACATCAATAAGATAGCTGTTTCAGTATTAATATTAAATAGACTTAAGTAATTTGTACATTAATACGTATAAGATATGCCAGGGTTTGACACACTTGCATTAAAAGTTTTGAACGAAATTTTATTTAAATGACTTACTTTCTATCATGTCGCTTAAGTTATAAAAGAATGACCATGAGCTTTTAACAGGTTTCATTTTGGGAACTAATTTTCATTAAAGGATCTAATATCCTAAACGTTAAAGAACTCTCTGCTACAAAAATATTCATCCTGTCATGTGCTACAACTTAAGCGCCATTATAGGATACATTCTCTATTTATTTTAAATTACCGGTCATATAAAAATTAATAATACAAGTGACATCTCAAGAAACATCACGACAAATAACACCCACATCGCCGTAAAAATAGCGGGATCATTGTCTACAACTTAAGCGCCAAAGATGCGAGTCCTGGCGCTTAAGTTGTAAAATTTAGGTGAGTTTTTTTAAACAGGGTTCGTAACTGTATAAACACTATACGAACTTAAACGAACGGTCTTAAAAATTTCTTTAATTTGATTGTATAATTTTATTCACTGTTATTTAAAAAAAAATGAACGGTGATTTTTAGTAGAATTAAAACTCATGCTAAAAGGAAACTTTAATTCTGTGTTACCGTCGCTTTGTTACTGTTTGAGGAATTGAACGTAAGGATATAACAATGTGTATGTTCCGATATTTATAGCTAATATTTAATAATAATATAGGTTTTCTTTTAAGCGCGTATTATTGAAAATTTGTAGCAGAAATTGTTTTAACAATACAACACACAGAACAGACAAAGGCTTTAAAGCTCATTGCACCCCAAGCTTTACACTAGGAATTATCAATAATTCTTAAATTATATAATAAGATATTTATTTTCATTTGTCAAAATGAGCGCCAGGTCGAACAGTGTTATTGTTTTTTTTTATGAAATAAATTCAGTTAATGACGTCTGCCTAATGGGGTTTACAGTATTATTAAATAATAATTTAGTAAACAGTGTCCATAAAAAAATTAATAACAAAATCCTGTGAAATATTTTAAAGAATCGCGCTTAAAACATAACCGTTAGAAAATATACTGTTAACATAGACTGATTATATAGAATAATTTGTGTAAATAATTGTAATTGTAAACTGTTTGTAAATATTTACAAACTAAATTATTATTAATGTTCGTTTTTTAATAACAATAATGTTATTTATACTAAATAATGTTAGTCCAATTAATAATTGTATGCGAGATGAATGTGTATTTAGCATAATAAATGTGGTTTTGTAAATTAAAACCTTTTTTTAATAATCATTTATTAATTATCTACACACTATTGAAAATATTGTTTTACTTTTAAAGAACAAAGTATGAACTAATTATTAAATAATATATAAAAAGTACCTAAGGGTTACCCACGACAAAAAAATACTTTTATATTGCAATATTCGCAACAAAAAAATTCGCCTTCCGATTACATTGGTTTTTTTATGTCAGGATTACATTTATCTTGTTTCATCCTGTATACAGATAGGTATATGTTAACGATATTATAATTAAAAAAAATATTTTGTTATTTGTTGTGATAATGTTAAAATAATTTAAATTTTATACTTATTAAATTATAATAAATTTTAATTTATTATTGAAAATTAGCTATGAGGCTGTGTTTGTAATAAATAATTATAAAGTTATCAGTTAATTTGATTTGCTATTATTTAAAATTGATGGTGCATTAAAGAATGTGAATGTTAAAGGTTATGAATGATTAATTATTAAATGTATATAATTATAGGTATAATGTTAAATTAAAAGCCGGAATTTATGCTTGTAATAATATATCATTTATTTCGAAAACTCTACATTTTTAATACTATAAAATTGAGTTTTATTAAAGTTATTTTAGTGAAGGAAACATTCAACAGCGAGAATTTGCCTTCATATTCTGAATTTAACGTTTTTATGGTCATTGCTTAAAATACTTAAGAAGAAGAATAAAGAGGGATACCTAAACTAAAATTAACCTACAAAAAAATATTAAGAACGTTTTTACTGTGACTCATAAATCTAATACAGTACGACCTACGAATTTGATCATAATTAATATTCAACTTATTTTCTTTGATAGGCAAACAAATGAATAAGTAAAGTTTACAAGTATCATACATCAGCAGACATTCTTGAGCATCCTAAGTACTTTTTGCATACTACAATAAACTGACAAAGTTTTTATAATAATATATTTTCGATCACAGATAACTTTTGAGCACTTATTTGAGTATACAAAATCAGGTTCTCTGTGTTAGAAAAGTTGAATTCAAATATCATCATCATTAACCCATTACATTGTCCCACTGTGGGCACGGGTCTCCTATCAGTACAAGAGGGATTAGGCTATAGACCGCCACGCTAGCCTACTGCGGGTTGGCAGACTTTACACGCCGTCAAGAAAATCTCTCAGGCATGCAGGTTTCCTCACGATGTTTTTCCTTCACCGTTTAAGCGCGTGATAATTAATTGTTAATACGCACATGACTTCGAAAAGTCAGAGGTGCGTGCCTTAGATTCGAACTCGAGACCTTTGACGTGGCAGTCCATTGCCCGTGGAATTCAAATACAACTGGTTAAAATCAAAACCCATCTAGTAAGCAAAACCTTCCACAGTTTACTTAACTTTAAAGTTTCCAAAATATTCAGAATATTGCATAAGACACCATTCATTAATTAAGTAATATGAGTACTCCCATATATTTTCTAATCCATGTTTTAATGTTGTGAAACAATGCAATGATGTCATCAATACAAGGCTTTATGTTAAGCAACTGATTACTGTTTTATTTTAAAAATTGTAATGTTACAGAAATGTGTGCTCCTTTTAGAAATATAAAAAAACAATAAGTAATTTTGTTTAAATCTATAAAATACATTTCCTACAATATAATCTACAATATATTCACCTAATTGTGCATTAAATTGAACATAATTCTAGCTGATACTGTAATGATAAAATAAACGGGAATAAAGAAATATTAATTGTAATTTTGTCTTTTATTTGAAAAATAAAAGAAACATCCTAACCATTACATGGATCGATATCAAATCGTTTTTGGTAGAAACAAGCTACCAAAACCATTTTGGGGCGAAATTACTGTAAATACCCCTTATTCATGGCAATCACAGTATTCCATGGAAACTATTTTTCTTCATTAATGGCAAGTGATGCTTAAGTCAACAATTTGACAGGTGAGATAGAAAACCTATTTAAAAAGTAAATAATACAGAACAACGAATTTAAATAAAAGCAATAAATGACTCGCATCGTCCAAACACTGTATTCAGTCAATAAAAAATCTTTCTTATTTCTGTAACGACTCTAAAAAATGCTCCCTTTGCTTGCCTGTATAATGCAATAAGTTACAGTAAAAATCTTATTGCTCCATATAAATCAACAAATAAGTAATAACTCGCTCTAAATGCCAGTCAGACCAAAAAACAATAATCATTTTCAATTCATTTGCAAGCAATAAAGACAATTAAAAGACTACAATAACTCCTAGTTTCAAACTAAAATCTCTGCACTATATTTCGGTTCGTTACAAACCCCTTCTATTACAAAAAAAAAGAATTACGACCGGCCGTTCCAAATTCCAAAACTGAGCGATTTTTTCTGAAGGAACAAAACGCGAGAACAAATCACGACCGGTGGGTTCTCCGTGGCTTTTGAATAATTCATATTTCACCACAACTATAATAGCACAGGTGAATATTATTTTTCTTTTTGTATTCCATTGCGTCAGTGAATAGAACAGAACGCCTGCAAACGACTGATAATAACTCATCGATTGTTTACTACTAGGGCGGCAGAGAGAAAAGGAGCTCTTTTTAAAATGATGAACTGTATAAAACATTGGTGGTGTTTTTGCAGGATGTTGTGTTACGATAGAAATTCGATTCGATATACAACATTTTGAAATTGTGATTTTCCAATATATTACATACGTATCTTGTTTGTATTTTTTTTTGCACAAACTATGTATTTTTAAACGCAGCTTGGAACAAATTTCGATGTAATGGACCTGGTAAACGCCGTTAGGAGTTATGGGATGCAGGTTATTAGGTCGTTGTGGAAATCTACTATCTAGTTTGCTCGCAGGGTCGATGTATAGGTACTTTTTCAAACAAAACAAAACACCAACCAGAATTACGTATAAAATATCCTACACGAAAACCACACTCATTCCAAAATAGTTGTGCAAAAAGGAAACATTTTCATATCACGTCTATCTCCACGCCCGTCACTTCGGAGTGTATCCGAACGCAATTCATACAAAAAGCGTCGTATATCGTTAAAAATACGAGGAATTCCCCGCTTTGTTTCAAGTTGCCAGCCGCTGTGACATAGTGCGCCCGGACGTTTAAACTGAGATAGTATTTCCGCTATAGTGCTCCACAAATTTATGGCTGTTTGCTTGCCCTGCCCGTCAAGTGGAAATGTTAGCCATTAAACAATTCTGATCTGTGATATTAAGTTGATGTTGGCTGGTTTGATTTGGTTTTCTAATAAAATAGCTAAGTAATGATCGAAATTAGGCACTTTACAACACGATATTCAAATCCCAGCCTTCATAAGATTTTTTTTATGACAAAAGGTGGCGAAAACAAAAGTCCCACTCAAATTAAAGCCACCGACTTCCGAAACTGTTTTAGACATAACATTACTTTTATTATGGTAAAAGTTATTTTATTTCAACATTTTTATTGATCATAATTTTCACCAAATGCAATAGCAGCAATTGCGCTTGATTTGCTAAAATTTTTAAAGAACTCCGTTGTCCGTCTCCGATCAATATAAAATTTAAATGGGACCATTTCGAAATAAACCCCTTTCAAACAAAAAAAGAATTTTGCAAATCCATCAGTATAATATGACGGACTTATAAACATCCCAGCCCAAACATTCATAAAAAATATATAAACATCCGAATTGATAACCTCCTTCTTTTTGAAGTCAGTTAAAAAAGGTTATTACCTAGGTACTTATTGCTATTTTCGAATTCATAATTTATAGAAAAGTAAAAAATGTTTTTCCCATATATAAAACGACCGTGGCAAAGCTTAACCAGTTCGACTGATTACATAGATCTTTAAACCACGTTGATAAGTAGGTGCTTAGTATCATTAGTAAAACAGGAAGCGTTTCCAACCAAAATTAGATTTACAACCAAATTCAAATTATGGTAGCTATGCTTATTACCACAATTTGAAACATCAGTTTGCTTAAACAAATATTGGAACAAAATATTTGCCATTCACTGGATTTAGATTTGAACTGGGAATGGCACAAGTCCTAAGAGTCGGAGTATTTTGTAAAAAGGTTGAAAGACCAAAAATTTCGACTAATGCTGAAAGTAGGCATTGCTGTCAGTGGATTCATTATTGTGGTTAAGCAACGCTAGAGTGTAGCAATCTTACAATTAGGCAATCCCTAGACTAATTCGGCAATTAAATTAGTGTACAATCGGCAATGAAAATCTCTTAACACGCCGCAATCTTCATAACGCTTAAACAAGTTAATTATCCAGAAGTATGCTATATTATCCAGTTATATCTATTGAAAAATATGCTTTCGTTTGCACACTCGGTAATTTTCGGAAGTACTCATATTTAAATACATCATATACAATCAAAAGGCAGGCTGCTGGAATCCTTCTAGGGTGGTACCAGTGCACCGAAAATGATCCTACCGCTAAGAAATAATGTGCTAACATTGTCGTATTCAGGATTGACTATTCATGAAATTACTTGGCATCTAGGCTGATAATTATTATCTCGTTTTCAAGATGACAACTCCCTAGTGATACTTCTAGTGGTATTGCTGGCGTCCATAGGCTACGGCTGCCGCTTTATGGTGCATTTTTTTTTTATGGGATAACTCGGCAAACGAGCAGGCGAGCTACCTGATGGTAAGTAGTCATCGCCGCCCATGGACATCTGCAAAACCAAAGGAGTTGCAGATGCGTTGCCGAGCCTATTTAGGGAAAGGGAGGGGAAGGAGAAAAGGAGAAGGAAGGGGATTGGGGGAGGAATTGGGCCTCCGGCTCACTCACCGAACGAAGCGCAGTAACGAAACGCTACTACTCGGACGTCGGTCTTCTGCGAGAGTGTGGTACTTCCCCGGTCAAGCCGGCCCATTCATGCTGCGAACAGCGTGGCCCTACCACAACACCACATGCATCACCATGCATCCACATATAACGCCGGTTTCTAGACTGACTTGCCGCTGACTTCAAGTCGATCTCCATTTCAAAGCCACAAATGACTGTCGCTGGCATCCAAAACTCCAGGCCGGTGAGTGCCGCCGGGCAAGTGTGGATACAACATAACATCAGGCGATCCGTACTGTTATACCCTTTCGATGTACTTAATACTGCTTACTAGAATGCCTAATAAACACAATGCTTTGCAACCCACAGGCATAAGCAATAAAGGCTAGTTCAGTCTCTCAGTTCACGTCTGATTTCCAAACCGAGCGGGTCTGCCCAAAGGTCTCCCCTATTGTTTAAGTATCCAAGGAATTAATAAATTAATACTGTCCTTGATATCCGTTTCTTTCTTTTTTTAAAACCAAATTAGGGTGAGACCTATAACAGTACGTTTGTTCGTCATTTAATTACAATAATCAAAACCGCTATACTCTTTACACTTGCGCCAGTACTCGGCTGTAGTCACTAACTCGTGAACTACAATTTCACCACTAAAGCTATCAAGAACTTAAACTGTGTACCTATTTAGTAATACTGTAGTTATTATTAGCATTTATCGAAATATTATTATGAACATTGGATTCTCGTGCAAGCAGAAGTGACTAAAATTATTGCTTTTGAGGTATCATTATGATACTGGAGGAATTGCTGTTATAAGTAATTTTAGCCTGGGGCTACATCATGCAATTCCTCTTAATCCGTTCATATTTAGAACCCGTAAAATTCCTCCTTACAAAAAAGTGGCCAATTTAATTATTTTTAAACATGTAACCAGGTACTGCTCGTGGGTTCATTCCTGTAGAGAAATAGAAAAAAAAACGAATATTTTTGGGGAATCGCTTCAGACTAAATTATGTATTATTTAAAAAAAGAGTACTCCAAATCCATTCATAATTGGCAAAGATATCAGGATGATACTTATAGAAAAATACAAACTAATTTAGGGCCTTAGGACCGCACCAACATTGATATTGAATTTTTGTAGAAGCAAGAATTTAGATTTTGTTTTGTAAAACAAACAACTAAATAAATACCAATACCGAGTATAGCTATACAATGTATTAATAATTATAATGCCTATTCAAATAAAAACGTAAATTCGATCTTTAAATATTTAGTTAAAATTTATTCGCATTTCCGAACGCACGAATAAATTAATTATTATATATTGCGGGTAGTTTCAATTGGTGATTAAAAAATTAAACCGCTTTGACAGTTTCGATTCACTGTCGTATGCGCAGTGTGCGTCCGAAAGCTCGTGTAGGAAGACCTCTCATCATTCGGTCTCAAATTATGCCCTCAAACTGATAGGAAGTCCAGCGTAGTGGGTTGGCTTTAGGTACATAACTTTGTTTTCGCATGAAAAAATTGTTATGATTTACTAATGTTCTGAGTATAAGTGTATGTGAAAATGTGGTAATGTAAATGCGTTATAGAGAAAATCGAAATGTAGAATCAATCGTTTAGGATAAAATAAATTAGTTAGTGATTGTGTTTTGTGATTGCCTCATTAGTCTAGTGGTCTTAAGCGCAATTGTTACGCTAGAGGTCTTCGATTCAATCAAAGTGTTATTTCAGTTTTGTATTACAATTTCTGTAGCTTTTTTTAGTTTGGATTTGTGCCCGTTAATGACAATAGGCTCGTCCCCTATACTAAGGACTAGGACTAAGACTTAAGTATACCAGGGAATTTACCATTGGTATACCTTTGCCTAACCTTTCGTTAGTGTTGTGCAAGTGTTGTACGAAGACATCAGCACCCAGTCAGCACTACGAGCTCCAGATGGTGACTGGTGAGTCGATGCATGATTATGATATTTTTTTTTCGAATGTGCAAATGTGATGCTGTTGACAATTCTTGCAATGAAAAAGTGTAAACCTTGTCCACCAGGTAAACCACTTTTTGACAGATGGAACTAGTGATTGCAGGAACGTAACAATGTGATTCTGGATCCGATTATTGACACTTTGATTACTGTCTAGTATTAATACATAAATAAATATGTATAATATCCATCCGATTGTATAAATTTTTATATAATATTCATTTCAATTAATTTCTTTTCAATAAGATTGTTTAATATATATTTTATTGATATTAGAGTTGATGTCATTTTCCGATAGTGATACGAGTATAATATCATTGTTTAGAATGATTGCAGCAAATACATTCGATTACATCACTAGACACGGTAGAATGTAACTAATTTAATACGCTTCACAATTACCTTTTTTTACAAAAATCTGTTACATTTATGGTGTTATAATGTCGGCAAGAACTGTATTCATCACATCAAACCTGTATTCCCCGAAAGGTTAGGCAGAGTACCTTACGTACAACTTCAGTTCGCCGGTATGTTTAGGTCCGATGTAGCATATTGCCATTCACGGGCAGATATTCAAACTCCAAGCTCCTACTGAGAATTTCATAGAAAAATCCAATATCATTTTGCTCGACTGGGAATCGAACCCAAGACCTCTAGCGTAGCAGTCGCACTTAGAACTACTGGATTAATGAGGCAGTATGAGAATTCCATAAACAAATTGATTACTATAACAATCTCAAAAGTTTTAACTGAATTATTGACTACCTACGTTATTTCCAAGCGATATATTTCTTGTTTACCTCGCTTTAGGTAATTCCCACACAGTCGTCTTGATAGTTTCAACATTAATCTACTAAATAGGTCCCAGAACAATAAACGTATCGTAGCAGATTGCCGAAGCTATGCCAAATACCCTATCATTTCAATAAAAAGTTTTCATATAAAATTTCCACATATATTTTATATGGCGGTCAGAATTGTGTATTTATCATTCTATTATTGGACAAAAAGGCTCGTGTTGCCAACTTTGTAAATTAATGGATATAAAACAGGAATGTTTGTTGCTTCCTGAAGTGGTTATGTTTAATTAAATGTAGCAAAGAACTTTCGCAATTAATTTACTTTACTGTAGTGAAGTTATTTGTGTTTTTTTCTGTTTTGTTTCCATGCCTGAGTTGCTAAGAAGTGGATTTCTGAAAGGCTTTAGTATGTAGAAATTAGAGAGCCTTAATGTACGGTAGACTACGATTGGATCTGCTTCTATGTAAATGTTATAATGTTGTGGTAGGGCCACGCTGTTCGCAGCATGAATGGACCGGCTTGACCGGGGAAGTACCACACTCTCGCAGGAGACCGACGTCCGAGTAGTAGCGTTTCGTTACTGCGCTTCGTTCGGTGAGCGAGAGGGCCGGAGGCCCAATTCCTCCCCCAATCCCCATCCTTCTCCTTTACTCCTTCCCCTCCCTTTCCCTAAATAGGCTCGGCAACGCATCTGCAACTCCTTTGGTTTTGCAGATGTCCATGGGCGGCGATGACTACTTACCATCAGGTAGCTCGCCTGCTCGTTTGCCGAGTTATCCCATAAAAAAAAAAATGCACCATAAAGCGGCAGCCGTAGCCTATGGACGCCAGCAATACCACTAGAAGTATCACTAGGGAGTTGTCATCTAACGAGATAATAATTATCAGCCTAGATGCCAAGTAATTTCATGAATAGTCAATCCTGAATACGACAATGTTAGCACATTATTTCTTAGCGGTAGGATCATTTTCGGTGCACTGGTACCACCCTAGAAGGATTCCAGCAGCCTGCCTTTTGATTGTATATGATGTATTTAAATATGAGTACTTCCGAAAATTACCGAGTGTGCAAACGAAAGCATATTTTTCAATAGATATAACTGGATAATATAGCATACTTCTGGATAATTAACTTGTTTAAGCGTTATGAAGATTGCGGCGTGTTAAGAGATTTTCATTGCCGATTGTACACTAATTTAATTGCCGAATTAGTCTAGGGATTGCCTAATTGTAAGATTGCTACACTCTAGCGTTGCTTAACCACAATAATGAATCCACTGACAGCAATGCCTACTTTCAGCATTAGTCGAAATTTTTGGTCTTTCAACCTTTTTACAAAATACTCCGACTCTTAGGACTTGTGCCATTCCCAGTTCAAATCTAAATCCAGTGAATGGCAAATATTTTGTTCCAATATTTGTTTAAGCAAACTGATGTTTCAAATTGTGGTAATAAGCATAGCTACCATAATTTGAATTTGGTTGTAAATCTAATTTTGGTTGGAAACGCTTCCTGTTTTACTAATGATACTAAGCACCTACTTATCAACGTGGTTTAAAGATCTATGTAATCAGTCGAACTGGTTAAGCTTTGCCACGGTCGTTTTATATATGGGAAAAACATTTTTTACTTTTCTATAAATTATGAATTCGAAAATAGCAATAAGTACCTAGGTAATAACCTTTTTTAACTGACTTCAAAAAGAAGGAGGTTATCAATTCGGATGTTTATATATTTTTTATGAATGTTTGGGCTGGGATGTTTATAAGTCCGTCATATTATACTGATGGATTTGCAAAATTCTTTTTTTGTTTGAAAGGGGTTTATTTCGAAATGGTCCCATTTAAATTTTATATTGATCGGAGACGGACAACGGAATTCTTTAAAAATTTTAGCAAATCAAGCGCAATTGCTGCTATTGCATTTGGTGAAAATTATGATCAATAAAAATGTTGAAATAAAATAACTTTTAACATAATAAAAGTAATGTTATGTCTAAAACAGTTTCGGAAGTCGGTGGCTTTAATTTGAGTGGGACTTTTGTTTTCGCCACCTTTTGTCATAAAAAAAATCTTATGAAGGCTGGGATTTGAATATCGTGTTGTAAAGTGCCTAATTTCGACGACCGACGTCCGAGTAGTAGCGTTTCGTTACTGCGCTTCGTTCGGTGAGCGAGAGGGCCGGAGGCCCAATTCCTCCCCCAATCCCCATCCTTCTCCTTTACTCCTTCCCCTCCCTTTCCCTAAATAGGCTCGGCAACGCATCTGCAACTCCTTTGGTTTTGCAGATGTCCATGGGCGGCGATGACTACTTACCATCAGGTAGCTCGCCTGCTCGTTGGTCGAGTTATCCCATAAAAATAAAATAAATAAATAAATAAATATAAAGAGGAAAGATTTGCTCGTTTGTAGTCGATCAACTCTGAAACTACTGAACCGCTTTCAATAATTGTTTCAATACTAGCCGACTCGAGAGACGTTTTTCCGCAATTTCCCTTTTTTTTGTATTAGAAAACTTAAAAAGAATAATGAAATCGGTAGTTATGCTCAAGTTATGACGTCACGAAGAGATACATTTTTGTATATATAGATTAGAAAGTGACATTATTCCTATTCAACAGATGTTATTTATCACCCTGTGGGATAACCGGGACTCTATGCTATATCTACTATAGTCAGACATTAGTCAGTTTATTTTACACATGAAAGAAGAAGTTCATTAGTAAAATAATAGTCTGAAGATTCAGTAATTACTTCCTTTTATTCGTAAAATTTTACCGTCAAATATTTGTCGGAACCGACACACTTTTACCTGTTGGTGTACTAAAGTTCTTATCCAAGAATTTTACGATACGAGATATCGACGCAAAGTTGCAACGATTTTCAGTCAAACGGTTTCAGTTCCAAACGACCACAGTTTGTAAGCTAACTTCGATATAGGTTCAGAGCACTCCTGTAACCTACTTGTTCAATTTCTCGGAAGAATTTAAGAAAAATATATGATGTAGCGGGACATTTTGTGAATTTATTCCTCTTCCTTATTACCGAGTTATTAAATGTCGGTTCCGAGGAATGAAATGTGTTCTTGTATTTACGTCGGTTGAAATAATTTGTTTGTTGTCATATTATATATTGCTTTCATGAAAGAAACTCGAAATAGAAATATAAGTATTAGATCCCAATATAAAAATCTTTTAAGCACGGGTGTTTTTAAAACTACACTTTTGAGAAAAAGTGTTATTTGTATGGCACCACTAGTTTATAATAAGTTACCGAATTATGTCAAGGAACAACCACTAACAAAATTTAAAAAGCATGTTACAGAACTACTATTGCACAAGTGTTATTATTCAGTACAAGAATTTTTGTATGATAAGTTTTATTAATTTAAAAAAAAAAAGTAAATTTGATGATAAGTTTTATTAATTTAGGATGATAAGTTTTATTATTAAAAAAAAAATGTAAATTTGCATACCAATTAAGGTAGAATGTACAAGGGACCTTAAAACTTTGTAACATCTAATAATTTGTACCTACACTCTTTTCAAATAAATAAATCTATTCTATTCTATTCATATTTTTGAGATGCTATACTATAACTAATAGTAAGTAAAGTGAAATATAAATTATATAGTAAAGGATACAAATAATATTATAGTCCTGAAGGTGTACTAATGTACACCCGCATTTCGCCACTATGTTTAGGTCCCATGTAATAGGGGGCGAGCCTATTGCCATTAACCGGGCACAAATCCAGACTTCGGGCTGCTACTGAGAATTTCATAGAAAAACCCAAATAACAATGCTCGACCTGGGGATCGAACCCAGGACCTCTAGCGTAGCAGTCGCGCTTAGGACCACTAGACTAATGAGGCAGTCAAAGTTATTTTACTGAAGTAAAATATCGACTGCAGGTAGGACTCGAACCTTCGTCTTCTAGTTAAATACACAAGACGCTATGACAACTCATCCACCGCGATTCCCACCCACCAGGTCGAAATTTCGCCTTCATATTTTTAAATTTATGTCTTTGAGGTAAATCGTTCCCACAGTCGAATTTTTCGTTCACTAAAATAACTTTACAATCTTAGCATGAAAAATACATAATAAATACAAAAAGATCATTACTTAGTCATCTGATGAATTGTTAAAAGTCATAATTCACATCCGCTTATCAATTACAAAAGAGCTGATGATCATCAAACGACAATCATAGGCTCGCCCCCTATTACATGGGACTTAAATATACCGGCGACCTGTGGGTGTACATTAGTATACCTCTGTTAGCCCTTCGGGGAATACAGGCGTGATGGTATGCCATTTTTTTCATAAGGAAAAGTTATTCCGATTCTTGTTGGAAACATAGTACTGAAATTAATCGAATTAATTAAGTCACGCTTTAGATAGAACAAATTCTCTCTCAATTAACTCACAAAGTCAAGAAAAAGGGGTGTTAGAAGTTCTCTGCCTCTGTGACTATTTGTCTGTCTGTAAAAATAAAACTGTGCCAATTTACTACAGAAATTAAAATAATATTGCCTCTATAAGTAATAATTTCTGCGTCAAAAGAAGTGACGGTGCTTTCTGATTTAATAACCTATTTATAAAACTTCAAAAGAGTTGCTTCAAGAATTATTATCTATAAACAGCGCTGAAATCCCCGTTTACCTAATATGCGAGTACTGGAGCTAGTGTAAATTTAAAGCGAGCAACTTGCTTTTACAAGATGCCATTAGTAATATCTGAGAGTAGTCTTAATACTGGGTGAAGCTCCTCTCAGATTGCGAAGGGCTAGTCACAACTCTGGGCGAACTTACGTTACGTAACTTATTGATAAAAATATCTAAAAATATCTCTAAGGCGTGCAGATTTCCTCACGATGTTTGCTTTTGCAATTTGGACATGTGGACAAGACCCGTGCGCAGCTTTATCTGGGTAATTGTAGCACCACCTGCTGGGTCCAATTGTAAATCTAAACTATCACAGGATCTACTAAAACCGTTACATAAAATTTCATCAAAATCGATCCAGCCGATTAGGTAAGGAGTTAAGTGACATAACACAATTATATAATGATGTCAAGATAAGCACAATATTAAGACAAGCACAAGTTTCAAAATTAACCCAGTCGAGTGGCCTGGTTTTTTTTTATCAGTGTTATTTTTTTGTGGAATCAATACACTTTCAATCTTAGTCATGATGACAACTGGCTTAGTTTACTGTTCTCAAGTTTCGGGCAAGTTGAGAGCAAACAGTCCTTCACCTTCCTGAACATTGTTAGAACCTTGTCAAAGTTTACTTTAATTATCTCGGGTAGTTGCAATATTGTTCTTCTTCAATTAATCTAGGAATAATTGTTTTTATTTAATACTTTAAAACTAGAACTTTGCTGAATTAAATGTTATTGAAAGACTATTGCATTACCCGCGGTATCATTCACGACCCAAAAGGATTTACTTATTATAAGGCTTGTAGGCAGCGTTTCATCATTAAACATGTATCAGAATTTAAATCCGACCTCCAGCAATCCAACTATATTCAATTTAAAGCAGTAGTTTTCGCGTGATCCTTGCAAAAATATACAGACAGACTGTTGGTCTACAACAGACCTTCCAGTATTAGTAATTGTATTTAAAATTTGTATATTGATGTGGCACAAGGCACAATTTTCGTAAATTGTGCCAAAATTATTGTGCCTTACAAATTGTGCCTAGGTTTAGGCGATGGAATGTTGCAAACTCCTTGATGACTCCTTATAAATGTGTTTAAGTTGTGTCCAGATGTATTTTATGGATTATTATATTGGCACAATGAGTTTAGCAATTTGTGCTAAAATATATACAACATATACAGCTCTAGTGTGAACGTAGTTTCGTACCATAAAATTCATCACACTACGCCTTTGTTCCCTTAAATACAGCTATTCTTTTGTGCGTCGACCGTTTGTCAGCGATATTTTTTGTATGTTTCATGTAATTCAGGTCAAATGTATTGCCATTTGGCGGGAAAAAGTTTATTATTATTGCGGTTCTTGATGTCTGTTTCGGGTTGGCCTGTCTCATTGTGGCCCAAATGAATGTTAAAATAATAATTAGGTTTTGAGGAAATGTTAAACGACCTTACAATATAAAATGCAAATAATATATGAATGATTATGGTATAAATCAGCCACGCTTAGGCTGGCCTAAGGCAGTATTTAAAAAAAAAAATTTTTGTTGGTAACAAAACGAAGAAACAAACTAATAGTGTCTAACATAATTAACATACCATCACGCCTGTATTCTCCGAAGGGTTAGGCGTCGTATACTATTATGGTACCTACTCTTACACTTCGCCGGTATGTTTAGGTCATGTAATAGGGGGCGAGCCCATTGCCATTAACCGGGCACAAATCCAGACTCCAAGCTGCTACTGGAATTTCATAGGACAACACAATAACACTTTGCTCGATCTGGTGATCGAACCAAGGACCTCTAGCATAGCAGCCGCGCTTAGGACTACTAGACTAATGAGGCAGTTTATTAAAGTTGTCTATTCTTCCTAATCCTAGCTACGAAATTCTAGGAACATCAAAGTAGATTTACTATAACTAAGTCGGTTAAAATATAACAGTTGAGTGAGGGCGACGTGAATAATTTAAGTGTCGCGGTCGTTCTGACCTGAGACTTACAAATAGAATTGTTTAGTAGTCCTGTCGCTTTTAAGTCTACGCAGTGGGTATTTTAGTTCGAGGAAACTTGACTTTGATGTATGGTGATGTTTATATCTTAGAATTTAGCAGTAATAGCCTAGTGATAGGACCACTGGACTGCCAAGTTAAAGGGTTTGAATTGGAATCCAAGACTTTTCAACAGATTTTTTTCGGCGGTGTGTGAAGTCTGCCAACCTGGCTAGCGCAGTGGATTCATCATCATCATCCACAGCCTGACTTCATCCGCTGCTGGATATAGGCCTCCCCAAGTTTGTGCCATCCACCACGGTCCCGTGCCACTCTCATCCAAGTACGCCCAACGACGTAAGTTATGTCGTTGAACCATCTTGCTGCTGGACGCCCGACACTCCTACTGCCCTCCATCGGCCACCATTCTGTCGTTGCCTTACTCCACCTGTCGTCACTCCGTCTCGCCAAGTGTCCTGCCCACCTCCACTTTAGTTCCATGATCCTTCTTCCAACGTCCTGAACCTTAGTTCGTTTCCGGATCTCGATGTTTGGAACACGGTCACTTAGTTTGATGCCGAGCATAGCACGGTCCATGGCTCTCTGTGCAACTCTCATTTTGTACACAGCCTCCTTAGTAAGAGCCCATGTCTCAGCACCATAAGTCATGGTGGGCAGAGCACATTGGTTGTATAAGCGTGTCTTTAGACACTGTGGAATATTGACTGCTTTAAGGATGTCTTCTAATTTGCCAAACGCAGCCCAACCAAGCTGTAGACTGGTGGTGGATTATAAGTTGAATAAGATATATTATTTCATTTTGAAAGCAGACTAGAACCCAGCAGTGGGATAGTACCTAAATGGGTTAATGATGATGATGATGTTTTTATAATTATTATACAATTTTATATTTTTTCTATACCTTTTGCTCAAAACTGCTATGGTTCTTTCTTCAAACGCCGTTTAAGGAATTGCTCAATATTATGACACTTCATATATTTGACCAGATCATAATTTTCTGAGTTTTGTGTCGATGTTTCTTCTCAGAGGCCGTAAGGATATACTGGAACCATCTTGTACAAAAAAAAAAACAATTTGAAAAAAAATTTTAACAGTTAGTATAACAGTCCTAAAAAATAATATCACCGCCTTATGAGTCTATTGGACCTAAGTGCGAAGGCTACGCTAGAGGTTCTAGATTCTAATTCAACGTCGAACACAATATTATTGAGTTTATCTATGAAATTCTCAGTAGGAGCTCTGAGTCATGATTTGTGCCCGGTTAATAGCAATAGGCTCGCCTCCGCACCCATTACCTAACCTTCCCGGAATAGAAACGCAATTGTAAAAAGTTATAGAAATAAATATCATTAATCTTGCTATACTGGTGAGCCATGTCGTTAACTTGGTTCTATATCAGATCGCCTAGTTAGAGTAGAGAAAGAAATCGAGGTGCAAAGATGTAAAAGCAACGATATCACAATGTTTGCTCACAAGAAACAAAGAACAAATGCATTTTTACATTAGCAGCAATTCTAAACACCGTCAGCAGGATGGCGTAATAGCTTCACGGAACACACAACCTAAAAAGATGAATAACATAAGGATTAAAATTGAACGTCGCTTTAAATTTATATAATAATTATCTACTGTATACATAAGGAGCCATCCATGGTCTCCATGAGCAGTTCCACTCCACCAAACGATGTTTTTCGAGAGCTAAGTTACTTGATAAAATACAAAAAAAAAATTAGGTTTGCCTATAATATTAAAGAGTTCCCTCGATGTCTTCAGGATCCCAACATCAGATCAGAATCTTAACTTGATGACAATGGGTCCAACCCGAGAATTAATCATTTCAAATAAAAAAAAAAAATGAAATCTGTGCGCAATTTACGGAGTAATCGGTGCACATAGATAGAAAAAACAAACATACAGGCGAACATAATATCATCATCATCATCAGCCTATTGCCATCGACTGCAGAACGTATTAACTCCTCCTTTTCGAAAGTTCTTAAATTCGTTTTAAAAACTGAACAACACTCTGCCCGAACTTACTGTATAAACTGATAAAAAGACTTTTCCGGTCGAAAATATCAACAAAAAAGTCTCAAGGACCTCCTAAAATCTTTAAGCTGATTACGCAATACGTAGGCTTCAAATTGTTCACAGGGGAGCCACATTTTTTGATACCCGAGTCCATTGTCATTGCTTGGAACCGAGAGTTATTTATCCTGATACTGTATTCTGAAACATATCACATGTATTGGTGGAAAGGTTAGGCAGAGCAGACGTAGTATTAGTAATGCTACATAGATTGCCATTGGAGCATTTTCTCACAATAATTACACAGTGGTAATCAATAGGCTCGCCCCCTATTACATGAGACCTAAACACGAACCCTCGTACTCCTCTGCCTTACCCTTCGTGGAAGACAGGCGTAATGGTATTTTACAAAGTGGTCTTAGTGCCTTAGACATTTTCTACCGGACAACCATTGAGTGACGCAAAGACGACCCAAGTAGATACACATCATCATCATCATCAACAACAACAACGTATTCACTGACCCACTGCTTGCCAACTTGCGAATAACTAAGAAAATTTAACTACTTATATCTAAACGATACAAAGAATGTTTTCAACCGACTTCAAAAAGGAGGAGGTTCTCAATTCGTCTGTATGATTTTTTTTGTATGTTTGTAACGCGATATCTCCGCCAGTTGTGGACCGATTTTAATGATTGATTTTTTGTTTGGTAGGTCATACTTCAGAGGTGGTCCCGTTCAAATTTGATCGAAATCGGTTGAGCAGTTTTGAAAATATCAACAAAAATCAAAAAATTGTTTACATCGATGATATTATCGTTTACTCCGAAACATCGCTGTCTTATTGCAGCAGTGCGTTTAGTTGGCTAACAAGTACTTCTAAACAAAACTTTCCACTAAAAATAACATAGTAAAATTACTTTTAACAAAAAAGTTAAACCGCTATAATTTGAAAAAAAGTAAAGTTATAATTTTGACTAAAACGGTTTGGGAAGTCGGTGACTTCTATTTCAGTGGGTCTTTTATTTTCGCCACCGACTTCCCAAACTGTTTTAGACAAAGTTATTTTATTATTTTTTGAAGGCTGTTTAACTTTTTTGTTAAAAGTAATAGAATAAACACTGTACACGGCAGCTGTTATTCTGACGTGAATTTTATTTCATTGAGATACAGTTTAATTTATTTTGTAAATACTTATGAACAGTCCGTTCGTTCGGATATATTGGATGGTGTTTATGCCGTCCGGTCCGTGTGTCCGAAAGTAACATTTCCCTCGCCCCGTCTGCAGCTGCATCTAAAGGGTTATTTCTCAAACACGTCGCTCGCTGCACCGTAATGGGGATCATTTATACCGGTGATCACTGCTGTCGTTTACGACTGGAATTCTATATTTTATGACGGAACCCTGCTTTACACGGTAACTGTATTTTGTTTGACTTCGTAAAGACTTCGTTTGCTGTGATTCTTCTTACATACTTTCAAAAACCCTATGGAGTAAGTCAATAACTTCATTACGGCGTAGACACAATTACACCCACGATACAGGGATTGCTTAGTGTAGGGACCATGGTAAATCAATTGAGTATTAGTGATCAATTATCACTCACTTAACTTAAGGAAAACATCGTGAAATACCTGAGTTCCCCTCTCATTATAATATACGCAATTGTTCTATGAAAATACATACCCTTACGCTTGCATTCCCCGAAGGGTTAGGCAGAGATGTACTAATGTACACCCACATTCCACCGGTATATTTAGGTCCCATGTAATAGGGGGCTAGCCTATTGCCACTATCCGGGCACAAATCCAGACTACGAGCTGCTACTGGGAATTTCATATAAAAGCCCAATAACACTTTGCCAAACCTGGGGATCAAGCTAGGACCTCTAGCGAAGCAGTCACGTTTAGGGCCACTAGACCAATGAGGCAGTCATGAAAATACTTGTATAAATATTAAAACAGCATACGTAATACTTATTTTTAAAACCAATCCGTCTCCTTTTAACTAGAATAAATATATTTAAGGAATTGCTTTCGGATTAATGGAGTGGCCAAATTACATGTCAGACATTCCCTGAGGGAATAGGTAGGTACTGTATGCTTACATAACCGAAATAAGTACCAAGATTACGTAACAAAAACAACAAAAGATAAAGGACATAAAAAATTTCACCAAACAATTTTACGAGTCTTCTGACATATATTGTTGATTTTGTATTTGCGTGTGTTTGACGAAAGCTTACTTTTAATACTATTTGACTGAAATAAAACTATTTTGTATGGATTTTATAGCGTTATATTGATATTACTTAGAGTATGTGTTGTTTTTAGATCTACCGACATATTCGCTGATAATAAATCAATACAACACGATAAAGGAAGCGGCGGCGCCGGTAGCCAAATAGCTAAGGCATCGGACTAGCCATCATGTGCCGGTTCGAAACCTTATCGCCAGAGTGTAAAGTGAATAATGTAACATCTTATTTTAAAAGAGTGTCCATGGAGTTTCTTGCCGGATTCTTCTCCATAGGATCAACCTTTTGGAACCGTGCAACTAGAGTCAATAACGTTTCATAAACGCTTGTAAAAGCTTATTTGAAATAAAAACATTTGATTTGAAACCCACCGATTTCACTATCGACGTGAACCCACTCGTAACACAAGTATTTAGCTTAGCACAAGTGGCTAACAAAGAATACTAGTAATGTGCGACCTACATTGCTAGTAAGGTTGTTTAAAAAAAACCGTACGTAGTAGTTTTATTTCAATGTCTGTATCATACAACAGCATCACACCTATAGTCCCTGAAGGGTTATGGAGAGGTGTACAAAATAATGTAATAATGGTTATAGTAATTGCTGAAAATACATTAAAAAAAACAGTTGAATATAAAACCTCCTCCTTTTTTTGAAGGCTGTTAAAAGCACTCTCTTCCAAGCGACGCCAGGAAATCCACTTGTCTTAAAGACAAGTACGTAGGTACACTTTCCACGGTAATAAAGTTAACGCACATGGCGATTTATCTGTTCGAGTTATTATCTTTTCAAAATATGGATGCGATGTACAGTCGTTAAACCGACGGCAATTTTACGACTTCTAACGCTTTGAAAGATAGATTTAATATATCTGCTTTAATATTGGTGTCATTGTGCTTGTAAGTGCTTGAATGAAATCATATTATTATAATAATATTAGTCTTAGCTGCTTCATTCGTCTAGTGGTCCCAAACGCGACTGCTACGCTAGAGGTTCTGGGTATGATTCCCGGGTCGAGCAAAGTGTTTCTAGTTCTTTTATGTTATTCTTTGTCTCATTGCTGGGCTCATGTCGTCTCTTAGAATGAGATGTCTATCTATACGCTATATGGCTTAAGGGAGGAGGTTGGCAGACTGCACACACCGTCGAAAAAACATCTCAGGTATTTCCTCACGATGTATCCTTCACCGTTTCGAACGAGTGCCTTCAAGATGCCTTCTTGAATGGCAGTGGGGACCTGTATTTTAACACAGGGTGAGACTTTTAATATTTTTTTGCTTTCCTTGCATTTCGAGATTTTTTTGTTTTTTTATGGGATACTCGGCAAACAAGCAGGCGAGATATCTGATGGTAAGTAGTCATTAGTTGCAGATGCGGTTGCTAAACCTATTTCACCAAAGGAGGGGAAGGAGAAAAGGAGATTGAAGGTGATTGAGGGAGTCTGTGTAACATAAGCATAAACATAATCGGCCTAAAATGTTCCCACTGCTGGGACCCAGACTTCGTCTCGGTGAGAGGGAGTGGGCAGTAATTCACCACACAGGCCCAGTGCGAGTTGATAGATGTCATATTATATCTTCGATTTTATTATATTAGGACATGCCGATTTCCTCGGTTCTTGTGTTGACGTTGCTACTAAAACGTAAAGTCTCAATTATTTTTGACAAGCACATAAGGCTAAGCAAAATCCACTGTGGCTTTAACGTTTAAAAGTAAACACATAATCTAAGAAATCTCCCATTCTCCCCACCGTTTTATAACTTCATTTTACGCTTGGAGCGTTCGAGTAATGACCTGGCCTTCCCAAAGTTTCAAGAGGTTTTTTTGTCGGTTCAATGTCTTGATATACCTCTCAAGGTAATGCTACTGTATTAACTACCTTTATCTAATATAAATAAGTTTGGATTCTGCAAGTTTATCACCGAATAATTTGTTAATATATTATTTAAAGACAAAAGAATATAATGACATTTGCCCACGCTGGACACGGGTCTCCTCTCAGAACGGGAGAGATTAGGCTATATTCCATCACTAGCTAATTCGGGTTGGCAGATTTGACACGCTGATGTTTTCCTTAACCGTTTATCGCGTGATTATAAATTATTAATAGCCTTGGATTCGAACTTGAAATCTTTGCCTTGGCAGTCCAATGGTCATATCACTAGTCACTCCCAACCGTAGTCAATTCTGATTGTATTGGCACAGTGGTTCATAAATAATTTACAAACAACTATAACGCTTACGTAAATATACATATTTTTCTTACGCACCTCGGACTTTTCGTATGGAGGAAGAATCAATGAAGGATAATATTGTAAGGAAACCTGCCATGCCTGATATACATTTTAAGTTTAAAGGTTATTTCAGCCCTGAACATAATGACATTAAAAGCAACATAAAATCAAACGGTTAATACACATAAATTCTCATCAACAACATAGAGGCAGCCCTATGAACGTTAATAGTATTAGCACATTGTAATAAAAACCGGCTAAGTGCAAGTCTGATTCACGTACGAAGGGTTCCGTACCATAATCGATAAACACGAAAAAAAAAACATGTTGTCTGTTGTATGGGAGCCCTACTTAATATTTTTTTCTGTTTTTAAATATTGTTGTTATAGCGGCAACAGAAATACATGATTTGTGAAAAATTCAACTGTCTAACCATCAAGGTTCATAAAATACAGCCTGGTAACAGACGGACAGACAGACAGACAGACAGACGGACGGACAGTGGAGTCTTAAGCACTAGGCTAGGTTTTTACGCTTTGGACTGAAACTTCAAAAACGCATAATGAAAATCGGTCTGTTTTGAAATTGGAATTACATCGGTCCAATTCTATAATAATCTGTCTGCGACTGTTACGTTTCACAGTAATAGCTTGTGTAAAAGAACTTTACAGCCTTATAAATTAGACAGCCAGGGCGGCGCGGCAGTAAACAGCACGCATACAGTTCACGTGAGCTGAATTGCTCACTCGTTCTAAATTATTCACTCACAACTTTCGATTCGGCGTCTTATTGCCGTATTTCAAGTTTACGGTCGATAAACATGTGTGTAGACAGACTAATAAAGTTTTGAGTGTATAAAAAGGCGAGGTTTATGAAAATGTTTTCTTTTTCGCTAGAGCAGCAACTTTAATCGCTACTGTTACGTTATAACCCATAACACAACTGGCATAAATTCGAAAGTGACAACATTTTCACCTTTCGTAGGTACGCATGGAAAACCTTCGGTAATTATGAGGAATATTTTAAATAATATTATATTTACGCAATCAAATCTTATAATTATAACTAAAACAAAAATACCTACCCTGAGTTTCAAAATATTCTTATTTTTTAACCCCCGACGCAAAAACGACGGTGTTATAAGTTTGACGTGTCTCTGTGTGTGTGTCTGTTTGTGGCATCGTAGATCCCGAACGGATGAACTGATTTTCACTTTGTTTTTTTGTTTGAAAGGTGAATTAGTCGGGAGTGTTCTTAGCTAAGTTTGATGAATTATTTAGTTTCTGAAAAACAAAATAATAATTAAATGTGCTAACTTCACTAGAATGAAGTGGGGTATCTTTGCCAAGATATAATCAATTAAAATGATTAAACTTTGATTTGAAGCCATGACAGGAATGTCATAATACGTCAAATACCAATGTCAAATAAGACTTAAAAAAATATATATCGAAAATCACCTTTACGCAGATATTTTCTAGTGAAAGAAAAATACGAACGAAATTTCGATCGCTGCCAGGATTGCAAACCTGCATCCCTTCGGTTAAGTATTTTTACCTAGAAGCTTTAGCCATTAAGCTGCCGAGACCATTGCCTGTGATATCGAATTTTTCTTGCACATTCTACGTCTTAAGGTGACGTCAACATTTATTGTCTGGATTATATTAGAGTCTACAATTGTAAGGTGTGACGTTACAGTTTTGATTTATACCTAATGTTTTGTTTCAAAGTCACTGCGGTGACTTTAAGGAATCCTTTTATCTATTCTATTCAAGTGCCACACGTCTTTTATTACATAATATAATAGCTTAGTTGAATCTTTGTTCACTACACAATGTGTCCAATTGCATTAGACGCTGCCGACACATAAATTGTATCATTCGATCTCGCGACCCCGATTTATCTCTTTCTAGAAACCAAGCAATTCTGTCTTGAATTGAAAATCGTTTAAAGTTTTATTATTCTCAAGGTTCTATTGTGGTCTAATTTTATTGCAATCCGTCAGTAAATCACAGCTTTTTGAAGACTGGTTTGGAGTGACTTATTTTGTGATTGATTAAAAGTATAACAATTTGATCTACGTAGATTCATATTTTTATAAATACGGTTTGTATATTATACAAATGATTAAGCCGTTGTAAAACAATTATCATTTACTTAAGTCTTACTTTTATATACTCATCCTAATGGATGAGTTATACTTAGTATTTTCTATAAACCTCAGATAAATATGTCGTGCGAAATATTGAAATTATGATCCCGAATGTACCTTATTGCAATTTCTAAGCGCCAAAACAACATCTTAAAAATATTCCGCGTCCAAACATTAAAATCATGAATATTAAACAGGTGAAATTCCTGAAATACTCCAAACAACTAGAAGCCCGTGGAACGTGGAACTAAAAATTGACAAAAATGCCTTGTTTTACAAAATACGTGCAGCAACCCGCAACCTCCATTATTATTGCCTTCCCGCAACTATTAAGCGATGTACTGTTTAAAATGTGACGTCACAAGTCACCACTGAGTAAAAAGAAAAAGAATGAGAAACCTAGTTAAACAGGTTTATGACTAAAACATTTACAAGCTCTCAAGACTATACTAAGAACATAAAAAACAACAACTTTTGTTCTATATAACATAACATATCACGCCTATTTTCCCCGAAGGGTAAGGCAGAGGTATACTTAATGTACACACACAGTTTGCCGGTATATTTAGGTTCCATGTAATAGCCGGCACTCGCCGGGCACATGTCCAAACTCCGTGGTGCTACTAAGAATTTCATAAAAGAACCCAATAACACTTTGCTCGACCTGGGGATTGAACCCAAGACCTCTAGCGTAGCAGTCGTGGTTAGGACCACTAGCTTAAAGAGGCAGATGTTCTATGACATTTAACACAATAAAATACATTTACCAAAAAAAAACTTTCAAATTTTCGTTGTTCTATTCAAAACATTTTAATTTCCCTGCGTCCCTTCATTCCAGCTCCTATCCTCCTATAATAATTCTTCTGTAGTGTGTATGTCACTGAACTACTCTTAAACGGCTGGATAGACTTTGATTACAGGCTAATTATTACATTACCCTCCAATGTCCTCACATCCTGTTATCGCTATAATGTACGCACGGCTACACATCAAGCTATACAAACCCAGTATAGGCTGGCCTCGAATTGTGCGGAAAGCCTTCACAATGGGAGGGCAGTCTTAACTGGTTTTTCATAGCTTGATGTGTAGCCGTGTGTACCAGTGAATAATGTAAAATGTTTACTCAAAAGAGTATCCATGGAATTCTTTGCCGAATTCTTCTCCATAGGATCAACTTATTGGAACCGTGCAACTAGAGTCGATAACGTTTCATAAACGCTTGTAAAAGCTTATTTGAAATAAAAACATTTGATTTTATTATTTTTTCGCGTGTGTTTTAGTCGGTTTAGATTCATAATTAGAACCGGTAAACGGCGTTGTTGTTGATATCTTTTGGAATGCGTATGAAACTGGCAACAAATAGTATATTTTATGTAAAAAAGCAAAAAGAATAAACACAATAAACTTAACGTGAAATTCTTTTTGGCGCGTCGCTATGCTAATGGTGAGTACTGGGTGGTGTTGGCCCAACTGTGCCAAGCCTTCATACTGAATATTCAGGGACACAGCCTATATTGACATTAGGGAGGACGTTTTTCATTAAAAACTGAACGAATTTCTATATCATTGAAAGGATGAACGATATAAAATGTCTAAAACATTTTTAATTACTGCTGAGCAAGTTCATAGATAAAAAAATAATGTTGTCAGGTTCGGCATAACATGGACGATTGAAATAAAATAATTCTATGATGTTACATAGTATATCTTAGATAAGGTTTGTCATTAATAATAATCATCAAATCATTAATGGCAATAGGCGCGCCCCGTATTACATGGGACCTAAACATACCGGCGAAATGTGGGTGCACATTAGTCCACCTCTGCCTTACTCTTCGGGGAATACAGACGTGATGGTATGTATGTTATGTTATTAATAACCATTTAGAACATTAACATTAACACATCTCCGTTTTTTATAGTACCGAGACTACAAGCATACAGGGTAGATTCACAGAACAGGTAAAAGAGGTTTTACCTGTTCTGTGGGTAGATTACACTATGTATAAATTATGACAAGACGTGGTTTTTTTTTAAGATTTAATATGGCCTAAGCCAACCTAAGCCAAAGTTACTATTTACACAGCCAGGATTACCTACATCAAGGCAAACACACAATAATTACACGTAATGATTGGACAGAGATTCGACGTCACTATCATAATTACTAGTAGACCAGGGTCTGACTTTAAGTCCTTGACACTTGTCCGTCGCCTCCGAGACCCCGAGCAAAAGAGACGCATGTCACTTTTAGAATAGGCGGGTATGCCTAAAAACTTCATCAATCTCCTAACACTATAGATTCCAGTAACACCAGTGGTATTCCACCAATGAAATTCCGTTGACAAAATGACAATGCGCGAGTGATAGTAAAGGTGACACTACCATTTATAACCTGTGGTTGCCGCTAACCGATAACAATTAGCTAGCACATCTTTGCTTAGTGACAGAATATTAGCAATGCAGCGGTACCACTCCTCACCATCAGCATCAAACCCATTACATTATCCTACTGCTGGGCACAGGTCTCCTCTCAGAACGAGAGTGGTTAGGCGTGGTCCACCACGCCAGCATACTATGAGTTGGCAGACATCACACGCCATCAAGACACGATGTTTTCCTTTACTATTTAAGCGTGTCATATTAATACGCACATGAATTCAAAAAGTTTGAAGCGGCGGTAGCCCAATGGCTAGGGTGTCGGACTTACGATCATGTGGTTGCCGGTTAGAAACTCACCCATTGTACTACCGACGTGAACCCACTCGTAACACAAGCATTTAGCTTAACACGAGGGGTTAACAAGAATACAAGTAATGTGTGACCCACATTGCTAGTAAGCTTTTAAAAAAAAGAATTAAAAAGTCAAAACTGCGTTCCTTAGATTCCAACTCGAAACCTTTGACTTGGCAGAGTCCAATGGTCATATCACTAGGCTATCACTGCACTTTTTTTTTCTACTTCCTCTCACTACTCCTAAAAACAGTAAACTATATACTACAGTCATTTTTTTAAGTATAGGTACTAATGTGCCTAGTTCACGAGGAAAACATTTTCAATAAGTTATGCATACACGTATATCGTTGGAAATCTTTCACCTTACGGAATTGATAGTGTAAAGCAGATTTTTCACATTCCGCTACCAGTAAAGGTGCGATCACATACCAACTACGATCTAGCTTTTCAGTGCTAGTTTTTTTTGTTTTAGATCCTTTACAGCATCAATGGTATTGTAGCGACATCTAGCGCGCTACATGAAACTACGTCAGCAAAATCCTGAATCGCGCAAGTGGAGTTTACCGCGCGATTAGAGTATATACGACCGCCTGAAGGACTTATTTCCGTCGGTCATATGGGTATCGATCGTATAGGCGTCGGTCTTATAGGCGTCGGTCTTATAGGCGTCGGTCTTGTAGGCGTCGGTCTTATAGGCGTCGGTCTTGTATGCGTCGGTCTTATAGGTGAAGGACTTATTTCCGTAGGTCTTATGGGCATCGATCGTATAGGCGTCGGTCTTATAGGCGTCGGTCTTATAGGCGTCGGTCTTGTAGGCGTCGATCTTGTAGGCGTCGGTCTTGTAGGCGTCGGACTTGTAGGCGTCGGTCTTATAGGCGTCGGTCTTGTAGGTATCGGTCTTATAGGCGTAGTTATTTTGGGTGTAGATTTTATTGGCGTCGATGTTATTATTGCGGTCTTTCTGATGGATGTCGATCTTATAAGCGCCAGTTTTATAGGCGTCTGTCTTATAGGCGTCTCATAGGTGTCGGACTTATTTCCGTCGGTCTTATGGGCACCGATCGTATAGGCTTCGGTCGTAAAGTCGTTAGTTTAATCAAATTGGCATCGGTCTCATAGGCGTCAGTCCTACGGGCGCCTATAAATATCCACGCTAAGTTGACCTCTCATAGTACAAAAAAATATATATAATATGTACCTACATGGTCCACTTATAGTGACTACATCATAGATAGATAAGAGATAAAGATAAATATTTATTTCACTGAAAGATAAAGATAGTAGTCTCAATACTTCAATTGGCTAAAATGTCCAGTGCAAGTGCCCGAAAAGACACAGATTTGAATCTTGCTTAAAGTCGGATTATTCGTTCAATAAAATGTACCTATATCTTGTTTAGCATGTTGAAATGCAAAATACTATAAAATAACTTGCATATAATATTCATTTTTACTTCAAAAAGGACGAGGTTATCAATTTGGTTGTTTATATTTTTTTCTGTTTGCTGGGGCATAACTCAAAAATTGAAAATGCAAAATTATTTTTTTGTTTAAAAGGGGTTTATTCTGAAATGGTCCCATTTAAATTTAATATAGATCTCATGATGAGTTTCGGAGACAGACAACGGAACTCTTTAAAAATTGACACCAAATCAACCACGATTGCTGCTATCGCATTTGATCAAGATTTGATCACTAAAACAACTTTTATAAAATAACTTTTAACAAAAAGTAACACCGCATTAAAAAAAACTATGTCTACAACCAACGGTTTCGGAAGTCGGCTTTAATTTAAGTAAATATTTTGTTTTCGCCACCGACTTCCAAAACTGTTTTAGAGATAACATAATTTTTCTAAGGCGGTTCTTATCAGGAAAAGTTTCTTGCTGTGTGCACACGGGTTTAAAGGCCCGCAATAAGTGTAATGGAGTCTACGGGCGAAGCTACCGTGTCCGTCCTGATCCGAAAGCGCTTACGTAAATCATTTGTCTGACATCAGCTTTATTTTTGAGCGTTCCAGTTCAAACGCGACTGAAAATTTCTTTCACATGTGCAATTTTTCAGTAAAAATATTTTCGTTTTTTTTTATAAATTTACAATGGGTAGTTATAATTGACGGTTTTTGTTATTCTTTATGTTTTAAAAAGGTATTTTTATATAATAGTAAAGGCATGGTATATGAAGGTAATTGTTGATAATGCACGTATCATCACGCCTGTACTCCCCGAGAGGTAAGGCAGAGGTGTACTAATGAACGCCAGCCAGCAAGATCCAGCCCATCAAGTTACCACAATATGTAAAATTTTCTCAGTTGATTTTGAACTTAATCGTCAACACTTTAAGGTTTAAAATCATTTGAAGAAATTTGACAGTTTTGTATAACCTGAGGGCTAAGACAAGTGGCATGAACGCTAATCCAATAGAATAGAATAGAATTCTCAATGTATGGGAGTGACACTAGCTTACGACATTAATTGACATGTCATGTCGTAAGCTAGTGTCACTCCCATACATTGCGAATTCTATTCTATTGGATTAGCGTTCATGCCACTTGTCTAGGGGCCCTGATGTGCTGGCGACTGTACATTTACACTTCATCGGTATTTTTAAGTCCCATGTGATAACGTGGCGACGATTGTCACTAACCGGACACAAATCCAGACTCCGTATATTTGTTTCTAACACTTACGCGAATATTAGACATTGAAATATAACTACTTTTTACGGATTTTATCGCGTTATATTGATATTTTTAAAATTCCCGACGTTTCGGATCCTTTACAGCATCCATGGTCACGGGTGGACTGAGGTGTTGGTCGTCCTAATGTCAAAATTATCAACAGCTACCCTACATTTTGTTGATTATTACTTATGCCGGTCACGCAGAATGAGCTCACCGTATCCTTAGGTCTCGCAGTCTTGTGCTTGGATTTAATGGAATCTATGATGGGGTTCGAAACGTCGGGAATTTAAAAATATCAATATAACCGTAAAAAGTAGTTTTATTTCAATATCCATATTTATTTGTCAACTAGTCTTTTAAAATTTACCCTGTAGCATCAGTAGACTGGTGCTGATGTTTAGGTTGGCACTGAAAATCAGCGCTGCGCTGTGTTGCCAGCTTTTGGTAACGCAGAACAGCATAAAGCTGAGCGCCACCCTTTTTCATTGCGGCGAATGGGACACACTATGTGCACATAATTTTTATTTTATTTTTTTAATAGAGTTTAAATATTTTTTGTTTTTTTTTTTGGTGTTTTAAGTTTTGTAATAGTCTTGTAATTTAAGTCTCATCTTGTTTTTGAAGGAAATAAATAGTTTATCTTTCTTTCTAGACTGTAAAACTAATATCTGTATACACCTAATCGTACGTTTTCTCTCTCTCTGTCTCGTATGTTATTCGCAAAATGCATCGTATTAAATCTGTCATCTGTGAAGAATACGAAATACTCGTACTACGACATTTGCTACGATGTAGGTGACGTAGCAGCTACGTCGGCTACGCCGTAGTCACAAATAACATGGTTGCTACGCGTTGATTATTGTATTCTGTCTTTTTTGAACTTAGGACATTATTGTGTACATTTCTGGGAAATTTAATGAACAATAAGTCCGAATGTTATGACCAGTTGGGTCATAAATTTATTATAACAGCTATAGCTGTCGATTATACTCGTGTATCAAAAGGGTTTACTTACTATAACTCAGTTATAACATTAACTATCTGCAAATGAAAATCTCCTCAGAATTGGTCTAGCCGTTTCGTACACTATTCGGAACAAACAGACAGGCAGACGGATACATAAAAAAAAATATTATTACTATTATGTAGGTACGCGTAAACATTTTTTGAGTTACATAATTTCACGCTCGTAAAAAATAAATGCTTGGGAAAATTAATCAAATTTTCAATTAATTTGCGTCTTAAAACCGATGGTTGAAAGTGTAAGTCGTTTCATGCACAATAAAGGCGTGATTTATTAGTGACTCACGAGTATGTAAAATCTTCGAAGAACCTTTTTTAAATACAACCCAATGTCACGCGATTGTTACTAAGTGCAGGCGCACTTAACGTTAAAAACTGCTCCAAGTAAAAACGTATCGAAATTGTTGCCTGAAAGGTATGGTCAGCAACAAAAGTCATAGACAAGATTTTTTTTAATTACATACCATTACGCTTGTTTTCCCCGAAGGGTAAGGCAGAAGTGTACTAATGTACACTCACACTAATGTACTATTGCCATTAACCGGGCACATATCCAGACTCCGAGCTGCTACTGAGAAATTCATAGAAAAACCCAATGTAACTTTGCTCGACCTAAGAATCGAACCCTAGATCTCATAAAATATATAATTTTATACAAAAAAAGAGTAAAAAAAATAAATAAACTTGAAATTTTAAAATATGTATTCGAAACTATATCGTTTTGTTTATAAAATAATCAATAGATATGAATCAATCAAATATAATAATTTGCGTATTTTTATGAAAATTAATTAATCAATTTCAAAATATTATGTGGGAATATTGAATCAAAGAATCTAGGCTCCTAGATTACATTACATGAGGGAACTGGATTATTTCCACAAGTTCCATCATTACAGTCAAGTACTGCCATAATGCATGGACGACCATCAGGGCACGGTGGAGCATCTTCACATGTCTCTCCGGGAAGACGAATCAATTCGGCTTGTACTTCTGATTTTCCAATCATTGTTATTAAAACAATAATCATTACTATCAGTAATTTCTTCATGTTGGACGCTTATTTTCTTATTCCTGCATAACAAAAACAAACAATACAAATATAAAAACATACCATAACATACTATCCTGGGTCGGGCATGTATGCCGTATGTCGAACGACTTGTGGGCTAGACTTGCTACAGAGTGGAGCCCGCAAGGCGTTAGACGACGCGGGAGGCCCAGGCGGAGATGGCGGGACGAACTGGACTCCTTTTAAAGAGATTGGGCCGTAAAAGCTTTAAACCGTAAGAAATAGAAGGAAGGTAGATAGGCCTTTGCCCAGCAGTGGGATCAACCGGGCTGATAAAAAAAAACATACTATCACGCCTGTATTCCCCGAAGGTTTAGGCAGGGGTGTCCTTAATATTCCACTTTATACCAACAGTAAGTTTTAGGTTCCATGTAATAGGGGTCGAGCCATTCACCGGGCACATATCCAAACTCCGAGCTGCTACTGAGAATTTCATAGAAAAATCCAATAAATACTTTTGTTCTACCTGGGAATCGAAACCAAGTTCTCTAGCATAGCAGCCATGGTCAGGACCACTAGACGAATGAAGCAGTCATATATACAGAATATATACTTGTTTAAATTGAAAAAAAAAACGATGCCTCAATACGTGAATCATAGTTTTATACAATACTTACAATAATTAATTTAAACGTAAGCTGTACTCGACACTTTTCTAAAAAAAAATATATATATTCATTAGGTATAGTCGCCAGCACATCAAGTTATACAAAACTGTCCAATTTCTTAAAAAAGATTTTAAACCTAAGTAATAATAATTAAGTTCAAAATCAACTGAGAAAATTTGACATTTTGTAGTAACGTGATGTGCTGACCACCGTACATGTGACCGACACAATACACTTAAAAAAAAAAGCTTACTAGCAATGTGGGTGTGGGTCACACATTACTAAAAATCTTGTTAACCCCTCGCACTAAGCTAAATGCTTGTGTTACGAGTGGGTTCACGTCGGTAGTTCAATGGGTGGGGTTCGAACCGGCAACCGCATGATCGCAAGTCCGACGCCCTAGCCATCAGGCTACCGCATACATCATTTTACATACATATTTTATTTGTTGTCCCGATCTAATTAATAAATATTCTAATCTAACATCTGTATTATTACACTGTGGCAGTAGGTGTGTTCACCTATGCCAACAGGGACATAAGACTTGAACCCGTATTATAGTATTGTTAAGGCACAAATTCCACTAGCAGTTACTAGGATGTAACAGAAAGATAGAGAGACGAGAACAAACAGATGAAAAATCAAGAATATTATTAACAATTAATTATGAAAATGTACTATTAAAAAATTATACGTAATTAAATATTACAATGTTCGCGCGGCACGTGTGATTTGTTAGCGAGGTAAAGGCAGACTGTGTCGACTAGTAGCTGCCATGCGCGTGCGCCGTAGGAACTCGTATCAAACCCACTATGTGCGAGGTAATGTCACAATATAAAAGTCTATACAGTAGCTTAACTTCATACAAACGGTCGGAACGCGAGTCATACCTACGCGTCTCGAGCTTCGTATGCACTTGCACAAACGGTCACGAATGCGCCGCAGTGACGAAAGAATGTGTGATGGTTATAAAAAAAGAAATAAGTTTATATTTGCTGTTTTTGGTTTCTTGAATTCTTCATACCAGACATAACATTTTTTAAATTACCTGGAATTCCAAAAGTTAACAAAAATAATATTTATATAGGTACCTACTAGTACGTAATTTGTTCCTGTTTCAATAGGTAGGTATTTCGCTTTTCCACGGAGTAAAATACCCGGATTTTTTAAAATAGTGTAGGTGGTCCTATAGCGTGTTTACGTGCTGCGCGGCTATAGGTCATTATTTCAAGGACAAGGCGCAGTCACAATACTGTTAGATAACATTACCGTCCTATGTTCCTATTTCTCCATGTATAAGTCAAGGTCATCGACGTCGTTGATACGTGATAATGTATGACCCAATCTCTATAATTAGTAGACAATGTTGACTATAGTTACATTATAGACAACTAAGTGTGCCCCGCAGTTTTACCTGCGTTATATGTTAAATAGCCTAAATTACTCCTTATAACATCAGCTATCTGCCGGTGTCTCGTCAAAATTAGTCCAGCCGTTTCGGAAATAAGTCGAAATAATTAATATCAATATACCTAACCCGATAAAACCGTAAAAAGTAGTTTCATTTCATACCATCACACCTATACTTCCCGAAGAGTTAGACAGAGGTATACTAATGTATATCCACACTTCCTCGGTATGGTTAGGGCCCATGTTATAGGGGGCGAGCCTATTGCCATTAACCGGACACAAATCCAGGCTCCTAGCTGCTACTTAGAATTTCGTAGAAAAAACCAATAACACTTTGCTCGACCTGGAAATAGAACCTCTAGCGTAGCTGTCGCATTTAGGACTGCTTACATTTTTTATATATTTTTATTTAACTAGATGGCACCGGCTTTTCCTATCTTTCCTATAATCCTACTTAGAGAATCATGGTCTCTTTTAAAGTCCATGACATTGTCGCAAACACATGTCATCAGGTTATACAAAACTGTCAAATTTCTCCGAATGATTTTAAACCTTAAAATGTTAATGATTAAATTCAAAATCAACTGAGAAAATTTGACATTTTGTGGTAATTTGATGTGCTGGCACTGTACATCTGTGTTGTCTCAGCTTATCAAAATGAATACGTTTAATTTTCAATTGCGACATGTTTACTAAAACTAAAGCGTAATTCGGTAGGAATTTAAACAAAATTTAAGTATTTTTGTAACAGAATAAAATGAATAATAAGTATGTATTTATGCAAAAACTGTTAAGTAGTTTATTATCTTACAACAAACATACCATTACGCTTGTATTCCCTGAAAGGTGAGGTAGAGGTGTATTGATGTACCCAAACTTCGTCGGTATGTTAAGGTCCATGTAATAGGGGGCTAGCCTATTGCAATTAACTGGGCACAAATCCAGACTCCGAGATGCTATTGAGAATTTCATACAAAAACCCAATAACACTGCTCGACCTGGGGATCGAACCCAGGACCTCTAGTGTAGCAGTCGTGCTTAGGACCACTAGACTAATGAGGCAGTCAGTTAAGTAATTAATTCCCTTAATAATCAAATATAGTAACCTATTTAAAGAGAAGGTCGAAAAAGATAAGCAAGTTAAATATCTTGACTTGGCTCATAAAACTGTTGACATGTATGTTGGGTGTTGACTCGGCAGTCATTGTACCGATAGTTGTATTCGCCCATGGCCTAATAGCCAAGAGCCTTGACTCACACTTGTGGAGGCTCTTGTTATACAGCTGTATTAAGGGCTTGATACAGAAACCGGTACTGTTAGATACCGCGCGTATTCCTTTGGAGGTGGAGGTTGTGCTCCTTGGAGCCCTGTCCAACGGTAGCTTGGACTCTGTTCCCAATACCGGACGACTACTATTTTCAAACGTTTTTAGTTTGTTTTTCTAAAATATAAAAACATATGCAAGTGAAACATACGAAAGCGGAAATATAGAATGTGGCTTATAAACAAGTTTTTAAATAAACAAGTTCCATTAATGCTTCACTTAACCTTTAGTATTCACAATGAGTCATACTTAATTTATTTTTAAATATTAACGTAACTCAGTACAGACTTTACTTGACATACATGTAATTTGAATAGAATAGAATTGCCATCAAGTATTTAATTTTGTTGGTAATTTCAATTTAGGGTCAGCAACACATAGATACAGGCGGGCCGTACGCTTGTTCGATGTTGTTGTTTGAAAAAAACTTGATACCTTGACACCTCAGATCAAATAAAAAGTTAAGATGGAACTTTGCGAACAAAGAAGTAGCCCAGCTAAAACTACGCCTTGCCGTGTACAAACACAATAACAGGCAGACACGTATACCGGAACTACGCCTTATCTTATCAGTCGAGCAGAGTCGTGGGTTCGATTCCCAAGTAGAACATAGTTTTATTAGGTTTTCCTTTTCCTATGAAATTTACAGCAGCAGCTCTGAGTTTAGACTTTCGTCCGAATAATGGCAATCCGTTATTACATGGGACCAAAACATATCGGCGAGCTATGGGTGCACATTATACCTCTGGCTATCAATTTGGGAATATAGGCATGATGGCATGTATGTAAAATAGTTATTAAAAGTTGTAAATAATACCTCTAAATTACGTCAATTCCTTGTTACTTTATATCATTTATTTATCATAAACATAAACATACCATCACGCCTGTATTCCCCAAGGGTTAGGCAGAGGTGTACTAATGTACACCCACATTTCGCCGGTATGTTTAGGTCCCATGTAATAGGGGGCGAGCCTATTGCCATTAACCGGGCACAAATCCAGACTCCGAGCTGCTACTGAGAATTTCGTAGAAAAACCCAATAACACTTTGCTCGACCTGGGGATCGAACCCAGGACCTCTAGCGTAGCAGTCGCTTTATTTATCAGTCGACAGTTTATCAATCCAAACAGCAGTGTCTGCTTGGCTGGTACCCTGAACGTGCTGTTTTTATTTCTGATATTGTGTCTAGTGACGTGTTTGTCGCAACAGTGACGTATTGCAAGTGGGTTCACGTCGGTAGTGCAATGGGTGGGTTTTAAACCAGCAACCATGTGATCGCAAGTTCAACGCCCTATCTAGTAAGCTACCGCCGCTTCTCTACCGGTTAATTAACTTTTATAACACGTTCTATTAAAAGAATATTGGCTTAAGCCTTTTCTTTACCTTTCCTTATCCTCTCATTTCATTTGGGGTAATGAATCAGTATTTTCATTATGATTTTCACCGGGATATATATTCGCATGCGCTATATCACCAGGATTTTATCTATACAAATCAGAATTGATATTATTCCATTCATTGTATATAAGGAAATATCAATTCGTGTGCTGGATTCATTCCAAAAATCTCGTCTGCCTTTGACGAGATAAAGGCTAGCTAAAACAATGAGAGGGTTACGCGATTGAGCAAAGAATCTGAGTCAGTTTAAGGGGCTCGGAAGCTAGGTGCATTGTTATTGTTTTAAATTTTGCTCGAAAATATCTTCTTATTTCCTCCAATACTTCCAGTTGACCTCGGAAATGTTACTTAATATTTTATAACATACCAACACGCCTGTATTCCCCGAAGGGTATGGCAGAGGTGTACTAATGTACACGTAGTTTTGTGACGTAACATTTCAAAATCTAATAGGTAAGTACATCTAATAAAGCAAACTTCAAATGTTTGATTTAATGTTGATTATATTAAAAATAATGGAAATGGAAATAAAATTAATTTCGGAACTGCTGTTTTATTTATAAATACTAACTAGATGTAAAATTGCAAAATATGTGACGTCACACTAGGGTATCAGCAATCTGTAGTTGTACATTGTTACACCTCTACCTAATCCCTCGAGGAATACTGGTGTGATACCATGTTTCGTAATAGAAGATACAGATTTAAGTGGATTTAATATAGTATATTCCATTACATAAAGCTTATTTTTTAACAAAAATCGCGGTAACACAAACACTGAATAATAAATATTCCATTTTCCGTGTTCATAATAGTCCGGCGTTTCACAGAAAACTCGTTATTCTGTCATGCCAATATTTGAAGAAATCATCTCAAGATACTATCCAATTATTTTTGAGGATAAAGTTACTTATAATAGTATCGCATTTTAAAGATACATAACAAACCATCACGCCTGTATTCCCCGAAGGGTTAGTCAGAGGTATACTAATGTACACCCACGCTTCGCCTGAAAGTTTAGGTCCCATGTAATAAGGGGCGGGATATTACCACTAACCGGGCACAAATCCAGACTCCGAGCTGCTATTGATAATTTCATAGGAAAACCCAATAACCTTTGCTTGACCTGCAAATCGAACCCAGGACCACGCTAGAGGTAGCGTAGCAGTTGCACTTAACATAAGTAGACTAATGAAGCTGATCTACTGATTGAATAAAGTGGAAAAAATTATAAACCTTTGTTGTCATAAGAACACCTAGAACGATCGTTAGTGGTAGTCACAGGCCCAAAAAGCCTAACAACCAGTATATTATTCAAATATCGGTCGCTGAAATTGGGTCTGATGGAAGTCGCTGTGTAAAATACAGATATCCAGCCTTATCTGGCTAAACGGGGAGTCGACCTGAACAACATAACGTTTCGTTCTCAAATGCATCATGCATTCGCATAGATCTTCTTATTAGTCTTAGCGGCGGTAGCCTAATGGCTAGGGCGTCGGACTTGCGATCATGTGGTTGCCGGTTCGAAACCCACTCATTGCACTACCGACGTGAACCCACTCGTAACACAAGCATTTAGCTTAGTACGAGGGGTTAACAAGATTACTAGTAATGTGGTAAACAAAATTAGTCGGCTTTCAGTCTTATCAGATGCGACTGAATATCAGCATTTTACCAATGAAATAATATTGTTCTCGAGCTACAACTCAAAAGTCGCGTTCGTAGGTTCGAGCCCAGACAGGCGCTTTAGTTTGTGTAAATTGTTTCATCACCACTACTGCCAAAGCAGTGAAGGAAAACATCGGGAAAAAACCGGCCTGTCCTAGAACCAAAAATTCGAAGACATGTGACATCTACCAACCTGTACTGGGCAAGCGTGGTGGATAACGGCCCACTCCCTCTCACCGAGAGGAGGACTGTGTCCCAGCAGAGGGGAACATTATAGGCCGATTATGCTATGCTATTTTTTTTTTTTTATGGTATAACTCTGCAAACGAGCAGGCGAGCTACCTGATGGTAAATAGTCATCGCCGCCCATGGACATCTGCAAAACCAGAGAAGTTGCAGATGCGTTGCCGAGCCTATTTAGGGAAAGGGAGGGGAAGGAGAAAAGGAGAAGGAAGGGGATTGAGGGAGGAATTGGGCCTCCGGCCCTCTCGCTCACCGAACGAAGCGCAGTAGCGAAACGCTACTACTCGGACGTCGGTCTTCTGCGAGAGTGTGGTACTTCCCCGGTCAAGCCGGCCCATTCGTGCTGCGCACAGCGTGGCCCTACCACAACAAAAGCTATGCTTAAGATTGCTTATGCTATTGGTACTCGCCATAAAGACCTTAATCATATTGAATTTCTAAACTACTATGTTACGTCACGAGATTAGTACTGTAAGGTACCGTTTATTTCACGGTGCGGATCCCGAAAAATACCAAACAAATAAGCGTGACTATCTTAAAAAATACAAATTACTTTCCCCTAAGTAAATTGTCTCGGTGTATTCATTCGTGAAATGTGACTTTCTCCGAATCAACCTACCTCCATACTATTATTTAATAGACCAAGACGTAATATAACAAGGATGTTCATAATTATGTAACATTGTAAGTATAACGTTTGTTTTTCTTATTGAGATAAGTAGGTTTACCATAAGTTTGTTTTGTTTACGCTTTGTGGTTAGATATTCACAAGTTTTTAAACACGCTTTTATCATCTTTGCCTGTATGTAGGTATGTATGTAACGGAATCTTTGAACTCGATTTTTAAGCACTCTTAATCGTCGGATTAATTTGAAATTTTGCACACTTATCAAGAACCGATGACAATACAATAATTTAAAAAGTTTGTCCCATTATCTTTACCAGCACTAACAGGAATAGCGATAAAAATTAAAAATAAAGCAACACTGATATTATATTAATCTGCTAATAATAATAAAATCAGGTATTAATAATGTTATTTAAAAAAAAAAAGCTTACTAGTAATGTGGGTCACACATTACTAGTATTCTTGTTAACCCCTCGTACTAAGCCAAATGCTTGTTTTACGAGTAGGTTCACGTCAGTAGTGCAATGGGTGGAGTTCGAACCGGCAACCACATGATCGCAAGTCCGATGCCCTAGCCATTAGGCTACCGCCCCTTCAAAATAAATAACCTAACCTTTCTAGGTAACCAGCGTGATAATGTGTATGTAGATTACTTTAGAAACAATATCTATAAAAAAAAAATTAAGAACATAAATAAAAAATTAAGAACATAACTAAAAAAGTAGTAGGCATAACAAATATAAAAATAGAATGCCTTCCTCCTCTCTCCTAAATTGCCGTGCCCGACAGGGTCCATGATTGATACCTACTAAATTACTGTATAACACCTGTTAACATTGTGGAGTGCAATAAATATATTGAGTATTGAGTACTTTTAATAATTTTATATAGAAAACATTTAATCTCAATCAGTTTACGTAATCAAGGGTTTTGGGAACGATATAGAATATCATAATTTTACGTACCCCAAATGCCTGAACCTAGCAAACAATCATAAAATACCAGTAACCCTATAACCGCAACACTATTGTCACAAAACGTTCCAATTAAAATGAACCGTTCCGAATGAGTTCAAAATTCAAATTCGTTGAAAGTGAACAAAGCAATCTGCGATTGTAACGGAACTGGGAACAGATAACGTGTGGTGATATTAATAACAATTACAATTGTATTAACACGTGCTATTTATGTGTGGTTAGCAATGAATTGTTTGATTTCGGCGGTATTTGTGTGGTAATTTAAATTTAGAATGTTATCGCTTATTTCAGACTTTATTAGTATGAGAATGTTTTTACTCGACTATAGTAGACTCAATTTTCGAGTTCATTCCATTTAATAGCTGCGGTGGTGAATAGGTAAATTTATTGCTATTAACCAGGCACAAATCCTAAGCCAAACCTGGGCCCCTAGACAATGTCACATCTTCATTATCGATGACGAAGTTAGATATCCGAAATGTATGGATGTGACATAATTTCATCACGTGACATATCGAAAGATTATGCCAATTCCATACATTTCAGATTAACCTAACTTCGTTTTCGAAATGGAAATGTAACATTGTCTAGGGGGATCAGGGGGATTTGAAAAACGAACCCAGGGACTCATACTGAGTAGCGCTTCCGTAGTTAAAGAAAATTCCTAAGTTAAAGAATGTTAATACCATATCATCACGCCTGTATTCCTTGAAGGGTTGGGCAGAGGGTTGGATTTTTCTATTTAATTCTCAGTAGTTGCTCGGAGTTTCGATTCTTGCCCGTTTAATGGCTATAGTCTCGCCCCCTATTACATGGGATCTAAACATACCGGGAAAACCGCGAACTGTAAGTGGTATCTTCCTTCTCCTTTGGTTTTGCAGATGTCCATACAAAAATTGTGATCAAAAATTCAACAAAATTACGAAAACTTTCACAGATGGCGTAGTTTTCAAACTCTTAAAGTACCCAGAGTACTGGGGATACTAAAAGTCTTCCTAAAATCGGCCTAACAATGTAAACAGCCCGCGCAAATGCCGCTAAGTACCTGAAAGCTACCTACACTAATGATTTTCATAATAGAATACTGCAATAATAGTTTAATGTCCAACTTAAGTTCTGTGGGCGCGGGATTTGGGTGGGGTCTGACTAACAGCGATATGAAATTGATAAAATAAGTATCTCATCACAAAAAACGTCAAGTTTTCTTGAACGAGACTGCTGAGCGTTAGATTTGATCCTCAAGTCTATGAGTATTATGTAGATTTTATATGAAATTCTCATTAGAGATAACTAAACGAAGAAGTTTTACATGACCCCTTTGACTCGTAAATTGGCAAGACACCAAAATTTGACGTGACAAGTCACACGTCAAATTTTAGGAAAAAGCCATCATTTAATACAAATTTATACATACCTACACTTATTATGTTAACACTTATACAGATTAGACGTTTGTTCGTCGTATGTTTTAACTCACCATAACTTAATCCAATTTACATACCATAACGCCTGTGTTCCCGAATGGGTTAGGCAGAGGTGTATTAATGTTCACCTCCATTTTGCTGGTATGTTTAGGTCATGTAATAGGGGGCGAGCCTACTGCCATTAAACGGGCACAAATCCAGACTCCGAGTTCAAAGTCAAGAATTTCATAGAAAAACCCAATAACACTTTGCTCGACCTGGGGATCGAACCCAGGACCTCTAGCGTAGCAGTCGCGCTTAGGACCACTAGTCTAATGAGGCAGTCTATTTAATAAAAAAATTTGTTAATAAATATTTCCAAAGAAAGTTGCCACTTCGCTAACCCTGGGACCACACCTCAAACCGCTCATTCACATAATCATTATGGGTTTTCGCAACTAAATCGCTCGGTATCACGTGAACGACACATTACGAATGAGTTGTGTGCTTTATTTAATATCCACATGTGATGTGAGCGTAGGTTTACTAATAGGTTGAAACATAGGTCCACCGTTATAGAATAGAAGAGGTACGTATTTATATTGTGTAGAAAGTACTTCTAATTCTATCATCTAACTAAATATCATTTCATTTCATCATTAATTCATTTCATTTCTTAGCTGGTCCAAATCTAAATTGTGTAACGTTAGCCAGTAAGTCTGATTAATTTTAACTGATGTCTTTGCTGTGCCCAAACAGGGTCCATAATGATACATTTTATACTTAAGTTTACCACCTAATTTACATTGTGGAACTGCAAATAAAGAATATGAATATGAATCTTTCTTTTCTATTTCCTAATCAACTTTAAAAAAAGGAGGAGGTCCTCAATACGACTGTATTTCTTTTACTGATTTATTAATATTTTTTCAACCGACTTCAAAAAGGAGGAGGTTCTCAATTCGTCTGTATGTTTTTTTTGTATGTTTGTTACGCGATATCTCCGCCAGTTGTGGACCAATTTTAATGGTTGTTTTTTTGTTTGGTAGGCCATACTTCAGAGGTGGTCCCGTTCAGATTTTATCGAAATCGGTTGAGCAGTTTTGAAAATATCGACAAAAATCTAAAAATTGTTTAAATCGATAGTTTTTAAGTAAACAAGAATTTTTGAAATTGGTTCACAATTGCTGATAAAATTACTTTTAACAAAAAAGTTAAACCACCTTCAAAAAATAATAAAATAATTTTCAACCGACTTCAAAAAGGAGGAGGTTCTCAATTCGTCTGTGTTTTTTTTTTTTTTTTTTTGTATGTTTGTTACGCGATATCTCCGCCAGTTGTGGACCGATTTTAATGATTGTTTTTTTGTTTGGTAGGTCATACTTCAGAGGTGGTCCCGTTCAAATTTTATCGAAATCGATTAAGCAGTTTTGAAAATATCAACAAAAATCTAAAATTTGTTTACATCGATGATATTATCGTTTACTTCGAAACATCGCTGTCTTATTGGAGCAGTGCGTTTAGTTGGCTAACAAGTACTTCTAAACAAACTTTCCACTAAAAATTACAAAATAAAATTACTTTTAACAAAAAAGTTAAACCGCCTTCAAAAGATAATAAAATAATTTTGTCTAAAACAGTTTGGGAAGTCGGTGGCGAAAATAAAAGACCCACTCAAATAGAAGTCACCGACTTCCCAAACTGTTTTAGACAAAATTATTTTATTATTTTTTGAAGGCGGTTTAACTTTTTTGTTAAAAGTAATGTCTAAAACAGTTTGGGAAGTCGGTGACTTCTATTTTAGTGGGTCTTTTATTTTCGCCACCGACTTCCCAAACTGTTTTAGACAAAATTATTTTATTATTTTTTGAAGGTGGTTTAACTTTTTTGTTAAAAGTAATTTTATCAGCAATTGTGAACCAATTTCAAAAATTCTTGTTTACTTAAAAACTATAGTAGTCTATTGGTGTTCTAATTGTAAATTGGTGCACAAATTTTGGAAATAAATACACAAACTAAAAATTTTATGTGCAAAACAGTTTCGGATGTCGATGGCGCAAAAGATCCAACCAATTTTAAGGAAAGGCGTTTTGAAGGTGGTTTTAATTGTTGTTATTTTGTTGCAGATTTTTCCTGTATTTTTCGGTGAGTTTACAAACACAAATACAATTACAGTAATACAAATATGAGTACCATATATATAGGTATTGAGCCAACAGCTCATTCAGAAGATCGCTCACTCACTACGCCAAAGGAACCTTCAAAATCTTCATTGCATAAAAAACAAAAGAGATTATACGCACCTTAATTAAATAAATTAGAAACTCCGTTTTTCTTCAAGTATCTTACAAAAAACAAACACGCAAATTCGGCAGAGCGATAAAGAAAGCCTTAAAGGTTCGGCGATTATCTCGAAAACTTCCCCTTAACTGCTAATCGTTAAGGGTTAACTCCCAACGTAGCTAAGTTTCCACATTTACAGAAATAATTACACGCTACCCTTTACCTCCCTGCTGGGGGCGTGTTTGAATGTTGGCCTTTCTATTTACCTTTTCGGCAGCTCTTATTGAAAAACTTTTTAGACACATCGCTTTGTGAACTGCTTAGGGAGGTAGTTCCCTTGCTACTTTATTATTCATTATTATATTTGAAAATCTACAGAGGTTTTATTAAGATTAATATTTTTTTTACTTGAATTAAAGTACCTACTTAATTAGGTATAAATAATTTTTGCTCGCGGATAATTAATTATAACAATGATTTCGAAACCATCAGTGATGATCATTTCTATAAATGGATCTGTATACAACACAAAGGTCAAACTCTATCTCAGGATCTGTTCAACTAAAGTTGTAGCATACGCTTTCTAATAATCTAAACAAAATTAAAACCTGTTCAGTAAACTGTAGTTTGTGCGCCAACCCCTAACAACCAGGGTTCGGGGACGTTTATATACTCCAACCTATTTGCTTTTTTTGAATATGTTCAATGTACAGAATTCAGGTCTTTTTAAATTTATAATAGTACAGATAAAGTTGTTATATAACATTATCATGAATGTATCCAACAGTCAGTTTACCTGTGACTATTATATAAGACGGACTGCCTCATTGGTTTAGTGGTCTTAAGCGCGACTGCTACGCTAGAGGTCCTGGGTTCGATCCCCAGGTCGAACAAAGTGTTATTGGGTTTTTCTATGAAATTCTTAGTAGCAGCTCGGAGTCTGGATTTGTGCCCGGTTAATGGCAATAGGCTCGCTTACATGGGACCTAAACATACCGGCAAATTGTGGGTGTACATTAGTACCTACACCTCTGCCTAACCCTTCGGGGAATACAGGCGTGATGCAATGTATTATATAAGACGTTAAAATTAATAACGTGTAATAATGATAGTCTGTGATACTACATTATTTTATTTTAATACATATACATTTTAAACGAAAAAGTGCAGCGTAGTGTTGAAAACTGAAGCCAATTATTTGGAGATTAACTCAAGGTATGGGCTAGCGTAAAATGTCCAACTTTTTAAAGATGAGTGACACCTGCGGCCTGTACTATTATTGTGAAATAGAGTCAATATTATGTCGAAAGAGAAGCAAAAAAACAGGCTGAATTTTATCGATTCTTTCGTAATAATTATGTTGATAGTGTAATCGTTTTCAAGATACTAGTATTTTACGATTGGATGAATTTATTATCATCCTCTTAGCCTTTCCCAAAATCTTCTAGTGTAACCGGATGGAGCCGAACATAAAATATAGTTTTATACAAAGCGACTGTGATCAAAACCTTTCATGATCAGCCTATATCCTAAAGATAAACTGATCAGAATTTTGAGGGTTGCAAAACTACCTATTGTCATAGTTCGCGGATAGTGTACCCTTTATGATTTACGTGCCATTTTTTTTCATGAAAATGTTTGAAGCCATGAAGTGCCGTCAGACAATTATTTCGAGTTAGAGAGTGGAATGAGGGAGGAATTGGGCCTCCGGCGCTCCGCACTCACCGTACGAAAGGCGTCTGCATACTCAGACTCAGTACGTATGCATACTGCTACATGACGTCGATATTCTGTGGGTGGGTAGTACTTCCCCGGTTAAGCCGACCCATTCATGCTGGCTGCCTCATTAGTCTAGTGGTCCTAAGCGCGACTGCTACGCTTGAGGTCCTGGGTTCGATCCCCAGGTCGAGCAAAGTGTTATTGGGGTTTTCTATGAAATTCCCAGTAGCAGCTCGGAGTCTGTATTTGTGCCCGGTTAATGGCAATAGGCTCGCCCCCTATTACATGGGACCTAAACATACCGGCGAAATGTGGGTGTACATTAGTGCACCTCTGCCTTACCCTTCGGGGTATACAGGCGTGATGGTATGTTATGTTATGTTATTCATGCTGGCATTTAGACATCGGCGCGACACTACAACTAGAATGTTACCAAAAACCTAATACGAAAAAAGTGCTGAATGTATCCGCATCTCATTCCAATCAATTTATCCCAAGTTACGTCGACTGCACGAAAAAAAAGTTGTAAAATTTTCTACTCTCCTCAACTTTACGGAAATTTTCCATTCCGTTAGAGAAAGGATTAAGTTGGAAAGTAAGAGTTTTATCTATGTTATTAGATTATTTGCCCAACTCCGCAACTGACATGCGTCGTTAAAATGTTTTACGTTGATAAATAATCAACTTGAAACTTCAGTAATTACAATATATCTTGTGTTCCGGGATTGGTGATTTTGCCAATAATTGAATTTGGTTTATCTTCACCCCCTTTTTCCGTTGAAGATTAGGAAAACCAGGGATTTAATCTTAGCAAACTCGGGCAGTTGAAAAAATTATATTATAATACAAAATAGACTGCCTATTAGTCTAGTTGTCCTAAGCGCGACTGCTACGCTAGAGGTACTAGGTTCGATCCCCAGGTCGAGTACCGTTATTAGGTTTTTCTATGAAATTTTCTGTAGCAGCTCGGAGTCTTAATTTGTGGCGGGTTAATGGTAATAGGCTCGCCCCCTATTACATGGAACCTAAACATAACGGCGAAATGTAGGTGTACTTTAATACACATCTGTGTAACCCTAACGGGAATACAGGCGTGATGGTATGTTATGTTATGTTACAAAATATAGTTTTTTTATAATTATTACGAGTTTGTCTTTCGCTTCTTCCACATTCATATGATACATCTTTTCACACATATGACGATCTTTTCACACACACGTACCGTTTGCAAGTACTACGCACCTGACCTTTTTAAAGGACCTCGCCGATAAGAACGATGTATGTCCTTCTAGGGTGAAGTCTTCCAACTCTGCCACTGACATTCATATGATACATCTTTTCACACATATGACGATCTTTTCACACACACGTACCGTTTGCAAGTACTACGCACCTGACCTTTTTAAAGGACCTCGCCGATAAGATCGATGTATGTCCTTCTAGGGTGAAGTCTTCCAACGCTGCCACTGACATTCATATGATACATCTTTTCACACATATGACGATCTTTTCACACACACGTGCCGTTTGCAAGTACTACGCACCTAACCTTTTTAAAGGACCTCGCCGATAAGATCGATGTATGTCCTTCTAGGGTGAAGTCTTCCAACGCTGCCACTGACATTCTTTATAAATACCATTTGTTAATCGTCTTTCATTAACTCTTTCAACATGCCCAAACCTTCTCAGCATTTTCTTTCTTCAATTTCAAACTATTCGAGTAGGTATTATTTTATTTTGAATACTCTCATACTCGTATTCTTCAACTCATGATTCAGTGACTTTCTTTTAGTATTATTCTCCCCCTCCCAGACAGATATCAAAACAATATTTCAAAAGTATTTGCAAGTTTTCAATATTAAAAGTTCAAAATTTTTGATTTATGACAAACATTGGTAGTACATACGGCTACAGGTCAACCCATACAAAACCAGTTCTCGCATTGTAAAGACTTTCCATACAATAGGAGGCCAGCGTGAACTGGTTTTGTATAGCTTGATGTGTAGCCCTGCGTACTACATTTTCTATAACTTTCGCAACACGTTGACTTACAATATTTATGTCTCCACCTCACCGTTGTTTTGCCAAAAATTTTTGCTAACATTCATGCATGGTTGTTCATGGGTGCGTTAGAAAGGTGCATTCCATAAAACATGGCGTCCAACTTTTGTAATAATTTGTTTTGACGGACCCTATAACTTTAAAAGATGTGGTTATTGAAGATAGTGTTTTCAAAATGGAATATTATGTCCAACGTTGCTGAAGATATTGCAGCGAATACTGATTCCGTTTGGAGATTAAAAAATAACTTGTAACATCAACATCATTGACCCGTTACATTGTCCCACTGCTGGTCACGGATCTACTCCCAGAATGAAAGGGATGGCAGTAGGCTAGCGTGGTGGACTATAGCCTAATTCCTCTCATTCTGAGAGGAGACCCGTGCCAAACAGTGGGACAAAGTAATCGAAGGATAAATAGGGGGGCGAGCCTTTTGCCATTAATCAGGACAAATCCAGACTCCGAGCTGCTACTGAGAATTTCTAAGAAAAACCCAATGACACTTTGCTCTTCTTGGGGATCGAACCTAGGAAGCGTAGTATCAAGCGTAGTCGCGGTTAAGACCACTAGATGAATGAGGCAATTTTAATGTATCTTGTAATGTAAGTATTCGAACTAGGTCGCAGGATTAAGTTACAAACAATTGGATTACTGAAGTAGGGGGATCAATAAAGTGGTTTGCGGAAGAAAACAACGCCAAGGTTTAATCGAGGTCAAAGTTGATGATATTGAGGTTGCATCATATAAGTAGACTAGCACTAGGACTATTCATTTTTTATGATGACTTATGATGTGACACTTGATGGTAAGTAGTCATGGATATCTGCAATACGCAATACGCAATCTGCAATGGAAAAGGGAGGGGAAGGAGAAGGAAGGGGACTAAGAGAGGAATTGGCCCTTCGACGCTCCACACTCACCATACGAAACGAAACAGTATGCATACTGCTACTTGACATCGATATTCCCTGGGAGGGTATTACTTCCCCGGTCATATCGACCCATTCATGCTGACACATAGACATGCCAGCGACTACCACCACCACTACTACTACTAAACGGATTTATAAGTTGACAAAATAGTTTGTATCCTAAATCTATCGAAAATAACGTTCTTTATGCAATACCTACATAGGGATGGCCTCTTCAATCACGAGATTAGCTATGCATCCAATATCGATAAACTACATTCACGCTAAACCACAAACGAGTGCATCCGCCCTGCTATTACTTAACAGAACAATATTGATGGACATGCCCGAGTATAAAGTCATATTATCTTGTAAATATAAACACATTCTTTTAAAAGAAAGAAAGAAAGAAAGAAAAATATTTATTTTGTTCTCACATATATTCTTAAAATAAAAAGCAATAATTACTACAACTATACTATACTTAAAACTAAACAATAATAATTAAAACTACGAAAATTGAGTGAGAACAAAAAAGGACCCTAGCTCAGCATAATGCCACTTCATTACGATGAATGACGTAGCGCTGGTATTCTGCTAGGGCCTTGAGCGATATCACGGACATCGGACGGCTAAAATATTGAAATAGAAAATAATAAATGGAAGAATAATAATAAAAAAAATAAAAAATAAATAATAATAAAAAAAACAAAAAAAATGAATTTTGGCTAAAGGTCCTAGTAGCCTTGCCATAACACTAGATAAAAAATAAAATAAAAAACTCTATGACGACGCAATAAAACTATGCATGTTGTATGAATTTCACTGTTGTTGGTTATCGCTTTTAGGGTTTCGTACAAAACACAAAACGGAACCCTCATAAGATCACGATTATGTCCATCCGTCTGTCACAGAGACAGTTCTCTATAAAAAAAATATATCTAAGCCCTGTGTCTCGGAGAGCACACCTCACCTTCACCTCTGCCTAAACCTTTGGGGAATACAGGCGTCATGGTATGTATGTTAGTGGCGAAGTTGCCACCTAAATTCTACACTAAGTGTTATTTATCCATCCAAAGGTTGTCTGTAAATCGCTTTTAGCGATAAGACCTCCCATTCTACCATTTTATGATTTATAACTTGTTCTTGATAATCATTTTTGGTGTAGGTACAATACCTACCAAGGTGTAAAATAATTTTTCACACAGTTATAACAAACCTTTTTTTCCGTACCCTTTTTATCAACCCACTCCCAATTAATGCCTATTTCCCCCTTTAACGGAACGGAAAAACACGAAATAATAAGACGATTAAACACCCTCAGTCCTAAGTAAACACAATAGGAACACTTCGAGATTTCCGCGTCAGAATCCTCTGGGGACAATCCTCACTAATTAAATTTCCTTTACCGTTACTATTTTTGGTTTATAAAAAGAATTAATCGGAAAAACCCGGCTTTGTATATTTTATCTTGTACAAAAAGATTATACTTTGGACTATATAATTATGAAAAGAAATAAACCAATTACTTATACCTTCTTTAACTGACTTCAAAATAATTTTGAGGCAGTTTTACTATTTTTGTTAAAACTTTGTTTATAAATAGTTCAACTACAAATGTTTTTATTTTAAATAAGATAAGATTTGACAAGCGTTTATGAAACGTAGACTCTATTACACAGTAGGTACAATATATAACTATTAGTAAAATAACTGCCTCATTAGTGAAGTCAAAGTGTTGTACTCCACATTAAGCACACCTCTGTTCGTACCCTTCGGGGAATACAGGGGTGATGATATGTTTAGTTATGTAAATGATGTCTTATTATAACTGCCATCTTTCTTTCAATGTCAGTTCGGCATAAGTTATTGTAAATCCAAAATATTTTTCTATAAGATGAATCAATGCATGCCTCGCTGGGTTTTAACCCTCCTTCACTGTTATTGACCTGCAAACAAAACAAGAAAGGAAAAACGAAAATATAATTTCCATAAACCCTTTATCCAGACTTCTAAATAGCGTATTATTCAAGCTTCAACTGCAAAGCAGATCCTTCACCGTATCATTTCGTTTTAAAAAGAATTTAATACCTTCTGAGACTGTTAGCGAATTTGAATAATGTTTTTCTTGAAAATAATCACGAGTTGGCAGTTTCAGCCATTTGTGGTACTCCACAAAAGCGCTTTAAAGCGAGACGGGTTTTAAATAGTTTCTTTTTTTGTATGAAAAATTTAAAATGCAAACCGTTATTTAAGTTGTATTCTTTGCAGGAGTTTTATGTAAATGGCGGTGTATGTGATAAGTAGACGGGTTTTGGAAATGAATAATATCTACTATCTACTTAGTTATTGTAGGAAATACAAGAATCCAATTTAAAATTGGAATTTAAACATTTCAAGGTTCAAAATCATTTGGAGAAATTTGACAGTTTTGTATAACTTTGTGCTGGCGAATTTACTTAGACTCCGCAAGCCAGCGCTCAATCTTCCACGCTCATATCCATCTACTATTTGTTACCACTATATCGTACTGTTGAAATATAACAACTGTCCTCCGTCCCTGTCGCGGCACCACAACCAAATTAATGAGTTCCTCGTACATTTTAACTCGCAGGTCTAATTTACAGACACTTAAATGCGACACATATCTTTGAGGACACCGATTGTAGTATCTAAAGTGTTTGCTGGTTTATAGGGCATGTAAAGAGGACGCTATTGCCATTAAATTTACCAAAACTTGTACCATAACCAAAACGTGTGATGTACTTGTAAAACACTTTTCGAAACGCTAGTCTACGCATAAAATTAAGCAGCAAAGGTACTGCATTCTAGGAAATTAAAACAAGAACATAGTTAACGTTTAACGCCTTGTAAGTAGTATGAATTTATTCTGAGTACTAAGTTTATCTGTATGTGTCGTGCATTTCACTTAGATGGTATAATTTTTAAATCTTTTCATTAAAATGCATACATACTCTCTTTTAATACCAAGTTCATTTTAATATTTATTTCTCGTATATCATCATCAACCCATTACATTGTCCCACTGCTGGGCACGGGTCTCCTCTCAGTACGAGAGGGATTAGGCTATAGTCCGCCACGCTAGCCTACTGCGGGTTGGCAGACTTCACATGCCGTCAAGAAAATCTCTCAGGCATGCAGGTTTCCTCACGATGTTTTCCTTCACCGTTTAAGCGCGTGATAATTAATTATTAATACGCACATAACTTCGAAAAGTTAGAGGTGCGTCCCTTGGATTCGAACTCGAGACCTTTGACTTGGCAGTCCAATGGTCATATCACTAGGCTATCACTGCACTTTATATTTATTTCTCGTATATACTAATATAATAAAACATTAAAAAGACATTGATTTGTAAAACATACCATCATACCGTCACGCCTGTATTCCCCGAAGGGTTAGGCAGAGGTGTACTTAATGTTCACCAACATTTCGTTGGTATGTTTAGGTCCCATGTAATGAGGAGCGAGCCTATTGCTTATTTACCGGGCACATATCCAAACTCAGAGCTGCTACTGAGAATTTCATAGAAAAACTCAATAATACTTTACTCGACCTGGGAATCAAACCCAAAACCTCTAGGGTAGCAGTCGCGCTTAGTATCACTAGACTAACAAGGCAGTTTTATTTGTAAAAGTGGTTTAAAAAGATCGTTTTACAGAAATAAAAATCATTTAATCTAACCAAGAGTTATTCTTAGTGAATTGTTTCCAAAACCACACAAACTTACTTTATCTTAAGACATCGCAAGGCTTTTGAGGAAACCATAAATAAAAACTGCCTTGATTCTCTTTGGGTGCAAGTTTTCTTACTGTTTTTTAGTTAAAATAATAGCGTTGGAACTCCACAATTCCTTTTGTGCATCAACTTTTGTGAGAAAAGAGAATGATTTATTTTATTATATAAAACTTCTTGGAGTCAAGAAAAAAATATTTTTTACCTGACAACAAAAAAGGGAGGGGAATAGGTTTAACAGTCTTTGTATAGGTATACTAGCTTTTGTCCGAGACTTCATCAACGTTGAATAGATTTTTCAATCCTTTGGGAATTCCCCAAAATATCGTTATAAATTAAAGCCTATATGTTATTCTGTATAAACCATAAAACTGTAAAGTTTCATCAAAATCCGTTCAGTAGTTTTTGCGTGAAAGAGAAACAAACATCCATCCATCCTTACAAACTTTCTCATTTATAATATTAAGTAGGATAGGAAGTAGGAAATTGGATTTATAATATTAGTAGGATAGGATTATTAGGAAGTAGGATGTATGTAAGTATGTGTATGTGTCTGTGTATGGATTTTATATTGTAGCTCAAAAAATACTGATCATATTTTGACAAATGAGGTGTCGATTGATACCGCTAGGTCCTGTATCTGTCAATTTAAGTATTAGTAATTATGGCGGCATGTGACTTCGGCTATAAACTGGAACTTAATGCTTTTCAGTTGATTTTTAACATAGTCGGGTTTTAGATTTAAAACTGTGAGTTGTATATGTGTGTGTGTGTGTCAATATGTGTGTTTGTGATATAAGGGGTACACAATTGAAAAAATTTTGACTATACCCCATAAATGTAGGGCACATTTGAGCGCAGTGGAACGCCACTCACGCGGCGTAAATAATTCCATAAACGACGCGTCAGTAACGTTTGCTAAACGCTATAAAAACCGAGTCATTGATGCTTGCTACAAAAGCAGTAGCGTAGCGTGACTTGGAGGAGTCCCATATAAAAATTAAAATTAGTTGAAGGTGCAGAGGTTAAGATTTTGACCATTTTTTTATAACCTCTCTTTTCTGTTTACTTTTTCTTTTCATAGCTTCACTGGGATAATAACTGATCTAGGATGTTTTTTCTTTTGAAAAAATTGATAGCTTTTTTGACATTTGCCATTTCTGAACTGGAAACTCTATACATCTATGACAGTTTGGGGGCCCCTGTAGCCCGGGGGCCCCGTATCATACGGCTGATACGGCGGTAGCATAACATATACCATCACGCCTGTATTCCCCGAAGGATTAGGCAGAGGTGTGCTAATGCACACCCACACTTCGCCGGTATGTTTAGGTCCCATGTAATAGGGGGCGAGCCTATTGCCATCAACCGGGCACAAATCCAGACTCCAAGCTGCTACTGGGAATTCCATAGAAAAACCCAATAACACTTTGCTCGACCTGGGGATCGAACCCAAAACCTCTAGTGTAGCAGTCGCGCTTAGGACCACTAGACTAATGAGGCAGTCGCCACGGCGGTAGCCCCTGTACAAAAGTCTATATTTAATTGTTACTTTTCTGCTTAGATCAAATAAAAAGTCTATCAAAACGTCATTAACGTATCACGTGCGTGTGTGCGTGTAATTTTGTTTGTACACGGCAAGGCGTAGTTTTAGCCGGCCTCACTTCTTCGTCCACAAAGTTCCATCTTAACTTTTTATTTGATCTGAGCTTTTCTGTAAATAAAAAAAAATATTTATCTTTACTTCGTATGTTCATACTCACATTACGTAGAAGTAAAGAAAGCTAGTTCTAAGATGCTATAACGGTATTCCGAACACGTATGGACGATGTCTTGAAGTGTTGCCAAAATATATCGTGGTCAGCATTTAGAATTGTATTCAACCATGAAATACTTACAGGACACTTTTCTATTTTGACCGGCTAAATAACACCCGGTTTTTATGCTCTAAAGATAAAACGAAGACGTATGTATGTCTGTAGGTATGTGTGGATATGACGAGATAATTCAAATTTGGAAAGCTAGTATATTATACTAGCTTTCCGCCCACGGCAGCGCCTGCGTGGTTTCTCGGATTTTCTGCATTTAATTTTTTCCCGCTTTTGCAACATTTTTCATTTGTGCTCCGCTCCTTTTGGTCTTAGCGTAATGATATATAGCCTATAGCCTTCCTCGATAAATGGGCTATCTAACACTGAAATAATTTTTCAAATCGGACCAGTAGTTCCTGAGATTAGCGCGTTCAAGCAAACAAACAAACAAACTCTTCCGCATTATAATATAAAGTATAGAAGGTATAGATAATACTAATATTATACTTAAATCCGAAAATAATAGTTTTTTTTTATTTGTTCAGTTTTCACGCCATCGTTTTCATACCATCACGCCTGTATTCCCCTAATGCTTAGGCAGAGGTATACTAAATGTACTCCAACACTTCGCAATATAACGTTATGTAATAAGGGGCGAGCCAATTGCCATTAATCGAGCACAAATCCAAACACCAAGCTGCTACTGAGAATTTTATAGAAAAACCTGGAGACCGAACCCAGGACCTCTAGCGTAGCATTCGCGCTTAGGACCACTAGACTAATGAGGCAGTAATATAATTTATTACGTCTTACTAAATATCCAGTCTGGAATAAATTGACTGTCTGTTAAATCCAGCAAACGGAATAATATAAACAAAAATCCGGAACAATTATTACTCGCTAAAAACTGTGAGCAAGTACTCACACTTGTTCAAATAGAGGCTTGCGTTACATCGCTGCTTGAACTAAATGCGTACTTCCAGCGCTATATTATACTGTTTGCTTTGCAAACTTTCTATGCTTGACTTCTAAGTACACAGAACTATGATATTATTTGCTGCTTTTTTGAACTGCCTCATTAGTCCGTGTTGTGGTATGTCGTTGCTCCCAAGCGCGACTGGTACGATAAAGATCCTGGGTTCGATTCCCAGGTCAAAAAAGCGCGATTGGGATTTTCTATGAATTTCTCGATAGCAGCTCAGATCTTTTCTTTCACTAGAAATTTTCTTTAATTAGAAAATTCATTTCTTTGTGAAAATTTCGCAATATTTAATGCTAAAAAATAATAAAAAGTAAGCAGCTCAGAGTTTAGATTTGTGCCGGAATATTTTTTTTGGCATCATGGCATTAATGGCAAAAAGCTCGCCCCCTATTACATGGGACGTAAACATACCGGCGAAATATTGATGTACATTTTACACTGGCCTCTGTCGAACCTTTCGGGGAATACAGGTGTGATGGTATGTTGTTTTTTTAATTATTGCATCTGATTTACTAGATTTATAGCACGCATTTATGAATTTGCGAAATAATTTTCATATTAAAAATTAAGTCTTAAATGACAAAGTATTTACCTACGTATTACAAGAGTAGCATTTAAAATACAAATAAAAATAACAATCCTTAGCCGGAACCATGCACTGCAAATCTTTTTATTTGTAAATATATGTAATTGGATTAATGGATATAAAATGCAAACAACGAATAAACAAACAATAAAATAATATTATATGGAGATGTATTTTATATGTAGAAGATAAATATCCAAAATAGCCCGCTCTGCCCTGCTCCTAAGGATTGTAGCGTGATGATAGATAGCCTATACCGTTCCTCATGAGTGAGGCCATCATATAAAAAAAGATTTTTTCAAGTCCGACTGATAGAGAGATTAGCGCGTTTAAACAAACGAACTCTTCAGCTTTACTGTATTACTATAGATATTATTCATCACATACAAATATATATTATGTACATATGTCATACAACTAAGCCGATGACGCAGTCAGTAAAGATATGGGGCGGTTTTTCGAAACATACGGATCAATATTTCAAGAGTAAACGTCACTGCTTGTTCCGTAATTTTCATCATCATCAGCATCATCCACAGCCTGACTTCAGTAGTAGAAGTGTATGCCATATGCCAGCATAAATGGGTCGGCACGACCTGGGAAGTATTACCCTCCTACAGAAAATCGATGTCAAGTAGCAGTATGTATACTGCTGCGTTTCGTACGGTGAGTGTGGAGCGCTGATGGTTCAATTCCTTCCTTAGTCCCCTTTCTATTCTTTTATCCGCTCCCCTGCCTTTTCCATAAATAGGCCCGGCAACACATCTGCAACTCCTTTGATGTCCAGAGCGGCGATGGCTACTTACCATCAGGTGGCTCGCCTGCTGGTTTCCGAAAATAAAAAGAAAACTTCAACCACTGATGGGTATAAGCCTCCTTAAGTTTGCGCCATCCACCACGGTCCCATGCTGCTCTCTCATCCAAGTACGCCCAACGACTTAAGTTATGTCGTCTACCCATCTTGCTGCTGGACGCCCGACATCCTTCGGCTATCATTCCGTCATTGCCCTACGTTATTTTAATTATGTTTAATTATCTTGATTCAGATCCTAAGGTGGATAAAAACTGGATAAATGTCCGATATTTTTATAACTTAACTTATGTATAAATATAACGGGCAGCCACACTGCTGTATCGAAACGTGCAATTTAATAAATCGGCTAATACAGAACAAAGGGATTTCTTCACAAGGCTGTCCAAAAACGGGTATCAATACTGACTGATTATGTAATATTGCTGAGAACTGGCTTATCCGATGTATTTCATTCTATTAGATGAGTTTTTTAAACGGTGAAGGAGAACATCTTGGGCAAACCTGCATGCCTAAGAGATTTTCTTCAGATCGGAGCGTTTGAAATATAACAACCTACAATAACCGATTGTGATGGACCATAGTCTAACCCAACACAGACAGACTCTTTGGAAGAATACCCATCTATATGAGTTGATGATACGCCGAAAAACTCAGCGTTTTGTTTCCAACTTTTCACCTCTATATTTCTCCCTATACTTGATCCAGATATCTCTAATCGCCGACGGCCATCAATGTAACTAATTGGGCATATAATTTATGCGCCGGTCACTTTGACTAATGATCACGGTTTACGCTAACCGTCTGCTTGAGGCCAATGCCGAGATCACAGATTATAGTCGACTCTAGTGCGAATTGGCCGTGTTTCGAATTACGTAATTACTCGATGTTTTGATGTCACATAACTATCGTTTTAGTACGATTGACTGGTAAGTATTATATTTTGCCGATAAAACATACATACCATCACGGCCGTATTCCTTGAAGGGTAAGGCAGAGGTGTACCTACTTATGTATTCAGCCACAGTTCATGTTTAGATGCTTAGAGCTTATTGCCGTTAACCGGGCACAAATTCGACCTCCGAGCTGCTACTGAGATTTTCATAGAAAAACCCCATAACACTTGCTTTACCTGGTACCGGACAAAGATTTTCTTTTGCTGATAAAAATGAAAAATTAATTGAGAATCAGCCTTTATTTTATCATTCAATTCAATTGTAGGTATTTGCTATACCCATAACATAACATACCATCACGCCTGTATTTCCCGAAGGGTTAGGCAGAGGTGTACTTAATGTACACCCACAGTTCGCTGGTATGTTTTAGGTCCCATATAATAGGGGGCGAGCCTATTGCCATTCACCGGGCACAAATCCAGACTCCGAGCTGCTACTGAGAATTTCATAGAAAAACCCAATAACACTTGCTCGACCTGAGAACGAACCCAGGATCTCTTTTTTTCTAATTAAAATAAGTAAATTAATTGAGGATCACACTCCCTAATAAATTGTTGGTAATTATCAGTAATTGCGATTCCCACGCGAAACATTTTGTTGAATCAATAACATTTTTCTGAGAGATCCAAACCTCTTTGGAAGCAACCTTAATTGAAAGCAAACTTCGTATAAAACACTTGCTACCAACATTAGGGGGAATGTAAAAGGATTGCACGTCTGCGAACAGTGCATACAACTCTCAACTACTGCTTAGTTAAAGTTAAATAGAACGAACCTTTACGATTGAGATGTTTTTAGCTTGTTTTATAAGAGTACTAGCTATGTCCAGCGATTTCACCCGCTTTTCCTCGCTCCAAAGGGTCGCGGCGTGATGCTAAATAGTTTATTGCCTGTCTCATGAATGTGGCTATTATATTAACAATGTTGTTTTTCAAATCCGACTGGTAGTTCCGGAGATAGCGCGTTTAAACAAAGAAAAATCTCTTCTTTGACTTTGACTAGAGATCCTTGGTTCAATCCCCAGGTAGAGCAAAGTATTATTGGGCTTTTCTATAAAATTCTCAGTAGCAGCTCGGAGTCTGGACTTGTGCCCGGTTTAGTGGTAATAGGCTCGCCCCCTATGACATGGGACCTAATCATACCGGGGAAATGTGGCTGTACATTAGTACGCCTCTGCCTAACCCTTCGGGGAATACAGGCGTGATGGTATGTTATGTTTTAAAAAACTCTTCAGCTTTTAATATACTATAACTAGATAGGTAATTTCCTTAATTACGTGGTCTGCATTTAAAAAGTAATAAAATAATTTGACCTCTCGATACGACACTACTCTACGACTATTCGATATATGTAACTTCTACAAGGTCTTTCCCTTCGACGTTTTTCTTAAAATATACGTTCTAATTGTGTCTTATAGTAACGAAATTTTTTTTTTGTTAAAAAAAAGCTTACTAGCAATGTGGGTCGCCCATTACTAGTAATCTTGTTAACCCCTCGTACTAAGCTAAATGCTTGTATTACGAGTGGGTTCACGTCGGTAGTGCAATGGGTGAGTTTCGAACCGGCAACCACATGATCGCAAGTCCGACGCTCTAGCCATTAGGCTGCCGCCGCTTTTAAACTTATAAACAACTTATAACTCAGTACACTCATACAGTCTGACTTCTATTCTGAAACAAAATAAACGAACTGAATGCCGAGTACCAACCATACAATACAGTAAATCCACATACTTAGTTCTCAAAAAAAAACTCTATACACAGTGCGCCAACAAAGGAATTCCATCTTCAAAAATAAATCCGTATGTAACTCGAACCATTGACCCCGCAGTACACGCGAGTTTTAAAAGTCAATAAGTCAATAACTTATAGAAGTCTGTTGGCTTCCGTACGATCGAAAACTTTTAAAGTTACTAAACAAGATACATTACTGTTTGTTGTGGTAAACAGAAGTTCTGTTCTCTGCGCCATGGTGACTTAAATAAGCAATTACTCATTTTGAACGTGTCCTTTTGTTTCGTGGTTGTGGAAAGGTAGAAGTTTTATTTTTATGGAGTAACATTACATTTTTATGACTTTTAAAGAGAGCAAGAGACTACTTCAAGTTATGTTGTTGAAGTAATAACTTGAAACGATAGCGCATAAATAATTAAGGCTCTTTACATACGTCGTAAAGTTCGCTACAAAACCTGCAATACTTGTTTTAATTCACTATCCATTACATATTATATAACAAATTCCTCCGCCGCATCTGTCTGTCTGTTCGCAATATGCTCAAAAACTACTGCACCGATTCTCATATTGTTTTCACCCACGGATAGAGCGATTCAAGAGGAAGGTTTATATGTATAATACATACATATTATAGAACAGCAAAATTGAGAAAACACGCGAGCGAAGCCGTGGGCGGAAAGCTAGTTTCATATAAATCCTTTACAGTTACATTACACAACCACACTTTACGTAACACTTAAAGTAACTAATCTAAAACGTTCTCTAGCCTCGATTTAAAATGAATTACGTCCAGTCCCAACGGAGTTTGACTAATTAATCATTAATGGCATTCGATTTGTTTAAATATTTAAGGCACGGCAACCGAACTAGTGATGCGTATAGGCGAAAGGTTTTATCTGAACCATTCGATCGTTTTCTCTCAGGACGCCTCGTCCGATTTGAATGTTTTGACGTTGACTTTGACGTTTTCAAAGAAGACACCACTAATCATAATAAAATTATATATTACTAGCTTTTGCCCGCGACTTCTTCCGCGTGGATAAGATTTTTCCCAATCCAGTGGGAATTTCCCAAAATATCGTTATAAATTAAATCCTATATGTTATTCTGATGTATAATCAATAATACTGCAAAGTTTCATCAAAATCCGTTCGGCAGTTTTTGCGTGAAAGAGTAACAAACATCCATCCATCCATCAATCCTCACAAACTTTCACATTTATAATATTAGTAGGATTATTTAAATAAAGAAGGGATGTTCTATTTTTCAAATATTCATCATCATCATGATCTATCCGTATTCGTCCACTGCTGAACGTAGGCCTCTTTCAATGAACGACACGTAAATATTACGTATTCGTTATCAGTTTTTGTAACATCTGAGTGTGTTAAAACAACTCTTGTCCACGAGTGAAGCCCGATGATGATGATGACATAACATAACATACCATCACACCTGTATTCCCCCAAAGGCATAGGCAGAGGTGTAGGTACTAGTGTACACACACATTTCGCTAGTATGTTTAGGTCCCATGTAATAGGAGGCGAGCCTATTGCCATTAACCGAGCACAAATTCAGACTCCGAGCTGCTACTGGGAATTTCATAGAAAAACTCGACCTAGGGATCGAACCCACGACCTCTAGCGTAGCAGTCGCGCTTAGGACCACGAGACTAAAGAGGCAGTCAGTTCAGCATAACGAGGAATTTATTCAAAATCATTCGAATGAAATCAGGACAAATTAAATCGATTACAAAAGAATTTACTCAGCTCGATAAATAGATTTGTCTGCTATGCTTCGCATACATTAATTTTGGGCAAGTATTTATAAGAGCCCCACTGACCATCTGCGTTACTTAATTACTGAAGGGATGTCCTTGAGGCACTTCAAGTGATTGAACTTTGTCGGATGGGGAAACGGTGTTTTAATTTAATTTATTTGTTTATTTTTAATGGACTCGTTTCCGAAAGCAGTTCCATGTCGGTTGTTAAGTTTTACTTAATATAATGTGTATCTTAATCCAGATTCTGATTGTGATATTATTATGGATGATGATTGATTGATGATTGTGATTCTTTTAGGAAGATAATTTATTGATCTTCATTTATCATACTGAAACTAAATTGTAAATGTAATAGAAACTTTGTAAGCATTCTTATTTAAAAGAGTATCTATTGAGCTTCTTGCCAGCTCTTCATCCATAAGACCCACTATTTGAAACCGAGCAATTAGTTTTTGACATTTCAAAAATTACCTGTAATAATATCTAATTGAAATAAAATATTTGATTTATGCATAATGTTAAAATACTGTTACATAATGTAAAACTACATCATTTTAACCGACATCAGAAAATTCAAAAAAGAAGAGGTTATTTCATATATTTATAGGTACTTCTCGATAATTTCGTATGTTTATAAAATACTAACTATGCTTTCCAATCAATTTACTTTATTTAACAACTTTATTTATTACAGATATAACATTAAGTCAAAGATATCACACACTCACTTTAAGTTTAAAATATAACGACTAAGATAAATCGTAAGGCCAACCAAGTATCGCACACCTTAATATCTAGGAACATTAATAATGTCTCCTATTCCGCCAGCATTTTTCAAATCCAACTTCACGATGCAGTCTAGCAACATCATCATCAACCCATTACATTGTCCCACTGCTGGGCACGGGTCTCCTCTCAGTACGAGAAGGATTAGGCTATAGTCCACCACGCTAGCCTACTGCGGGTTGGCAGACTTCACACGCCGTCAAGAAAACCTCTCAGGCATGCAGGTTTCCGCACGATGTTTTTCTTTCACCGTTTAAGCGCGTGATAATTAATTATTAATACGCACATGACTTCGAAAAGTCAGAGGTGCGTGCCTTGGATTCGAACTCGAGACGTGGCAGTCAAATCAAATGTCAAATGGTCTTAAAGGCTATCACTACCCTAGCAACATATTATTCAGAAAAGAATATATTTTTGTCAAAACAAGTTAATTTAATTTATCACCAATTTTAGATCACTAGGTCTAGCAATAAAGAAGTCATAGTCAAAAATATTTCACAAGTAAATGTCGCCAACATTTTTTTATGAAAAAAAAAATCCATTAAAATGAACGTTAACCCAAAAATAAAGTTATTCCAACGGACGAAGTTAAGAGTGCCGGGCGGCCGCCTCCGCGGAAATATGCAAAATATATTACACACACTAAATCAGTTTTGCAACAAAAAAAATAGTGAGTTTTTTCCTGCATTGAGTATGAGAATCTCATTGCATATGGAAGGATTCCCTCAAAACGTAGCCGTTTGAAAGTGGTGGAGCGACCTGTTCTCGACTTATTACTCTAGGAGAGTGATGTGAGTTAGGAAGAGAATAGATAGGTACGATTGGCACCTTTTTATTCCTCTTCTTTCAGGCTTACTAGCAATGTGAGTCGCACATTACTAGTATTCTTGTTAACCCCTCGTACTAAGCTAAACGAGTGTATTACGTAGTGTTGTATTACGAGTGGATTCACATCGTTAGTGCAGTGGGTGGTTTCGAACCGGCAACCACATGATCGCAAGTCCTACTCCCCAGCCTAATGTGATTCGAATTGAAATATAAGATTAGTGTAGGCTACTTCATATTATGTGAAGCAAGATAATTATTGCTTTTCTAGTGACTTCATTGAATTCCGTAGTTAATTGCTATAGCTTAAATAAGCGTCTTATCACCAATGGACGTGAAAACAGAATTGATGCCCGATCCAAAGCTTTATGTCAGTCGTATAAATATGTAAACAACGCAACTTATCGACGTGAAATCGGACCGCGTTGATAAGTCACGTGTGAGGGAGACCCTTAGATTAATTGATGTATAAACACATAGCACTCATTCATGCAATCATATATTATGCAAATGGTAAGGCAGAAGAAAAATAGTGCTATTAAGTTAAGTTTTATTATTGCCACCCTCAATTCGGTACTATGATTTAGCTCAATAGAGATCGATCGTATTGCTATTAACTGGGCATGTTCATATTATATAACAAAACATCACGCCTGTATTCCCCGAAGGGCTACGTAGAGACCTATTCTTATTTACCCCTGTTTTAGCGAGTTATTATTGATTAACTTTTTTTTTTACTTGGACTTCCAACAGTTTTATTTGCATTTATTTGTTAAATGTTTTTCCAATCAATCATCAAATATATCATATTTCTTTCGTTTCGACTCGACTAGCAGTTAATTTTACATTTTGCGTTTATATTGAACTATTTATCATATTTTGGCAGTTCTAGTAGAATATATGGGTCTCATTGGCAATTTTAACGTGAAGGAAACTGCTAACGGACATAAAAAGAAATAATTCCTCGTAGCTCTATTAAATCTGAATTACTTTCAAGCTAGCCGATATGATTAGGGAAATGAGGTATCTTACAAATAAATTCTCAAAGGGAATCCTTTAATTCCTTTTGCATTTTCTTGCAAATATATAAACGACTTAAGAGTAAATTATTTATGGTGTTCTAGGAATTATGTTTATCTAGTCTACCAACAAGATTGCGATACCATTTTATATTTCTATGGATATCTATAAAGACGTAGAGTTTTGAGAAGAACATGAATTTGGTTGATTTGTTCGGCATTATATCTCTTATGATGAAGTATTAAGAACGAAGTACGTTAAGGAAAAAAAGAACATAAATAACACATCTAAATCTATTCTGTACATGTAATAAATTGTAAAAGGCCGATGTCTATACATTATAGATATTAAAGAAAACCAATAAGGGGGTATTTATCAAAGCAACAGAAGCCAAAAAAAATTTTGGAATGTTTGTCCGTCTGTCTGTAAATTGGAAATTATTAAAATTAAGATATTTGATTTGCGTCGCTGATATAAAAATCTATTGGCAATCTCGTAATTTATTTGGCTGTTTTTACTAATTTGTCTGATTCCACTCTAAAGTTAGCCTGTTTGTTCTTTAAAATTTAGAAAACTTAAACACTATTTTAACCTCGCGTGATTTTAAATTATGTTTTACAATTTATTATTTACTAGCTTTCCGCCCGCAGCTTCGCCCGCGTGGACAACACGATTTTGACTGTTTAGTTTTTCCAATTATGGCGAGAAATTGCAAATCATCACATATCTTTCCGTCCGCTTCTTTGCTCGGGTAGACCACAAAATTTGCCTAACTGTATTATTTACCGATATATAAACGCAGCTTATATCCTTTCCCAAGGTCTAGTCTATTTTTGTGCCAAATTTCGTTAAAATCCAAACTGGCTTTCATCCCCTATTTCATCCCCATACAGGTCGAAATTTCAAAAATGCAAGAACAAATATTTATTTATTTCTTATCAAGTGCCTTAATATAAAGTTTCATGGTTTTATCTTGAAAAATGACGAACTTCCATACAAACTTTCACCCCCTATTTCAACCCTTTCAAAACTATTTTTTGCAATAAAAAGTAGCCTATGTCCTTTCTCGAGCTTTAGTCTATCCCAGTACCAAATGTCATTAAAATTGGTTGAGTGGTTTAGGCGTGAAAGCGTAACAGACAGACAGACAGACAGAGTTACTTTCACATTTATAATATTAGTAGGGAAGTAGGGATAACTAACGGACCCTGTTTATCGGGTAAGCTAATTCGGTCATATAAGGAAATATGACCATTATGATTCATATCCTCTGCTATACTGCCACTGCCCAATATGGAATCAAAGTCTGCTAAGCAGACATTCTTCACCGCATTCACGTATTTAAAAAAAGTGACCCAGTCATAATAAACGTTTAACTAAATCGATACGTAAAATGTCAAGACGTCTAGGTATTCAAAAAAGGTACAAATACGCAACAGTAATTACAGACGCCCAACTTGTCAAGGTCCCGACTTGCTGGAGTTTTCAGCCAACTTGGCTAATGTTTCAACAGTTACCGCGTGTCAAAGTTAGTCACTTTAGCTCTTGAGTACTTGGCCGGTAGATCGCATAGAACGCGCGGGACCGAGAGCGGGACTACGCTGTCAAACTCTACATTGTGAGGCAGGGACTCTAACCACAATACATGAATCACTCTCATGCAGAAGCTCAGTATATTTCTATAGAATAGAATAATCTTTATTGTACACCGTAATAAGAATTATGTACTGCTACCGTCGCATGCAACATTTTAGTTCTTCAAGTGACCGTTAGAAGGATCTTCGTACATAAATGTATGTAGGTACTCGTCTGTATGTTACGGGTAGTATTTGCTAGTTGTGTCTAAAATAATAATATTGTGATTGTAAAATTTTAATTTACATGCTATTTTATTATGGCAAAATATGACTGGTCTTTTATATTTATGTACGTACCATCTTTAATAACTACATATTATGCATATCAATGAAGTTTGAAGTTAAAAAATGCCAGCGTATATCAGTCGCTAATCACCCAATGAAGATACTTTACAAGATTACAATAATTTTATGGCACGTAAAAAAGAAATTTGTCTTTATGCGTTACTACTTCATCTTTAGCAGAGACTTGGCCGACCGCTACCTCTTGCATTATAATCTGGGCCTTATCGGACAAGGGCGCAAGGTGTCGCGAATTTTACCTAACTTGTAACTTTGTCATATTTCAACCGTTCAAAGAGCTATTTAAGCTATTCTTGGAATTCAACATCGGAGACATTTTAGTCTCGCCCTGATTCCGAATAAATCGTGAATCATACTATGTAATGTAGGTAATGTTAATAGTCATTTTTTTAAAACTTTTTAGACGATTCCAGCCTTCAACAAAGTTTGAGGTCATAGAATAATTTCAGTATTTGTGTCACATTTCCTCCCCCAATCCCCTTCCTTCTCCTTTTCTCCTTCCCCTCCCTTTCCCTAAATAGGCTCGGCAACGCATCTGCAACTCCTTTGGTTTTGCAGATGTCCATGGGCGGCGATGACTACTTACCATCAGGTAGCTCGCCTGCTCGTTTGCAGAGTTATCCCATAAAAAAAAAAAAAAAAAAACATCAAACACACATCTCATAAATTTTACTGTCAGTGCCTACGCGATTTTCAATTACGAAACTATTTTTGACAGCATTTTTTATGCAACAATCACATTGTAAGGGATGGCCTCTAATATAATGTATGTCATCATCATCAACCCATATATTGTCCCACTGCTGAGCACAGGTCTCCTCTCAGAATGAGAGGGATTAGGCTACAGTCCACCACGCTAGCCTACTGCGGGTTGGTAGACTTCACACGCCATCGAGAAAATCTCTCGGGCATGCAGGTTTCATGACGATGTTTTCCTTCAACGTTTAAGAACGTGATAATTAATTATTAATACGCACATGACTTCAAAAACTCAGAAGTGCGGCAGTCCAATTGTCATATCCCAAGGCTACACTGCACTGTATAATGTATATAGTACCAAAAATTTGATAATATGAGCACAATAAGTTTGAAATATTTCTGTCCCTTTCTATCCAATTGATTGAACAAAGACAAAAAATCTTTTATCTGTTTCGTAAGTACCATTCTTGAGTTAGGAATTGTAAACGTACATAGTTACTCGGCGAAGAGTTATGTCGCAAAGGAATTCTTGAGATTGCTAGGAGATATGGTCTAGTGAACAATTGTATGCTTAATATTTTATTAGGAAGCTAGATGCGGTAGCCATTTCGTTTCCAGAGAATGAAAAGGTACTCTGTGAAGATAGATAGGAGAAATAGGAAATTTTAAAACCTATTTATTAGACCTTTTATTTGTAGGGGCTTGTAGTCATGTTATAACTACAATGATCAACGGAATTAAGGTTAATCTTAACGCATCAAGAGTCTTTTGTGGTTGTCATATAAAAATGACAACCTATTAAAATCGTTAGCCATACAATTGTAACATTCTTCAGCAGGAAAGGGACAGAGTATCCCCTCTCAATGCCCAGGAAAAACTTTAAACACTATCTTAGATCATTATTAGTCGATTAAAAGTATTTAATCAGTATACGTCCTATATTATTTTTATTGTACAACTAGATGTACCGGCCGACCTTGTTCTGCCCTATTTCTCTAAAACAAAATGACAACCAAGAAAATTGCTACGCACCGAGGAAGTAATGATGACACGTATATTAGAAATAGAAATGACATGCATCCTCTAATTAACTTGAAGGCATGCCAAAGATAATCCTAACGCGCCTTTGTTTTGTTATGATTGACGTCAAATGATTGACACCTAGGGACAGAGTGGTTTGTATGGGAAAAGAAAATTGTTGTCCTTTCGTTTTTCCTTGTATTTTTTAAGTTTTTTCTGTTCATAAGAACCTTCCTCAGACTTCACCAAACACAATAAAAAAGAAATCGGAGCCAAATCGGTTCGGCCGTTCTCGAGTTTTGCGCTTACCAACACATTTTGCGATTCATTTTTATATTATAGATAGATAGGCCTGTTAGAGACGCTAAATATTTAATTCCAGTTAAATACCCTATTTTTTTATGAAAAAGTAACCACATGTTGCTAGTAAAGACCACATCTACTTACATATTCTATTAGAGTTTGCGACTGTACTTCGTCGCTCTATTGGCTCGCCGGAAGTTCCGGTTGGCGGCGGAAGTGACTGACGCGATACATGACAAACATATAGACGATATAACTTTGGAACGTTGATTTGTTGGTATGTGGCATTCAGTTATAATTTGAAGAGGTATTGCGAAAATTTTGATCAAATTAAGATAGTTTTATTCACATAATAATACAAAAGCTGATTTAAAAGAAAGTATGAATAAAAAAATAAAAAAGCTACTTTGTAGTGGGAAAAATATTTGCAACTTTCGGCCAATAACGTAAAAACCACAATATATATGAATTATTGTTAGATCTCCAGCTTCCAAGAACTGTTACTTGGGGATTCCTGGAATCGTTAAGTCCGATTCCGCCGCCTGACCAGGCAATGGCCCCAATAGGCGAGCCTTCGAGAGGGATGCGAGGCCAGGCCTCGCCATTTGAAGGAGTACCCTGTCATGGTCGTGACAAATTTCAAGAATCCCTTGGCCGTGACTATAGGCCATGAAAAAGCACGTGCGGTTTTCAGTTGGTACGAGTCCGACATACCTAACAAGAACTTATAAAGGTTTTTATATGACTGGCGAGCTACCTGATGGTAAGTAGTCATCGCCTCCCATGGACATCTGCAAAACCAAAGGGAGTTGCAGATGCGTTGCCAAGCCTATTTGGAGAAAAGGGAGGGGAAAGAGAAAAGGAGAAGGAAGGGGACTGAGGGAAGAATTGGGCCTCCGGCGCTCCGCACTCACCGTACGAAACGCAACAGTATGCATACTGCTACTTGACGTCGATAATCTGTGGGAGGGTAGTTCTTCCCTGGTCGTGCCGACCCATTAATGCTAGCATATAGAAACGCCAGAGCGACACCACTACTGCTAATCTATAAAGTATTCTAATAGTCTCAAATATCCCGTACAAGTACTCTTTAAGTCTTTAATCTTTCTCGCACCCGCCTACTAATACACCGGTTCAAGTAACAAGTGTTCTTAAGTACATTAAAAGTACTCTAGAAGTCTACACATAAAGTCTTGCCTTTTCCAGAACGTAACTTCAAAAGCAACATGGCTGCGTAGGTACAAAAGTCATACTTTTAACGACTTGAGCTACTATTTTATCGCGAAATAGGTCACAGTAACGATGAACTCATTCCGGCCCTGCCTTAATGTGGAGAAGCGAGATTATTATTTTAATTCAATAAAACTTCCATTCAAATGTAAATCAGGTCTTGCAGTGCCCTTTGTCTGTTTTGAAACCTTTACTTCTGATTTAGAGCGAAATTTGATGATGTAATTATGTGATGATGTTTTTGGGGTGGGTTTTTCAACATTACTCTTTTCAAACAAAACTACACTAGCCCACCGATCTGCGAAGATAAGCTACGCTTACCGCAGTAAGTATGTGGATGAATAACCATTTTTTGAATATCCAGAAAGTACCTACTACATAAAAATTCCCAAGAACATTGCTTTGTTTATCTTCATTAATTAAAATTTTGTTTTAAAAATGGCGACTGATATAATAAAAGATGATATATAAAGCACAGATTAATTAATTTTCTTCCCCAAAAATTTCAATCGTAACTCGAACTATCAAAAGTTTTTAGAGCCCTCATTCATTATAAAATTTCCACTTAATTATGGTAATCTTAGTATGTCTTGGTGAAATTAAAATGGGGTTCACAAAAAAGTTGGGTTCCGTATCATTTATTAGTGATATTATTTATACATATATTTTTTATATAGTGGACACAATATTCAAAAGAGAACACTGACCTTATAGCAGTCTAATTTATATACAATAAATAAAATTGAAGTGTCTGTGATTTTAAAACAAAGAAATCTGCTATTCACACAATCTTAGTCTGACAGAAAAGAATAGCATTCGTTCAATAAAATTATAATGATACTGACAACTTTTTAAGTAATAGGTCGTGTTTCTTACCGGGCCCATATCCAAACTCCAAGCTGCTAACAAGAATTTAATAGAAAAATCCAATGACACATTGTCCGACCTGGGAGCAAAGTAAAATTAAAAACAAGACCTCCAGCGTAGCAGGCTTAGAATCACTAGAATAATGCGTTAGTTTTTATAACATATAACTGACGACTACAAACTTATGGTACTTTTGACATATTTAATGTTTTTATTGAAAATCTTTTTTTTTAATTTCTTAGATTTGCCTTGTTGAAAATTTATATTTCATATTACTGAGGTTTAAAAAATAACAGTTCGATTTTTTTTTAATTTTATTTTATGAAACCATGTCGTAACAATAATGAACACATTACAAAAATAATTATCCAATTTAGTGCAGTCATTCGAAAGTTATGCACGAAGTATTTTGGCGGTTCGTTTTTATTTATATAGAAGAAGAAGAATACATAATAAAAGTTTTTTAACCATTTTACTGCGGAACCCTAACAACTGCTCCTTTTACTCGCCTTGAATATTTTAATGTTATCATTATTTATCTGGCTCTGAATTCAATTTGGCAAGATAACGAACACTCGCGTTGAACTTTATTTTGCTTAATTTCCAGGAATTAAAATAAAACTGACTTTAGTCCGAAACCTGCGCTCGTACTTGATTGATTTGTATAACTTGATGTGTAGCCGTACATACAATCTGGAAATTTGAACCTGCCTCTCTTTTCCATTATCCGTGCATTTAACGTGTAAATAAAACTTGCCGTTGCAATGTAAAATTTTGCTGTACATTTTGTGTAATTTTCCACTATGATATGCTTTCTGAAAGAAAAGTTTTGAATAAATAATGATTTTGACTGCATTTCCTTTGAAAGTTAAATTTGTTGCTGTTGATTATCCCACTCCTCAGCACAGGCCTCCTCTCATAATGAGAGGGATATAGGCTATAATAATAGTCCACCACGCTTGCCTACTGCGGGTTGGTAGATATCAACACACAGTCAAGAAAGTCTCTTAGCCGTGTAGGTTTCCTCAAGATGTTTTCTTTCACCGTTTAAGCGCGTAATAATTAATTGTTAATACCTCTGACTTCGTAAAGTCAGAGGTGCGTGTCTTGGATTTGAAATCAAGACCTTTGAATTATCAGTCCAATGGTTAAACTCTAGGCTATCACTGCACATTCTTAGTGCATGAGACTAGAAATATATTATACTAGCTTCTGCCCGCGACTTCATCCGCATGGAATAGATTTTTCCCAATCCCGTGGGAATTTCCCAAAATATCGTTATGAATTAAAGCCTATATGTTATTCTGATGTATAAACAATAATACTGTAAAGTTTCATCAAAATCCGTTCAGTAGTTTTTGCGTGAAAGAGTAACAAACATCCATCCATCCATCCTCACAAACTTTCACATTTATAAAATTAGTAGGAAGTAGGATAGGAAGTAGGATAGTAGGAAGTAGGATTTGAATAACCCACAGATGTACTATTATTTTTTTATAGAACCATGACGCTTCAGAGGGTTGTTACAATAGTTTTTCTATTGTTTGCTAAATATTCCGAAAGACTAACAAATTGTCAGAACTACACACGCACCACACATCTCCTTAACGAAATTTATTAGAACATTTTTACATTTTGTTTCTTTAACTTAATAGGCTAGTCGACTGATATTTTTATCGTCTCATAAAAAAGTTAACCATAAATAGCACATACATAAGTTCAAAAATAAAGAAGTTCTACGCATTTTAAATTTATGCTAAAGAGAGAGCGCACGTTGTGACGTCACACTGTGTGTGCACCATACAAATTCTATACTGACACTCATTTTACGGGAAAAGAACAAAGCATACCCCCTTAATCCCCACCAAAAAATTTAAAAGCTTCTAAGTAGTTTAGAACTTTATTAGACGATTTCAATTTCAGGCTATGACTTTTTTTTTTTTCAAAAAGACTATTATTTTTCATAGACCAAACACCTTATTACCATAAAAAATTCGAATTACTCAAACAGCCATAAGATTTCTCGTTTGAAATACTCAAAGCTTTTAACTTGACGAACTACTTAATTGTACCTTCTGGGAAATCTAAAGAAATCTATTACGAATTTGAAAGTAAAAACAAAAAATAAATAATTCATCAGTTACATTTGACTTTGCTGAACAAGATGTCAAGCACCAATATCTCCCAAGGCGATTTAACATGACCCCAAATTGTAGACAATTTTTGACTTCTTACAGGGATCCCTAAAGGCGCTCCTTAAGGGCCATAAATCAAAAGAAATCTCTTGCAATACAGGGCGGTATATATCAAAAGGGAGGGTAAAACAATCTACGGGTATGTTACAAACTGAGGGTAAATTTGGGGGAAGTGAATCTCGCGTATGTTGTTACACGGATTAAGTATTACGGGCGTTTGTAATGACAGTAATGTACACATCGGTAATCACAACTAGAACAAGTTTGGGAAACTGTTTGTTGTGCAGTTTCGTACTTTTAATCGACGTCAAAGAAGAGGAGATTCGTTTAATTCAACTGTTTTTTGTGGGTTAAAATTATAGATAACAAAATTGTACAGGAGATTCATATTCAGGGCGGCCCATTTAATGATATTTTTTGCATAGAACATAGACTAAGGTTACATTAAAATTTATAGTACTTTCGATTTCTGAACTAGGAATATCCATATAACACGCTAGCTACGTGACGATAGTAGGTATTTACATACTAAATATTATTTGATTTAGTGCTATAACCTCCAACCTAAAATTTATAGATAAAACGTTACATTTTTTTTTTTAATACATAATAAAATATTTATTTCCAAAAAAAAAGCGTGGTACAATTTCATAATATTAACACAGGCTATGTTGTTTCTATAGAATTTGAAAATTACATCTGTAGCCGAACTAGGCAGAGCCTGTATTTCGGCTTACAGCGCCATTTCCCATTTTTTCGTTTGGCTTGTAGCTCTAAGTTACTATTTACACAATTTTGGTTTACATTTATTTAAAATTAAAAAAGAGTTTAATTATTTAACAACACATAGTAGGTAATTAAATGTTAAGAGTACGCATGTGTGTGTGTGTGTGTGTTACATAATACACATATACATAATAACATAATTTTCATTAAATAAATAAAAAGTAATATTCATTTCTGTAAATAGATCGTCCCAAAGACACTGTACTTACAAGTCAATGTATTACATTTTTTAAACTAGTTTAAACCTTATGATAGTCTATTAAAATTTTTAAAAATTTGAGCCTTTGTAAATCGGCCACCCGACCACCCTGTTTATCGTAGAATATCAGGATAATGGGAATTTCCCACAGAATTAGGAAAAACTAGACCATCGCAAGTTAAAGCGTAAGTACACACCTAACGAAACTAATAGACAACCTTGTTTAAATGGGAGCATTGTGCTCTATTGAAAATAAAACCATACAAACATTTTCAGCAAGTTTCATGTTCAATTTATTTCAACAGAACAAATAAAATTTTAATTTCGGCTGCACATGCTGTAGGTTTTGTAATAAATAAGTATTAAACAAACTAAAATATAATATTGAAATCAAGGCTCTTCTCTTTTATTTCCCTAAATTAATCTGTATTTATAACCTTATTTGCATGCGTACGGTCCTGATTTCGATTCCCAGGCTGGAAAGACCAATGATAAATAAATTAGAAGACCAGAAACATAAACATTACCAGTACACACGGCTAAACATCAAGCTATACAAATACAGTTTAGACTGACGTCCCATTGTAAAGGTTTTCCGTACAATTCAAGACCAGCCTATACTGGTTTCGTATAGCTTGATATGTAGCCGTCCGTACCTACCACAAATCACATCAAAGACAAAATAATTAATTCGTAAATTATGTAGTCATTTTCAACCGACTTCAAAAAGGAGGAGGTTCTCAATTCGTCTGTATGTTTTTTTTTGTATGTTTGTTACGCTATATCTCCGCCAGTTGTGGACCGATTTTAATGATTGTTTAGTAGGTCATACTTCAGAGGTGGTCCCGTTAAAATTTTATCGAAATCGGTTAAGCAGTTTTGAAAATATCAACAAAAATCTAAAATTTGTTTACATCGATGATATTATCGTTTACTCCGAAACATCGCTGTCTTATTGGAGCAGTGCGTTTAGTTGGCTAACAAGTACTTCTTAACAAACTTTCCACAAAAATTTACAAAATAAAATTACTTTTAACAAAAAAGTTAAACCGCCTTCAAAAAATAATAAAATAATTTTGTCTAAAACCGTTTGGGAAGTCGGTGGCGAAAATAAAAGACCCACTAAAATAGAAGTCACCGACTTCCCAAACTGTTTTAGACAAAATTATTTTATTATTTTTTGAAGGCGGTTTAACTTTTTTGTTAAAAGTAATTCATACTTTTTTTTTGTTGTGTTCCTTTGTTGATACTTAACCACCTCTGAGCTATAGCAAGTATAAAAATACTTATTTATACCTATAAAGGTAAACAAATTTACATCTTATAGATTTTACCATACAAACATATTAATTTCATCGTTAAACCCTACAAAGCCTCCAAAAATAAACAACACTTTTTTTTCGTAAACCACACCCTATCCTCTGTAAATAACATTCTTTTCAACCACAAAACTGATGAAAAATAATGCGAAGGCCACACAAAAAACTAAAAAATATATCAGGTGTAGATGTCAATCACCGTGAAAATATCCTGGCAAAAATGCTTTGTGTTAAACAAAAATGCGGAACCTTTTTTTAAGTGTGGAGCCAATTCATCAAAGCTGAAAGCTTCAAAGGCTTGAATGGAAACGACACGACACGGATGCTCCGGCCGAAAATTACACGGCGAACGTGCCTCCAAGTAATTTAAAGAATGTTATCGGAAAATGAAATAACATAACATACCATCACGTCTGTATTCCCCGAAGGGTTAGGCAGTGGTATACTAATGTACACCCACATTTCGCCGGTTTTTTTGGGTCCAATGCAATAGGGGGCGAGCCTATTGCCATTAACGGGGCACAAATCCAGACCCTGGACTGCTACTGAGAATTTCATAGAAAAACCCAATAACACTTTGCTCGACCTGGAGATCTAACTAAGGAACCAGCGTAGCAGTTGCGCCGACCACAAGACTAATAAGGCAGTCAAAAGTTAAATAACATTTGATAAAGTTAAATAACATAATGTAGTGTGTTGCCCCGTAGGCCTGCTACTGCCGAATCTGCGGACGAATGCTACCAGCGCTCCCGTAGTCCCGGTACTAAAGTGGTGACGCGAAACGCCGAGGTTGGTTTTATTCGGGAGATCGCTCTTTTCAAATCGAAGACCTAAAGCATTTCCAATCCCGACAAAAAAAAGGGGGTTCTCCCCTTGCCAAGTAATGAGACACAAAGAAAACACATAGCTGATTACCAGGTCAAGCTTCGTTATTGACTTTTTGTATTAAATTCTCAATAGCAGCTCGGAAATTTGATTTTTGCCTCGTTAATGGCAATAGGCTCCTCTTTTAGTAGGCACACCGCTGCCTTACCCGTAAGGGAATACAAGCGTAATGGTATGTAATAAACGTAACTAGCTCATCAAAAACAGTCCAAGTGCATTCCACTTCATCTTACCAAATATAATAATCCACATATAGCGAACTTATTAAGCCAACCGCCGCAATATATTTCCATCTGGTGTAATAAAATTTACATACTGAATGCAGCTCACGCGGCCAGCGGATTTCCCCATCACGTCGCCTATATTTTGTTAGGAACATTGCGAATTCTCTTGATTTATATCTGCGAAAACAAAAGTTTGCCAACATTTGTGCGGGTAACATTAAAAGTGTTAATTATTGTTTGTGGCGTCAAGTTTTTTTGATAAATGATATTTGGTCGTTCTGTCTAGTGGTCCTACACGCTACTGCTACGCTAGAGATCTTTGGTTCGATCCCCAGGTCAAGCAAAGTGTTATTGAATTTTTCTATGAAATCCTCAGTACGAGCTCTGAGTTCGGATTTGTTTTTTGCCCTGTTAACAGCAATAAGGTCGCCATCTATTACATGGGACCTAAACGCACTGGCGTAATGTGAATGTACATTAGTACTCTGCCTTACCCTTCGGGTTATACGGGCGTGATAGTATGTTATTTATATAAATACATTTTTAGTAGATGGCGCCGGCATGGCCTAACCGATGAACTCTGAGAAGAAAAATCACAAAAAATATTTTATTTTAATTTCTTATTTTAAAATACACATCCCACACTAGAAAAAAATCCTTGTGTCACCTAACACTTAACAAACATAAAATTGACAGACACAAAGAACACCCAGAATCGAAACAAATATCCGTAAATAACACCAATATTTGTCTTATGGGGGAATCCAACCCCAACACGCGACGCAATAGTAGTTTCGAAATGACTAGTATATTAACCACTAGGTACACGCGCACTCAATAGTTTAAAATCAAGAAGTCTAACAACCATATCCGTCGAAAAGTTTAACAACATTAGACGCGCCCTATCATTCAAATGTTCATGGAGTTAGCATCTTCATCAAAACGCAACACCCAAATAACTCGTAATTCTTCAAACTAATAGTTTTACGTATAAATCCAACGTCGTTGAGATTGATGCCACATAATCTGAACATAGATCACTGCGTATATGCCATTTATTATAATTCTCATCTACAGGGTGCTGACATTTCCGAAGAGAATGTATTAAAACTATATCAGATAGTGATTGATCGCTGACATAGTTCTTTTTTTTAATAGCTTACTAGCAATGTGGATCACACATTACTAGTAATCTTGTTAACCCCTCGTACTAAGCTAAATGCTTGTGTTACGAGTGGGTTCACGTCGGTAGTGCAATGGGTGGGTTTCGAACCGGCAACCACATGATCGCAAGTCCGACGCCCTAGCCATTAGGCTACCGCCGCTTCTATGAAAGCTCCGTTTCTGAGAAATGACTCCATTAAACACAGAATTTACAATAATATACCTAGGGCCTAATTTTTATATCAGCAGAGACATTTAATCTGCCTCAGTAGTCTAGTGGTCCTAAGCGCGACTGCTACGCTAAAGGTCTTGGGTTAGATCAAAGGGTCGAGCCAAGTTATCGGTAGTAGACGGAGTCTGGATTTGTGCCCGGTTAATGGCGATAGGCTCGCCCCCTATTAGCTGGGACCTAAACATGACGGCGAAGTGTGGGTGTACATTGGTAAACCTCTGCCCAACCCTTCAGGGAATACAGGCGTGATGGAATGTATACAGGGTGGAACGGTCATCGATGCACATCCGCCTACCACGAATTCAGGACATGATTCTGGACCCCCTTGCGTAGATATTTTTTGTCGGTTATAAAAAAAAATATCTTCTTTTGCATACAAAAGTACAATACCTACACGACCAAAATGTATGGAACAGCTGATTTTTTTAAACAATCATCGCCGCCCATGGACATCTGCATATACAATACAATAAAGGAGTTGATACAGATACGTTACCAAGCCTATTTAAAGTAGAGAAAAGGAGAAGGAAGGGGACTGAGGGAAAAACTGGGCCTCCGGCGCTCCACACTCACCATACGATACGCAGCCGTCTGCATAATGCTACCTGACGCCGATATTCTGTGGGAGGGCAGTACTTCCCCGGTCGTGGCGATCCAGTCATGTAGACATACCAGCGAGACATTACTACTACTAATTTATCCGACTGTTGAAACATCAGCTCTTAATGTTTTTAGTAAAAGAAACCAATAAGATGGTCACTTTACATATTTACAGGTTAGTAATTCCATCCCGTCCCTTTAAAAACAATCTTATTACTATATAGGCTTTCTAATAGAAGCCATAAGAGTTTCTTCCTTATATCTTAGATAGAAAGGAAATTTAAGAACCCGAGGAATATTTAAATACCCGAGACTCTCAGAATTTTTCGTTGCATTGAAACCAAAATCATAAAATACAACGCACAATAGGTGAACGTCGCCACAGCAATTCAATCTACACGTATTTACGATTCTGTTTACCACACGAAGAATAACAGACGCGTGTCAATAACCTACTAAATATTCTATCACATTCCTGGCGGTTAAAATGGCCTCTTATGATTATTTACAGTATGTTTCACTGTTCACCGGCAAATTACTATGGGTGTACATTAGTACATAACTGCCCCTTTCGAATATACGAGTATGTGTAAACAGTCCTATTTTCGACTTAGTTGCCAACATTTGTGTTGTCATATGACTATTAAAATTTTAATACAAATTCAATTTTTGCAAGCCTGATCTAAGGCGGAACATGTATAACCATTACTTTTACTAAGAACTTGTAACCGTGTTTCTTGCAAAATAAATATATTTCATTTCATTTCATTTCATTATATGGTACGAGTATGTCAGTGTTTATAAACAAAGTCCCCCACCCGACTCTCTGTCTGTTCGCGATAAACTCAAAAACTACTGAACTGATTTTCATGCGGTTTACGCTTAAAGACAGAGTGATTCATGAGGAAGGATCATTTGTTAAGGTTTTGTAATTAATACGACGATAATTGTTGAAAAAAAAACCGGTCAAGTTCGAGTGCGTCAGACTCGCGTATTACAAAAAACTACTTACTAGATCTCGTTCATACCAATTTTCGGTGGATCTACTTAAGTACCAAGTTTCAACAGCATAGTTCTTATAGTTTCGGAAAAAAGTGGCTGTGACACGGACGGACAGACACGACAGACATGCGGAATCTATAAGGGTTCCGTTTTTTGCCATTTGGCTACGGAACCCTAAAACTGCTAAGAAAAACAATAGACAAAAATATGAATTTAAGTTAAACAAGCATCCTGTACCAGCTTGTATAACTAATACTGTATAGTGCCTGCCAGAGTAGCGTCAGCAAATAATGCAACACATAAGTCTCCGCGCCGTAAACAAGCGAGATCATCAATAATAATACCGTAAACACTTTTACCGGGAAATTCCAATACCCGAATTCCAAAACCCGTACCGGTTATTATTAGGATCGATCAGGGTAGAGTATAAATTGATTATTTGGAATTAATAATTTTTTTGGAGTCTGTACTTAGGTTCGGACAGAGGCTGTGTTACGACATCATGTTATTATTTTGATAGTTTTGCGATTGAGGGGTGCCGCTTATTAAATAGCGCCGTCCCTTTCGCACATCCAAAACATGATCGCGTTAATATGTTAAGTAACTGAATATAAAGATACTGAATATAGATACTGATCCTAATGTATTGTCTTACCTTACTCTGTGTTATATTGTGGCGGGAAAATAAAGTTTATTCTTATTCTTAAAGAGAGATCTTGTGAATCTTCAGCGCCGGAGACCCAATTCCTCCCTCAGTGCCCTTCCTTTTCCTTTTCTCCGGTTCCTTCGGCAACGTATCTGTACCTCCTTTGGTATTGCAGATGTCCATGGGCGGCGATGACTACTTGCCATCAGGTGGCATGCCCGCTGGTTTGCCGATTTAACCCGAAAACAAAATCTGTACAAATAAATAAAACTGAAGAACTGAACTGAACTGAACTGAACTGAACTAATTTCAAAATAAAAATCAAAATGGACTTTTTTTAACACTCGATGTGTGTAATCGAAGAAGGATTAAATAATTCTTCCAATTTAACCTAATTAGGCTTCAAAACCTATGCAAATCTTTTTCTACTTTAAAATCCGTCTCTGTTGCCAATTTCAATCATAGAATGTAAATTATGTGTCGAATTAGGCCACCATGGCGGGGCTGTAGCCTAACCCCTTTCATTCTGAGAGAAGACCCAAGCCCAGCGGTGAGACAATAATTATAATGGGTTGTATACCAACAACCCATTATAATTATTGTCTCACCGCTGGGCTGTCCGGTGTATCGGTAAACGAATGGCGAAATATTATCCGCGAAAAAGATATTCCTAGGGAAAATCGCCGACTTTCAACAGTGAGGAATACGACTTAAGGAGGAGGAGGAGGTATAGGTACCTTTTTATAATGCCTCTTCATACAAGCTTACAGCATAACTTAAGTACATAACATCAGCTACACACTGTCGGATGAAAATCAAACGGGACACGACATCAAAAAACCAAATTCTACACCTGTAACAAAGAACAAGGTACAATTTCAATATAAGTCTATTCGCGTACAAGCGTGTACAATGGCACGCAAAAGTGACAAGCCGCGGCCGGTACAGTCGAGCACAAAATCGCTTTTGTACCTGACGCGTAAATACGCTGACATATTGGAACTATCGACGTTCGCGTCAAAGGTAACTTTTTTTTCAACGATAAAAAATGTTATCCGGTGCTTTTTAGATGAGTATTTATTTCAACGTCTTTTGTGCTCGTGTTTTGATTGTGTTGTATTGATTTATTCAAGTTCTGTTGGTATAATATTCAACACAATCTGTATCCCGCGGTTTACTTTTTTTATTCGATCCGATTTTTCTTCACAGCATAGCTCAATAAGCTAATCTCTGATTTCTTCAAAAACCGTCCTCCAGTCTTCTACAATCGGTAAATTGCCAATTGACATGATTATGGCAAAATTAACTTTCTTAAGAAAATTTTACTGGACTTTTTTATTGGTTTTCAGGTCATGCAATGCGATAATAGAATTTTTCAGGTTCCAAAGTGAGCCTCATGCCATTAACGGGTTCGAATCCAAAATTCCAAATTGGTATTATTATGATTTTTCTGAACATTTTCTGATCACTTTCTAGTCAAACCAACACATCAGAAACCCAGCCAAATCCTATTAAAAAACAACAAAAAAAGCAAACACCAACTCGTGTAATTAACTCAAATGGCCAAACTCTAAAATTAAGCTCGGAACACCAACAAAAACCGGTTTGTCTTTAGAATAGCGTTTACAGGAACCGGATTGAACTGGTTCCATCCTGTTTGTGGAACTGGTAATTACCGGTTCAATTAACGTTAATGCTTTTACATTTTGCGGTCAGTTTGTTGGTTGGTCAAGTATGTTTCTGTCATCTAAAGGTAATCAAGAATTGATTTTCTGTTTAGGTTGAATTTTTATTAAAAAGTTTCTGCTTTCGTTTTAGAAAATATTAAGAAGAATTCCATAGATTAAAATAAATTGTAGCGTAAATCATACTAGCATGGTTCGATTATCTAAATTAAAATATAAGTTATTATTTCTCACTTGTTTTTTTAAGTAGACGATGAATATGATACAGAACTAAAATTATGAAATGACATAAAAGATTAATTGATAACAAATTAACTTGAAACAAAAATGTAAAACCGCCTTCAAAAAATTATAAGAATTACGTTGTCTCAAACAGTTTCCGAAGTCGGTGCCTTCAATTTGAAAGGATATTTTGTTTTTGCCACCGACCGTATATTCACGGGTTGTAAGCTATAAACAAAATCCCTGGCTATGCCTACATCAATTTACCCTGCTTAAACATCGTGTCAACTCATTAGGAGACAATGCCTTTACGTTTTGCAGGTAGCGACTGTACTGTCTACATATGTCAGTCGTCAAAAACCATGTCAAACAGACACTGTTTACTTCACTGTATTACAGTGTCGAGCATTGCCCAGTGAATGTCAACAATATAAATCTTCCAAAAGGGCTTTTCAGATGTGCCCTGTTTAAAAACAAGGGAGAAAATGTCGCATGGCAATTTAAAAATATGGGATCAGATATTCCAAATTACTATTGTGTGATATTCTAGTGAATTGACCATTCGACTGCCAAGTTATAGATTTCGAAGGCACCTCTGACTTTACGTAAGTCTTCGGTCAACTGGACCCACTCGAAATGGACTGACGTGACTGTACTAGTCACGGAGCAAAGCCGAATCTTAGGTATTAATAATTAATTATCACTCGCCTAATACAGTGAGGAAAAACATCATGAGGAAACCTGCTTATGAGATTTTTTGTGCGGCCAATACGCGATAGACTATTAGGCTTGTGACTAGCATGGTGGGATATAGCCATATTTCTCTTTACTCTGAGAGGAGACCCGTGTTCAGCAGTGAGATAGTAAAAGGGTTGATGATGATGATGATGAGAAACAGATGGAGCTATTCAATGTGTAGAGCGGCGTCCCTCTCTAATTAGCACGTTGCGGTGCGGCCTCTGACCATTCAATAACTCGATCGACTTTCCAAAAGCGACTTAATTTCCATTCGCGTATGTTAAATTATCGTGTGTGATCATGCCCTAACCGACGCAATGCTGACACGTCGCCGCAATGACGACAAACCTTTCCATGATATATTACAATGGACAGAATTTACCGTCGCCCGAACAAACAATGTTGCCCACTGATATGTCTCCAAGGAATTTTTATTTTTATTTATATTGTGAAGCCTACCAGTTAGGGAACGATATTGGTTAGGGTTACCCAACTACGAGGCAAATGAAAAAAACCTTATGAATGTTACATAGAGACCATCTCATAGGTAAATATGCCCATATATATTATTTACCAATTTGAGATACCTTTAAAGATCTACACCAGGTGATCCATGAAATTATTTATGTGTGTGTGTGAATTCTTACAGCTTACTAAAATTCTTACTACTACTTACTAAAAGCTTACTAAGATTTCAAAATCTATTATAATCATAAACTACGAGAATAAGGTTTCATTCTGCGAATAATTTAAGGCCGAAATACTGCAAAATCTACTGCATACTAATTCACTCCATTCTAAAATAAATACACAAATTTATACTCGCTCGTATATCAAAGAAAAGCGGTTACAAATGAAATACTCGTATTAATTCTACCTGAACTTTCGACTTCAACTTTCTTAGCGCGCCTTTCTTCATTACCGAAGTTGGAAAATGTTTGTTCGTCTCATTGTTAAAATATAATTCATTTGGATGATTAAAATTTTGTTTCAGTTTATTTATTTTGCGAATGCGATGCTAACGTTGTTTGGCTTTGCTCACCTGTTATTTTAATGAGAGCATGTAGCGGTGATATATCAAATTTTACTTTTGACTTTGCATTGATATTGTTAACGGTATTTTTAAAGCTTTTGCTAGGTTCATCCGCGGATTCAAAACTTATTTGATGATGTAGGAACACCCATTGCACCCTACCTTATATATTTAGGAGCCCTATAGGAGCATACGAGCAGTGCACCACTCCTATTAGTCGTAGCCTGATGTTAAATTGCTTATAACCTTCCTTAAGAATTGAAGGAAACTATGTTGAAGGAACCTGCATGCTTAAGGAATTTTCTCGACGGCGTGTGAAGTCTGCCAATCCGTAGTAGGCTAGCGTGGTGGACTATAGTCTTAGCTCTCTCATTATGGGAAAAGACCTTTGCTCAGCAGTGCGACACCCTATTGCCTGGGACCTAAACGTTAGAAACTGTGGCTGTATAGTGTATATTAGTACGCCTCCACCAACCCCTTCGGGAAATACAGGCATGATGGTATGATACAATTTTTAATAAATAATTTTATTTACTACTAGCTTTCCGCCCACGGCTTCGCCCGCGTGTTTTCTCATACAAACTTTCATCCCCTATTTTATCCCCTTGGGGGTAGAATTAATCAAAATCCTTAGCGGATGCCTACGTCATAACATCTACCTGCATGCCAAATTTCAGCCCAATATATCCAGTGGTTTGGGCTGTGCGTTGATAGATCACTATGTCAGTCAGTCAGTCAGCCACCTTTGAGTTATATATATTTAGATTACCTATATAATAGACATCATTTGTAATAATTCCCACACTTCTCATAGTTCGGTGATTTCAATTTGTTATTTATTCAACCTATAGAATCTAACGCCTATCTTGTAACACATACCTACCTCAAGCTCCCCATTCGGTACGCACAATAGGGACTCTCAAGGGCAATAATAATAATACTATTACTTAGGTGCGATGAATACATAACATATTTTGTTAACAGAATAAGGTAAACCATCGCCAGTACTCCTCTGTATTTAGAAGGGTTTGGCCTAGATCCGTTGACAACTTATTTACAAACATTACACGTTCACTCTGTATCTCCGAACGGCTAAGCAGATGTGTACTTATGTACACCAGTATGTTTCTAAGTACCATGTAATAGGAGGTATATTAGTATTACCGGGACACAAATCTAAATTCCGAGCTTCTCCTTAGAATTTCATAAAAAATTTTAAATAGCATTGGTGTTTTTCATCAAGAAACTGATTCTTAATTATTTTCGAAAGAGTTTAATTTAAAAATAGCACTGGACCAGTCCAGTATTATATCTGGTATTGGGTCTGGACTATAGATGCGATGCGATGCGAATTATTCTTATTGCCCAAAATGTCTTGGCAGAAATCCATCTATAAAAAAATATAGGCCCCATGTTGAATTGTCCTGGGGCCTATATTTTTTTAGCCAAATATATTCAACAATAAACCCTAGTTTGAACGAACAGAACTCTATATCTATATATATATCTCTTAAATCCATAAGGCACTTTAAATCTTTACATCTCTCTACTCGTAGGTACACGCCCTTACGTTTTCAGTAAACGGCCTACTTCTTGAAATGTCAAACAGTCATCATTGTTCTAAAATTGCGTTAGAACAAGTCCTCAATTGTAAGTTTCGTCTTCACCGCGTCCTTTCAAGTTGAAATTGTTGAGCCACGACCATTTTGTTAATGAAAAATGTTTTTTGAACTTCTTAAAGTGAGATAAGGTCCGTTTTAGCTTCTAGTTTACATATTCAGGAGATCCAGCCATTAATTAGGCGTTTTAATTGTAGTCTGGGCGAGAATTCACTAAGACTGTAAAATTCTTCACTGCTGTACTAGAGTTTAGAGTTTACAATTTACATTACTTTAAAGAGCAAAGCTTTTTATCAAATAGCTGTTTCACACGATAAAATTAACCGATTTCAAAAAGGACGAGATACTCAATTCAACTGTATATTGTTGCAATATCGTAATTGATACGTGTATTGTTTCTGTTAACACTTATCTTCATTTGGAGAATAAATAGCAACATTCGTTTGCACAGACAAACAATCTCTCAACCTTAACGCATACACCTCCATTCTGTCGTGGGTAAAATTGATAACATACAAAACTACTATAAACATAAACATAGGTACCATCACGCCTGTATTCCCCGAATGGTTAGGCAGAGGTGTACTAATGTATACCCACATTTCGCCGGTATGTTTAGGTCCCATACAATAGGGGGCGAGCCTATTGCCATTAACCGGGCACAAATGCAGACTCCGAGCTGCTACTGCGAATTACATAGAAAAACCCAATAACACTTTGCTCGACCCGGGGATCGAACCCAGGACCTCTAGCGTAGCAGTCGCGATTAGGACCACTAGACTAATGAGGCAGTCAAAAACCAAACTACTATAAATGCATCATAAATAAGATATAATCACGTTATCTATACTACAAATATTATAAAGCTGAAGAGTTTGTTTGCTTGATCGCGCTAATCTCAGGAAGTACGGGTCTGATTTGAAAAATTCTTTCATTGTTAGATAGCCCATTTATCGAGGAAGGCTTTACGCTATATATCATCACGCTAAGATCAATAGGAGCGGAGCATAAATGAAAAATGTTGCAAAAACGGGAAAATTTAAATGCAGAAAAGCCAAGAAACCACGCGGGCGAAGCTGTGAGCGGAAAGCTAGTACCAAATATATTTAAATAGCTGTCTTATTTTCATGGATATCCCTGTATTAGGAACCAATATTTTCATGATTTTATAATACCTCTCATGCCGTGCGTTGTCATTCAGTCCGAGTTTTATTTAGTAGACTTTTCTCCCCCTTCATTCACCTGCCATTTATTTAATCCTTCAAAATAAACTGCGAATTTCCTCCCTTCCCCTCTCTCCCCAATTAATTGTTACCACCTCCGTCACGATTAAGTCCAATCATTTCGATGGCAAAAGTAAGACCGACATTGTTACTTAACGATCCACATTAAGGGCTTAGAACCGTTATGAACAAGATTTGAATATTTTAATGGCTTCAGATTTATCTAGCTTAAAATTTCATTTAATAGGATTAAATGCTCCTTTAGTATAATAATAACACACAGGATTTGCTCTCCTGTTTATAAGTTGAAGTATTTTTTATTAACACGCTATTATTTGCTTCACTTGTAACTAACAAGGGTAAAATCTTAGAAATCAATTTTAGCCTACTTCTAATTCTCGTACTGAAATAAAACTTCGTATGTGTATTTAGTTTAGATGACAATACTATAACTTGGTATCTTGGAGCTGATCTGATGATGGAGCCAGGACGTGAATAGGAAACCCTTCACTGACTTCTACTAAACCCTTGAGTTTGGGTTTATATAATTTGTTTTATCAAGTCAAATAAATTGAGCATGATAACGAGGGTCTGATGATGGAGCGGTGGCTCAGTGGCTACTCAAAAGCGTCTTTTGTAGTTTTTTATACAGGTTTTTAAGTACCGTCCATCTACATTACATGATAAACAGTAGGAGTAAGGAAAAAGAAGAATCATAACCGCTAAAGCTTCGAGTATGAACACGAACCGTTACAAAAGATCTCACACAAATTGCTACGAGTAAGTCCGAGATGAGGAACTTAGCTCTCTCGATAATGGCAGTTCTTTCAATGCTAACTTTGGTACCTAACCCATGTAGTTTTACGCATAGGGAGAGACCTCCTTCGATATTTAAAATATTTTCCATCTATTAATTAAGACATTCCATGTACTCGTATCTTTAACGTGTCGTTAAAGAAGTTTCTGAAGAAATCTCTGAAGTGTCAACTAATCATTTACATGACATATTATATATTATATTCAATGTTTGTTGTGGTAGGGCCACGCTGTTCGCAGCATGAATGGGCCGGCTCGACCGGGGAAGTACCACACTCTCGCAGAAGACCGACGTCCGAGTAGTAGTGTTTCGTTACTGCGCTTCGTTCGGTGAGCGAGAGGGCCGAAGGCCCAATTCCTCCCCCAATCCCCTTCCTTCTCCTTTTCTCCTTCCCCTCCCTTTCCCTAAATAGGCTCGGCAACGCATCTGCAACTCCTTTGGTTTTGCAGATGTCCATGGGCGGCGATGACTACTTACCATCCGGTAGCTCGCCTGCTCAGTTGCCGAGTTATCCCATAAAAAAAAAAAAAAAAAAAAAACTACCAACCCGTACTGGGCCCGCCTCCCTTGGTGGATTATGGCCCACTCCCTCTCACCGCGAAGAAGTCCCAGTCCCAACAGCGTACTATTTTTGTATAACATAACATAACATACCATCACGCCTGTATTCCCCGAAGGGTTAGGCAGAGGTGTACTTAATGTACACCCACAGTTCGCCGGTATGTTTAGGTCCCATGTAATAGGGGGCGAGCCTATTGCCATTCACCGGGCACAAATCCAGACTCCGAGCTGCTACTGAGAATTTCATAGAAAAACCCAATAACACTTTACTCGACCTGGGGATCGAACCCAAAACCTCTAGCGTAGCAGTCACGATTGGGACCACTAGACTAGCGAGGCAGTCCAGTATTTTTGTATGGTATCTAAAATATAAATTCAAAGATTTTTAACACTCTTCTCGTAATAAGAGTTTTTTTATTTTGATATTCATCTCTTCTTTAAAGAAACCTCTATCTCAGGATCTGTTCAACTGATTGAGATACCGCAGTTTTTAAAGTTGGAACGTAAGCTTTCTACACCAATACAACCATAATGAAAACTTCCCCACCTATACATACGTAACTTTCTAAAATCTACCAAAGTTAAATACGAAGCGTTGGAAAGTTTCCGTCCTTACTCCGAGTACATCACGACGTATAGTACCGGAGTCACAATTTGTCTTGCAATACAGCCTTTACTGCGTCCAACTGGAATGCACAAGTTGTCTACAAAAGAAATCGCTTAGTTACTCTTAACATGAACGTTTGGAAACTGAATGTACGGTCGACAAAACATCAGGTTACCACAAAATGACAAATTTTCGCAGTCCATTTTGAACTTAATTAACAACGTTTTATTGTTTGTAATCATTTAGAGAAACTTGACAGTTTTGTATAGCCTGACATGCTGGCGGCTGTACCCAAAAAAGAAATTTCTCTTTTCCTTATTTCGTGGGTTTTGAGTCTCTCCATCTGCTTGGAACCCCATCAAAGATTCTATTAAATATAAATACAAGCACAATACTGCCAGATCCTACCCTTGATCCCATCTTCCCAGAGACTATGGGATGCGCCGCTTTGCAGTTTGACACGGAAAAAACTTCTGAATACGTCAGTCAATACTGCGGAGCGTGCTCGTCTCATGGCTGTGGGTGAATGGGAATCAGGTCTCTGGCGTCTGAAGCGTCTGAAGCGTCACAACAACAACTTAGTGAACGCATGTTGGAGGCCAGTGAGTTGATGGATATTGTAAAGTACAATGCTGAGAGATTTGAATCCTTAACCAACAATCTCTCATGTAACTGTGATCACTCTGCTCCGCCTCCTGAGCCCCAGCATGTATCTCCATTACCCGAGTTAGCTCAACCTGTGTCAGCTTGTCAGCACATCGAGCCAAATTATAAATGTTTAGTTTATTCTGATAAGATAGGAGTTAATTTAGGATCCATACTACAGAATAATATGAGTTATAGTGTAACAAACCACTGTCATCACAATATGCACTTTAACCAAATTGTTGACAAGATTGTAAACTCAAATATAAATAGACAATCACATATTGTATTATTGATAGGAAATAGTATTGGGCTAAAAAAAATTGATATTATTAATGGTATCTCCACCTTACTAAATTTGAATGTTGGTAAAATTATGATATGTGCTCTGCCTTACTCCCATCTGTTATCTGATAAAGAAAATGACTATATTCATAAATTAAACAGTATTATTTATATGTTGACATGTCGTCATGGTGATAAATTGTTATATTTTGATACAAACAAGTTTGTTAGTGGCTTTGAATTATCTGGCGAAGCTATGTTTCTTCCCAGAAAATGTAAACATTTGATGGCAACTTTGATAGCCTATAATATTCAATCTGTGATAGATAGTATACCAAAGATTAGGTTAGTTAGTTTTAGTGACGAATCAGTATTATGTAGCTACTCTAATGATACTGTGATAGACTGTTTAAACTTACCCAACCGACAATAGAGAGGCATACCGATAGTGTTGTTCTGTACCACCAGAACATAAATCGCTTCTCTTCTTCACAACCATAATACAAGAAATAAACATAAAATAGTGGTACCTAAGTTTAGATTAACTAAAACCAATAAATCATTTCTAGGAAATTGTGTGCGTTTTTACAATAAACTTCCAAAATCTGTCACCGATCTCACCGGTAAACAATTTAAAAATTATGTTAAATCGGTCCTTGTTAAGAAAGCATATTACAAAATCAAGGACTACGTTGATGATAAAAATGTGTGGTGTTAAAATACGGGTGCACTTGTGGTCTCCCTGGCAACCTGAGGTTACTTTATTCACTCTCTATTATCTTGTATATTGTTTACCACTTTATATAAACAGGAACTGTAAATGTGAGTGCATCGTAGCCATTTATGTCTAAGTAGTTTATAGTTATCCTAGTTCATATTTTTGATGATGTGTATTCTTACACATAGTGTATCTGTTTTAGTTTGACATTGCGTTCTCATTTGCTGAGAACCTTCTTGTAATTTTAGTCCCGACTTCAGGCTAATTATGACATAAACCTCCAATGCACTCACATCCTGTTATCGGCATAATGTACCAGCAAATTATGTTAAAACAATATATTTTAAAAGAGTGTCTATGGAGTTTATTGCCGGATTCTTCTCCATGAGATCAACTTTTTGGAACCGTGCAACTAGAGTCAATAACGTTTCATAAACGCTTGTGAAAGCTTATTTGAAATAAAAACATTTGATTTGATTTGATTTGATTTGGCTTCGGGCACTTCCTTCATCCAACATAGGGACCTTGTTGGATGATACAACTTTTCGGCTTGCTACTTGCCTGCGCCTCGGCGCTCCTTGTGTTGCTCCGCATCGCTGTCATTGTGGCGAGGCTGTCGACAGCCTCGGATATCATGGCCTGTCATGTTGCAGGAGTGCAGGCCGCATTGCACGACATGCCAGCATTAACGACATCCTCCGTCGTGCTCTTGCCACCGCCGGCGTACCAGCTGTTTTAGAATCTAATGGCTTGCTACGTGACGATGGGAAGAGACCAGATGGTATGTCGCTTTTGCCTTGGAAAATGGGTAGGCCTTTGGTGTGGGATGCAACTTGTGTTGACACCCTTGCTCCATCCCATCTTCCAAGCTCAGCTGGCTGCGCTGGCGCTGCTGCTGCTGCCGCGGAGACTCTCAAACGGCGCAAGTATAGCAACCTGTCGGGTAGCTATATGTTTGAGCCGTTTGGGGTCGAAACGCTTGGGTCATGGGGTCCGAGTGCCCGTCTTCTCTTCAAGGAAATATCTAGAAGACTGGTCGACGCCTCGCGTGATCAGAGGGCTGGCTTATTCCTAGGGGAGCGTATAAGCATTGCCATTCAACGTGGCAATGCTGCCAGTCTTCTGGGCACGATGCCGGACGACAGCGATGCCGAGGAGTACTTTGACGCCTAGTCGCGCCCACTGTTTTTGTATATCTTTCTTTTTTGTAAAATATGTAAATAGTGTAAGTAAATGCATTTTATTTAATACATACAATGTCTCTGATACTGCCAGACAGAAGGATATGGTGAGCTTGGTCTGCGTGACCGGATCAAATAATAACTAACAAAAATGTAGGATCATCATCATCATTATGTCAGCCTATTGCTGTCCACTGCTGAACGAACGCCTCCCCCAAAGAGCGAAAACTATCCTGGTGGAGAAAAATTGAGAATGGATGTTAGTAATTTTGACGTCCAATACCTCAGTCCATCCGTGAAAGTTTCACTACGTGAAAAAAGATTAAAAAACAGCTCAACTAAAGCTTTCGAAAAATGTAAGGAAGAAACTCTGACGCTGTGATGGTACTTAGAACATACATTTCGTACTACAAGTATATTAATCAATTTTAAAGACCTCTAAAAATATCAATCGTTTTAGTGATCTATTTCTAGGGATGGATCTCATCTCAGAATGATAGATTTTAGATTATAGTCCAATAAACTGGTCGCCTGCTATTTCAAAACCGGTGGAATGGTATAAAAGACAGTAAAACAAAATCCGTTCAATATATTCCTAGAAAACTAATCTTTAAAATAGACGTATTTTTATAATTCCACAAGATAACTAAATCTCTTCGATTGAAAAGTACAGACACAAATACTTCAGTCCCCGTTCAAATGAACTGACCTGCAACGAACACGATAAACTAAAAGTTAAAATACATTGAGATTTTAATACCGAAATGTGACAGCGAAGCAGCAAGTGACCCATGAGTTGCAGAATAATCGCCACAACTTAGGCCTGTTCCAAACGATGTGCAGTATGTTACGTATGTACTAATCACAAGTACTTGCACAACGACGCAGAAGTGCTAGTTCACAAGAAGTAGCAGTACTTGCAAAAGCTACTACGCATAGTCTTAATAGACCTTACATCTTTTTGATGCCGCTGCCAGTAAAAAAATACTTAAGAAAATTATCTACACAAAACTTTCTAAAATAGCGTAACGTAACTTGATGAAACAATAACCTTTGTAAGTAGCAAATGCTAATGAGAATCAAACTCAAAGCTTTAGGCTTTAGGCCTGTAAACGATAAGTCAAATATTTTCTTAGGAGCCAGGCCCTATGCTATGAAAGGATCACTGAAGTTTGGATGAAGGACTGACAAAGACAGAGATATTAGTTACTCATATTTTTTTTCTACAAATGCACTCAATATACATGGCCCTACGGACAACAAAACGAGTGCTAGTCTCCCTACTTTCCTTAGGAAAATTGATAATATATTTTGAAGCGTACTTTGTGAAGACACTAGAGATGGATTTATGACAAAGTATTTTGAACAGAAAAAATAAATGTCTCGGCATAAAACCAATTTTATCACTGACTATTTTTGTATTGTACACGTTCTTAATACATCAATGTTCAAAACTAAATTTATCGTGCGTCGACACAAAGAACCGTCGAAGATTTAGACTGTCCCGCTTGACTTGAATTGTTTCAAAAGTTCTCCAAAGTATTTGATTATAAAAGTTCCCTAAACGTTTCTGTTGAATCAAATAAATTGATTTGGACGAATTTGGGGATTTAGCGACGCTGAAGATCAGTTATTTTGTTTTCACGTAAATTGTACCCTCAGGAAATGCGAATAATGAATTTGTTTACCTTCCTTATTACTTAGCAAAATTGCTTTAAATGTAGCATTGGATAAATATAATGTTTATTTCTTAGTTTAATAAAAATAAGGGAAAGTAATCACTGAGCCTTGGCCCGAAGCCACAATCACACGTCAAAAGTTTCTAAGTCGGGAGTTAATTCAATGAAAAAAAAATTGTAACCTACCGCTTATGAATTATACTTTTAGTTTGCTATATTATTATCAGTGTCATCATCATCCACAGCCTGACATCACCCACTGCTGGGTATCCCTAGGTTTGTGCCATCCACCACGGTCTCGTGCCACTCTCATCCAATTATACAAAATGTATGTATATATTATTCTTTGGTAATATGTTATGTTATAATATGCTATGTTAATATTATATTATTCAATTGTTTTATCAAAGGCAGAAGTTAACACTATAATATCACCATAAGTTGCTGTATATTAAATCCTTACTCCATATAATACCGCTGTAGGCCACGTATTCAAAAGAAAGTTTTATGGTCCATAAAACTGGTCCACTTAATATCATGAAATGAAATCAAAGGTCCGGTCTCTTCCTCGATAATACATTTTATGCGACGATCCTATTGGATGAATTTATATCTCCATTTTTACGATACTGGACGGAGAATCGAATTGTTATGGCGAATTTGCATTTGGTGAGGACAAACGAAATCTTTTGTCAAATCTGAACTACAAAGTAGTAACTGAACTAAAACATTATGCGGTGTCGATCCTAACAAAATTAGCATCTGGTAAGACTGAATGATCATCATCATCAACTCATACAATGTCCCACTGCTGAGCACGGGTCTCTTCTTAGACTGAGAGTGATTGGGCTTAGTGATAGTCAACCCGCTAGCCTACTGCGGGTTGCCCGACTTTACACGCGTCAAGATAATCTTTGAGATGCAGGTTTCCTCACGATGTTTTTCTTCACCTCTTAAGAGCGTGATGATTAATTATTAATACTTTAGTTAAGTTTCGAACTAGAGACCTTGGACTTGCAATACATATAATAACTAGCTTTCCGCCCACGGCTTCGCCCGCGTGGTTTATTGGCTTTTCTATACTAAAATATGTATGTATATATATAAACCTTCCTCTTGAATCACTCTATCTATTAAAAAAAACCGCATCAAAATCCGTTGCGGAGTTTCAAAGATTTAAGCATACAAAGGGACATAGGGACAGAGAAAGCGACTTTGTTTTATACTATGTAGTGAGTGATAAAGTCAGACTGCTGATAATAAACATTTAAATAAAGAAATTGATCTAGAGCATCCTCCAAAAGAACAAATAGGTCTATTTTAAAATACAAGAGAGAACCCTTTAATTGTTGAAGAGGTTAAGCCAAGAAATATTTCAAACATTTTACCTTAATAAGTGTATAAACAAAATTATATTTCCTAAATTGAGACCCTTACCGAGATAATTTTTCTCGTAGCATTGTGTTAATTGTAGGCTTTCAAGAAATTTCTCTTGGAACAATTTCATGAAATTATTTGAATGAATTACAAGACTTCTGTTTATTTAGATATTTTTCGTGTAAATTTGTGACTCGCATAAATTGAGTAAGTTAAATTGTGATGGAAAGTTAGTGTCTAGTGCTTTATAGTTTTTCTCCGTGGGATGGCTTTGTAGCAAGCATGTGCACCTTGTTAGACATCATCATCATCAGCAGTAAGCTACAGATTATACAGCTTACTGCTGACCTAGTGCGAGTTGTCAGTCATGCAGATTTCTAAATGATGTGTTGCCTTCGGCGTTAAAGCGCGTTGCATTTAATTATGATTAATACGTACGCCTATGAGTCCAAAAACTAATGAGGTGCAAGAAATGTAGCTATTGAAATAACTAGACAAATAAAGCATAACTAATATTTTAATATAGCAACTCTCGAATGATACCACAGGTGCCAGTTGCGGTTGCTACGGAACTTGGCACAGATGCTGTATTTGTCAATAAAGACACAATAAAAATTGCTAGCCTTAATAGCCAGACCAATGACGTCGCAGGTAAAGAACAATCCAAAAATGGATCCAAAATATTCTCATGCCAACTACATGTCTCTCTTCCATAAATTCCACTAGTATAAAGTTTACCGTCCATGCCAGGACAATAACACAAGATGCATTCTATAGTTATTTATTCCATAATGGCCTGTGACGTCCCACTCATAACATTTGCATTTGGAAGGTTACTGCGGTGCCAAGTGGTGTTGGCGCGACCGACTTAATTGTCAAGTCATTTTCTTATGAGTAATTGCTGAAAGCCCCGAATATATTCCGAAGCTGTGAAATGTTTTATTGGAGCAATATTTTGGGGATTGAGGTGTTGACCGTTTCGCATGACGGCAATTGTTACGAGTATTATTTGGTTGCAAACAGATCTTTGCGCTGTGCAACTGGAAAAAAAGCTTGATTGTGCTAATTAAGCTACAAATGTTTACTAGTCCATTCTTCCTGTCGTCCTAGACTTCTATTATGGAAAGTTATGGCCTTTATGAAACAGTATTTTAAAGTTCAAGGTTCGTAATAGGGATAGAAATTAGATGGAAAGAATTCATAGATTTTTTTAACATTACCTTATAGGTACTTGATCTTTCGACAGCATGATCTTTTACGATGATTTAAGCCAGGTTTCTCCAAAGACTCGCTTGAGTAGTCGTTATAAAGAATTTAGAAAGAGTTGAAATTTGCGGAGCCACGTCATTCTTCTGCTATATTTGACTTGAGGTTTTTCAAAAACCATTGCAGCCGACGGAAGGATTAATATGAGTATTAGAGCTAACTTTAGTAACTCCAATATTGAAACTTACAATAAACTCAGCACAATCGTCGTAATCAGAATCAAGGGACTTCACCAAAGAAATTGAAGCCATAACATGTAATGCGAGATATCTGGAAAGATGCAATTTATACGCACGAAGTACTCCCCCAAATAAAGTAAGTAGAGTGTCGTGACGTCACAAATCCTCTCTTGTACCACTTGGTTGTGAAATTCAGAAGGTTTACTTCTTGAAACTCACCAATTGTAATGTGTTGTGTACTGGTTACATTATTTTTTGACCGCCGACGTAAAACGTGTATCACTGCCGAACGAATAACACGATTATGTTTAGTTTTTTGTTTGAAAGGTGTCGATTGAAAGTGTTCTTAGTAATCATCATCATCATCAGCTTATACCAATCCACTGCTGGACGAAGGCCTCCCCTAGTGTGCGCCATTTTACCTTTCCTTGTGCTTTTCGCATTTACCTTCTAGCAACCTTTCGCAATCGCGGGTCTCCCACACTACGTTTGCCGAATCATCGTCTTCATTCGAGAACACATGTACCACAACAGTAGACGCTTAAGTTATGATCTTCTGATATACCAGTCTGCTCGTTTCTAGTTGATGAAGGGATGTGAGCTGACTTCCACAGGTCTGATCAATTTATAATTTAGTAGCCAATTTAATTCAATGATATTGTAGTAACCTTGACTTGATGCTACGAATGCCTTTAAGGCCTTCTACAATACAAAAGTAAGAATCATGTTGCCAAACACGCCATATATTTTTTACATGTTTTCTCTCTCCTTAAATTGTTTTAGCCAAGAGATCTCAAGCACGACTGCTACGCTAAAGAGAATCTCTAGCAGGGTTCAATTCGAGCAAAATGTGTTATTGGGTTTTTCTGTGAAATTCTAAGTAGCACCATGGAGTTGGGATTCTTGCTTGGTTAGTGGCACTAGGCTAGCCCCATAATAGAGGGAACCTAAACCCTATAGTATGCGTATGATGGTACCTATGTTTTCTGGTCTTAATATCAGTTAACCTTTTGTATATCTCACTCGTTAGTGTCTCCTCACCTCCTAGGGCTACCGTACAACTGACAAATGAGGGATTTGACGGTATTAAGGTTTTGTCGGCTGTTTCCACGAGTATTTATTGTGTGCGTTGTTCTTTATTTGTTATTCGTACTGTCATGCTCGTGTCTGTAAAGAGGTGGGCAGAGTTATAAGGTCGACAAAATTGTGAGAGGTTTGGTTACGAGAAAAATTGTCATGTCTATGCCTACGTCATTCGCCTAGTTGTCGTAAGCGTGACTGCTATGCTAGATCGAACCAGGAACATTATAGTCCCAGATTGAGCAAAGTGTTATTGGCAATGATTTCGTTTTTCCCAATCCTGTAGGAATTTCTCTTATCCCGCCATAAGGAGCTCTTATCAAGAACTTTGGTTCAAAATATAACTCTTTAGTTTGTCACTGTCAGTTTTACTTAGTAGATTCAACAAATGCTTTTCCGTAACACACACCGAAACCCAATCTCTATTGAAAATATTGTTCATATTTTACATGACCGACAACCCTAACCCCTTCTGATATTACATCTGCTCAGAAATCCTTCACTATATTTCCTATCGACCGACAACTGTTCGGCAAATAGAATAAAACATCGCAATTTCCTTGGGACCGCGCATGGTTCCGTACTTCCTATTTCCTACCGAGTCATACCTTGACAACCCTAATTTGCACTTGAATTACCAAACTGCCAATGGAATTCGAATCTTGTCAACTCAAAAATAAGTCGGGATTTTAATTTTGTGAATGATCGAATGTAAGTTGGTAAGAATAAACATGCTTCCCAGTAAATAAATAAGAACAATATTGCAACTAGTCTGCGACGTTTTTCTATTTCATTACCTTGTTTCAGTTGAGGTGAAATCGACATTTTGCTTGAGAGGTTTTATTGTGAAATGGTCCTGCGATACGGGAATTCAAAGCGCGGAAAGACTTTTTGCTTTTTGGTAGGATCTCTTGGGGACTGGCGAAAAAGAGTCTGACGAAAAGCGCCATGGCTTGTGTTTCGACTTTTGCGCGTAACAACCAGTCCTCCTCGGTTGCTGTGGCTCTAGCAACCAGCAATGCACAGGCTCTTAACATTTGACATCGTAACGCAGCTTCCTAACAAAATATAAGAAGAGGTTAAAAATAAATTCAATGGTGAATGTTGTAGACATTGTTACCTTAGGCTAGAATTATGTTTTCCATAAATAATTATAATATCGCCTTCTTTTTAATAGCTTAAAATAATATGTGATCGGATGTGAAGATATCGGTGTTGACCAAAAATTGTACTTATTACGGTTTGATGCCATTCGCTTCGTGGAAAATACAGCCTGTCTAGTTTGTCTGGAAGCGGACCGTAACGTAGAAAAGGTTCGGAGGTTGATGATGAATAACATTTCTAAATAGATACGAAAAGATTTAGTTTTCATTTACTACAAAAAACTTTTGTAAATATAATAATACATTTAATTATGAAAACTGAACATTATAATGAGAACGGTTACAAAATATCGTGTATTTTTCCTGTTTTATTTTTTTCTACTTAACGTAATAATCTCAAAAATATTTAATTTCCTCATGTCTATATAGTTAGGTACACACAGCTCACTGAGCTATATATCTCCAATATAAGCTGATCTCGCTTTGTATAGGCGTTTTGTACAATAAGAGTTCAGTTCATACTGGAAATATACTATCAATAAAGTACCTACGCACGGGTGAGTAGGTACTTATGTATTCACCAGTGCCTATGTAGGTACGCACAGGCTCACGCATATCCGAATCAGTTTGGAGTGCAGTGATAGCCTAGTGATATGACCATTGGACTGCCAAGTCAAAGGTCTTGATTTCGAATCCAGAGCACACTTACTAGAGGTGGTGACTTTTCGAAGACATGTGCGTATTAATACCTACTTTATTAGCACGCGGTGAAACGATGAGGAAAAACTTGAAGGCCTAAGAAACTCAACAGCGTGTGAAGTCTGCCAACTCGCAGTAAGCAATAACAATTGATTAATTTGTTCAAAATGTGAACGATGTTCTCTCAGGAACTTGGGAAAAGGACAAAAAATCAGAAGGTTGCTATACAGACACGAAGCCCCCAAACAAAGTTACTACAAAGCGTCGTAATTTCGGCATCCCTAACTTTGTTTAAAGCTACCGGTAGCATTACTCATACGGCAGTGTAATAGTTGGAAATTCTTACGTTCCACAGTTCGCCAGCCTTTGAGATTATTTCGACCAGAAAACGCGGTTAGATAGTGCCCAAGTTGAACCACGATATTTTAACCCTTTAAGGACGGATGGACTTCGACAAAAAGGCAAAGGTATGCGCTCAGTCCTCTTCTTGAATTGTATGAAAGGGTTAAAAGAGGTATGATCAAAGCAGGATAATTTATTACCTGACTTTTAAAGCTAAGTCGTTGGCAATGTGGAGTGTGTTTTTTGGTTGAATAGTCTCTTAATACAGATATTTGTGTTCACTGTTATTTTGTAAGGCAGACTTTAATGAAACAAAAGAAAAGATTCCCAACAATGATGTTGAGTTCAATTACCTATCAAGAACAATAGTTGCGTTCTAGCATCAACAACCATAGTTGAAGTTTAGCTTCAAGAATAATAATTGTGTTTTTGTTTCAAGGACAATAATAATTAAATGTCGTACAGCCGATTTACTTGGTGTGTATCCGTGTGTCTTTAAATCATCGTCTTTAAATCGTCTTTAAATCATATTAATCATCAGTGGCAATTTTAGCGCTTTATTCAAAATCTGGATTTCCAGAACAATATAGATAAAAACAATACTTATTTCAAACAGTAACCAAATACACACACACAAATATTTTTTGAGGTCACCAAACTTTAGGACTCTTTCGAAGTTGGGAGTGACTGCGGTATTTGTGAAGGAATAAAGTATATTTTACTTCGGCAAATCGTTATCAGAGAGATCATAAACTTGGTCATACTAGTACTATCATCAATACAGATATATATTTCAATACTAAAAAGTCATATCAGGCTGTACAGGCCTTGGCTGTTACACCCTTTTGGGTCCAACGAAATCAGTGATTGATTATGTGTGCGTCTACCACAATCGTAAACAGCGCTGAGTCGAATGTCTCAATGATGCGTCTCCAGCTAAATCACTGTGATTGATAGACTCTTACCAGTGACGTATAGGCTCGGTGATTTTAGATATTAATAGTGGGTATTTATCTAGTAAATGACTTACGTCATAAATAATGTCAAATGTTTTACCGTTTTTTGTTTCCCCTTCCACAGAACATCGACGTTAAGTAGCAGTATGCATACTCTTGCGTTTTGTGCAGTGATAGCCTAGGTATATGACCATAGAACTGCCATGTCAAGGGTCTCGAGTTCGAATTCAAAGCACGCACCTCTGACTTTTCGTCATGTGCGTAATAATACTTAATTATCACGCGCTTAAACGGTGAAGGAAAACATCGTGAGGGAACCTGCATGCCTGAGAGATTTCCTCGATGGTCTGTGAAGTAAGTAGTAAGTGAGAAGGCCTGCCAACCCGCAGTAGGCTAGCGTGGTGGACTAAGGCCTTATGCCTCTCATTCTGAGATGAGACCCGTGCCCAGCAGTGGGACAATATATGGGTTGAAAATTATGAATGACTAGCTTTTGCCCGCGACTTCGTCCGCGTGGAATAGATTTTTCCCAATCCTGTGGGAATTTCCCAAAATATCGTTATAAATTGAAGCCTATATGTTATTCTGATGTATAAACAATAATACTGTAAAGTTTCATCAAAATCCGTTCAATAGTTTTGGCGTGAAAGAGTAACAAACATCCATCCATCCATCCATCCATCCATCCTCACAAACTTTCACATTTATAATATTAGTAGGAAGGATAGTAGGATAGGATATTAGTAGGAAGTAGGAAGTAGGATAGGAAGTAGGAAGGAAGTAGGATGAGGCTCGGCAACGCATCTGCAACTCCTTTGATATTGCAGATGTTCATGGGCGGAGATCCTAATTACCATCAGGTGGCTGGCCTGCTCATTTATCCCAAAATAATAGAACTGCCCTTTTTTAGAACCAAAATTCTAACAAAAATGTAGGCGTAGATACATACACCTCTGTCAAATCTCTTGAGGAATACAAACATGATGGTATGTTATGCTATGCGGAAAAAAACATTGCAGATAATAATTATGAAATTAATACACCAACAACAAGGAAAAACCTGTTTGTTTAATAAAAATCATTTTTCTCTTACGTCATTAATTTCCGTCAGTGAAAACGGTCTGTTACCCACTAACAAGCAGTTAAGACAATATTTTCTTATTTCCAGATCGACGAAAGGTTTAATAAATGCATTAAGAGCCGACTAATTGATCGTCTCGGGATTGAACCGACGATCTTCTTGCTGTGGTCCCAACGCTACCTCATGATGCGTGGTAGGGTTGGCAGGAGCAACAACAGAAATTCGATATCTTTTATCATTTTATAGTGCATCTTGCTAGGCCATGCGATAGCTTCATATTACGCATACTTCTTCGTCAAATTAAAAATGCTATACTAACCTAGCTCATCCTTATACTGTGGTTGGGAAGGCCTGCTTATTACAGGAAATGTAAAGCTTCCGATGTACTTAGCCGGAGAGACGCAGCCGAATTATTAAAAAATCATATCTTTTTGAATAATTATCATATTTTATCAACACACTTATAAAATGGCATGACACAAAACAGGTAACATAAAATAAAAACTGTATGCTCAACTAATAACTTTAATAAAAAATCTGACACATTTTTTCACGAGTGGCAGCCCTACACGCCAACACTTCATGCATATTGAGAGGGCCGTAACAACCTCTGTTCGCTCATCAATTAAGTGAATTGTAATTGTCGACTTTCGGCCATTGCATTTCACCTCACCGTTCGCCGATTATTTTGTATTGAACTCTAATTGCCGATTCCGCATTGATAACTTGCGATAAAAAAAAAAGTTTATACAGATATTTTTGTGATGGAAAAATTCGACTGCGAGCTGTATTGGAACTTGCGTCTTGTGGTAACACCAGACGCTATGACCACTAAGCCACCGCGAGTCCCACCCGCCAGGTAGAGATTTACGCGCATCGAATTAGTAATCAATTATCGTTTTATCAGGTTTTTTACTAAGCAACACCTGCTGCCAATTGCCAACTTCGTTATAAAAATATAGCTACGTACAAATAAAATACAAATACTATAATGTATATTAACTAAGATGTGTTCCCGTAACACTACCACATGAAAACAGGTGTACCGATTTCTAACTTAATATCACTACATAGTATAAAACAAAGTCACTCCCCGCTGTCGTCTGTCCCTATGTATGCTTAGATCTTTAAAAATACGCAACGGATTTTGATGCGGGTTTTTTTAATAGATACAGTGATTCAAGAGGAAGGTTTATATGTATAATACATACATATTATAGTACAGAAAAGTCGAGAAAATACGCAGGTGAAGCCGTGGGCGGAAAGCTACTAGCATATAAAACGTACAATGAGAACATTCATCACTTTGACTCACTATTATTATTACCCATTATCTCAAGCAGAACGAATACGTCACATGACGTGGCCCACTTATAAAATATTCAGACGTAATACATAGAAAGGATAATTAATTCTGTACTGAACCCGTCAGTAAAGCGAAGGGACATCCAGATGTTTATCACTGAAGTAACTCTAAATTACGTCCGACCTAGTGATCGTTTCGATATGAAATTGTAGGTAGCAATTCATTAATAATTTCAGCAGTGGGATCAGTGGTATATTGATAGATAAATAATACATTATATTATTTATTTTACCCAATAGATCTTAAATAGATATTCTTTTTAACCCCGACAGGGTGTTATAAATTTGACGTGTCTGTGTGTGTGACTGTCTGTGACATCATAGCTCCCGAACGGATGAACCGATTTTTTTTTTGTAATGTTTGATGAAAATCGGTCGCGATATAATGCATTTGTCGGGGTTTCTTTTGAATTTTTTACTTAATTTTGTTTTCAATAGATCGATCCAGAATTTCATATATTTGTTAAGAATCATCATAATGAAATCAAACACACGAATGTAGGACCCATTATAACGATAACTACAATTTAACAACTTAAGAAATACCAACTAAAATATGTTTTTTCTATGGAAACTATGTCAATTTTTAAATATAATATCGCATTTTATGGGTATAATCCATTAAAACAGGCATATCCAAAAAGGACAACCGTTACTCGTACCAACTCATCTTTATCTCTCCATGTTTTGGCCACCCACGAATGATTTGACAACACAACTTTCCACTATATTTAAAAAACTTTTCACTTCCAACTCAATTGACCACCAACGCACGTCCACGAGACAGTGGCGACATCTATCAAAGTAAAAAGGAACTAGCACTATTACTGCAGTAACACACAAAGAGGAATCTATTCAGTAATAATTCAAGGGAACTACATATCTCGTGAACCGTCGGAAATAGAATATTAAAGTGGGGACCTCATACATCTTGGATTGGTACAGGCTATTCTCCTCATGACTTAGCTTTTTGCGAACCCCTTTTTGTAGTTTTATGTTGACAAGGTTTCGGATCTAGACTCCGGGAGTTCTTTTGAAGTTTATTGCGGGATTTGGGAGGTCTGATGTAGTATTCACAGATTCTATACTATTATTATTTAAGTATGTCAATTCAAGGGTTCCAAGAACGTTTTCGAAATGTTTGAAATGATTTGTTTGACCAAATGGTTAGTCTAGGGGCGAATTGCAATCCAGTCACGCAGAAGACGCTCGAAAGAAAAAAATAATAAATAATTAACAAAAAATTTCGTCAGCTTTTAGTTATTTTAACCTCAGCACGTCCAACACCTCTGCTTACCCGTGACCATTGATTCTATCCGAATCGTTAGGATTTAAAAAAAAATTGAGTTTGTGAGGCTGAGGGGGTAATCTCTGGATCTACTAAACCGATTTTGAAAATTCTTGTTCCAATAGAAAGCCACGTTATTTGTGAGTGTCATAGGCTATATCGCGGGTCAGCTAGTATCAATATAAAGGGATAAAATCCGTAAAAAGTAGTTTTTATTCAAACTACAGAGAATTTCTGAAAGCAAAATGTAAACAGGCTTTAGACTGTCATGTCAGCGACGTTATTATGGTTTCATTACTTGTTGCGGCAGTGCGTCGTACCTCTTAGTCGGTGCGGCTTGCAAACAACCTCAATTTCAAGCGTAGCATTAAAATACTTTTTTTAAGAAATTATATAATGGGATGACATTTACAAAAGTTTTTTTTTACGGGCTTCAAAACAAAGTGATAGATAATACTTTTTTGTTTCCTAGTATTTTTTTCTTGAAATAAGGGCGTATACCTATTGCGTCATCTTTGCGGAGGCTGCAAGCGAACTAGAAAAAATGATACAAACCCTAGATAATGCAAGCAGGAAAGTAGGATTGTGCATGAACTTAAATAAAACCAAAATAATGACAAATCATACAAAACAACAAATAAGAGTAGCAGGAAACTACATTGAATATGTAAATTAATTCATCTACCTTGGAAAACAAATGTCTTTCAACACAAATAACAACTTAAATGAAGTTGACAGAAGGATCCTTACCACATGGAAGAAATTCAGGGCACACAGAGAAATCCTTAAAGGAGAATTCGACCTAAAGTTCAACAGAATAGTAATGGACACCTGCATCCTACCATGCCTCACATATGGCAGCCAGACTGGACATACACTAACAAAATAAAATTACTACATGCCAACATTCGATGGAAAGAAGCATATTAAAACTACGTAGAATACAAAAAACCAAAAACGTTGATATGAAGAAAAGAACTAAGCTGACAGACGCCCTCCATCATGCGCTAAAGCTCAAATGGAAATGGGCAGGACATGTTTCAAGGTACAAAGAGAGAAGGTGGACGTTAGAAACAACAAAGTGGTTAGGACCAATAGGCAAAAGAAACAAAGGCAGACCATGTAAGCGGTGGGCAGATGATATTACTGAAATTGCTGGGAAGAACTGGATATCAGCCGCCCACGATAGGGAGAAATGGCTTAAGATGGAGGAGGCTTTTACCCAAAAGGGATCCATATCTTATAACTAACACAAACTAACTCCTAAGATGTAAGTAAATGAAAGTAAATTTACTAATACTACTAACACTACATTTGAATTGTAAGATGGAGAAAGAAATAAAGCTTATTTATTTTATTTTATTTTAACTATTGTGTTAGGGATATTTATACGGCATCCATAGTCACCAGAAATCTAGTGTTGGCAATGAAACTGGAAAAAGCACAAGTTAAAAGACCTGTAATAAACCAAAAAAAAATTTGAAATCCATTAAGACTTCGGAGCCTATTCGACAAACTTTCAGAAAGATTCTAGATAAGCCATCCAATTTATAGCAGCATATAATTTTGTCACATATTTTCTGTCCATCTGAAGGTTGTCTGGAAGATATCGCTTTTAGCGATAAGACCGCCATTGTACCCTTAGCTTAATTATTTCCTTTCTAATGTTGCTTCTTATTAATGGTGTACAATAAAGATTATTCTATTCTATTTTCTTCTATTTTACCGCAGAGTACACTAAAATTTGACATTTATTTCTAAATTACAGATAAAATTTTATATTTATTGGTTACTAACCTTTGCCCACGATTTCACTCACATCCCTAATGGATTTACTATACTTCGGGATCTAGGTGGCGTATCAACATGAAACATACACCGTATTTAAGTTAGACCTCTAGCAATACAAATGTGCAAAACTTCATCCAATTTGCATAACATGCAGTAGATTTTGCGTAATACATGTAAAAAACATACAGACAGACACAAATCCTACTTAATAATATTATAAATGTGAAAGTTTGTGAGGATGGATGGATGGATGTTTGTTACTCTTTCATGCAAAAACTACTGAACGGATTTTGATGAAACTTTACAGTATTATTGTTTATACATCAGAATAACATATAGGGTTTAAATTATAACGATATTCTGGGAAATTCCCACGGGATTGGGGAAAAACTATTCCACGCGTACGAAGTCGCGGGCAAAAGCTAGTTCTAAATAAAAATATTTTGGCTTCTGTTTCTCTCATGAAGACCCCATATAATTTTGGCTTCAATATCTATAATGTGAGATTTCTGTACACTATATATAATCGTATATATAGATATAGACTAGCTTTCCGTACACGGCTTCGCATGCGGTTTCTCGGCTTTTTTGTACTATAATATCTATGTATTGTACATATAAACATTCCTCTTGAATCACTCTATCTATTAAAAAAACCGCATCAAAATCCGTTGTGTAGTTTTAAAGATCTAAGCATACATAGGGACAGACAGACAGCGGGAAGCGATGTTGTTTTATAGTATGTAGTGATTTCTCAGTGGTAATCGAATCGGGAGTGTTAGGGGCGCCGACACTCCCCCGTGATTGGGGGAGTGTTGGCGCCGACACTAATGTATGGTAGTGAAAGTTGGGTATGGCAGAAGAAACATGAAAGCAGGATAAATGCTGTAGAGATGAGAGCTTTGAGAAGTATGAGTGGTGTTACGCTAAAAGATAGAGTGAGAAACAGTTTGATAAGGGAGCGTTGTGGAGTGAAAGAAGATGTAGTAACAAGGATTGAAAAGGTATGTTAAGATGGTTTGGTCATGTAGAGACAATGGATGAACGGAGATTGACCAAACAAGTATATATGGTGAGTATGGATGGACGAGTTGGAAGGGGAAGACCTCGGCGAACGTACCGCAACCAAATTGCGGATGTTCTTCAAAAAGGCCAGGTTCCGAGCACCCTAAACCGACGGTCATGCATGAAGAGATTAATGAATGTAGATGAAGCGAAAGTAGTGTGCAAGAATCGTAGCAAGTGGAAATCTATAGTCTCTGCCTACCCCCATGGGAGACAGGCGTGACAATATGTATGTATGTGGGAATCGAATGTATCGTATATTAAATCAAGTATCGATTTAATATACGTACGTTATCATTTTGGCATTTCGAATATAATTATACATTTCGAACATAAACTTAGCATTAGAATCGTCCGTGTCGTATCGTACCTAACAAGCCGTTACTTACACAAAGGCATAACAACGAACAAGGCAGTGATCGTACTTAGGATAGATATTCTAATTTATAAAGATGTGGCCATGAGTACCTATTCGATGACAAGCGATTGTAATTTTAACTTCCTCATTACATACCATCATGAAGCCTGTATACCCCGAAGGGTTAGGCAGACATGTACTAATGTACACCCACATTTCGCCGGTATGCTTAGGTCCGATGCAATAAGGGGCGAGCCTATTGCTATTAACCGGGCACGAATCCAGGCTCCGAGCTGCTACTGGGAATTCCATAGAAAAGCTCAAGCTGGGAATCGAACCCAGGACCTTTAGCGTAGCAGTCGCGCTTACCACCAATAGACTAATTAGACAAACTACCTCATTAATCTTCCTTATTTAATCTAGTCTCATTAGTCTAGTGGATCCCGACGTGCCTGCTGAGCTACAGGTTTTGGGTTCAATTCCCAAATCGAGCAGTGTTATTCGGCTTTTCTACTAAATCTGCAGAAGGGGCAGATTATTTATTATCAGGCTTATCTGCTTTTTTTTCTGCTTATCCATACAAAACACTAATTTGGAGCTTGCCGAGTCAAGTTTTCATACACAAAAATTGAAAACAGCTATATATTTTTTTTTTTTTTTTATGGGATAACTCGGCAAACGAGCAGGCGAGCTACCTGATGGTAAGTAGTCATCGCCGCCCATGGACATCTGCAAAACCAAAGGAGTTGCAGATGCGTTGCCGAGCCTATTTAGGGAAAGGGAGGGGAAGGAGAAAAGGAGAAGGAAGGGGATTGGGGGAGGAATTGGGCCTCCGGCCCTCTCGCTCACCGAACGAAGCGCAGTAACGAAACGCTACTACTCGGACGTCGGTCTTCTGCGAGAGTGTGGTACTTCCCCGGTCGAGCCGGCCCATTCATGCTGCGAACAGCGTGGCCCTACCACAACATATATTTTTATGTCCCGTATTAATACTGCGTAAACGAAACTCCTAGATTCTCAGTCATCGCAATTTTAGGGGCCACAGCCAGCATCGAGTACTTCGCCCGCGGCAATCATAACTTGATACAAGACTTGCTTCGCGTCGCCGAGAGCTCGCGAACACCGCTCGGCGCTCGCGCCATTAATTAGATGATACGGTTAGACGCTCTTTGCGCTTTTTGTGTGCACCGTGTATGCCTTCAATGGAGAGTTTGTTGTCCTTTTTAGGGTTCCGTAGCCAAATGGCAAAAAACGGAACCCTTATAGATTCGTCATGTCCGTCTGTCTGTCTGTCCGATCGTGTCACAGCCTTTTTTTTCGAAACTATAAGAAGTATGCTGTTGAAACTTGGTAAGCAGATGTATTCTATGAACCGCATTAAGATTTTAACACAAAAATAGAAGAAAAACAATAAATTTTGGGGGTTCCCCATACTTGGAACTGAAACTCAAAATTATTTTTTTCATCAAACCCATACGTGTGGGTTATCTATGGATAGGTCTTCAAAAATGATATTGAGGTTACTAATATAATTTTTTTCTAAACTGAATAGTTTGCGCGAGAAACACTTCCAAAGTGGTAAAATGTGTGTCCCCCCCCCCCTGTAACTTCTAAAATAAGAGAACGATAAAACTGAAAAAAATATATGAAGTACATTACCATGTAAACTTCCACCGAAAATTGGTGTGAACGAGATCTAGTAAATAGTTTTTTTGAATACGTCATAAACTGAATATTTTGCTCGAGAGACACTTTCAAAGTGGTAAAATGTGTGCCCCCCCCCCCCCTGTAACTTCTAAAATAAGAGGACGATAAAACTAAAAAAAATATATGATGTAGATTACCATGTAAACTCCCACCGAAAATTGGTTTGGACGAGATCTAGTAAATAGTTTTTTTTAATACGTCATAAATCGTAATGATACGGAACCCTCCGTGCGCGAGTCCGACTCGCACTTGGCCGGTTTTTTAGTTTGGCTTTTATTGTATATATCAACACTCTCTTAGCCTTTTCCCAACCATACTTTTGCCCCTAGTGTCCCTAATAGGTCATTATAATGATAAATTATGATGAATAATAGTAACAACTGTTGATAAACCTAAACAATAAAATAAAAAAATCAAATTATACGTTTTACTTTGACTTAGATATAAGAACCAAGCTTCTGTCTTACACATGATGCGTTGAGTAAGACGTGCTCAAAAAGTACCCCTTTTCTCATAAAAAAAAACAATTGCGCATAAACACAACAGACCCTTTTAAGCCTACCGAAGCTTAAAGTAGTTAATCCGCGATTTCACGAAACATAATCAGTGTGCTAACTTTGTACTGCTCCAATAAATAAATTATGTATCATGCTACCTCATTTATTAAGTGTCCCTTCCCAAGTTGTTTAAATATTCGATTAAGGCACTAATCCCTGTGCTTGGGTCAGATTAAACCGTGGTTAGGGTAGGTACCTGTAAAGTAGTAGCTACATGTACACACGGCTACACATCGAGCTATACAAATCCAGTTTAGACTGACCTCCCATTGTAGAGGTGTTTCCATACAATGCAAGGCCAGCCTATACTGATTTTGTATAGCTTGATGTGTTGCCGTGCATACGTAATGAACTATTCCATTCTCGCAATTAAAGAATAAATATTTTTACGACCAAGAAATTTTTTTTAGATATCAACTTCTTTGATAATTCTGTCGATACGTCTAGTTGAGCTTGTTTGTTTTTTTTAGGGTATAAATGCCTAAATACAGCTATCAAACTTCCTAATGCATCAATCACCTACCGTGATCAGTTTACAATAGGCTCAACTTGGGAGTATATTCTCATCATCTTCAACCCTTGTATTGTCTTCTGTCAGAATAACAGGAAAAAGAATACTCGAATTATGAATTTGCATCTTTTTTAGGGTTCCGTAACCAAATGGCAAAAATCGGAACCCTTATAGATTCGTCATGTCCGTCTGTCTGTCTGTCTGTCCGATCGTGTCACAGCCTTTTTTTTCGAAACTATAGGTAGGTCTTCAAAAATGATATTGAGGTTTCTAATATAATTTTTTTCTAAACTGAACAGTTGCGCGAGAAACACTTCCAAAGTGGTAAAATGTGTGTCCCCCTCCCTGTAACTTCTAAAATAAGATAACGATAAAACTACAAAAAATATATGATGTACATTACCATGTAAACTTCCACCGAAAATTGGTTTGAACGAGATCTAGTAAATAGTTTTTTTATAATACGTCATAAACTGAATATTTGGCGCGAGAAACACTTCCAAAGTGGTAAAAAGTGTGTCCCCCCCCTGTAACTTCTAAAATAAGAGGACGATAAAACTAAAAAAAATATATGATGTAGATTACCATGTAAACTCCCACCGACAATTGGTTTGGACGAGATCTAGTAAATATTTTTTTTTTAATACGTCATAAATCGTAATAATACGGAACCCTCCGTGCGCGAGTACGACTCGCACTTGGCCGGTTTTTTTATTAATTCGATTACCAAGTAACCGTCAAACTCTCCAACCAACGCGGAAATCCAAAGTAAAACTTGCACCAAGAAACAATTGGACAGGTATTTTGAAAACAAAAACAACAGAATAGAAACAGAGGTATGCAGAGCTATTGAAATATTCTCGAGAGAGGAAACCCACTTGAAACTTTTCGACTTTTGCTACCGAGTGCAACCGGCCCAAAGTTACGTTCGGTAAACCAGAATAAGTTTGAATCACGGACTATGCAGCCTAGGAAATTAAATTTCCAAAATTATAATCTATCCGTATAATAAAACTTTAAAGGGCCGATGTTGTCTGTACATGAAAGACATAAAAAAAATATGGGGGTCTTTATTAAAGCAACAAAACCCAATACAATATTTTTAAGATTTTTTTTCTATCTGTGTTTGTACACGCATCACGCAAAAATTGCACGATATTGGATGAAATTCACAGTTGTATGTGGAGGTCTAACTTAAAATCTAATGCCTGTTTTGCCTTAAAATCTACTAGAGAGTGGGTCGCACATTACTAATATTCTTCTTCACCCCTGCTGCTAAGCTAAATGCTTGTGTTACGAGTGGGTTCACGTCGATAGTGCAATGGGTGGTTTCGAACCGGCAACCACATGATCGCAAGTCCAACGCCATAGCCAATCCTGATATTGTATCGCTGTATAACATTAGGATTTCTCATGTGATGGCCTTCATTAATAATATTATATAGGTCGTTGAAAAATTAAGATCAGTTGATTTCAAGTATCCTAAAAACGGTTATTCATTACGTCACAAACACAACAATGCAACCCGATCTCCTACAGTTTATCATGACAAGCAAATATCCGATGAAATAAAAGCGTGCCACCATATCACATTAATCATCCACATCAGAGCGATTCTAAATGATATTCACACATGCATATTAATGTAAGGACCGCATTAATACTTGAGATCCAAGATAAAACGTTCCGTAGCTCGCGCGTACAACTTTCTCAATTTTCGAACGGGGACGCATTATCTTGTACCTTGCAACTGCTACGCAATTGACAACTGGTTTATATACTTGAAATCTTAAAAGTCGTTTTTGTCGTGGCTTCTTTTCAAGCCCAACGCATGCATGGACTACGGACTGGTCTTTTGTCATTTCTCTGTGTACCAGAAGAAAAAAGAAAGAAAAAGTATTTATTTCAACAAAAACAACAAATAACACACCCGCGTATTAATAATTAATTATCACGCGCTTAAACGGTGAAGGAAAACATCGTGAGGAAACCTGTATGCCTGAGAGATTTTCTCGTTGGCAGACTATACAGTCTGCCAACCCGCAGTAGGCTAGCGTGGTGGAATATATCCTAATCCCTCTCGTACTGAGAGGAGACCCTTGATGATGATAATGAACAAACCACCTTTTCCTGGAGCCACGGGAGCGAGTTGTCATTCCTCCGCGACCCAAGCAGTAAACTAAACTACTACGTAAGCCAAATACTACCTAGTCATACTAAAAACCGCACTATTGTTTAATAAAATTTACAGTTTTTCTAAAAAAAATCCTTGATGGAGTTGGTAATAATGCATCTAACCAACGAATGCATTTCTAAGCTGTACAACCTAAGCATGTATCTCAATCTACTACTAGACCGGAATCTCCCAGAGGTACGTTAAATTGCAATCTTGTGCAACGAACAAAGAGGCGATCGGTTAAGGTGTAAACCGCTGTTCTTTCAAAATAAAACTGCGCTCAAAGCTTGTATTACAGTATTTGACGAAAAAATACCTTGTTGCTGTACAAAATCGAAGAACTGACTGTGTGAAAATATGTAGAGATTATTGCATGTTTTTTTTTTGAAGTAATTGTAATTTTCATGCATTTTGTGGTATACGAATAGCTCAACAATCAATAGAACAGTAACTAAATTTATATAATTATGAAACTATTTTGGGAGCATGCTACGATGGAAACTCTTTGTCCACCCTTATCTTCAGTATTGAAGGATTCATTAAATGACTGTGGTTCTCCACGCCCTCTGTGGAAACCGCTGACCTCTGGGAGATTCCCTTCGACTCCTGAATAAAAAATACCAAATTACACCAATCCATATTTTTAAAAGAATTTATTTACACCCTAACAACACATTTGTGTTTTAAAAACAGAATTCAACAGAGTACATTATTTGATTTCTTGGCAATGTTTTCCGCCTTCTCTAATGGTATATTACCGCTTTTTCACAGCTGTAAGTAACTACAACCTTAATCGTCTTAATCGCAATCGCAAGTTACGTTACCAATGCAGAGGTACCAAACTTTTTATTGAATTCATCAGTAGACTTGGAGATACCGAGTATGGCGTTCAGAGTTTAATTAATTTACCTAGCACGTGAGACCAGTATATTTTCAACTAAAACATTTTGAGGCATGCATGTACACACGGCTACACATCAAGCCATACATCTGTTCACCAGTAACTCCCTCAGTCCCCTTTTCTCCTTCTACTCCCTTTTCTTTGAATAGGCTCGGCAAAGCATCTGCAACTCCTTTGGTATTGCAGATGTCCATGGTCGGCGATGACTACTTACATCATGTGGCTAGCCTGCTCGTTTGCCGAGTTAGCCCATAAAAAATAATATAATAATATCCGGCCAAGTGCGAGTCGGACTCGGGCACAAATAGTTCCGTACAATTATCTATAAAACCGGCAAAAAAAATCACGTTTGTTGTATTTTAAATATTTGTTTTATTTTAATTTAATTATTAAGTGAATATATAACTAATTATTCTGTGAACATTTCAAGCGTTTACCTGATGCCGTTATGAATATCGAACAAACAAAACACGTTTGTTGTGTGGTAACCCCCTTAAATATTTATTTATTCTATTTTTTTTGTATTTGTTGTCATAGCGGCAACAGAAATATCTACATCATCTGTGAAAATTTCTATTGTCTAACTATCATGGTTCATGAGATTCAGCCTGGTGAAAGATGGACAGACAGACAGACAGACAGACAGACAGACAGACAGACAGACAGACGGACAGACAACGGAGTCTTAGTAATGGGGTCCCGTTTTTACCCTTTGGGTACGGAACCCTAAAAATATGAAAATGACTGATATGGAGGCATCTTTGACATCTTACTAAATTCTACAACTACTTCACGAGTCACACAAACCATGAACATTATTAAATATCTTCAGGGACCTTTGCTCGGGTTCATAAAGACACGCCACTCTGAACTACAGACAAATATTAATAAGACATAGAACACGACATTAGGATTTTGATTAACCGCATTTCGCCTTATATTCTACGCACAATACTTATGCATACGTTATATGACTCTCTAGAAGTGGTTTAAGCGTAGTGTACTGTGTCAATAAAGCGTAGTTGAGCTAATAAAGAGGTATGGTTACAAATTGATGCATTAAAGTAACCAGTCCATTGAAAGTCCCGCCATAATCAGTTTAACCATTTCTGAAATTAGCCCAAACAAGCAAACAGATAGAAAAACAATGATTATTTTTTGTTGTAAGTCAAAGGTCTCGAGTTCGAATCCAAGGCACGCACCTCTGTCTTTTCGAAGTCATGTGCGTATTAATAATTAATTATCACGCGCTTAAACGGTGAAGGGAAACATCGTGAGGAAACCTGCATGCCTGACAGATTTTCTTGACGGCATGTGAAGTCTGCCAACCCGCAGTAGGCTAGCGTGGTGGACGATAGCCTAATCCCTCTCGGTCTGAGAGGAGACCCGTGCCCAGCAGTGGGACACTGTAATGTGTTGATGATACTTTTCATATTCATTTAGTAAGAAGAAGTTTTAAAGATATTATAGGCAGATTTATTTGTACACAGTTTTCCTGTATCCATACTAAAGTATATGCCGTACTACTTGGTAACTGCATTTGCTTAATAAATTCATATTATGGCAACGCGAAATGCTCTCAAGGCGACGATTTTGTTATATCCTCACATTTTCTAACCATGATTCATATTAGTTTTTCTTCTCTGCTACTTATGAATACTGCCTCGTTAGTCTAGTGACCCCAATCGCGACTGCTATGCTAAAGGTCTTGGGTTCGATCCCCAGGTCGAGCAGTATTATTTGGGTTTTTCTATGAAATTCTCAGTAGCAGCTCGGAGTCTGGATTTGTGACATATGAATGGCAATAGGCTCGCCCCCTATTACATGGGACCTAAACATACCGGCGAACTGTGGGTGTACATTAAGTACACCTCTGCCTAACCCTTTGGGAAATACAAACGTGATGGTATGTATGTACCTATGAATACGTAAGGAAGTTATACTTCGTAATGTTAAAAACATTCTAGGTTAATCGAACTTAAGAGTCATTACCTGACCTAATAATAGTGTCCTGACTAAATTTAACACGATTATCAGTTCAGTCAAGCGGTAGCCCAATGGCTAGGGCTTCGGACTTGCAATCATGTGGTTGCCGGTTCGAAACCCACCCATTGCACTGCCGACGTGAACCCACTCGTAACACAAGCAATTTAGCTTAGCACGAGGAGTTAACAAGAATACTAGTAATGTGCAACCCAAATAGCTAGTAAGCTTTATTTTAAAAAAAAGTTTGGATATCATCCTCGTAGCCTTTTCCTAATTATATTGGGATCAGCTTCTTGACTAACCAGATGTAGCTAAATTTTAGTAAGTTTTCAGACTTTTTGGGCTTCTAAGTACCACTAACGCTTGCCATAGTTGTTTGTATTACAACCAGGACTAACGGTCTTACGTGCTTTCGAAAGTACTGCGGGTTTTCAATAATAGAAATAGTCACCCATCCGCTGCAAGCACAGCTTAAACTTACTGATGATCGTAGTTATTATTTAGTCACAAATCTTTGTCGAGTACCTTATGAATATAAAATTACATTAAATTTCGATATGTGCCCGGTTAATGGCTTCGCCCCCTATTACATGGGACTTAAACATACCGGCGAACTGTGGGTGAACAGTCACCTCTACCTAACCTTTCGAATCTTATACGTAAAATTCTTGTGTCACAATGTTCGTTACCATACTCCTCCGAAATGACTTGATTATACCTATTTTTATGAAATTTTATATGCATTTTCAGTAGGTCTGATAATCGGCTACTATCTATTTTTCATAGCCCTAAGCCATAAGGGTTGTCCACCCCTAAAATTTTTTTTTTATTTATTGAACATTTTTTTTATATAATGTGGTATTAAAAAATACATACACAAGAAAGGTATACTCCATTGTTATAAAATTATAAATTCACAATAGCTTGACATTTCGACTTCATTCAACTTCCTGGCGCTTCCGTTTCTCATACATCAACGTCTGTATATATGTTACACATACCACGTAGTGGAACATGCCTTATGAGACGAATATTAAGCACCCGTCACATATTTACAAGGAAATAAAAATGGCGTGTCGTCATCTCATTGTGTGCTTCGCGCGAATGTGAAGAGGGCGCTAAAGAGTTCATGGAAATATACTTTAGTACTAGCTGTGCACCCGTTTTCACCTGCTGCTTCCGACCTTTTCCGTTTTGCTCGGCCTCGGGTCGTAGAGTTATAAATAGCGCACACAGCGCCAAAATCGGTCCAGCCGTTTCGAAGATCAGCTGGAACAAACAGAATCGAAATTTATTTAATCTGGATGTATTTATGGTCGACCAGCCACAATAAACAGGAAGACGTGAAAGAGTTATGCAAGAGACCTTAACCCTACAATGGGACAGTAGTTACTGACATTTATATTTATATTTATTTATATAACAATCTTACCTACAGTATCATTACAGATCTATGATATCTATCTATGATCTATGTCGTACTGTTGCACGTGCTAAGTCGCCAATTCCTCGCACTATGGCCGCGCTTAATGATCTCTTGGATTCTAATCCAACAGATGATTTGTTTGCGGATGAATGGTCGAAGATTTTATTGGTATGTCACAAGTACTGTGAGAGGAATTTATGAAAGTGTTGTTAGCCTTTTTTGTTAATTTTCTACAGTTTATATATGTGTATGTTACTATAATTGGTTAAAGACCGTTGTAATGAATTAAATAAATAAATAAATAAATGATCCAATGCGACAGAGCGGCCTTACTAACTAAATCCTAAATCTACACCTTATACCTAGTTAAAAAAATATCTTAATCTATATATACTTACTTACATATTTACTTTCATTTTATATTTAAGTAAAAATCAATCAATTTATTTATATAGATTGCAATGGGGATATTCTGCAATAGGCAACCCCTTTACCAAGCACAAATTCAAACAGCGAGAATACTTACTAATAATTTAATAGAATAAACCAATACTCGCCTAGGAAACTAAACCTAAACCCCTAGCATAAAGGTCACACTTACAAATAAAAGACTAACAAAACAGTTCGATTAAAAGCAGCCCTATTTATTCAGACGTTTTTTCACGAAAAAGTTATCGACCAATAACTTTTCTTTCAGCCCATAATTTCAAGCGACGCTAAATCACATCGCATTACGGTGTGGACGGCACAAATCCGCCGTCTGACTTATTGAAATGACCTCAGAGAATCATCAATTTCAATAATAATATCTTATATGCATCGGATGGCGGAGAAAAGATTTATGTAGTACTTATTGCAGTGTCGAAAGCTTTATTGCTTGAATTTTAGAATTCGGTCCCTTGTAATGTGTGTATTACTATTACACCGTCACTAGACCAAACTCCAAGCTCTATACCGAGGCAGTATATAAAGAGATCTGTTTGTTATCATCATCAGCCTATATTCATATTCATTTATTGCATTCCATAATGTAGAAAAATATATAAAACAGATGGTAGGCTTAAATCTAGGAATCAATTATGGACCCTGTTGGGCACAGCACAGCTAAGTAGGAGAGAGGGAGACGTGTCTATCACTACATAGTATAAAACAAAGTCGCTTTCTCTGTCCCTATGTCCCTTTGTATGCTAAAATCTTTGAAACTACGCAACGGATTTTGATGCGGTTTTTTTTAATAGATAGAGTGATTCAAGAGGAAGGTTTATATGTATAATACATACATATTTTTGTATAGAAAAGCCAATAAACCACGCGGGCGAAGCCGTGGCCGGAAAGCTAGTATATTATATTATTTGTTCTATTTATATTTTCCAAGTTGAAGTCAATATTATTTATACATTATATTACACATTATACATTTTATTTATTATATTTATGTATTAGTAACGATTTTAATGATAATATTTTATTGCACTATTTATTTTTTATTTTATCACAATGAGTAGGTCAAGTATATAAGCCCACTGCTGGACGTAGGCTCCTCTCCCAGCGTGCGCCATTTCACCCTGTCCTTCGCTTTTCGCATCCAGCTTCTGCCAGCAACCTTAGGGAAATCTTCACTCCATTTTGCCTTGGGCGTCCTACACTACGTTTGCCGAGTCGCGGTCTCCACTTGAGAACACGTCTACCCCAACGGTTGTCGGTTCTTCTACAGATATGGCCAGCCCATTGCCACTTCAGCTTGCTAATCCGGTGCGCTATGTCGGTAAATTTGGTTCTCTGTCGGATAATGTCGTAGCGGATTCTGTCCTTGAGGGAGACTCCGAGCATAGCACGCTCCATAGCACGCTGAGCGACTTTAAATTGATGGACAAGCCGCACTGTAAGTGTCCATGTCTCAGCACCGTAATTTGTTAATATTGATAAACTCTGAAACTACTCGTATTAATTAAGAATATCTTATTTATGGGCTATATAAAAATAAATCCCTATTTTAGCGTGGGACTTGCGATCATGTGGTTGCCGGTTCGAAACCTATCCATTGCACAACCGACGTGAAACCACTCGTAACACAAGCATTTAGCTTAGCACGAGGGGTTGACAAGAATACTATGTAACGTGTGACTCGCGTTGCTAGTAAGCTTTTAAACAAAATGTTATTTATTTATTTATTATTATTTTGGAAAACCAACAGCCATACAATGGAGTAAAACATAACAATATGTGTCATAAAGCCAATTACAGGTTTTCACGATTAGTAGTTATAAGTTTTCTATTACTTTGTAGAAGGTTCTTACGGAAACAAAAATTAAGAAAATTGCGCAGAAAATTGGTAAGTCAGCACAACGTATGTCTGCTACTCTATAGGTCCTGGGTTCGATCCCCAGGTCGAGCAAAGTGTTATTGGGTTATTCTATGAAATTCTTAGTAGCAGCTTGGAGTCTTGATTTGTGCCCGGTTAATGGCAATAGGTTCGCCCCGTATTACATGGGACCTAAACATACCGGTGAAGTGTGGGTGTACGTTACACCTCTACACCTCTGCCTAACCCTTCGAGAAATACAGGCGTAATGGTATGTTTTTAAATCATGGTGAGATTGTATAAGGTAGTTATGCAAAACTAGTTTCAATTTTATCAACTCGGCATCTGTTTGGTTAAGACAACCCGACATTTACGTGTTGGGACGGGACAAAAGATAAAGCAATTTAACGGCCGTGGGATGCAAATAGGATATCTTAGTTTGCGGAGTGCAAACGCGACTTAGTGAAGCTCAATTTGATGTAAAGCCCTACCCTAATTTGTGTTAACAGGCTTTCTACGTTAATTTGAAAATTCCTGATCAAGATTGATGATATTTTAAGATCTGTTCCTTTTATATTTTTACCCAAACGAAAAAGAATGCAATGATAGCCTAGCGATATGACCATTGGCCTGCCAAGTCAAAGGTCTCGAGTTCGAATCCAAGGAACGCACCTCTAACTTTTCGAAGTTATGTGTGTATTAATAATTAATTATCACGCTTAAACGTTGAAGGAAAACATAGTGAGGAAACCTGCATGCCTGAAAGATTTTCTTGACGGCATGTGAAGTCTGCCAACCCGCAATAGGCTAGCGTGGCGGACTATAGCCTAATCCCTCTCGTATTGAGAGGAGACCCGTGCCCAGCAGTGGGACAATGTAATGGGTTGATGATGATAATGATGATGAAAAAGAAAGGGTAATGAGTTTAACAGTCTATGTATGTATGTGTCTATTTACGGATGTTTAGCTGTATCGCGAAAACTTTGACAATAGACGTGTCAATTGATTCTTATTCACAGTAAGATGGTTATAGGCAAATAAAATAAAACAATATGGTCGACAAATCATTAGGCAAATGAGCTGAAAATAATTAAATTTACTAGCTTTCAACACATGAAGTATTTTTGTAATGTAACTTCTAATACTAAACTAATTAAGTTGTAACAAAATAACTTTAATTAATAACTTTCGAAACTGTTTTTGACATAACATTATTGTAAGGTTTGAAGGCGGTTTTACTCTTCTGTTTATTTCTAATTTTGAGTGGCGACTAGTTCTAACTTTAAGGTTTTACTTATGTTGTCGTCGTCATCGTTTTCCAAACGGTACTCTCTGCTACACATCAAGCTATACAAAACCATTATAGGTTGGCCTTGAATGGTACGGAAAATCTTAACAATGGGAAGTCAGTCCAAACTGGCTTTGTATAGCTTGATGTGTAGCCGTGTGTACTTGTTTTGTTTTCTTAATTTCGAGTGTTCACATCTTCACCAAAAAATGGGATCAAACAGAAAGTAACCCTCCCAATCAAAAAAGAATATTTGGAATATCCTTTTTTGATTGGTACTTTCCGTTCATAATTAATAGAGTTCTGAGGTAACAAATACCTACAGAAATAAATTCCACCGAATTCAGAACCTCCTTTTTTTGAATAAATTAAAAAAGCAGAAGTAAACATTAAATAAAAATAGTTAAGGTAGCTTTTACGTCAAACAGGATCTAAATAAATTATATTCCTCGTGGTCGAAGGTTGGATCTCGATTGTCACTGTCACACTGAGCGATTTATTGCCAAACTAACGTTCCACTAAGTTAAGGGTCACCTCGAAGGAGCAAAAACTTTCTCCTGTTCGGGGCATGCAAAGAGTTTGTATTCCTACAGGACAAATAACGTTGTGATAGCCCTGAGATTTTTATGCTCTATTGTTTTGCTTTTTGGAAAAAAAATAACTAACTATAACATACCATCAAGCCTGCATAGGGAAGGGTTAGGCAGGGGTGTACCACAGTTCACCACTATGTTTAGGTCCCATGTAATGGGGGCGAGCCTATTGCCATTAACCGAGCAGAAATCTAGACTTCGAGCTGCTTCTGAGAATTTCTTAGAAAAAGCCCAATAACACTTTGCTCGACCTGGGGATCGAACCCAGGACCTCTAGCGTAGCAGTCGCGCTTAGCACTACCACTAGACTAATGAGGCAGTCGTAATATTATTAACTAGCTTCCCGCCCACGGCTTCGCCCGCGTAGTTTCTCGGCTTTTCTATACTAAAATATGTATGTATTATACATATAAACCTACCTCTTGAATCACTCTATCTATTAAAAAAAACCGCATCAAAATCCGTTGCGTAGTTTCAAAGATTTAAGCATAAAAAGGGACATAGGGACAGAGAAAGCGACTTTGTTTTATACTATGTAGTGATAATTCCATTGTTCAAGTTTAGTTAGTGTACATTTTCGTGTTGGAAGGGTCAAGGGTCGTGGTGGAAAATTATAGCGGACGTAGGCAGAAATGGAGTTATTAGTGGTTGCAAGATTGCCCGATGGTGTCGTATGCGCACAGGCAATTTTTCCGACAAAAAAGTTTCAATCATCCCCCAATCATGTAAAATATCGTCTATATTTATACACATTTGTAAGGGGGCAAATACTAGATGTTTATTCTGACAACAATTGTTGGCAACCTCTGGCGGACGCGCAAATCAAATCAATCGGCACGGCAGGCAAACATACTCCAATATTCTCCGCAGAAAATATTCCGAGAGGTGTTCGCTGTCGAATTCCTAGATTATGGAACATAGAATTGAATGGAGTGTTATCTATACATACATATACTCACGCCTTTTCCTAAGGGTGTAGGAAGAAACTATAGACTGCCAATTGCTACGACACTTGCATATCTCTTTCGCTGCTTCCACATTCTTACATCTTTTGATACACACGCTGGTTGCGAGTACTACGCACCTGACCTTTTTGGAGGACCTCGCTGATAAGATATCGCCGAAAAGTGTACTTGCTTCTAGGGCGACTGACATTCGCCTTATAAATCCCATTGGTAATCGTCTTTCATTCATTTTTTCAACATGCACAATGTTGTATAATTTACATACTTGTATAATAAAATTGTAACAGGCCTGTACATTACAGATATTGAAGTTAAACTTATAATTATCAGGTCTTTATTAGAGCAATAGAAGCCAATATATATTTTTGACATTTTTGTTTCTATTTGATGCATGTATCAGGTCCATGCGCCGCCTAGAATCCGAGTTCATCATCATCAACCCATTACATTGTCCCACTGCTGGGCACGGGTCTCCTCTCAGTACGAGAGGGATTAGGCTTTAGTCCGCCACGCTAGCCTACTGCGGGTTGGCAGACTTCACATGCCGTCAAGAAAATCTCTCAGGCATGCAGGTTTCCTCACGATGTTTTCCTTCACCGTTTAAGCGCGTGATAATTAATTATTAATACGCACATAACTTCGAAAAGTTAGAGGTGCGTGCCTTGGATTCGAACTCGAGACCTTTGACTTGGCAGTCCAATGGTCATATCACTAGGCTATCACTGCACTTAGAGAATCCGAGTTATAGCAAGTAAATCCTTTTGGAACATGATGAAAACCGCTAGTTTGTTATATAAAGTTCCCTGTCCAACTCCTAGATCAGTGGCGCTCAACCAGTGGCCCGTAAGAGCTACTTTGATTGATTTAATTTGATTAAATTCTAATTTCAGATTGGCGAAGTTTATTTTACATTAAAATTGTGGTTCCTGCCAACAACAATAAAATTAAAATAGTCCTTGATCAAAAAAAGGTTAGGAGCCACTGTCCAAGATTATGGCACACACGTTTTGACGGAGTGATATTTCTCAAATGAATTTTTATTATTGTCAGTTCAATGAGGGTTCTGAAAAAAATTTGAATATTAAATTTTGTAGGTACCTAGGTAAGAATAAAGGCAGTTAGGTTTTTACGTTTTACAAAAAGAAAAAAAATGGTCTTATCTCCTATAAAACTTAAATTAAATTTATCGGATCCATACCACTCGTTGTTCTTGTGACAATCATATGTTCTAGTGTCACACTACGGTTATTTTTATTCTACGCTTCCGAGACTTCTGTTTATTTTGCGGCTAGAATCCCTACCGCTGATTTTGTGTAAGAGATCAATTGTCATAAATATTGATGATTTAATTTATAACTTGCTATCATCCATTATCTTTAGAATCCTTTAGCAGTCCACTGCTGGACGTGGGCTTCCTCTAGTGTGCGTCATTACACCTTATCATGGCCGCCCATGGACATCTGCAATACCAAAGGAGTTGCAGATGCGTTGCCGAGTCAAGGAAATGGGAGGGGATGGAGAAAAGGAGAAGGAAGGGGACTGATGGAGGAATTGTGCCTCCAGCGCTCCACGCTCACCGTACGAAACGCAACTGTATGCATAGGTACTGCTACTTGACGTCGATATTCTGTGGGAGGGTGGTACTTCCAGCGAGACACTACTACTACAAAAATAATTGCCTGCAGCTTCTGCCAGCAACCTAAACTGCTTGGAACATGACACATCATCGCGTATTGTATGTATTCCCCAAAGGGGGCAGAGGTGAACTTAATGAACACCCACAACTAACCAAGCTGCTACTGATAATGTCATAAAAAACCCCAATAACACTGCTCAATCTGGGAATTGAAACTAATACGTCAAACGTAGCAGTCACGCTTAGGACCACTAGACTAACATTATTATTTTGTTTCTCCTGAAAGTTTGACTGCCTCATTAGTCTGTTGGTCCTAGGCGCGACAGCTACAATAGAGGTCCTGGGTTCGATCCCTAGGTCGAGCAAAGTGTTATTAGGTTTTTCTATGAAATTCCCAGTAGCAGCTCGGAGTCAGAATTTGGTCCCGGTTAATGGCAATAGGCTCGCCCCCTATTACATGGGACCTAAACATACCGCCGAAATGTGGGAATACAGACGTGATGGTATGTATTCTCCTAAAAGTATGACTGTTTTCAAAGCCAAAACCTAAAACCCCAAAATCCAATCTCTCTCTTTTTTAGTGAACCGTTATCGTGTTCACTTTTTAGTTTCCAAAACTTGCTCGTGGTTACAACGCACGTCTGGGCACATTACCTGCTCTGTATTTTTAACCAAACTCAACGTGTCAACTAAAGCGTAGTTCTAGGGATGAAAGTACAAACAAAAAGTTCGTACGACATTTTTTTTCCTTTTTTTGTTTGGATTTAAGCAAAGGTAAATTCAGGTAAATTTTGTGTTGAGAATAAATTTGGGCAGTACGTGTTTTAAAATTATTTATTAGTTTTAACTTTGTTTTATAATAAAACAAAAAACTTTATCATTATTTTCCTTGGCCATTTCCAAACTGTGTTGAGGTAGAATTTTTACAAACTCAATTTTACATTGAGATTGCCAATGTCATAATATTCATAATTCTAATTATAATTCCAATCTAATGACAGCGTCGTAAATGTCAACATTCGTTAAACAGTTAACAGTTTGACGTTTCGAAGCTTTTCTTTTAATCAGCGAAAATTATTAATAAGCCATGACACATGGACCATAATATATCAAAATCCCATTTACCAATTGTTTTAATTAACTTACCTATATACTAGGTCCTACTATTATTTCCAGTTTCTAAAAAGAAGAGTCTTAGAATAAAGAAAATCGAAGAATACTAACATGAACTAATAAAAACCATCAACAAATAAAAATTAGCGTCCTCTGTGACGGCATTGACATAAACGCTCATTAATCATTAATTTAAGTCCTTTTCAATTCATTCGGTCACCGTTCTATCTCTCTCAAACTTTAAGTGGGGCACTCGTGTTCCAAATTCGAAAATTTCAGATAAACCCAAAAGCTTATCTTTAAGGATTAGGATTAATCGGGACTTTGTAGACAGCCTGTTATCGACTTAGCGAGTTTAGATCGTTTTATATTTTTTTAATATCGAACGTGTTATTTTGAAGGTTTCAAAATGTTTCCAAATTAGTTGTCGATTCTTTTTGCGACCTTGTTGTTGTAACTAACAAAATAACACGTTCAGGGATTTGATATTCTAAATTTGAAGTTGTTTTTGCTTAAAACAACCTTTTTTGTCAGGATTTTAGAGTTATTTGAATAAATTAATTTACGCCAATTTTGATAATTATTAAACACAATAATGAAGCAAAGACACACGGCAACAAATTGGCTATACATTGCCACTATAAGCTGGCAATGTATAGCCTCTCCTTGTACGAAAAGCCTATACATTACGAGGTCAGGTTATATTGGATATGTGAAATTACAAAAATCAACTCATCATATTCAAAAACATCAAATTTCTTGCTGCTTGCACGAGTGTACTTGTAATCAAAATTTGGGGCACATTTCATGTTGATACACCGCGCGACGCCTAGAAGCCGAGATAGTACGAAAGTTTTGTGGAGCGCCGGACGCCCAATTTCTCCCTCAGTCCCCTTCCTTCTCCTTTTCTCCTTCCCCTCCCTTTACCTCAAATCGTCTGCAATAGCAGCCATGTTCAAACAAAAGTCCACAACTAGCGTATCCGGTCTAGTGCAACCAGGTCACTCGGAAACTGCTGGAGCAACGGAAACAATAGCGACGTCACTTCACTTAATGTATTGCTGTCTCTTAGATACTTACACCTGGAACCTACCATTGTTGGAAGAAGAATCTACCATTGGTGCAAGAGAGATTGGTGTATTTCCCGAAGGGTTAGGCAGAGGAATACTAATTTGAAAACTCACGAAAACACTATTACGGTGTTTTCGTGAGTTTTTAAATTAGTATTCCTCTGCCTAACCCTTCGGGGAATACAAGCGTGATTCTATGTAAGACTAAGTCTGAGGCTGCATTCTTCACTCTTAGGAACCGAGCAAAAATCAAAATCAAAACCGAAACATAACAAATTGTTCTTAACTCATAAATATAACCTACACCAACCAAGTCTTAATCGATAAGCTTTTCCAAAAATAATCACAAGACAACGTTTAATTATAACATAGTATACCATCACGCCTGCATTCCCTTAAGTGTTAGGCAGAGGTGTACTAAAATGTAAACCTACAGTTTGTAATTAACTATGAGTCCACCCGTGACTATGGATGCTTTAAAGGATCCGAATCGTCGAGAATTAAATAATGTCATCATCATCATCAACCCATTACATTGTCCCACTGCTGGGCACGGGTCTCCTCTCAGTACGAGAGGGATTAGGCTATAGTCCGTCACGCTAGCCTACTGCGGGTTGGCAAACTTCACACGCCGTCAAGAAAAGCTCTCAGGCATGCAGGTTTCCTCACGATGTTTTCCTTCACCGTTTAAGCGCGTGATAATTAATTATTAATACGCACATGACTTCGAAAAGTCAGAGGTGCTTGCCTTGGATTCGAACTCGAGACCTTTGACTTGGCAGTCCAATGGTCATATCACTAGGCTATCACTGCACTAATAAAAATGTACCGCGATAAAATCCGTAAAATGTAGTTTTATTTCAACTTTAGGTTTACATACAAAATAAAGTTTTTTTAGCCTTAACAAATACCTATTGTACTGACATACGTCAACATGACAGATGTCAGTGTCAATGACATGCCATCAAGTTCATAGACGAACAAAGATCTCTCTCTTTCCCTTGGGACTTGGCAGGGATTGGTAGCGTTCTAGCATCAGCTTAAATAAAATAATGTAAAACTTAAAATAAAAGATTTTTAATAAATAAGACCACCACCTTTATCTCATTGAATAGTTTTATTTAATAAAACACAATGACACAACAATACATGGCGCAGTCGACCGATCGAGACGGATTGTAAAATCTTCGACCTACGACCAGGAGAAGCGGCACGTGCACGAGTAAGAATTTTGTTACTACTGTTGTTACCGAGTATAAATATTAAGAAAATGACTGAAGAAAGTAAAGTCGAGGTAGACAACATGTGCGCAGTTGAGTACAAAATGCCAAAGGAGCTGAATTTGGATAACATTGAAAATTGCTATCCACAATGGCAGCGCTTCAAACAAAGTTTTAAGATTTTCATGATGGCAGCCGGCTTTGAAAGGATAAGTGAAAATAGAAAAGCGGCTATTTTATTAAATTGCATTGGACAGCAGGCACAGGAATTGTATTTTAATGTACTAAAAACGGATGACAAGGCGAAATTAGACGAAGTCATAAAACTTTTAGATGACTACTTTCAGCCCAAACAAAACGAGATAATAAACAGCTACAATTTTAACAAGCGATACCAAGAAGATGGTGAATCGTTTGATGCATTCTATTCGATGGTCAGAAAGATGGCGGAAAACTGCAACTTCGGAGAGCAGAAGGAACGCATGCTACGGGACAGGATTGTCATTGGTGTCAAGGAGCAGCGAACACAGCAGAAGCTACTCGAGGTCAAAGATTTGACGTTGACCAGGGCAGTGGACATCTGTCGGTCTGCAGAGCTCTCCAAGGAACATATGAAGGTGCTGACCAACCCCGAGGTGCATGCAGTACAAGTACAGAAGTCATCGAATCAACATAACTCAGGAAATAAAGCTAAGTATACATTTAATCACAATAAGTCGTTTAATAACAATAATTCGAATACTAACAGGAATAATAATAATATAAATAATAGTGGTGTTAGTATAAATAAAAACATGTATAAATGTAAAAAATGTAACACTGTTCATGGTCCGAGGCAGTGCCCGGCCTATGGCAAACAATGTCTTAATTGTAATAAAATGAATCACTTCAGTGTAGGGTGCAGAGCAGGTCAAGTTAACAAAAAAGTCTGCACCTTAGATTTACAAAATAATGAATGGATAGAGATGTTAAGAGTAGAAAATAAAAGAGTAAGTTTTAAGTGTGACACTGGTGCACAGGTCAATGTAATTTGTTTGAGTGATTTGAAGAAAATAGTCGATGATGATAAAAACATAAGTTTCTCTGAGACTAGAACATTAATTGAGGTCTATGGTGGTGGCAAATTAATGCCATTAGGTAAAGTAACATTAAAAGTTTATAACAATAAAAACAATGATGAGACTGTATGTCTGAATTTGGAATTTTTAATATTAAAAGAGCAAGTTAGACCAATACTTGGCTTAAATTCCTTAATAAAACTTAAGATGTTAAATAATAATAATATTAATATGATTAAAACGGAAAGTGTGTGTAATAATAGTAAAGAAAGCATTATTAATATTAATAATAAACTGTTTCAGGGTGTAGGAGAATTTAAGAGTCCTCTGCAGCTACGCATTCAACCTGGTGTGGAACCTGTAGTGAGACCTCCACGTAGAGTGCCTAATGCACTTATGAAGCGCCTCGCGGACAAGTTGGAAGCTCTGGTGAAGCACAAAGTCATTGCGAGAGTCGAGCACCCGAAAAGTTTTGTAAGCAATTTAGTAATCATAGAAAAGAAAGATGGTTCACTTAGAATTTGCTTAGATCCTAAAGATCTTAATAAGGTATTAATAAGAGAACATCATTTGATACCCACTATAGATGAAATTGTATCTAAACTGTGTAATAAGAAGTGTTTTTCAGTATTAGATTTATCAGATGGTTTCTATAATATTAAACTTAGTGAGGATTCAAATGACTTCTGCACTTTTAATAGCCCTTATGGGTGTTATAAATTTTTAAGAATGCCATTTGGACTGTCAGTAGCCCCAGAAATATTTCAAAAGTATAGCGAAATGGCTTTTGGTGACATTCCAGGTGTCATTGTATATTGCGATGATCTGTTAATATGTGGTAACACAGAGCAAGAGCATGATGTAATATTAAACAAAGTTTTTGAAAGGGCATTAGAACATAATGTTAGATTTAATAAGAATAAATTTCAATATAAACTTAAGGAAGTAAAATACTTTGGTCACATTTTCTCAGAAAAAGGAATGAAAATAGACCCGGATAGAGTAAATGCTATATTAAACATGAAAAGTCCAACTAATAAAAAAGAACTACAAATTTTTCTCGGTATGGTGAGTTATTTAAGAAAATTTATACCAAATATGTCTAATATTGCATCATCATTACATTTATTATTAAAAAAGGATGTAGAATGGATTTGGACTGATGTTCATGAAAATGTTTATAATAATCTTAAGAAAAAGATAACTGAAGCTCCAATATTACAGAATTTCAACAGTGAGTTGCCTATTGTAGTACAATGCGATGCATCAAAGGATGGCATTGGTTGTTGTTTATTACAAAATAATAAACCTGTATGTTTTGCATCACGTAGTTTAACACAGTCTGAGCGAAATTTTTCCCAGATAGAAAAAGAATTGTTAAGTGTAGTCTGGGCTACCAAAAAATTTCACTATTATATTTATGGACACAAAATTACTATTATTAATGATCATAAACCTTTAGAAAGTTTATTAAAGAAACATTTACATGAGATACCATCACCTAGATTGCAAAGATTAAAGCTTAAATTATTAAAATATAATATAGAATTTAAATACTTACAGGGTAAATTCATGTTTATAGCAGATTTATTATCTCGCTCGTATCAGGAAAATAATGATGGTGATGAGTCATATATGTATGAAGTAATACATTGCGTAGGCCTCACTCAGAATTTAGAATGTACAGAAGAACAAAAGTCTATTTTAATTGCTGAAAGTTTAAATGATAGTGAGTTAGTAGAATTAATAGGATTTTTAAGAAATGGTTGGCCTAGTAGTAAAAGTATACCAGATTATCTACATTGTTATCATAAGTTTAAGGAAGATTTGTCATTTGACAATAATTTAGTGTTTTACAAAGATAGGTTAGTTGTACCAAAAAATTTAAGAATCTCAATTTTAAAAACACTACATGAAGGACACATAGGCATGTCTAAAATGAAACTATTAGCCAGAAAATTATATTATTGGCCTCACATAGATAATCATATTGAAGAATTTGTTAAAAAATGTTTCCCATGTCAAACATACCAAAATAGTAATATTAAAGAACCATTAATGCCACATAAAGTTCCTGGAATGTCACCAAATGAAGATAACACAGATTTTAGAGTAGCTTTATTAAAATACAGAGTTTCACCGGTGGCAGGAACAAGTTTTTCCCCTTGTGAATTGTTAATGAATAGAAATTTGAGAACAAAATTAATAACTTCTTATCAATATTTACAACCAAAATTAAATAATAATGTAGAATGTCAATTAAAGAAACAAGTAGACAGGAATATTGAAAATTATAATAAAACCAGCAGGTTTAAAAAAGAATTTGTAACTGGTCAAAACATATGGTTTAAGAAAGATGTACACAAAAATGTATGGTTGAAAGGTAGAATAGTTAGTTATAATGGTAATAGATCTTATATTGTAAGAGACACAAATAATGTTAACTATACTAGAACCTCTTTCTTCATTCGTCCAGCATAGTGCAATGTATACAGATTTTGTGTTTCACCAGATGGGGGCTCTCGCTGGTTGAGTGTGTAACTGTACCATAGTTTATTGTAATAAGTTTGAGAATTGTAAAATGCTGTAAGACTTACTTTAATTTACCTGTGATAACAGTAGATAATTGACTGTAAAGAAAATATATCTAAAATTTTGTTTGTAAAAGGGGAAGAGAAATGGGTTTGTCGAAATTTTGTTTTGTTTTAAATATTGTAATTTTAAAAGTTTGTTTGTAAAAGGGGATGATGTACTGACATACGTCAACATGACAGATGTCAGTGTCAATGACATGCCATCAAGTTCATAGACGAACAAAGATCTCTCTCTTTCCCTTGGGACTTGGCAGGGATTGGTAGCGTTCTAGCATCAGCTTAAATAAAATAATGTAAAACTTAAAATAAAAGATTTCTAATAAATAAGACCACCACCTTTATCTCATTGAATAGTTTTATTTAATAAAACACAATGACACAACAATACACCTATTACTATATCTACTGATGGAGGATTCCTCCACACTCCCTAACGATCCTCATAATAAACAAGCGATGCTATAACAGTGGGGAGTTTTTGGTATCAGGGAGCCTAATCCTCGGGGAAATCAGGAGTCCCCGGTATGCTGTTATCAATGTAGAGGTAAATTAAGTTGCAGGCACAATGTTATCCCATAGACTTTACCTTCTTTATGTTTTAAACCAAATAACTATTTATACATTTTACTGTATAAGTCTAGTGGTCTCAAGTGCGATTGTAAAGGGTCGTGATTTCGATTGTCAGATCTAGCAAAGTCTTATTGGGTTTTTCTGAGAAATTCTTAGTAGCAGCTCGGAGTCTGGATTTGTGTCCGGTTAATGGCAATAGGCTCGCCCCCTATCACATGGGACCTAAACATACCAGCGAAATGTGGGTGTACGTTAGTACACCTCTGCCTACAGGCGTGATGGTATGTTTTTAACTATTTATAAATATTACTGCTTCATTAGTCTAATAGTCTCAAGCGCGACTGGTAAAGGGCCCTGAGTTCGATTGCCAGGTCAAGAAAGGTTTTTTCTGTTCTCGGTGGCAGATCGGAGTTTGGGTTTATGCCTGGTTAATGGCATAAGGTTCGGCCCCTATTACATGGAAAACATACCGTCGAACAGTGGGTATAGGTACAGTACCTCTGCTTAATACTTCGGTAAATACAAATTACATGGTATGATGGTAACTATAGATTATAATAGCGCTTTAAAATCAGTTTAGCTATTGGGTCCTATCTTTTCTACCAACTGGTTTTAGAGTTTAGTATTTTACATGTATCATAAATAAATATGAGACCGATATATGTGAGAATATGTTTACCCGCAAAGAGGTAGCGCATGATATACACACAAAAACGGTTTAATTTAAAACCTCCTTTTATAGAAATCGTTTAAAAACCTCTTGACGTAGTTCCTTTTACAATTGGCAACATTACACAGCCTAAAATATAACAAAATAAGAGCCAACTTGCCACTTCAAAGTGAGATCGCGACCCAAAAATTCATTACAAAAAGTGACGAAGCACTTTTTGTTCAATACCTCTGTCAATATTGCGAACGTTGCGGCGACATTTTTTTGCATATTCTGGAAACTTGCGTTATATTAAATTACGCTAGTATTCCTCGAAAGGTAAGGCACTTAAGGTGATGCACTCCATCATCTTATTATTTACTGTCCCTTTTTACGCGCACTGGTTCCTATCAGAGTGACAGACTAGCCTACTGCAGATTGATAGACTTTACACATCATCATCATCATCAACAACACAATCGTCCCGCTGCTGGGCACCGGTCTCCTCTCAGAATGAGAGGGATTCGGCTGTAGTCCGCCATGCTAGCCTACTGCGGGATGGTAGACTTCATACGCGGAAAAAAATATATCTCGGGAATGCAGGTTTCCTCACGATGTCTTCTTTCACCCTTAAAGTTACAAGCACATGTAGAACGCCCGCTGGCCAGGCGAAGTGACGAATTGCGGAAGATGGCTGGCAGCAAGTGGATGAAAAGAGCTGAAGATCGGGCTCTGGTAGCGTTCACTTAAAGAGGTCCAGCAGTGGACAAATACGGGCTGATGATGAAGTCATGATGATGACGCACATGATTCGATATGAAAAGTACGACCTTGGCAGTTGAATGATTCTATTAATAGGCTTTTACTTTTAAACGGTTTTTATTTTAAGAGGCTTTTGACCGACGGTAGAACAATGCCATACAATAAGGTTCAGGCAGTTGTTGAGCTTCATCGAAGTAATTCTGAGAAGTTTAAAACAATATTTTAGTTTTTTTCCTTGCTTCCACGTTTTATTTGTAATTAATTAAAGCTGGTCTCTTATAAGCTTTCTTAAAATCACGGTCCGTGTCTTTTGATGATGAAGGTTGAAGTCATATCGATAGGCTATCATTACATATTTGGTTTTTAATAAAAAAAACATACGTATTTCATTGAAAATCGCATTATTATTATCATCATATCTGTTAAAAGAGGTCCACTGCTGAACAAAGGCTTCCCCAATAAACATCCACAATGACCAGTTATATGCCGCCTGTATCCAATATCTCCTAGCCTTTACCAGGTCGTCTGTCCATTTCGATGGAGGTAATCTTAAACTGCGTTTTCCGGTGTATGGTCTACACTCGAGATTGAAATTCTAGCTGACATTTTTGTTTCGCGGTTACACTCCCTTTACCCCGCTCCTAACGGTCATAGCGTGATTTTAAATAGCCTATAATCTTCCTCAAGAATTTGGCTATCAAATGGAAAAAGATTTATTCTAATCTGATTATTAATTTCATGGATGAGCGCGTTCAAATCAACAACTCTCCATTTATCGGGCTACGAGTTGGTGGTGCTTGAAAAATATATAACAGAATGAAATCGGTATAGAACTATTGGATAGTAAAGATTTTGAATAAAGGAACATTTTCTTTTTATTTAAATATATTCGAAAAAGTAAGAGCAACAAATTAGAAAATACGTTATGAAATTGTATCGTTTTTAGGAGGAACTACGCATTCACCGAGCATGGTATAATAAATCTGACTTTTCACTTCTAAGAAATTGCACGTTACGAGTTCTGAGAAATAGCACCTATCCCGGAATGGTTTGAAATTGAAATGTCTCGTATAGTGTAGTATATAAACCAATAATATGTCTCGATTTGTAAATTACGCTATTTACTTAACGTAAATGACACCTATATGTCAGTATTGACTTCGTAAGATATTCCTCCCTATAGATTCTTCCCTCAGTCCCCTTCCTTCTCCTTAAATAGACTCGGCAACGCATCTGCAACCCCTTTGGTATTGCAGATGTCCATTGGGCGGCAACGACTACTTACCATCAGGTAGCTTGCCTGCTCGTTTGCCGAGTTATCCCATAAAAAACTCACTTATCTACGCATTTTTCCCACAGGGGTAGGCAGAAACTATATACCGTCAATTTGATACGACTCTTGTATACTTCTTTCTATCTTTTCATCATAAGATATGTATGTAATAAATATTGTGTTTTTTTATGTAATTATATGAAAACAAGCAAACTGGTTGTTGGTTAGCCGCGGGCTATGGAAGCTGGCAACACGTGTATCATCTTAACACACCAGTTTTGCCCAATAATTTTATTGGAATAACAATGTTAGCACGTTTATTGCTTACCCACACATACTCAAGTAGGATTCTTCCACTTCAATAAACCACTAACTCCGTGTTATCTTACACAAAGCGTCGATTTTCCTCAACATATTGAAGCAACAAAACATTCATACTTCCTGTACGAATATCTCTGCAATCACAATACTTTTCTACTTTAAAAACCGTTTCCGACTACCGAACCGAGTCAAACTTAATTTCCCGTTACGGTTAACTATAGATGTTGATCCGAACTTCAAAATAAATATCTCCTTCAATAGCACCCCAGATTCTAAGGGAGTTTTTCCATCGTATTTTGAAGGCTTATTTGTCAGCTATTCAGGGGCCAATCCGGATCCGAATTTGGCCCTTAAGCAATTGGGTATAAGACATGAATGGCTCGATTTCTTTATTTGCTAAGTGTAGTATAAATAGTTTATTGAGCCACAATAAGGTTGGGGAGGTTCATTTGTAAAAAGATCTTAAAGAAAGCGAAAGAGATCTTCCTTTTGTAACTGATAGTCAAAGTATTTTGCGCAGTGAATAAAAATAAGCTCGTAAAGATGTTGGAGCGAGTCATGTTTACAAATGTTCTGTAAACTATCTGAGAGGATAATGCCACTAAATGGTTACAATGACGTCACATCAGCGGATTTTTTTTTTTGTGATAGTCCTACACTTGACCTCCTGTTCGCCTGATGTTAAGTGATACTGCGATCTGCGATGGATCGCGCTTGCCTAAGAGAAACCGATTCACTCGTGATTTAAAGAGCTCTTTACTTTATGCTAAGAGCCCATAGCTTCAGTTTCATTTCACTATCTCGAATTTACGCATCAACCGCGTTCTGCGGGCTGATTGACCTGCTCCGAGCTCCGAGGTCATCTGTAGGGTTTCTAGCTTGACTCTGTATGAGGTCTGATTACTTTTCTAACCGTGAAAGTGTTAAGAGCTTGTCTTGGCAACCAATTATACATGAAATGTTTTGATGGGATTATATTGATGATATAAACGCAATATTAGCCAGTCTTGTACATTCAGCTACACATCAAACTATACTAATCCAGACTAAGCTGACCTCGCATTGTATAAGACTTTCCATATAGTGAGAGTGCAGCTTATACAGCTTATATATATTGATCCTTACGAGAGAGACTGAAAATGTTCACTTGCTACGATTCTGGTAAAACTACTTTCCCAAGCTTTCGTGGGATGCGTATTACAAACAGACAGAATGACAGACATACAAAAAACTAATAAGGACCCTCCATATTAGTTTTTCTTCAATATCTATAATGTACAGACATCAGTCTATTACAATGTTGTATATGTATGCAATGTTTTTTTTTTGTATTTGGTTTATTAATTTTTTGAGTATATTGTTTTGGATGTAAGTTTTTATTTTAAATTTTTAGTATATAAGATGTAGATTTGCTAGACTACTTGTTTATCGATTTATTTTTCCTTCAGTCCAAAGGTTGTCTGTAAGAAATCGCTTTTAGAGATAAGACTGCCCTTTGTACGAGTACTAGTCTATAATTAATAACATGTACTTGTTATTATTTTTGGTGTTCAATAAAGAATATTCTATCTATATAGATACGTAAATCGCTTTAATACTGTTAGGGCTGTCTCAGCATGACATTCTCGCATCGGCAAAAGAAGTTATGCATATGAAGCAGGGATGTTTTTTTGTTCCATTTATCTTGATCATTTTCCTCCATGTCGTCCAAATAGCGGATACCGGAGAATTCAGCGTTACCTACTGAATATTATAATTTTGTTTGTGCCAACATACCATCTCGCCTGTATTCCCCTAAGGGTTAGGCAGAGGTGTACTTATGTACACCCACAGATTGATATTTTAAGTAAGTTTTAAGGCTCACGTAATAGGGCGGTTCTATTATCGTTTATCGTTAACAAATCCAAGCTCCGAGCTGCTACTGAGAATATGATAGAAAACCAACATGACAATGCTTGACCTGGGAATCAAATCCAGGATCTCATGTTCAGTATTCTTCATTTGCAATAACTAGTCTAATCTGGCAGAGGCAGCTAAATTTGAATATTTTGAATTCCCTATTTAAGATTTTTTTAAATGAAACCTACTCCTTATTGCCTCTTTAGTCTAGTGGTCCTAAGCACGACTGCTACGCTAGAGGTCCTGGGTTCAATCCCCAGGTCGAGCAAAGTGTTATTGGGTTTTTCTATTAAATTCCCAGTCGCAGCTCGGAGTCTGGATTCGTGCCCGGTTAATGGCAATAGGCTCGCCCCCTATTACATGGGACCTAGACATACCGGCGAAATGTGGGTGTACATCAGTACACCTCTACCTAACTCTTCGGAGAATACAGGCGTGATGGTAAAACCTACTCTATCATTCTTCAAGCCTTTTACAATGGTCACCCATCTATAAACTGACCGCGTCAAGCGCAATCTTACCTTGCAGATACATTGATCATCGTGTTTAATTTTCAGTTTAAAAATACTTTGCAATAAAACCTTTTTACCGCAGTCTATATCTAGAGAGAGACGAAAGAATTTAACAAAGCCAATAAGGAAGTGAGATTGACAAATGGCGGACGGTTGTCGGTATTGTTCCCCTAACAATGTAACGGTCGGTCACTTCCTAATTATTGCTGTATTGGCAAGTCTTTCATTCCATTTCTAAAGCAGACGTCGCAACAGATTTTTATTTTTCTTAAGTTGGTAAAAGATATTGTTCGTTATTTGTTTTTTTTTAGTATACAATTTTCGATAGGTTTGTGGGTACACTGACATTTTGGAGGTATAACCATAACGCCTATTTTCCCCGAAGGGTTAGGCAGAGGTGTACTAATGTACAATCGCAGTTCGCCAGTACGTTTTGGTCCTATATAATAGGGGCGAGCCTATCGCCAGGAACCGAGTATAAATCCTAACTTCGAGCTGCTGCTGAGAATTTCAAAGACAAACTTAATAACACTTTCACATCAAATCAAAGACATTTATTGTGAGACTGTGGTCACAAAATAGTCTTATTTCTAATGAGCTTAGTGTCTTAATCTGTTAGGTTAGCCGTACGATATTTTAAGTACAATACTTTGCTCGACGTGGGAATCGAACCCAAGACCTCTAGCATAGCAGTCACGCTTAGAACCACTAGACTAAAGAGGCAGTCGGCGGCAGAGATATTCCCGCGATATAATACTATTTATCATCCAATGTTTGAAATTACATACTACTTTCCTTGTAGATCCTTATTAGTAGTACCAGCAAGCCGAAAAATGTACAGGATAGACCCAGATTGCAATCTCTGCCACTGCTTAAAATAGGATTCAAACTCAGGTCCTCCAGCCATAGCCATCGATTAATCTCATCAGTGATTTCAAATGTTGGATGTGACTAACATATTTCAAGAATTCATATTTTCTTGAATGATGAATCACTCTAATATTCTTTTGTCCAGATCACGGTACATATGGGCGGCTGGTCATCGGATGAAGATACAGGTATGTAGGAGTCTTTTATTAAGATAAGGGTGATGTCTCAAATGTGATCAGCAGGTGGAAGCAAATAGAATATTGTGGAAATTATTTAATGTGTATACAAATTTTAATAGAATAACTAATATACGGTAGGTATCAGCAGGTACAAAATAAAAAAATATTTTTAGCATCTTACGCTACGCCAACAAGAGAAATTGAAATTGATTCTTTCCTTTCTTTTCTTCCATGCATCTGATCCTAGTCGTACAACTACAACTAGGACTAAACACTGATACTACTACTACTGTCTAGATTTTAAAACGGACCTAAAAAAAACATAATATTAGGCTTTTAAAAGTGTCTCTCTCAAAAAGGATCTCTGTACGGATTAAATAATTATCTTTCCACATAGGCATATGGTTTAAAATGATTCAACACATCTTTCAACCAACTATATTCTGTTCAGTGATTCCCTTTACACCCACTAAGGCTAACGCTCCCTTTTCTTCCAGGTCAACTAAAAATCACTCAACCTTACCTATTTATTGCTCCACAAATCTGAAAATACGGAATCATATTTTCACCTTTTTTATGTACACAGGTTTTCACCATTTAGGCCACAGGGTATCCCCCAAAGCCTCGTTCACACTGTCCGACCGAGATAAAACTACTGGAGCGAATAATGTCGCATTACAATGCATTGGGTGTCACGTTAGGATTACACGAATGTGTGTAATGGGCCGAAGACGGGACGGGAATAATGTGGATATGTCTTTATATTTTTACTTGATTGATATATTTATACATTATCACCCTAGCGAGGACCTCCATAAAGGTGAAGTGCGTGGTACTTGCAATCGGTGCGTATGTATGAAAAGATGTATGAATGTGGATGAAGCGAAAGAGATATGTAAGAGTCGTAGCAAGTGGCGACCTATAGTTTCTGCCTACACCTGTGAAAAAAATGCGTTAGTGTCCGTTATGTATGAATCGTCCTTCCAACTATGTTCCAACTGGGTTGGGTTGAGACTAACCGGTGAGGCGAAATATCGGCATATTATACAAAGCCATTATCATCAAACCTCCGCAATCCAATTTATAATATCGATATTATAAGGATAAACTAGTTATCAGGCTTTCTGTCTTCTGCCAACTATTACCACTTCGAATGACACACATGATGACGTAACATGCTTAATAAAACAAGGATGTATCACAAGATTTTTTAAAAGTAGTTTCACTAAAACTGTCTATATAATCTATCTATAAAGTAATCGCAAAATCTATTAAACTGCACGTCAAAAGCGATGTACTCGTATTTTATATGCAACCAAAAAATTCATTTTCGGTCTATGAAAATGTCTCATTCATAGATAGGCATAAGTATATATGTATGTGTATAAACTGCCCCAATTCTGGGCACGGGTTCCTCTCAAAGCGATAGGGATTAAGCTACAGTCCACCGTGACAGTCTACTGCGGTTTGGCAGACTCCACACGCCGTTGAGAAAATCTCTCCAGCTTGCAAGTTTCCTCACGATGTTTTTTCTCACTGTTTAGCAAGTCATAATTATTAATACGCACATGATTCCTACGAAAATCCACGGGTTGGCAGTTCAATTTTCATTTTACAAAGCTATTACTACTTTCGAGTACAATAAAACTTAAAATAAAAATGCTTATCCATCTTATCCTAGCATCATGATTGGCTTGAGACTGAAATCTCCAATGACCAATCACAGGGCACCGTTCTAATTGGACGAATAATATATTCGTGTTGAACCTCGAGTCTGTGAGCTGAATTTATTGTGTTCAACGTAACAGGAGCTTTTGTATCAAACATCATTGAAAAATGTGACGCGTAAATCGAAACGCGATATGTCTTTAAAATAGAAGAAAAAAAAATTGTAAATTAATTGAAGGATTTGACGGCAGAAAATAAATGTAAAAAATTAAATCACTTTTGGTTTTCAATATTAGTTCCCATATTATATAGAACTTCTGTCAGTAGGCATGAAAAAAAAACAAGATAATAGGAAGTTCAAGTATGACACAAGCATCGAAAGTTCCATACAAACGTGTTGGTAGATTGAACTATCTACTATTTTTAGCATCTTACGCTACGCCAACAAGAGAAATTGAAATTGATTCTTTCCTTTCTTTTCTTCCATGCATCTGATCCTAGTCGTACAACTACAACTAGGACTAAACACTGATACTACTACTACTGTCTAGATTTTAAAACGGACCTAAAAAAAACATAATATTAGGCTTTTAAAAGTGTCTCTCTCAAAAAGGATCTCTGTACGGATTAAATAATTATCTTTCCACATAGGCATATGGTTTAAAATGATTCAACACATCTTTCAACCAACTATATTCTGTTCAGTGATTCCCTTTACACCCACTAAGGCTAACGCTCCCTTTTCTTCCAGGTCAACTAAAAATCACTCAACCTTACCTATTTATTGCTCCACAAATCTGAAAATACGGAATCATATTTTCACCTTTTTTATGTACACAGGTTTTCACCATTTAGGCCACAGGGTATCCCCCAAAGCCTCGTTCACACTGTCCGACCGAGATAAAACTACTGGAGCGAATAATGTCGCATTACAATGCATTGGGTGTCACGTTAGGATTACACGAATGTGTGTAATGGGCCGAAGACGGGACGGGAATAATGTGGATATGTCTTTATATTTTTACTTGATTGATATATTTATACATTATCACCCTAGCGAGGACCTCCATAAAGGTGAAGTGCGTGGTACTTGCAATCGGTGCGTATGTATGAAAAGATGTATGAATGTGGATGAAGCGAAAGAGATATGTAAGAGTCGTAGCAAGTGGCGACCTATAGTTTCTGCCTACACCTGTGAAAAAAATGCGTTAGTGTCCGTTATGTATGAATCGTCCTTCCAACTATGTTCCAACTGGGTTGGGTTGAGACTAACCGGTGAGGCGAAATATCGGCATATTATACAAAGCCATTATCATCAAACCTCCGCAATCCAATTTATAATATCGATATTATAAGGATAAACTAGTTATCAGGCTTTCTGTCTTCTGCCAACTATTACCACTTCGAATGACACACATGATGACGTAACATGCTTAATAAAACAAGGATGTATCACAAGATTTTTTAAAAGTAGTTTCACTAAAACTGTCTATATAATCTATCTATAAAGTAATCGCAAAATCTATTAAACTGCACGTCAAAAGCGATGTACTCGTATTTTATATGCAACCAAAAAATTCATTTTCGGTCTATGAAAATGTCTCATTCATAGATAGGCATAAGTATATATGTATGTGTATAAACTGCCCCAATTCTGGGCACGGGTTCCTCTCAAAGCGATAGGGATTAAGCTACAGTCCACCGTGACAGTCTACTGCGGTTTGGCAGACTCCACACGCCGTTGAGAAAATCTCTCCAGCTTGCAAGTTTCCTCACGATGTTTTTTCTCACTGTTTAGCAAGTCATAATTATTAATACGCACATGATTCCTACGAAAATCCACGGGTTGGCAGTTCAATTTTCATTTTACAAAGCTATTACTACTTTCGAGTACAATAAAACTTAAAATAAAAATGCTTATCCATCTTATCCTAGCATCATGATTGGCTTGAGACTGAAATCTCCAATGACCAATCACAGGGCACCGTTCTAATTGGACGAATAATATATTCGTGTTGAACCTCGAGTCTGTGAGCTGAATTTATTGTGTTCAACGTAACAGGAGCTTTTGTATCAAACATCATTGAAAAATGTGACGCGTAAATCGAAACGCGATATGTCTTTAAAATAGAAGAAAAAAAAATTGTAAATTAATTGAAGGATTTGACGGCAGAAAATAAATGTAAAAAATTAAATCACTTTTGGTTTTCAATATTAGTTCCCATATTATATAGAACTTCTGTCAGTAGGCATGAAAAAAAAACAAGATAATAGGAAGTTCAAGTATGACACAAGCATCGAAAGTTCCATACAAACGTGTTGGTAGATAGTTCATACATCATAAGTGAAGTCCTTCAAAATGGTCAGGTGCATAGTAGTTACCGCAACCGGCGCGTGTGTATGACAAGATGTATGAATGTGGACGAAGCAAAAGAAGTATGCAAATAAAATGATAACGGGCCGATGTCTATATATTTTAAATATTGAAGAAAAACTAATATTGGAGGTCATTATAAGAGCAACAGAAGACAAAACAATTATATTTTTTATTTTGGTCCATCCGTCTGTCTGTGTATCGATACACGCATCACGCAAAAATATAGCATTGGATTGGATCCGATATTTACAGTTGTATTGCTGGAGGTCTAAATTAAAATCTGGTGCAAGTTTCCTCTTGATAAGCCTAGAAGTCGAGTTAAAAAAAAAACTTTTGGGACGTAAGCAACACCGCGGGCAATATCTAGTTCTAAAATATAAAAGCTTTATAAAGCAATGAACGACATCATTTGCTTCATTAATCAGTTGAATACTGTTCACAACCATTGTATTACTCTGAGCATATCCATTACTGCCCATATAAGGGTTACATTCCGTTAAACTTGATTGCGTTTGATCCTGAATACGAACAAATGGACTAACCAACGTTTAGAACTTATCGGGATAGTCCTGAGGACATTAAATGAAGAGTGAGAGGAGACTAAAACATGTATAGCGCTATCTCTCTCAGTTAATGTGAAAAAACTGCAATATTCAGAAACTTACCTATTCCAATTTTTTTTTTTGAAAATTTAAATTGTAAAAAAAACTGTTTCTGTACATTGAAAATATTAAAAAAACAACTAGATTAGAGTATATATATTATAATCCTCACTGAATCCAAAAATGAGATTATTGGAAATCTTGTCAATTTATGCCAGGGATACGGAATTATATTTCGAAATTCCATACATAAAAGGGGAATGATGAGGATTCCAATGTTGTATGGAAATTACTAATACAAATTGCACTCTTGTATCCTTTACATTATAATTAGGTACTACTCCGCACTACTAAGCACTTTAATTACAGCTAAACTACACTCTAGTGACACGGAGGCATTAGAGTTCACTCTCCACAGCACTAAGCTGTCAGAAAAACTTTAACAACTATTTTTATTACGATGTCATACCTAGTTAATTAATTAATTTGTTGTAACATTAACCTTCCAACTATCTACAACTTGTTCCCGCGTGTCCATTACTACCCATAAGAGGAAGAGTAAGAGGCCTCCAGCCCTAGCTATCCGCAGTCCATAGCGTCTCTTAAGGATCTGCGAGGCACCAACGACTAAATAAACATAACATACCATCATGCCTCTATTCCATAGGGGTGACTGCATTCCACAGTTTGCCGGTAAGTTTAGGTGAGCGAGTCTATTGCCATTAATCTGAATCAAATTAAAAAATGCTACTGAGCAGTTTAAAGAAAAACCAACACGAAAAACGTGTTTTTTCGATCTGAGAGTTGAGCCTCCAGCGTAGCAATCGCGCGCGACCACTAAATCAATACGAATTCATAACTCTCTATAATTGTTACAAACAACGGAGCAAAATAGATCTCTCCCACTCTTTGATTGGCCACTAAATTAAAAGAAAAAAATATGGAAACTTAAAATTTTGACATGCTATCTATTAGCGACCTCTCAAAACTTCTGTCAGCCAAATCAAAATAAAGTACACTCAATCAAATAACAAAAAAAAAAACAACCTCTATGTCCTCTGAAGCGAAGTCTCGAGGAGGCCTCCTAACATTGTAGGAATATTGGCAATAACCTCTCGTGGATAATTGAGTGGTGCGCCCTCCGATCCCATTAAGGGATCTGTCAAGATACGTAGTCGATAATCGTCTAGGCGCGTCTCTATTTCTCGATCTTACTGTGGTGTGGCCACTAAACTAGCGATCGAAAGAAAGTAAAAGTTTATACCGATTTTCCATGCAAAGATTATTAAGTTATTTTAGTGAAGGAAAAATACGAAAAGATCGTTAAAAGATAAGGTGGCATCGTACTTACTGTAAAGCATGTCATGTCGGTTGAGAAGCACATTTTCAACAGATGTCACTAACGTCGCCTCAAAGACGTAAATTAAAAATGTGAAGGCAAATTTCGACATAGCGGGTGAGAGTCGCGGTGGCTTAGCGGTTGTTGTGTATACAACTTTCTTGGAATTTATAAAGACTTGCAGGTAAGTAATTAAAATACGCCTTCGTCCTTGAAGGTTTTATTGAATCTAAACCATAGATAAAAGGTTGCTAGAGAGTATAAACTTATGACATTAAAACCACAGACTATATCTATACAAACATTCGCAACATCACTCCCGGGGCACAATGAAATAGGTGTACCTAGGTCTTAACGTTATACAATCACAAACATTGTTATTCTAAAATTACAACCTAATGCACAAACTCGATAACGCCACTTAGAAACAATGAGTATTCTTTATTTAGTGTAAGTATTAAACAGTTAAGTAAATTATACTTGAAGCAGTCTCGGATGGAGATCAAAACTTTACAAAACAAAACTTACTTTGACAAAAAAAGAATCGAAACTCAACCAGGAATATTGTGAAATAAATCAATCTAAGAATCTGAAAGGTAGTTTTATTGTACGACCCGACCTAGTCGATGTACGGGGGGGAGATGTCGGACACTGAGTACCATCATCAGCATCTGATGACTCCATATTATGCTGTAGCTCTGGTCCGAGCTTGGCACCAATGCTCTCAGGGAGGTTGTTCATCCACTCTTGAGATGCTGCTGAGACTTCTAGAGGATATAACTTTTGATAAGGTCTTACCTTTTGACCTGAAGCTGTCTGCACTCTAGCTGACCTCGTGCAACCGTCTTTACCTGCAAAAACCTCTTTTATAATGCCAATAGGCCAATGCAATCTTTTGGAATCTGTCTCTACCAAAACTACTTCTCCGACTCTGGGTTCTTTTCTGGTTTCCTTTCCTTTACTTATTAATAATCCTAAATATTCACTTTTAAATCTCTTCCTGAAATCTTCTCGTAACTGTTGTAGGTATCTGTATCGAATATTTAGATTCTTGTGATCTATCTGATCTAAGTCTGGTGTCTCATTAGTAGGTAAACCTTGAAGGAACAACATGGGTGTCAAAGGTCTCATGTCTCCCATTTCCACATAGGTTAAAGGTCTGTTGTTGATTGTTGCTTCACAGTCACATAATATAGTTGAAAGCTCTACCCAGTCAACTGAAGCTTTGCCCAATATCCTGCGTAGCATATCCTTCACAACTCTAACAAGCCTTTCCCACCAACCTCCCCACCACGGAGCTGCTGGTACGGAGAATTTCCACTGAATATCGAAGCAGTTCTCTACTTCTTTCCAGTCCACATCATGCAGCAGGTTGGCAGTGCCCACAAAATTTGTCCCGTTGTCTGTGTAGACAATTCTCGGCCTCCCTCTCCTGCTTATAAATCTTCGTAATGCCATTATGAAGCTAGAAGTTGACACAGAGTCGGTGAGTTCTAGATTTATGGCCCTGTATACTGCACATGTAAACAGCACAATCCAACACTTGTTATTATTTTTCAGAAAGAGTGGTCCTGCTAAATCTATTCCTGTTACTTCAAATGCTGTGGTATTGCAAATCCGATCCTTTGGAAGAGGTGGTTCTGGAACTTCATAATGTTTTGCTTTAAACCTCTTGCAGATTATACATTGGGATACTACTTTGTTTGACAATCTTCTAATTCCTGTTATCCAATAATTATTTCTTAAACTAGTCATCAAGGTTGACGATCCTGCATGATTCATCTGTTCATGTTTTTGTAGAACCATCCGTTTCACTATTTCATTTTTTCCTGGTAATAATATTGGATATATGAAATCTCTGTTTTCATTACTGTATTCTAACCTTGTCCTTATTTTTAGAATACCTTCTTCTTCTGTAGTTTTCAGCTTTTTATTTATGATCTCCTCAATGTATGTCTCTCTTTGTATTAACTTTATTAGTGTTTCTTCAGCATTCTTGTACTCTTCATATCCTATATGAGTAGAATTAATTTTATATTCCTTTCTGATTCTAGGGCTCATTCTTAGTAGTCTTGCCACTAGTCTTACTATCTTAGTATATTTGTTGAAATACAATAATCTATTGCTGAAATCTTCTGTATTTATCTCTGTGTGTACGGATGTGCTTTTGCTTTGTTCACTCTCTAAAACTTCTTTTTCACTTTTTGTTAATGTACTACAAGTCTTTGGCCATTGTTTTTCTTTCAGGTACAACCATTGTGGACCTTGGTTGTTACAGGAAACTTTGACAACCAAGGTCTGTAATAAAGTTGTTCCATTATTACTTGTATAATTACTAATTACTTCATTTTTTTCAGGTTTATCCGGCTTGTCTTCAAGAATATTATCAGTATTCAGTTTCTTTTTCTGTTCACAGATTGACCCTTGAGACTTCATATTAGGACAAAGAATAACATGATGCCGTTTGCTACAAGACAAACATTTCACATAGGCTTTACACTTTTTTGCCATGTGGCCTCTTTTAAGACAAATATAGCACCCACCTTTCTTTTTGACAGCCTCCTTTCTCTCTTCTAGACTAATAGTACTAATTTTACCACATTCTAACGAATTATGAGATTTATCACAAAAATAACAAAGTTCCTTACCATCTTTTTGGTTGTTTTGGTCATTGGATTTTCCTTTGCTTACCTCTTTCGACACTAAGCATGAAGCAGTTGGTACTGTGTCCGTGTTGCTTACCACACATGCTAAGTTGCATCTTTCTTCTGCTTCTACCTCTTTACGAATGAATTCTAATAACTGGTTGAGTTTTGGCTCCTTATTAAGGGGAAGTTTAGCCCATTCAATTAATAATTGATCAGGAAGTGCTGACTCAATTAATGGTACTAGCATACATTCATATTTACCTTTTGTTATGCCTAATGACTCAAGTATTTGTAAATTTACACTTATTTTATCATATAAAACTTGAACTTTAACACTGTCTTTTTGTAACACTAAATTTAACAATTCTCTAACGTAAATCTCTATTAGTATCTCTTCTCTTCCATATCGCCTCTGTAGAGTCTTGATTACGCTAGTATAATTTTCTTCTGAAGCCGGGTAACTTGAGACGAAAGCCTGCGCCTGTGAACCTTCCGCCATCCCTTGTAATAAGTATTGAAGCTTGTCTTGAGCCTGTAAATTCCCATCCTTGTGTATCTTTTCGAATTGGCTCCAAAACGCCAACCAATTTTTAGGGTTATCATCAAACTTTCTAATTTCAAGCTTCGGCAATTTTAAATGCGGTTTTGTCTCATAATGCTTATTTTCAATTATTACTCGTTCGGTTTTTGGCCATCTTGATTTTAACTCAAGCCATTTTCTTGTGTAAGAGTCGCAAGTGTCGCATTCTTTTTCGTACAATGTTTGGTCGAAATCTTCTGCGCTAAGCATGTTCTCCTTAATCGCTTCATTGAGAATCTGTATCTTCTTAATTTTTTCTTGGAGAAACTCAAAGTCTGTGATGGTGTTAGCCGCCATTTCGTGTCGGGTGAACACACGCCGTAACTGGTCGCGCTCCCGCGACAGCTTCATGAGATCCATCTGACTGTATTTTATTACCGACTATTGAAATCACGGTGACACGGGTCGCCAGTTGTTGTGTATACAACTTTCTTGGAATTTATAAAGACTTGCAGGTAAGTAATTAAAATACGTCTTCGTCCTTGAAGGTTTTATTGAATCTAAACCATAGATAAAAGGTTGCTAGAGAGTATAAACTTATGACATTAAAACCACAGACTATATCTATACAAACATTCGCAACAGCGGTCATAGCGTCTGGTGTACTTAACCAGAAGACGAATTTTTCGAATTCGAATCCTGCCCGCGGTCGTATTTTTCCTTCACTAAAATAACTAGTTAAAAAATGCTTATTTTTTTTTTATTTTTTTTTAGCATTAAATATTGCGAAATTTTCACAAAGAAATGAATTTTCTAATTAAAGAAAATTTCTAGTGTAAGAAAAATTCGATCTCAGGCAGGGTTTGAACCTGCGTCCCTCTGGTTAAGTACACCAGACGCTTTACCAACTAAGCTACCGAGACCACTGCCTGTGATGTCGAATTTCTCTTCCACCTTCTACGTCTTGAGGCGACGTCGTCTGGTGTACTTAACCAGAGGGACGCAGGTTCAAACCCTGCCTGAGATCGAATTTTTCTTACACTAGAAATTTTCTTTAATTAGAAAATTCATTTCTTAGTTAAAAAATGTTCAAAATAGTATGATTCCGATCTAGTCTCAGTAGGTATCGTAATTATGCAAAGATAAAGATATTTATTCGCAATAATATTCTACTTAAATTAAAAGAACCCAAAGCGCGTCAACAAACAGGATTGATTATATAATAACACTGAATCTGAAACAAAATTATATTTTTAAAACTTTTTAAGCACCCTTACGATCGCAATTACGTTAGCTTAGTAGTTGTATGGCTTACAAGCTCGTGTTTGTGTTGTGGGAATTATTATTTCTAAATGCACCCACGATACGAGCCTTAAAGGAGGAAGTGGAATTTCAAAACTTATTTTATTTATTTTTTTACAGTTCAAAGTTCTTGTTTAGCTTTATTTCTCTCTCTCTCTTATCTGTCGTCCTCTCTCCTCTAGCATCTCAAATGGTAGTGGAGTCAGCCATCATTCCATGCTTTTCTCCACCACTTCGTTCTGGCTATAACTTCAAAGCTTTCACTCTCTCATGTCCTTCCTTAATAAAAAAACCCATCTTGTTTAATTCAATTTAACTGTCCAATTTAATCTACATACAACTTCATCATCATCATTATCATCAGCCCGTATTCGTCCATTGCTGGACGTAGGCCTCTTTTGGAGAACATTACAGAGATCGATCTTCAGCTCTTTACGTCCATGTAGTTGCTGCTACATACAACATAATGATTCAAAATTCCAACACATCACAATCGCCAACTTAGTGGCCTCGTAAGGACTTAACACATTGGAATTCAAAGACGCAATAACATGTAATTACACGTTCAATTTAATTACATGATTCAGTAATAACAATGCATGTATTTAACGATTCCTCTGTTTGTGTGGGTTGAACTTAACGTGAATAGCAATGCTTTAGTATAGATAGCTTTATATATGCATACACCATTCGTGAGACCATACCTTTATAGTATTGGTTGGAACTAAGTATTGAGATACTAAACTGAATAGGTATTTAAATATCATACATAAACATACCATCACGCCTGTATTCCCCGAAGGGTTAGACAGAGGTGTACTAATATGTACACCCACATTTTGTCGGTATATTTAGGTCCCATGTAATACAGGGCGAGCCGAGCACAAATCCTGACTTCGAGCTGCTACTGGGAATTTCATAGAAAAACCCAATAACACTTTGGTCAACCTGAAGATCGAACCCAGGACCTCTAGCGTAATAGTCGCGCTTAGGACCCCTAGTAGACTAATGAGTCAGTATTTTAATATCTTATGTAATTAAATATTATGCACGATTTCTGGATACAATGGCACATAAAAATGTACCTATCAGTACTGAATATGTACTGTGATGTACACATCACTTCATTTAAACCTGTGATGTCAAATTTCCCTTCCATATTGTTGAGGTCATGTCAGCAGCAGTCCTTTTGAATTTAACAATGTTCCCTTATTTTTTACTAGTTTCATTTTGACTAAGTATATCCTAACTGTGTTATTTGCTCCATAAAGTAGGCATTTCAGTCTCAAACCACCCAAAAAAATTCAGTAACCAATAACCAAAGTCCGTAACTCAAATAAATCATTTCGAAAACAGGTCGCAATAAGCCGTCGATAAATAAAAACACACAAAAACGCCATTTATCGGAACAGGTCAAATAAATTAAAGAACAAAAGGGCGGATTTTAATTTGTTTGATCCGTTTCGTACAAAGTGAAACAGTAAAATTGCCTGCGACCGCCACCGAACACAGACAGTATTACTCAATACAGTTTTTAATTAAAACCCTAAGATGCAAACAAAGAACTGTAATTAGGAATCGGTAGAAAGGAATAATGATATTATTTTTTATAATGATTACTTAGTCAAAAGTAATCGTACCTATTAAGGTACCCCGTTTTTTATGGTGTAAAGCATCATAATGGATTTTCTGTCAGACTTATGACTATGGTATATTATGTATGTAACATAACGCCTGTATTTCCCGAAGAGTTAGGCAGAGGTGTACTAATGTACACCCACAGTTTGCCGATGTGTTAGGTCAATTGTAATAGAGGGCGGCATCGTGGCGGGATGTTGGCTCGTTTATCGAAATAAACATACCATACATATACCATACCATCAAGCCTGTATCACACAGGGGTTAGGAGCTAATGTACACCGAAAGTTCGCCGGTATGTTAACGTCCCATGTTAAGGGGGCGAGCATATTACCATTAACCGGGTGCAAATCTGTCTCTGAGCTGCTATTTAGAATTCCACAGAAAAACCCAAGCTCAGTATCAGAAGAATTAGGGTATAGTCTACCACGATAGCCTACTGTGGGTTGGCAGAGTTTCACGCAAAATTTATTAATTAGGCATGCAGGTTTCCTCATGAAGTTTTCTTGCACCGTATAAGCGCGTGATAATTAATTTATTAAACTTCAAGATTTAGAAAAATCAGAGGTGCGTTGCTATTCAAACTCGAGATTCTCGAGAACACCATTGGACTGTCAAATCAAGGTAGTCCAATGGTCATATCACTAGGCATGTCACTCACATATATTTCTGCAGCAGCAAATTCCTGCCTCCTCAATGCCGTGTTAGTCAAGTTCATGAGGTCAACAGCTTCTTTTATCGGCTGTTCTAGCTTCAACTTCTGTTGATTAAACAGACTGAGAATGAGATCTAGCCCCATCACTGCCCCCAATCACTGCACTTACTCCAGATAGATTTAGCCCCTGCCCGATAGTGTCCATAATGATCTGATTTAAATATAGTCCATTTTTGTAAAACTTTAAAGAAAGTAATAAATTATTAAGTACTAGCTAACCCCACAGACGTTGTCCTGTCTTAGCTATGAATATAAAGTTCAAACTGGAATTAAAAAAAATAGGTTGATGTTTTAGATATACTTAATCTTTTTATCGAATACTCCGTAGTGTAATGTTCTTAGGAGCCTTAATCATGTATTTCAAAGCGGAACATTAGTATGTAACATCAATCAACATTACTACTCAGAATTAAGACCTCCTTAAGGGTAGATTCAGTGACTCATTGCTTCTACGTGCGACAAACTACAAGGGTACATAATATCTAAACTTTCTAAATAATTTGAATTGAAGCGGCGGTAGCCTAATGGCTAGGGCATCGTGGCTAGGGCACTTGCGATCATGTGGTTGCCGGTTCGAACTCCACCCATTTCACTACCAACGTGAACCTACTCGTAACACAAGCATTTAGCTTAGTACGAGGGGTCAACAAGAATACTAGTTATGTGTGACCCACATTGCTAGTAAGCTTTAAAAATTTGACACAATCTATAGAAACTGACTTTTTGACTTCTTCGTCTTCTACTTCCTTCTCTAAGATTAAATCTATCTCTATGTAGAATTTCATCAAAATTGGTTCAGTGCTTTGGACGTGAAAACGTTACAAACAAACAGACAGACAGTGTTACTTTCGAATATTTAATATCATAGAAGGTTGAATTAATAATCAACTTTTTAGTAAAAGAACATTAAATTTTAGCTCTTTAGTAAATCTTTGGAGTGGATAGGCACTAAATACTTTATATAAAACCGTCTACATTTTGAATTAACAGAATAATTGGCCCTCAGTTGTTACGTAGTTATTCTCCGATTCTCCCCGAAGTTGTACAACACCGAAGTTACTATGTCACGACAAAGTTTACATCTTCCGACCGATACCACAATTTATAACAATTCGTATGATGATTAATGTTTACGAAATTGATATTTAATTGCTGGTAAACATCGTGTGTCGACGGTGGCGCCGCGGTATGCTGCGGTCTTTAATGACATAATTTATGACAGCATACATTGGTATTGGGCTGGGAGATTAATTCAAGCGCTTCGGGTCTCGAGAATGAGGTTTTAATGTGTAATTCCCAATTCTATATCTCATTTTGATCCTCTTAGTTTTTAACAATGTCGGGGGGATCAGCTTCCCGTTTACCCAGATGCTGCTAAATATAAGGATTTTACAAGAAGCGACTGCCATCAGGCGTTTCATACGTATTAGAAAGAAGCAGCACCAAAAATAAGCAGTAATAGCCTAGTGATATTATCAAGTCGTAAGTCTCGAGTTTGAATCCAAGAAAAAAAAATCGTGAGTAAACTTGTATTCCTAAGAGATTTTCTCAACGGCTTTTGGAGTCTGCCAACCCGCAGTAGGCTAGCGTGGTGGGCTATAGCCTAATCCCTCTTACTCTGAGAGGGAAACCGTGCCCAGCAGTGGAACAATGTAGTGGGTTCATGGTAAATGCCATGTGGGCTACAAAAATGGTGTGCCATATATCCTAACTAGTGCATTTATATTTGTATAGATGTATTTCCATATATTTCTCAGTTCAGAAATAGGACCCGTGCCCAGCAGTGGGACAGTTAAATGGGTCGATTGTGATTCCCACCGATTAACAGAGAATTGAGTCATTTAGGTAAATAAATAATTAAATAAGTTTCAATTTTAATAACAAGACTTGATATCACCTTAAATATCATTTTTTATACTTATAAAAAATTCAAAACATTTTAGCTCAGACCTTCCGGAATCGGCAATCCGATACCGTTTCCTCTATGCCAACCGTACATCAAATGTATTACTGACGTATCGATTCCTTGATCTCAAAGAACGTAAAACGACGCTAAGCCAAGACTTATATGCCCTTTTGATCCTTAAGTTATCTTCACATTCTAACGAACGGTTAGGGAAAATATCAAGTTTCTCCTTTTCCAACATTTATATCGTTGGAAAAGGAGAAAAAATGAAGAAATATTGCTTTACAAAGTGAATACATATTATATTTCCTATATTGTGTTATAAAATTTTGCGCTAATTAAGGTTTGCCTCTGCATATTTTTTCATTCAGAGACAATGCAACTCCTTTGGTTTTGCAGATGCATCATCTGCAGATGCGTTGCCGAGCCTATTTAAGAAAAAGGGAGGGGAAGGCGAAGGATGGGGACTGAGGAAGGAATTGGGCCTCCGGCGCTCCACACTCACCGTACAAAACGCAACAGTATGCATACTGCTACTTGACGTCGATATTCTGTGGGAGGTTAGTAGATACTTCCCCGGTCGTGTCAACCCATTCATACTGGTATGTAGACATCCCAGCGCGATACTACTTTCCAAAACTTCACTAGATTTCGCAGCCTAACGCATCTCACTCTATGAGGAGACCTTCCTGGGTTGATGATGATACTCGCGTAATTACCACAATATAAAATACAAGTACTTAACTTAGAAAATATAAAGGTACCCTACTTCCAGGGTTGTCGCGTAAAAACAATCAATCAAACCAATCAACCGCCTAATCTCGACCTAAAACTCCTCTTTAGCGCTCATCCTCAAGTGGTGACGCTATACATACTTGACGAAGACGAAGGCTTACACCGTCCGCCTTATGATTGACGCTAATTGCGGTACTCACTTAACGACGGGGATTTGTTCCGTCGGTAATGACTATAGTACTAAACTGGTCGAATTAGAGTTTGATTAAGCGATAATTCTCCGGATAATTGATGTAAAGACCAAAGACGTATTATTATATAGACGCGTTATTCACGAACATTACGGCTATCAAAAACAGCACAACTATTAGATAGCGACTAATACGAGCGAAGAAAGAGAAAGAAAATAAATGTAGAATCGGGATCGTGGCAAATAAATAAAAACTGTTACGCTGAACAATTGTAGTTTATTATTTTTAGATAATAAATCCTTCCTATTTACAATACTGCCGACTTGTTATAAACTTTACTTCTTCACCTATTCACCTCACACGTCTTTTGCACACACCGCTCACCCCATGCTTCGCGCCATATTGCTTTTTTTCTTTCGTTCCTCTCTTTCTTACTATCTTATCTTTCACTCACACCTTAACGCTCCGTTCCACACTCCTTTCATACGTTTCGTTCTTACCATCCTACATAAATGTACACCTCACGGTGTACCTGTTGTTAGAAAGAGACGAATATACATCTTCAGTTACGTAACGATTAAGTGCTGCATTCTAATTGATCAAGCGCAACGCTGGTTGGTGCGTAACTAAATGCGATCCGGGCAATTGCCTTGATTTCTTTTTGCCATTTTAGAGGTCGGGTAACGTATCTATGGTAAAGACATCCGTCCACTACAGTTTGTTCGAAATAACTAAGCCTGTCTGAAATTTTGGCCTCAAGATAGATTAGACTTTGAGATAGGACATACTTGACATAAGACCATTTGACTCCAATAATCCTTTGGGATGCCAGTGGAACTGCGCGCACAGCTAATAATATCATGCAGGGTTAAGCAAAGGTGAACTTATGTTAACCCACAGTTCAACGGCATGTTTAGGTCCCGTGTACTAAGGGGTGAGTTTGTTCAAAAAAACAAAATAGCTGCTACTGAGATTTTTATAGAAAAACCAATAACACTTTTATCGAACACAGGACCTCTAGCGTAGCAGCGGACGCTTAGGACCTCTAGTCTAATGAAGCAATTTATTTAATGGAGAGAGAAGTCCTGCCTGACTGTTAAAACAACTAGAAATTGTTTTCAGAACAAAAAACTTAATACATTTGACACTAAATCCCGCTCAAAACTCTACGTGACATCACAACCGAACAATTTCATAATAAGAAATAAAAACGATAAAATAATGGAATAGCATTAATAAAATGTGGATAAATTTACACAGTTTCTCCAGCGAAGAAATGGTGAGAAAAAGCTGATTGAATTCCAAATTGCAGTCTGGAATCGTCTTTATATCCGTCGAGCGAGATCCGTCGTCTAATAATAGTCTAGCAGGAAACTCTGTTTGCTATTGATTGGTATTTATTTAAATAAATTATGGAGAACAAATCGGCGAAATAATCAAAGCAATAGACAGAAACACTAAAAAACACTGTTTTGAATTCGCGAACGTGTAACCCACTTGGTATTTTGTAATCACATTGATATTATGATATTCATATCTTCCATTTATTTTTCAACATATTAGTTAAAATTTTTAAATATTTTTACAAATTATATAAAAACATAACATTTAAAAATATAAAAAATAGTCATCTACCGGTATCGGGAACAGGGTCCAAGTAACCGGTGGTCAGGGCCCCAAAGAGAGGAACCTCCTTACAATACGCGCCGTATTTAGGAGTACCGCTCTCTGCATCACGCCTCTGAACCAGCTGCCTAACGAGAGCCTCCGCAGGTGTGAGTCGAGGCTCTTGGCTATTAAACCATTGGCGGTCACAACTATCGGTACAATGACTGCCGAGTCAATATCCCACATGTCGACAATCTCATGAGCCAAGTCAAGATATTAAATTTGCTTATCTTTCTCGGCTTTCACAAGATTCTTGTCATGCGGAACACTGACATCAATAATCATTGCACGGCGCTCTGTTCGATCTATTACCACTATATCAGGTTTATTAGCGATAATAGTCCTGTCAGTGATAATAGATCGGTCCCAGTACAAAGTAACACGACCATTATCGAGAACTGGGTCGGGCACATACCTATAGTATGGTACATCTGAGTCCACAAGAGAGTATTTAAGAGCAAGTTGCTGGTGGATAATCCTAGCCACTAGGTTATGTCTGTGCAAGTATTCACCATTTGCAAGACGAGAACACCCAGAAATAATATGCCGGATCGATTCGCCTGGACGGTGACATGCCCGACAGATGTCAGCCGTACCGTCCTTTACAATGACGATGATGATATTCATTTATTCTAACTCTTTCACATTATGTTACATTTTTAAATATTTTTATAAAAACTGAAGACAAAAACATTTAAAAATATAAGAAATAGTAACCCACCGGCATCGGGAGCAGGGTCCAAGCCACCGGTGGTCAGGGCCCCAGAGAAAGACCTCCTAACAATGCGGGCCGTGTCTAAAAGGACAGCTCTCTGTATCGAGCCCTTGATCCAGCCACTCAACGAGAGCCTCCTGAGATGTTGATCGAGGCTCTTAGCTATTAGGCCATTAGCTGACACAACGATTGGTACAATGATTGCTGAATCCACCCCCCACATGTCGACAACCTCATGAGCTAAATCGAGATACTTTATTTGTTGATATTCATTATTATTATGATATTTCGGAATGAAATATAGCACCTGTATAATATATAGTCCTATCGTGTATTGATAAAAGCTCAAGCGGTTTGTTCCAACAGTTGGGTTACATGCTGGTAATTAAATATACATAAAACATTAAAAGCTATTCTGTTGATTAATTATCGTAATAATGATTTCATATTTTAAATAATTTAATTGCTCCACATTTTATGCTGCTGTAGTAATGCGGTTATAGCAATTACCACCATGGTTAAAACATTTATGGATTTTTCAAAATGTCATAATACCATCCATTACGCCTGTATTCCCGGAGTTAGGCAGACGTGTACAATAAGTGATTAACAGCGAAACATATTTGTGTGAAGAGTACTTGTATAGTAAATCGTAGTAATTTCTGTTGTATTTTTGTTTAGCCAATTAAAATATTATATTTATGTACTGGTTTCTAACACTTACGCGAATATCAGACATTGAAATAAAACTACTTTTTACGGATTTTATCGCGTTATATTGATTATTTTAAATTCCCGACGTTTCGGATCCTTTACAGCATCCATGGTCACGGGTGGTGTTAATTGGTAAATAAATAAAAATAAATTATACCAAAATTCAGCACATTACAATATTTTTTTATTTTTTAAAAGCTTACTAGATAGTGGATCGCCAATTACTAGTATTATTGTTAGCCCCTCTTACTAAGCTAAATGCTTGTATTACTAGTGGGTCAATGTCGTTAGTGCAATGGGTGGTTCTGAACCGGCAACCATATTATGATTGCAAATCCGACACCCCAGCCAAAAAAGCTGTTCAAAACAACCAAACAGCTGTTCCGTTTTTATCTACACTCTGTGTAAATATGTCATTATGAACCTTCTTAATATTCCATCTCACATTCTCAAATATAATTTCCATTTCTTCAATATATTATCCTCATTAATAATAATAATGGAACCATTGTAAATGCGTATCACAACGCATTGTTATTTGTTACCAACTGTATGATAACGGAAAGACATCACGTCCCACAAATTTGTCTTTGGCAAGTTTTAGTCGGTGTTGCCACCAGTAAAAAAGCGATGGCAATAAAACAAGCATTTGTAAGAGTTCGCGACTTGTAAGAGTGAAGTTTGTGAATTCCGGAAACCACGTATCAAGGGCCTTACTACTGGTTCTAGAGTAGGTGATTTCAAATCAAATATTTTTATACTAATTGTTCTTCATAAGGTTTTATTACATTATCAGTAGGTGCTAATAGCCTTTTACAGGCGTTGCAAATTTGAGGGATAAACACATGAAAAATAAGAATTATAAATTAATTAGTTTTATAAATCAAAATACTTTAATATTAATGTAATCACCGTATAATTTAATTTTATTAAAAGTTTAACCATATTATTTACATTTTTAAATTTTTAAATATTTCTATAAAAGACAGATATTAAAATAAAAACATTTAAAAATATATAATTTTATTATTGTTATATATGGAATAATGTAACTATGTGTGTAAGTGATTTTTAGGTAAGCAAATACACTCATACCTATTTCAAATAGAGATAGGCAGGCATTACAGAACGCCATTTGCTTTAATTCTTGCTTGTTTTCAAACTATTAAGCTACGATAACAATGATCCTGCAAATTAAATTACAATATAAATAGCAGTGAAAGTCGAAAGTCGTTCGCAGAAATAGAGACATTCGATTCGTAGCCTCAACCTACCTGCCGCTACGGCGTAGCTGCGACATCACTAGCTACGGCGTAGCAATCGTAACGCTACGAGATGAACTCATTATCGTTTGGAAGGTATCTGATCTCCGCTATTAGATTTTATTATGGGTATCTACATGGGCTACTTATATATTGTACTGGAAATATAAAATCAAATAGTTATCGAGTTTGTGTTTGAAAGGTATTTTACATTTGAATGTCTTCATGTTTTAAGTGAAATACATTGAATTCAATGCGTGTTTGGCAGAATTCAGATTTCAATGAAGGCTGAATAGATTAGGAATAATGTTAACTATTGAACATCTTATGATAATAGTGAATTTCAATTTCGAAAGATTAACTATCGTACTTGGGTTGTGGGAACTCAAGTTTAGTGTTACAAAACAACTAAATCTTTTAACTTTCTTATATTTTAAAATCCTCTTCAAAAACCCTTCTGATTTGCGGTTTTTGATATCGAAGACATATCTCTGCCTCAATATCAAAGATCTAATGATCTAACTATACGTGATTGAAGATTAAGAGTTCAGATTGAAAGTTGTTAGTTGTGAGTTTCTGTATTATTAATCTTCTTAACCGTTATCATTCTCCGAACTTATGACCTGATTTTGAAAATAAAGACTAACAATCTATTACTAATATAAAAAATTAAAATTTAAAACACCCCCGACAATTGCTTTATATCTCGACCGATTTTCATCAAACATAGCTAAGAACACTCCCGACTAATTCACCTTTCAAACAAAAATAACTTAATCCAAATCGGTTTTTTTTTTTTTATGGTATAACTCGGCAAACGAGCAGGCGAGCTACCTGATGGTAAGTAGTCATCGCCACCCATGGACATCTGCAAAACCAAAGGAGTTGCAGATGCGTTGCCGAGCCTATTTAGGGAAAGGGAGGGGAAGGAGAAAAGGAGAAGGAAGGGGATTGGGGGAGGAATTGGGCCTCCGGCCCTCTCGCTCACCGAACGAAGCGCAGTAACTAAACGCTACTACTCGGACGTCGGTCTTCTGCGAGAGTGTGCTACTTCCCCGGGCAAGCCGGCCCATTCATGCTGCGAACAGCGTGGCCCTACCACGACATACGGTCCATCCATTCGGGAGCTACGATGCCACAGACAGACACACACACACACACACACACAGACGCGTCGAACTTATAACACCCCGTCGTTTTTGCGTCGGGAGTTAAAAAAGCTGAAGACTATGTTTGTTTGTTTGAACGCGTTAATCTCTTGGAACTTACCGCTCGGATTTGAAAGATATTTTTTTATATGATAGCTACATTCAAGAGGAGGGCTTGAGGCTAGCATCACGCTTCTATCCGTTGTAGGAGGTTAAGTAAAGAGTTGAACCCACAGGCTTTAATATAATAGTGAACAAAGTTCCGAGTAAGGAGAAAGCTCCTAAATTTCTCGCTTTGCGGAGGAACCTTAGTAGGGGTGTTTCAAGTTTGTGACAAGTTATGAGTCAGTGAGTGAGTTTTGAAGAGTTCTGACAGACTTAGAAGGCTGTGTCTTGTTGCTCGTAACGGCTGGTGATTTGGTGTCGGTATTACCTTAGTAACTTGGGTAATAAGTTGGTGTATATTATAAATTATTTAGTGGAGACTGTATCTAGGCAAGCATAGTGTAGGGACACTGCTGACGCTTAAGATTTGCATTGTACTAGCTTAGAGAGTTAGCGCAGCGCGGCATTCGTCTCCCCGCACCGAATCAGTTAGGTCATTCATAGTTAAGTCCAATATGTATTAATCCTACTAATATTATAAATGTTCTGCCTCGTTAGTCTAGTGGTTCCAATTGCGACTGCTACGCTAGAGGTCTTGGGTTCGATCCCCAGGTCGAGCAAAGTGTTATTGGTTTTTCTATGAAATTCTCAGTAGCAGCTCGGAGTCTGGATTTGTGCCCGGTGAATGGCAATAGGCTCGCCCCCTATTACATGGGACCTAAACATACCGGCGAACTGTGGGTGTACATTAAGTACACCTCTGCCTAACCCTTCGGGGAATACAGGCGTGATGGTATGTTATGTTATTATAAATGTGAAAGTTTGTGAGGATGGATGGATGGATGTTTGTTACTCTTTCACGCAAAAACTACCGAACGGATTTTGATGAAACTTTACAGTATTATTGTTTATGCATCAGAATAACATATGGGCTTTAATTTACAACGATATTTTGGGATATCCCACAGGATTGGGAAAAATCAATTGTACGCGGACGAAGTCGCGGGCAGAAGCTAGTAATCTATAACCGGCCAGTAAACTATATCAGAAACTCGTCATCCTTCATTCCATAACCATAACACATTTGAACCCCTACACATAGTATTGGACGCAGGCCAGGTTGAGGGAAGACTTGCATGCGGATAAGAAGAGCTGAATATCGGGCTTTGAGGCGTTCACTAAAAGAGAGAGAGATAACTCGACAAACTAGCAGGCGAGCCACCTAATGGCAAGTAGTCATCGCCGCCCATGGAATACCAAAGTTGCAAATGCGCCAAGCCAACGAAAAGGGAGGGGAAGGAGAAAAGGAAAAGGAAAGGGACTAAGGGAGGAAAATGGGCCTGAGGCGTTTCACAGTCTTCGTACAAAACGCAACTGTATATATACTGCTACTTGACGTCGACGTTCTCTGGGACGGTAGTACTTCCCCGGTCGTGCCGACCCATGCATGCTTGCATGTAGACATGCCAGCGGGACGCTACTGCTACATCGGTATGTTTGTACATGCATCACGCAAAAACTAATGCACGAAATTGGATGAGGTTTCACAGTTGTATTGCTGGAGGTCTAACTTAAAATCTGGTACGTGTTTCATGTTGATGCGCCGCCTAAAAGCCGAGCTATAGGAAGTATATCCTTTTAGGATGTAAGTGACCTTTGAACGGCTAGTCACACATAAAATCCTGAGCAGAATTCGGTGAAATTTGACACACAGACCATGAATATAACACAAAGCAATAGACAAACGCAAGCAATACTGAAGCGGCGGTAGCCTAATGGCTAGGGCGGCGGACTTGCGATCACGTGGTTGCCGGTACAAAACTAATTCATTGCACTACCGACGTGGACCCACTCGTGATACAAGCATTTAGCTTAGCGAGAGGGGATGACAAGAACACTAGTAATGTGCGACCCACATTGCCAGTAGGTAAGCTTTTCTTTAAAAAGAAAATATTATATTACAAATCTTGAAAAAAAACATCTTCAAACAGTAAAAACCTTCCAAAGAATAAAATTCTTTCACAGTGAATGATAACAACCGTTACAAGAAAATAATAAAGGCATTATAAATTATCTTCTATACCCATAATAATAAGGGTTATTTGAGACCGTCTCCCCTCGCATATATTCGCAGAATACAAGGCATTCTAACAAATTGTTCGTGACAAAAATCTCGTGTATAGGTACGCAAGTTGATGCGTATTATTACCTTCAGCGAATAAGCTTCATTATTTCGCAAAAATATATTCATGTCTGACAGGGTAAGAAGGAAAATCATATTATTTTATTTTAGTATCCACCTGATATTATAGCGACTAACTTTTGTTGCAGACTTGTCTTTGTAGAAATCAGTTTAGTGTTTCTGACACTGACTGCCTCATTATGAAATGAAATGAAATGATGATGATGATGAAATGATATTTATTTCTGTAAATAGATTCTTTTCAGGACAATTTTACAAGTCGATTTTTTAATTATTTTTTTAACTAGATGGCGCCGACATTTCCTATCTGACGACCTCTGAGAAGAAACGTCGAAACAAACTCGTTAGATATGCGAGTTTAACAATGTAGGGCAAAATCTGAACAGGCCTTTTGAAGAAAGAGCCATAGCAGCTTTGAGTTGACCTGTCCTAACTGACGGCACGCATACATCAGTCATCGTGTAGCTCAACCATTTCATAGGGAGCTCAACGACCCGTCGCACAACGATACCAGATCAGCAGGACATTTGTGTAGGTCATGTGAAATACTCAAAACTGTCAGAGAAGTTTATTATACATCTGATACGTGTTAAAGCTAACCTACATAGTACTCACATTTACATTTTAATATCGTACAATTAACATTTGAAAACAAAATAATATTATGCATGATTACTAGGACCTACAAGGCCACCCAGTCAACTTGTGAATTAAAAAAGGGAAAAAAAATATATATATAAATATACATATTTAAGACACGATAGCCAGCAAGTCGACCAGTCACCACAAGCAGCACCCGTTCACGAGTATAACACACGGATCAGCCATCACCCCCCTCGCCATTTTAGAGGGAAGGGGGTGACCCGCGACGGGAATTAGACGACGCGCGATTAGTCTAGTGGTTCTAAGCGCTACTGCTACGCTGGAGGTACATACATACATATTGTCACGCCTGTCTCCCATGGGGGTAGGCAGAGACTATAGATTTCCACTTGCTACGATCCTGGCACACTACTTTCGCTTCATCTACATTCATTAATCTCTTCATGCATGACCGTCGGTTTAGGGTGCTCGGAACCTGGCCTTTTTTAAGAACATCCGCAATTTGGTTGCGGTACGTTCGCCGAGGTCTTCCCCTTCCAACTCGTCCATCCATACTCACCATATATACTTGTTTCGTCAATCTCCGTTCATCCATTCTCTCTACATGACCAAACCATCTTAACATACCTTTCTCAATCCTTGTTACTACATCTTCTTTCACTCCACAACGCTCCCTTATCACACTGTTTCTCACTCTATCTTTTAGCGTAACACCACACATACTTCTCAAAGCTCTCATCTCTACAGCATTTATTCTGCTTTCATGTTTCTTCTGCCATACCCAACTTTCACTACCATACATTAGTGTCGGCGCCAACACTCCCCCAATCACAGCCAGCCGTGCCTTTTCGGACACTTTCCGACTATTCATGAAGGTGTGTAGCGCCCCATTCACCTGGTTACCAGTACTCACTCTCCTTTCATTCTGGATTTGATTCCCATATCGAGCAAAGCGTTATTGGGTTTCTCAATAAAATGCTCAGAAACAGTTCGGAGTTTGGATTTGTGCCCGGTTAATGACAAGTCTCGCCCCCTATTACATGGGACCTAATTATACCGGCTAACTTTGTGTGTACATTCATACAGCTCTGCTTAACTCTTCAGGGAGCACAGAGGATAGTGTGTTTAGTGTTTCTTGAAGGTTATCTTGAGTTAACATTATAAGTAATAATTTATTAAATTGTAATTCCAGACAGATTTTATCAGATTCAGATTTTAATAAATTAGAACCTATAATTTGAGTAAGCCTCCAAGGGCGTGGCCGGTGTCGATTAAAAAAATCTATTAAAGAAATTATGATAATATTGGTATTCTGAGAAATAAAACATGAATATCGTAGGTGAGTGCACTGAGTACTAATACGGGATTCGGGAAATTCCCATAGGATTAGGAGTACGGTACGGTATCACCGAAGGACGACAGCTAGTTTTCGAAGAATTTTTATCAAAAGTCTGTCGGTATATATAGAAAAAATAATGTAATATAGAATAGAATAGAATAGAATAGAATAATCTTTATTGTACACCATAATAAGAAAAATTTACAAGGACTTAAATAAAATAAGGGTACAATGGCGGTCTTATCGCTACAAGCGATATCTTCCAGACAACCTTTGGATGGACAGAGAAAAAGTGAAAAAATTAGGGGGGGTAGTCCGTGGTGTACTAAAAAACTTACTTAAATAACCAAATAAATACGAAATTTATAGAAACATACTTATATACTATATAGGTAATATAAATATATATATATACTCATATAATAAATATGCAACATTATAAATAAATAAATAAATTGTATGAAATTATTATACAGGTAAAAATCTTAATAATATTATAGCAGCGTAGGTTGCTAGAAATACAGCGTGAGCAGCAATATCCGTGTAGATAGAAGAACGATAATGTTATGAAAGAAACAGACTAAGTAAGTTAAAGTGACAAGAAATGGTCGTGTACTAATTTTTTGAATGTTGCTAGTGTCTGGGCACGTCGTATGGACACAGGCAATGCATTCCACAGCCGCACAGCCTGTACAGTAAATGATTTATCATAGAATTTTGTGGAATGCATTGACATTTCAAGCTTCAAATTTTCCGATGATCTCAAGTATCTTGTATGTGTGTCATGAAGGAACTTAAAACGTTCTTTGAGGTAAGGGGGTGTAGCGGGATTAAATAAAATACTATATAGTAATGATAGAATATGAGCATTCCGACGAAGGCGAATTGGAAGCCACTTGAGTTTAGTACGATATTCGGAGATGTGATCATATTTGCGTAAACCAAATATAAATCTTATGCAAAAGTTTTGAAGTCGCTCAAGCTTGTCTAATTGTGCTTCAGTAAGGTCAGGGTAGCTGGCATCGGCATAGTCGAGGATAGGAAGAAGAAGAGAATTAGCAAGCTCAGTTTTGGTGGAAGTTGGTAGGAAATTTCGTATTCTTCTCAAGGACCCACCTGCAGCAAACAGTTTACGACTTAACTCCTTTAGCTGTGGCCCCCATGTGAGATTTTTGTCAATAAAAATCCCCAGATTCTTGACGGAATCACTATAAGGAATTGTAGTACCTTCAAAGACAATCTGAGGAACTTTTGAAATATCTATCCTAGATGTCATCCCGGGGCTACCGACAACAATGACTTGCGTCTTTATAGGATTAACCATTAATCCATAAGCTGCACTCCATTCAGATATCCTTTTTAAGTCAGAATTCACCATTTTAACCGCCTCCGACAGTTCATCTATAGGTGCCTGAGAATATATTTGCAGGTCATCTGCATAAAGGTGGTAGGATGAAAGAAGTTGACTGGAGATGGAATTAATAAAAATTGCAAAAAGAAGAGGAGAAAGTACGCCCCCCTGCGGTACGCCGGCCAAAGTATCACACCAGGAGGAAACAGACCCCTCAATGCAAATACGTTGGCGGCGGCCACACAGGTAACTACGAAACCAATCATTTGCTGTTGGAGATATGTTTAGAGAGCTGAGTAATATATATGCAAGAAGCTCTTCATAACTACAAGGAATTCATATACAGTGTCGTTTGCACAGATATTCGTACAAGCATCCCGCATATTCGTTCAACTTCGTCTAGCGAGATTTCGTCTTTACTATTAAATACTTTCAAAGACAGGCAAAGACCGCTGCAAATTTTCAACGCGATTATTAACGTATATGAAATACATTTTTGGCTACATAGAAATAAAACAGCTGCTTTTATTCATAACCAGAAATGGGAACACTTTAAATGTCACTGGATTTCTGATGAGGATTCGATTCGATCATCTAAAGTAACTAGTTTTGTATGACTCTAATGGCAAAAAGTATAACCGAATGGCTCAGGTTCAAAAGGTAGGAAAGTCACATTTTTAGTAATACCCTTAAAAGCTGCTGCTAATTAATATTCACAAACTTATAACTAAATAATAACCATCATAACGAAATGTAATTTAATTTCATCAACACAACGACATTAAGCATTACATGTCACAAACTCTTTATAATTACAAGCCAAAATTGTTTGATCCCAATACAGATTGGCGGGGCATTTGAATTCTCGAGGCACTAAGATACCGTTAAGTAATAAAACGCAATAATTAAATGATGAACAATCTCCAGGCTTAGGTGCAAATCCTTCCGAATTGCAAATATTATCCGTTATTGTTGTAGATGATCCAGGTACAAGAGTAAAAGGTCGAAGAGAAGTAGGAGATTGCGTTGTAATAGGACTAGAGCCTAGTGTAGTAGCAGTTGCACTTACAGTAGGAGAAGACACAATAGTAGTGGAAGACTCAGTTATACTTGTATCCGCAGAATCCAATGCTCTATTAATAGCTGTAAGCAATGGATTGGCTCCATCTCCACAAATTCCATGAAAATCATCAGTTTCTATACTCCATATCATAACTTTAGTAATGCCAAGACTCCTAGCGTAGCTAACTTTGTCGGTAATAGAGTAGGCATCGTCGTAAGAAACCCAGTCATTATCTTTGAAGGCGTATGGCACTTTAGCAAGGGAATCATAGCGTTGCGTCCAGGCTTCAGTTTGCAGCTTGTCGCAGAACTGGAATGAAAAGAACTTTGCAAATAAAATGCACAATGACTTTATTAGAGCAACAGAAGCCAAAACAACATTTTTTTGATTTTTCGTTGTATGGGTGAACACATCGCGCAAAAACTTCTGTACGAAATTGGATAAGGATTTCACAGTTGTATTCCTAGAGGTCTATGTTGAAGCTTCTTCCTTTCGGGGCGTGATTGAAACCGCGGTCAAGAGCTAGTTGTGAATAAGAAAAGGCAACAATCCAAACAATGAAGACAGAAATAATCTTGATTGCGCGCGAGAGGTAATTTTAGTCGTCTTTCGAAACGAAACACCAAATTTAATTTATGCCATCTGCAGCTCAAAAGTCGTTGGAGCAAGTTTTGAAACTTACTGTCAGTTTGTTCTTATAAAGGATAAGTTATGTACAAGTTGGGTATGTCGCCTTACTTTCGTCTTTGTATATTATAATGGTGAAACCGCATCATTATATTGCAGTGACATGAGCTGCAAATGAACTTGGAGTTTATTCTGATGTTTAGAAACACACAGCACCTACAGACATGGGTTAACTTTGACAATGTAAAAGTTTTTCATAAAACTACTCTAAATTCTGACTTTGTCTTGAGTACGTACTGATTTGTTTTAAAGAATAACTTAAAAAACAATTTTAAGTAATAGTATGTACCCCTAAATTTAAGGCAATAAAGTTAGAATTTAGCTTTGCAACGTCGAATGAATCTAAGAAAAGATGACCAAACAAAAATCAAATTCACAAACAAACATAATGCCTTTAACAAACCTATAGATAGCATTAACCAATCAGATACAAAGCTAAATAATTTGAAACTTTTTACCTCATTATACCCTATCAAGCCGTTTGTAGCAGTGTAAGGTCCTGCAAGGCCAGCTCCAGACACTGGAGCTCTTACTCCGTTCATACTAGCATTTGTCAATGTAAACGTAACACCATAGAATGGTACGCCTACTGCAATTTTTTCTGGGGGGCAACCTGGATTAAACAAATTATCAAGAATAAGATCCTCAGATATGGGAGCGTTTACATACATAACGTGCCATCGCGCCTGTGTTCCCCCTAGAATCCCAAAGGTAGACCAATCTACAGGTACTTACACAGTTTGCTGATAGTATGTTTAGTTCCCATGTAATTATGGACGAGCACTTTGCAATTTTTTTTTTTTTTTAATAAGGCTTACTAGCAATGTGTGTCACACATTACTAGTATTCTTGTTAACCCCTCGTACTAAGCTAAATGCTTATTAACACAGGGGCACCAATTCAAACTCCGACCTGCTACTAAGAATGTCATAAAAAACCCAATGACACTTTTCTCAACCTTAAAAACGTATCAAGGACCTTTAGCAGTTGTGTTTACAACCATTAAACTACTGAGGCAGTTTAATCAATTGGACCACTTAGCGCACCAATTTAGAATTTGACTCATTCATATTAGAGTTTTTATGTACGGACAGCTCCAGTATAAACTAACCTGTTATTATACACAAAAACCTATACAATGCAAGGTCAGATTACGCTGGAAATGTCAAGCTAGATGTGTAAACGTCTGTACAAATAATAATAATGCTTTATATAACAGAAGCAAATAATTATTCTCTTACCAGCACCAATCCAATAATCTAAAGCTTGGTCCACAGTGTACAAATCTTCAGCTATAGCATCCTCATCTCCTTCTCCTTTGTGGAGGGGAGCGTTGTGGCCAGTCACGGAGTTCCAAGAACCGTTCATATCATATGTCATTATGTGTATTGTATCTAGATATCTGGAATTGAAAACATTAAAATCATACTGGTCCACCCATGACCATGTTTATATGTTTATGATGAGATCTACCACGCGGTGGTTGGGTAAAGTTGATTTGTTTATGGCATCTTCTGGATGAAATGTATTCGTGATGTTTGCATATGTCGAAAATCCTCAATGAACTAAACAGTTTGTAGATCTTTTTTGTCAAGTTATAGAACTAAGAATTTGTAAGATTTTTCCTAAATAAATACCAAAACTCAAGTCATTCGAGATACTTACTGAGATATAGCTGGAACATCATATGACTGCGAGGCTGCCACTCTAACTGAAGAAACTGCAGCGGTGAGCAGCAAACCAAACTTATCGAAAACCTCTCTTGTTTCTCTCAACAAAGTAGTAAAGTTGTCAATATCTGCTTCACCATGTACAGTGTCTCTACGATTGGGGTATTCCCAGTCGATATCTAGGCCGTCGAATCCGTGGAGAGTTAGCAATTTAAGGGCACTTTCTATAAAATTCTTTCTGAACGATGGGCTTGCTGCCATCTAAAAGACAACGGGAAGTAATTTATCGTTAAAAAACTACAGAAAATGGAAGATAGTTTCTTTGTTTTCTCAAGAGTCAATATAATCTGAGTGGTGCATCTCTGTTTTGCCAATGTTGCTGATGTTGAACAAGTCGCATCCACTGATTTCCAACTGCCCTGACTATTTCGTCCGACTATCATCGAAGTGTTCTGCTCTGGGATCGTTTGATACGAATATCTATATTTGACGAGAGATATCAATTCAAAAGTAATTCAAAAGCGCATGATCTAATTTCAAGGAGATAGATCCAAAAAAACCAAGCTTATTTCCTAGAAACAATGCTATCAATTTCACAGCTAACAGTTTTCCTCCATATGATCTAATCTTAATTTAACAGCTAAAGGTATCCACGATAACTGGGTCAGGCTATCTTGACAGCCATTAAACTAAAAGTCATTATTGGTGAGAAGTAAACTTACGATTGAGTACTTAGCGGAGCCCTCATTCCACCCGCCGACGGCCAAAAGTATTTTTAAACTTGGATTTTTCTGTTTCAAAGCATTGAATTTTCCAAAATTATCTGCAATTCAAAAGCTTTTTGTTTAGCTATTTAACGATTAAACGCTATAATTATTTTTAAAGAGTTTATTCTTAATCCATTACATTATTGTCTAGTCAAAGCCGTCATGATTGAAGAAATAAATAGTTAGGAAGAACACTAATAATTCTTACCTCGTCCATCATTATCAGGTAGATCTAGTTTAGGATCTAACGAAACAATATTTCCCTTATTATCAATACCTGCAAATGTATATATCAAATGCGTACAGAGTCTCGTATTAATGTCTTCAACATCGAACTTTCCAAGACCGTATCTATAAGTGGCCCAAGTACCATAGTAACAGATAACTGCTTCTGCGAAACAATTAATACAGTTTATGCAGCATCATCTCCGTTGTATTCTTCGATAGCTAGGGGACGTTAAGTATTCTATCATACACCCTCAATCGCCCACCTACATACATCTCCATGCATCTCCTCTTATACGCACGACACACAGGAATTGCATTTCTCAATTTCTTTTTTTCTCACTTAAAATTCTCAATAGTTAAGGAGATTTGAGCATCCCATCATAATATACCCTCATTTTCCCTCTCACGTTCATATCATATACGCCGTACATACATACATAATCTCACGAGTTTGTTACACGAGATAGCCTTTCTTAACCTCCATATTACAAGTTGAGCTTAGCATAGACATCAAGAGCCACTAATTTTGTGGTAGTAGGACCATTGTTTTATCTACCAAAGATGGCTAGGAACTCTAATAGGTCTGGAGGGTCTATTATTGTTTATTGATTTGATAAGTGGTGAGACCATTTCATCTTCGCATTATAAAATTCTTCCTTTAGACGAGCACTGTGCTTGCGTATAAGCGATCCATGGTTCCCTATAAGATGATGTTGCGTTTCATCAATTCTCATGGAAGTAACTAGTTTTTTTATTCTTATCGTATACACTATACACAGAGATTTGCTTACACCGCTGTAATTAGGTAAACTTATGCTTATAATTTTAAAAGTACTATTAATTTTTCACTTACTTTCACTAGCCACAATATGACTTACAGCAATTAACAATAACATGCAAATACCTAACATTTTGTCTATTTACAATTGTACTACTTCTTTAATAAACAAAATACTACTTATATACTGTTTCTTATCTCAAGTATCTAATATTTGTTTAGATTTGATAACGTTAGTGTATTTGATTGTGTATTATCATTTAATTGGTCATTCGTCTACTTACTTATAACTGCTGAGCAGTAGCTCATTAGGTTATTCACTGATTATTTCTCTCTCTCTCTCTCTCTTTCTTTATTTCTTTCTCCGAACCGTAGAAGATAAAAATAATACAAACACAAATGACAAGTTTGATAACTATTGTTTTAATTTATCTCTAACTTCTTTCGTGATTTTCGGCATAGAAAATTATAGAAGCGATGATCTTCGAATGCAGTACAGTATCTATCATCCGAACTGTTAAAACCAATCTACTTAGATTCATATTCAAATATTTATTTGCAGACAGGAGTTTTTATTTAAGTACAGGACTTAGTGCCCTTTTCAGGTCCACCGCACAGTGAAGATGAAGCAGTATTTAAACAAATAGAATAACGATATAGTTGGTTTACCCGTTTGGGATCTACCTTATGACGTCAAAAGACCAACAAATGCTTCAAACTTATAATACCTGACTCTTCTTTTAAGACCAGGTCATTTAATAAGATTGGTAAGAGCGGCGGAGAATAGATGTTATGGGACTTTAATTCCCGAAACTCATTTTGAGCAGGTACTATTATGACTACTTCACAAATATGACTGTGATTTAATGGTTTTAATTGCAGTCATCTACTCCGTTATATTTTTTCTTTTCTTTGTATGTTAGCGTCTGTCTTAACCTTTGCTTTTCATAATAGTATTTCTCATTATTTTTCTACGCGTAATTATAGTCTTCTGATTAACTTATTCTTTTTATTCTACCTCAGTGTCTTACAAATGAGGTAGTGCGTGCAAGGTTAAACTCATAGTTTAAGAAACTTTGTGTCAAAAAACAAAATGGCGACACACAGACATCATTAATGTTTCAGTGCGGTCGTACGACTACAGTTTTTTTATTTTATTTTTTTGTGTAAATACCAACTTGTTTTTGTTTTCATTAGTTTACCCTAACCTATTACAGTTTCTAGTTTCCTTATCTATTTGAGTAAATAGACTCATCAGTGTTTTATCATCGTTTTAAGTATATAGTAGTGGATAATATTAAATCTACAATTGATTATGGATTGAATCACAAATTATTCCGATAACTCGCGAGTTGTAAGCGGAAAATGTAAAATTTCGTGAAGAAAAATCAATACGTTTGCCAGACAAAGTAAACGGTAGACGGAATGAGGAATTTGTCAAGAAAGAGAAGTAGTCCACTGGTTTCTAACACTTACGCGAATATGAGACATTGAAATAAAACCACTTTTTATAATTTTTTCTTTATATTAAGTCCTTAATTTTTTTTATATGAATTCAGGCTTCGGGTATTTTTTTAATGGGATAACTTGGCAAACGAGCAAGTGAGCAACGTGATGGTAAGTAGTCATCACCGCTGGTATCCATCTGCAATACCAAATAGCTGCAGATGCGTTACCGAGTCAAGGAAAAGGGAGAAAAGGAGAAGGAAAGGGATTGAAGGATGCTTTAAGCGTCCGGCGCTCCACACTCACCGGACGAAACGCAACAGTAGGTATGCATACTTGAAGTCGATATTCTTTGGGAGAGACTTCCCCGGGCATGCCGACTCATTCTTGCTGGCATGTAGAGATACCAGCAGGCACTACAACTAATCTGTACACAAAATCCTTATTTTTTTTATACTCAGCCTTCAGGTGTAAGAGTGGGCAGGCCTAACTAAGGACTTTGTTAAACGACGCTGCATACAAAAGGTCGTTTTCTTAAACCTTATAAAAAATAGAAACAAATGCCAAGTTAAAGTGCAATAAACAACAAAAGGCTCGCCTCGTATTTCTTTCTCGCTTGCAACGGAAAAATCGGTCAAGTGAGAGTTTAACTCGCACAGAGTACCGTAGATACAACCAACCATTTCATTTCTCGCTCAACGGAACTTTAAGACTTTTTTTGTTTTTTAACATACCATCACGCCTATATCTGCGAAGTGTTAGGCAGAGGTGTACTGATATAGAGCCACAGTTCACTGGTAGGTTTTATGTCCTATTTAATAGAACACAAATTTCAACTTCCACCTGCAACTGAGAATCAATAAATCCAAGAACATTGCCTGACATTCTCAAAATGCTCTACTGAAGACCAAGGATTAATTTGGCGGAGACTTTGATTTTTTAAATAAAACATAATTATATAGGTACCTACACGAATAGACACCATGTATTAAAGTTGTTTACGGCTTCTCCGTTTTTTCTTGAACACACAGACCCCTAAAAAAGAGAAAAGATCGTCCAAGAAAACTACATTTTTAAATTCTCATTAGTTCGTTAACTTGGTGAGCAATATACATTCATTGTACACTCCCAAACTTGATTATTTACAAGCATTTAAGCGAAAAATTGAGAACCAAAAAACACTCCAAATCCTTGCGAATCGCAAGAGAAAATTGAATTTTTAAACCAGTACAAGGCTTTTATGCGAGGATATGGTATAGTTTTATTTGGAAAAACATTGCGGTAATAATTTACCGAGGCCGACGGCTCGCCGCTCAAATAAAAGTCGAAAAAATGTCTCTACAAGCCGCATGTGTGCTTTTTCGGCCTATGTTCCGCCTGGATGTGCCTGTATTTTCTATCTACATCCACTGTGGCCGCTCTGCCTAAATGGATTCCGTGTGGGTTTCAAAGTTCTTTGTCCCGATATTGTTTTTCAAGTGTATTTTTTTTATCGTGGGATCGTAAATTTTGTGCCAGTAGGGCCTCTCAAGTAATTACTACGTTTATTTTCAATGAAATCAACAAAGCTAATATCTGGATTAATATTACCATCCCATCCAAAATTTCAAGAGAGGGTTTCGAGGCTTAAAAATAGTGATTGTCTATTTTCCGCTAGTAATCATGCGGAAAACTTTATACATTTCATTGAAAATATTTTTTTGTGACAATGTAACAAATTGCAATTGTTGGATTGGATATTGTTAAGCGGCAGTTTAAACCAACAGTAATCATAGTTTGCTGTGATCTATGCACAGCCGTTAGATGTTTCACGGATGCTACACCTCAATTGCCACTAACAAACTAGGTTACTATTGAATGTCGATAGAAAGTCGATACGAGATGGGATTTTTAAATAAATTACGCAGTATCAGCCCAAATGTAACGAAGGTACCTATTGATACCTAAAGCAATTTTTGAATTAAAAACGATCAAACTATACGCTTATGTCCCCTGAATAGTCAAGAAGAGATTTATTACATACTAGTTTTCCGCCCACGGCTCGGCCCGCGTGGTTTTCTTGGCTTTTCTGCATTTAAAAGTTCCGTTTTTGCAACATTTTTCATTTATGCTCCGCTCCTATTGGTCTTAGCGTGATGATATATAGCCTTCCTCAATAAATGGGCTATCCAACACTGAAAGATTTTTCTAATCGGACCAGTACTTCCTGAAATTAGCGCGTTTAAGCAAATAAACAAACTCTTCTGAGATTAGCACGTTCAAGGAAACAAACAAACTCTTTAGTTTTAGAATATTATTAGTTAGGCCCCATATAATAAGGGCCGAGCCATATTAAACATCATGCAAACATTTCTGGCTCTTTCCCGCAAAATAAATGTTAGTATTTAATTATTGTACGGAACATTTTAAATCACTTTTCTATAGTGCGCTCTCTATCGAGAATAAGCTTAAAATGCGTAGTAATTTCCATATTTTGAAGTTGATTTTAGTTTTAGTTTTGATGATAAGCTCTATTGAGATATTTCTTATTTGAGCTCCCTAAAAAATGGTTGAGCTACACGAGGACTGATGTATGCGTAGGTACCGTCAGTTAGGACAGGTCAACTCAAAACTGTTTGGCTCTTTCTTCAAAAGGCCTGTTCAGATTTTGCCCTACATTGTAAAACTCGCATATCTATGATATAACTATTGTCTGGACTTTAAAAGAGACCATGATTCTCTGAGTTTGTTGCGACATTTCTTCTCAGAGGTCGTCAGATAAGAAATGTCGGCGCCATCTAGATTAAAATAAAAATGTAAAAAATCGACTTGTAAAAGTGTCTTTATAAGATCTATTTACAGAAATAAGTATCATTTATCATTTATTTTTGGTAAACATTTTGGTGAGGCCCTTAAATTTAATTTATTCATTTTGAATGATCTTCAACCAACAAAAAATTATGTTGCATACCCATGGTACACCATCCTATTGAATATAGAATTTGTTTGGGGCAGCGAATGCACTAACGAGCAGTTTTAAAATTTATTTGACGCGTAAATTTTTATTTTCTTTTGGTTTCCGATACTGTTTTGGCAGGCTATAAATTAAGCTGTCATGTCAACTATTTGCAATATCAAACTCAAATAACATTGTTTTTTTTAGTTCCCAATTAAAAGACTGCACAAATATTCACCACATCATCATCAATATCATCAACCCATTATTTTGTCCCATTGCTGGGCTTGGATCTTCTCTTAGAATAAAAGATATTAAGTATAGTCGACAACGCTGGTCTAATACAGGTTGGCCGACTTCACATACATATACATACACTCACGCCTTTTTCCCATGGGGATAGGCAGAAATTACAGAACACCATTTGCTACTGCAATTCTTGCATACTTACTTCTTTTGCTTATTTATACATCTTGTCACACACTCGTGTACTGCGCACCTGACCTTTCTGAAGGACCTCACCAATAAGGTCGGTGTACGTCTTTCTGGGGAAAGAAAGGGTTTGGGTAAGCGTTGTGTGGGAAGCCCTGCGACACGATGGACCGACGATTTGAAGAAGGTGGCTGGAAGCGGAAGGATACGAGCTGCCCAAGACCAAGATGCGGGCGCTCTTTGGGGGTCTACGTTCAGTAGTGGATAGGGTGATATGAAGACGGCTTCACCACACGGCAGCTCCAATGACATTTGTTTTAAAAATCCCTTTCAATATGTCTTTCATCCATTTTCTTGACGGGCCCAAACCATTTCATTCCTCTCAACTCGTATCACTATATCGTCTTTTAAATCGCAACGTTGTCTTATTCTATTATACATTGTCTTATTCTATTATCTATTCTAATTAAGAAATGGTTCGATTAATTATTAAAGTAATGTTACGCCGAGTAACTAATAGAAAAACGTGGATAGGCCACGAAGGTTCTAGATCCGTCATAGAAGCACGTCGAAACATAAAAGAATGTACCCGACTGCACCGCGCGCAAATAATAACCGTTCAAGGCCAAGGTCACGGGTCAACGCCCGGAAACAATAGGCGGTTAGGTACCTACGCGATATTTATCGACTTATCGCGACCATTCGACTCTGGAATCTTCATTGCGCGTATAAATACCGGTCGTGAGGGCTAGGCAGAGTAGTCTTGTGTTGGAAGCGAACAAGTGAAGATCGAAGTGAGTTAACAAGTGATTAATTGTGCGATATTGTTGAGTGTAGCGTACAACTATAGTGACGTTGTGGTGATTTATTGTTGTGTTTTAGTGTATTTAATTAAAGTGTTTGTTTGTTTATTGGTAAATTGGTGTTAATTAATTTATCCCGAACCCCAGCTCGTAACAATTTGGTGTCAGAAGTAGTGGGATAAATTATGCCAGTTTTACCTAAGGAAGACACTGACGGTATTCGTACCAGAAGTCAGCGGCAGCAGGAGATGGACCAGAGACGTTTTGAAGAGTCTCCACCACAACCTTTGGTCCGTCAGCAACCGCTGGAAGAACCAGCTGCTGGACCATCTGGAGCTGCTCCTGCACCAGCACCTGATATGGCGGCCTTGATGGTAATCCTGCAAGAGCAGGCACGCCGTCAGGAGGAGCAGGCACGCCAACTGCGGGAGCAGCTGCAGCAGGATAAGGAGGAGCAGGCACGTCGCGAAAAAGAGCAGGCACGCCGGGAAGAGGAGCAAGCGCGCCGCCAAGAGGAACAGATGGTCCTAATAAAGGACTTACATGGCACTCTGGGAAAACAGCTTGGGGTAATGAAGGAGCAGGTGGAACAGCATGAGTGTCGTATTTCCAAAGCCGAAGAACAGATTGCCCACGTTACAAAGGCGTTGGGCGATATAAAGGCAGGAAATTGAATTTTAGCTCCTGTGGTTGCTGCGCCCATGACCACCTCACTACGTGGATTTAAAGTGCCATCATTTGACGGGACTTCTTCGTGGTCAGCTTACAGGATCCAGTTTGAAGCCTTTATGAAGACAAACGGATGGGACAAAGATCAGGCTATGACGGCACTCACCTTATGCCTCCGTGACCAGGCTTTATCAGTGCTGGAAGCCCTTGGCAAGGACATGACATATGACCAACTAATTGAGGCATTGGACTCTAGATACGGCGACGCACACCTGGAATACGTGTTCCGCGCTCAGTTGAAGGACCGGGTACAGCGTAGCGCCGAGACCCTACAGCAGTGGGCTGTAGAAGTTGAAAAGCTGGTTCGGAAAGCCTACCAGTCCACACCAGTGCAAATCGACGGAAATCTGGTCCAGGCGTTCGTCGATGGAATTCGCGACCTGGAAGTCAGAGCCGCTGTGAGACTCGGGCACCACAAAAGTCTAAAAGACGCCTTGGCCCATGCCTTAGAAGTGGAGGCAGTCAGACAGGACCATCGGGCCCACCGTATCCGGGAGGTCGTGCTGCCTACATGTCACCTCTGCGGGGAAAAGGGTCACTTCCAGGCGGGTTGCCCAAAGCGCGGCGAGGGTCGAAGAAATGGTGTTGCATCGCCTAGATGCTACATTTGTGGAGAAAAGGGCCACCTCCGAGCTAATTGCCCTAAGGGAACCTCGTGGCGCGAAAAGAGTCAGGGCGATAAATTAAGGGTGGTGGATACCACCGCCGAGGAGCAGCAGGGAAACGAGTGAAAGCCAGGACTGCGGGGCGGGTGCTGGCTGGTGTGGAGGGAGCCCCAAGAATTTCGATTTCGCAAGCCCATGATGGGAACAGCCTGATCATCAGAGGCGAAGTCAACAGAACACCCTGTAAGCTGACACTAGATACTGGAGCTTCTCGCACGGTCGTGAATTCTCAGGTGGCACGTCGGGTTCTTGGGGACTGCATCAGTGACCGTGATTGTATACAACTGGTAACAGCTACTGGTCAGCACATACCCGTCCGAGGCGAAAAGGAGGTGGAATTGAAACTTGGCAACAGATTATATCGGCATAATGTCATCGTAGCTGACATAGTAGATGATTGCATCTTAGGATTGGACTTTATGCGAAAGCATTGTTGTGAGATTGATGTGAATCAGGGAGTATTGAAGTGCGGTTCAGAAGAAGTGTTTATGGAAGGTGCAACACCGGGGAATGTGTTCTGTTTGAAGAAAATTGTTCTTGCCCCTAGGTCGGAAACTGTCGTCCCTGTCACTCTTACAAAGAATGCTGATGCTGATCAGAAAAATCGATGCGTTCTCATAGAAAGGGTGGACGATGATTTCCCATGGAAGATGGCACGAACGTTAGTAAGGGCTACCAATGTTTCAGCAGTACGCATATTGAACCCAAGCGATAAGGAGCAAGTTATCAAGAAGGGCACATTGATGGGTACTTGTGAAGAAGTAGCCTGGATGCGACGATGCAATGATCAGTGTACTGGCAAGATTTTGCAAAATCCGAAGTTTAACGTGGCAACGCTCTTAGAAGACTCTCGGAATGATTTGTCTGAAGAGGAAACAAACAAGGCCAAGAAGATGTTGTTCCAGTACGCTGACATTTTCTCTACAAATGACGCGGACATAGGTAAGACTGGATTGGTTCAGCACAAGATTAATACTGGCAATGAGTTACCAATTCGTCAGCGACCCAGGAGGCTACCAGTTGCACGAGAGAAGGAAGTGGAGACCATGATTGAAGGAATGGTGAAGGATGGCGTAATAGAGCCCTCGTCTAGTCCGTGGTGTTCTCCTGTGGTGCTGGTGAAAAAGAAAGATGGCAGTATGCGCTTCTGTGTTGACTATCGACGGCTGAATGATGTCACGAAGAAGGACAGCTACCCATTGCCAAGGATCGATGACACGCTGGATACATTAACTGGAATGAAATGGTTTACAACCCTGGACCTGAAAAGTGGCTACTGGCAAGTGGAAATAGACCCCAAGGACAAAGAGAAGACTGCATTTTCTACGGGAAAGGGTCTGTGGCAGTTTAAAGTCATGCCATTTGGACTGTGCAATGCTCCTGCCACGTTCGAGAGACTCATGGAATTAGTGCTCACTGGCCTAATTGGAGATGCGTGCCTGGTCTATTTGGATGACATCATCATTGTGGGCCGTACGTTTGATGAACACCTTAAAAACCTGGAACGTGTGCTATCGAAAATTCAAGGAGCCAATCTAAAGTTGAGTCCGAAAAAGTGCTCATTTTTCAAACACCAAGTAAGTTTTTTGGGACACGTAGTTTCTGAAAAGGGTGTTGAAACGGATCCAGAGAAGATAGTTGCTGTCAAAGACTGGCCAGTTCCAAAAGATAAGACGCAAGTCAGAGCGTTTTTGGGCTTGTGCTCCTACTATCGACGGTTTGTGAAGAATTTTTCGGACATTGCGAAGCCTTTACACAAACTGACTGAGGAAAAGTCGCAGTTCCGCTGGGATGCAAACTGTCAAAGTGCTTTCCAGGAGTTAAAGGAACGTCTTTGCAATACCCCTATCCTGGGCTACCCTGATACCGAAAATGAGTTCATCGTGGACACCGACGCAAGTAATACAGGAATTGGTGGCGTCTTGTCACAGCGAAAAGGTGATCAGGAGGTTGTGATAGCCTACTTCAGCAAATCGTTGTCAAAACCAGAAAGGAACTACTGCGTCACAAGAAGAGAACTGCTGGCAATAGTTAAGACGTTACAACATTTTAGCAAGTACTTATTGAGACGGAAATTTCATTTGCGAACTGACCATGCTGCACTGAAGTGGCTATTACAGTTTAAAAACCCGGAAGGACAAGTAGCAAGGTGGATTGAGCTACTACAGGAATTCGACTTCATAATTGAACATCGCAGTGGCAGAACTCACGGTAACGCAGATGCGTTGTCACGAAGACCATGTCCGGAAATGTGCAAGCACTGTGTCAGACAAGAGGCTAAGGAAGTAGTTTCCGTGAGGATGCTGAAAACAGACCTGAGTGATGAATGGAAGGAAACCTTACAGAAGGCTCAGGAAATTGACACGGATATTAAACCGATTCTTGGACGGATGAAAGCTGGCGCCTCGAAACCAACATGGAGTGATGTTGCAGCGCTGAGCACAGTGACGAAAAGTTATTGGGCTCAATGGGACAGTTTATTGATACAGGATGGTGTCTTGTGCCGAAAATGGGAAAATGCTAAAGGGGACAAGTGTCACCTACAGATGGTAGTCCCTAAGGCAAAGGTACCAGATGTCCTGCGACTGTACCATGACGGATGTTCAGGAGGTCATCTAGGAGTCAAAAGAACTTTGTTGAAGATTCGAGAGCGATTCTACTGGATCCACTGTCGGGATGACGTTGAAGACTGGTGTCGTAAATGTACAAGTTGTGCTGCTGTAAAAGGACCGCATACGCGCAGCAGGGGTGCATTAAAAGTCTACAACGTGGGTGCGCCCTGGGAACGAATAGCTCTAGACGTTGCAGGACCGTTTCCGGAAAGCGAAAGTGGGAACAAGTATTTCATGGTTGTGATGGATTACTTTACTAAGTGGCCGGAAGTGTTCGCCATTCCTAATCAAGAAGCTTCGACAGTCGCATGTAAGGATGTAGTAGTAAGTTTTGTATTCATGTATGCACTATGTAAATGTGTATTCTATATCATTTAATATTGGTTTCTAATAAACAGGCAGTCTTAATCTAACATTCGTGAGTGTCATTTCTCTATATACCCGACCAACCTCACATGGCGACCCTGCCATGCGCGAGTTCGCTGGCGTCAAGTAACGTTCCCTATATGGACAAGTTATTTTAAACAAATATCGCGATGTGGCCTCCAAGTGATTTTGTTCTAGACTCTATCCAGTATATTGAGTGCCATAGATCTACGTATTTTATATTAAAGTCGGAAAAGTCGGTGGACAATAATTATGTGTCGATCAAAGGTGGAAACTGAGACGCTCTTCGTAAACCAGAATGCTGCGGGTTCAAATAATGCCCATATAGAAGAAATGAAGGTACACATGTCGACTATCAGTATAGTGCTGCTGATAATTTGTACACTTTTGGGTCTAGGCGCTATATATTTTATGTACAAGCTGTATAAAAAATGTCACCATTCATGGATCAGCGAGCAAATTGTTCAAAATAATTTTCGACGGTCCTTCAACCGTTTCCGAGGCAAACGTGGAGATGATCGAGAAGGTCGTGTCCCAATGGAGTGAACGAAGAAAAACAAAAAAAAAAATGTTATTTGTGAGCGAGAAGTGCAGTTATAATATTCAAAGTGCGTAAATAAAAAAAAAAAAAAAGTGAATGTGGTAATTAAAATTAAACAAATTAGGAAGTGATTAAAAAAAAAAAACAAAAAAAAAGAGACCTTTACCAAATATGGACTTTACTAATACCTTTCAAGTGTAGAATATCTAATAATGTTTATGTGTTTTAGTTTAACCTTCTGATTTCTGTTTACTATGGCGTACGTGTAATGGTACGAGTGCGATTTAAAGTTCATGTTATCTTTCGACATAATCAGGTACCTACTTACCTTATTTTTTTTTATAATTATGTATCTAGGTAATGGCAGATATATTAAATGAATTATATAACGATTTAAAAGCTATTAGAGTATATCTAATTAAAATCGGTCCAAAGAGACGGCAAATAAATATATGTAAAATAAAATTACAGGAAGCCAGTAGAATATATGAGCAATACCTTCCTGTGGTAGAATATTTAGATTCAGAGATAAAAAGTGGTAATATTAAGGGAAATTATGTTTTACAAATTAATAATCTATGTGCTGATTTTCGTTCATTGTATAAGGAAATAAGAGAATTGTGTGAGGTCTCTGCAGATTTTTCTTTGAAAGACGAGACTCAAATTACGACTAAAATGAATACTTTTGAGTTAAAGGTGGCCTTGAATCTGATACCGACTATGACAAATGATGAGTCGAATATAAAACAAATTATAGATAATGTGGAATACTATGGCATGTTGCTTACAAATAAACAATGTCAAGATAATTTAATTCAATTCGTACTAAAAAGTAGATTGTCTCAATCAGCTAAATTACAATTAAATTCAATTTATTCGAGTGTCAGTGAGTTAGTGAGCGATATGCGGATGCGATTATTGCCAAAGAAATCGTCTTCAGCTATTCAAAGTCAGCTTCAAAATAGTAGACAAAATGAAAAATCTCTAAAGGAATTCGGTGATGAAATCTCTAAATTAATGGTAGATCTTACCATTTCACAGGCAAACGGAAATTCTTCCAGTTTTGATGTATTGAAACCATTAAATGAGAAATATGCTATTAAAAGATTCGCCGATGGCCTGCGAAATCGTAGAATCAGTACTATCATTGCGGCGAGAAATTTTGACTCTTTAAAGGATGCTGTACAAGCAGCCCAGGACGAAGAGGTATCGACCCCATCCTCATCAGGAGAAATTATGAATTTTCATAAGTATTCTTATAATTATAGATCAAGGACAAACCGTTACAGAGCTCCGAGGGGTAGGCACATTGGTCGAGTATTTACACAGCAAAGCAACTATCGAGGCTCTTATCAGGCGCAACCAGGTCGAGGACGTGGTGCATGGAGAGGTGAATATCGAGGTAAGTTTAATAATTATAGATTTCCGAGAAACCAAAGGGTACGCAACGAACATATGCATATTTTATCAGAATCTGAAAATTTAAATGAAAATAATGCATCAAAATTTTTTCGTGACTAATAATGACGTTATTTTTGCTAGCGATAATAGTTGTATTATACATTTATCTTTGCATAACCAAATATGTCCGTGGCTCGTAGATACAGGAGCATCAATTTCTGCTATTAAATATAAACATGTGTTAGATCATAAGATACCTATGTTTAAACAAAGTGTTACAATAAAAGGCATTGGGGGCAAAGTCCAAGCTATAGGATATGTTTGTTTAAAATTATACGCGTGTAACATGTACTTTGAGCATAAATTTTATGTGTTTGAAAGTTTACCTTGCGAACCATTCGGTATAATAGGAAAAGACTTTTTAGTAACTTATAAGGCAATATTGGATTTTGAAAACAGGCAAGTTTCTTTCCTAAGTACAAACAATATGAAGTTAACATTGCCATTAATTACTACCGATAATTCGTTAAAAATAGGGTCACGTTGCGAATCAATTCATTACATACAGACGGATATGACAACTGAATGTGTAGTTTGTTCGGCTGAAATTCAACAAGGTGTTTTCTTAGCAAGTTCGATAGCTAAACCGGTCAATGGGGTTATACCAATAAAAATCCTAAATACCACAGATGAAGCATTGACCTTAACTAACTTTAAATGTGAGTTACATAAACTCGATGAGTACAATTTATGTTCTTTTCAAAACACTGACAAAAATGCAGATAGGGTGAAGAAATTGTTTTCTGAATTAAAATTAAATTATTTGACTGAGGAAGAACGCGAATCTATAGAAATATTGTGTGCAAAATATAGTGATATATTTTATTTACCGGGTGACCAGCTGACCACCACAGATACATACACGCATTCGATTTCTTTAAAACCGAATACGAGTCCTATTTTTACAAAACCGTACCGATTGCCACATGCACAAAAGAGTGAAATAAAAAATCAGATTAATAAAATGTTGAGTGAAGGTATCATAGAACCATGCAATAGCGAGTGGTCTAGCCCAATATTATTGGTGCCAAAGAAAATTGATTCAAGCGGTAATAAAAAATGGCGGTTAGTAATTGACTACCGAAAATTAAATAATTGCATCGAAGATGATAAATTTCCTTTACCAGATATATCAGAAATTTTAGATTCCTTATCAGGTTCCATTTATTTCACACACCTTGATTTATACCAAGGCTATTTCAACGTTAATTTAGATAACAATAGTAGAAAATACACTGCGTTTTGCTCTGGACAGTACCAGATGACTCGAATGCCCATGGGGTTAAAAACTAGTCCTGGATCATTTTCTCGTATGATGACCATGGCTATGGCTGGATTAACATACGAGAAATGTTTCATATATTTGGATGATTTAATTATATTTGGGCGGAGCTTAGAAAACCACAATAAAAATTTACAGGAAGTATTTAACAGACTAAGAAAAGTTAATTTAAAGCTCAACCCTTTGAAATGTGAATTTTTAAGAAAACAAATATTATATTTAGGGCATGTTGTATCGGGCGACGGCATACTGCCTGACCCTGAAAAAACTAACATAATAAAAAATTACCCCTGCCCAACGAATGCTAATGAATTAAAACGATTTATTGCATTTCTAAATTATTATAGGAAATTTGTTCCTAATTTCGCTAAAATGGCATATAATCTAAATTATTTAACTAAGAAAAATGTACCTTTTGTTTGGACAGACGAGTGTCAAAAAAGTTTCGAGTCATTAAAGGAAAGCCTAACCACACCCCCAGTATTACAATACCCAGACTTTACAGAGCACAACCAGTTCATATTGCAAACTGATGCGTCGAATTTTGCGTTAGGAGCAGTTTTATCAAACAAAGACGGTCGACCAGTAGCTTATACAAGTCGAAGCTTAAACAAAGCTGAGAAAAATTATCCAACTATTGAAAAGGAACTGCTAGCTATTGTATGGGCAGTTAAATACTTTAAACCTTACTTGTATGGACGATCCTTTATTATTCGAACAGATCATAGACCTTTAGTGTATTTATTTAATATGAAAGACCCATCAAGTAGACTTACAAAATTTAGGCTTCAGTTGGAAGAGTATAATTTTATAGTAGAGTATGTGAAAGGTACTGAAAATGCGGCTGCAGACTTCTTATCACGAATCTCCAGCCAAGATTTAAAAGATATGCATGAACATATTAATGTTATGACAAGAGCGCAAAAGAGACGTATGGACGCTAAACCCGTTGAATCTTCGGATGATATTGTCCCTACGGACGATCGGCCTGATCAACCGAAAGTTGTAGAGACACATATCAAACCGAAAGAATCAGTCGAGTTGACGTTTATAGATAGGGATAAATTGTTGAAATATAAAAGATGTAAGATTATTAGTCAAGAAAGTAAAATATTTTGTTATGTACCAACTATGAATACAATTTTTATAAAATACTTAGACTCTTCATCACGGGTATCGCGAAGCGAGTTTGTGAAAGAGTTAGATATGTTTTGTAAATTAATAAATGCGAAAGAAATATGCATAGTTAAAAATAAAAATAATGAAGATTTTATAGAAAAGATGTTGCAAGAAATAAAAAATAAAAGTAATTCTTGGTCCGGACCGAATATATGCATAGTTAAGAATGTAAAAAGAATTATAGATAAAGACGATGTACGAGTAATACTGAATGATTTCCATCTCTTGCCCACAAGTGGCCACGCGGGCATGAGAAGGATGTATAATAACATCAAGAAATATTATTACTGGACAGGTATGGAAAAAGATATTAAATCTTTCGTTCAACGTTGTCATAAATGTCAAACGCAAAAACATACGATACCGATTAAAGAACCTATGACGATTACGACGACAGCCACTTGGGCTTTCGAAAAAATATTTATTGATTTGGTAGGCCCATTAGAAAGAGATCAAAATAATTACTCTTACATATTAACACTTCAATGCGAGTTGAGCAAGTATATTGAAGCATATCCTTTAGTTTCAAAGAAATCGGAAGAGGTAGCAAAGACTCTAGTTAATAATTTTATTTTAAGGTATGGAGTTCCAAAGGAAATTGCGACAGATAAAGGTACGGAGTTCATGTCATCAGTATTTAAGGAGGTATGCACACTTTTAAAAATTAAGCAATTGAATTCGACAGCTTACCACCATCAGAGCATTGGTGCGTTGGAAAACACACATAAACACCTTAGTAGTTACCTTAGAATTCAAACGGAGAACCATCCTGAGACATGGAGCTCGTGGTTACCCTACTGGTGTTTTTGTTACAACACTTCAGTACATTCAGAAAATAAATTTACACCTTTTGAACTAGTGTTTGGCAGGAAATGCATTCTTCCTAGTAATTTGTTAGGAGATATTGTGGAACCTCTTTATAATCACGACAATTATTCTCGAGAATTAAAATATCGTATACAGACCTCTCAGAAAGAGGCACGAGACAATCTACTTGCTAGTAAAATAAAAAGAAAATATAATTATGATAAGAATGTTAAAACTATTACATACAAGCCAAATGATTTAATTGTTATAAAAAATGAAAATGGTAATAAATTTGAAAATGTTTATTCTGGTCCATACACTGTTTTACGTGAACTGTCTCCAAATGTTGAAGTTATAAAAAATGGAAAACCTTATTTAGTACATAAGAATAGAACTAAGATGTATCATCTCTAGAAAGATAAGTAAATTGTTTAACCTATTTTATATACAAAAAAAAAATGAAATATATATATCATTTTTTTTTCTATAAATGTGGGAGATGTAAGGATGTAGTAGTAAGTTTTGTATTCATGTATGCACTATGTAAATGTGTATTCTATATCATTTAATATTGGTTTCTAATAAACAGGCAGTCTTAATCTAACATTCGTGAGTGTCATTTCTCTATATACCCGACCAACCTCACACGCAGATAAATTGGTTCATGAAGTCTTCTGTCGATTTGGAGTACCCTTAGAGATTCACAGTGACCAAGGAAGGAATTTTGAGTCTCAAATATTCCAGGAGACATGTCGGGTAATGGGTACCCATAAAACCAGAACTACCTCTTACCACCCGCAATCTGATGGAATGGTCGAACGGTTCAATCAGACCTTAGAAAGGTATTTGGCAAAAGTCGTAGGAAACAGGCAAAGGGATTGGGACAAGCACATCCAGCCGTTCCTTTTGTCATATCGGAGTGCAGTCCATGAAAGTACGACGGTAACGCCAGCCTTCGCGAACTTTGGAAGAGAACTACGGTTGCCTGCGGATCTACTCACCGGTATTCCCCCTGATGCCCCCCGCTGTGTGACTGATTATGCGAACGACTTACGCACCAGAATGGATGACATATATGAGCATGTCAGGCAATCAGGCCAACAAACGTCCGAAAGGATGAAGACCCGCTACGACCGCAAGATGAACAACAAGGGTTTCGACCAAGGTTCACTAGTATGGCTGCATAACCCGGTGCGCAGCAAAGGAAAGTCACCTAAGTTACAGGCAAAATGGGACGGTCCCTACAGAGTCGTGACTAAGATTAACGATGTCACCTACCGTATACAAAAAGGACCAAGAGGTGCCCCGAAGATCGTTCATGTGGATCGTTTAGCGCGGTATCATGGATCTAATGATGCTCGGGACGAGCATGTCTTAGGAGGGGGCAGTGTTACGCCGAGTAACTAATAGAAAAACGTGGATAGGCCACGAAGGTTCTAGATCCGTCATAGAAGCACGTCGAAACATAAAAGAATGTACCCGACTGCACCGCGCGCAAATAATAACCGTTCAAGGCCAAGGTCACGGGTCAACGCCCGGAAACAATAGGCGGTTAGGTACCTACGCGATATTTATCGACTTATCGCGACCATTCGACTCTGGAATCTTCATTGCGCGTATAAATACCGGTCGTGAGGGCTAGGCAGAGTAGTCTTGTGTTGGAAGCGAACAAGTGAAGATCGAAGTGAGTTAACAAGTGATTAATTGTGCGATATTGTTGAGTGTAGCGTACAACTATAGTGACGTTGTGGTGATTTATTGTTGTGTTTTAGTGTATTTAATTAAAGTGTTTGTTTGTTTATTGGTAAATTGGTGTTAATTAATTTATCCCGAACCCCAGCTCGTAACAGTAACATCACAAAGACACAAATGCTTATCAAAATAATCTAAACTCCCAAAATATTTGTCGTTGACTTCCAAATCATATATTAATCCATTACTGGAGGGCGTCACATTGTTACTTTAAGAAGCTTTGATAAAGCTGGCTATTCACCGAACGATTAAATGCGCAACCGGTCTGGAAGTCGCATTAGCAAACTGTCTTGCGTATGTCCAAAGCAAGAAAAGTATTATTAAGTCATTCTTTTTGGAAAATCTATTAGTAAAGTGGCATGATTCCAGCCTTGGACAATATCCAACAGAAAAATATTAATTACATTTTCTCGAAGTTATCTTAAGACGTTGCCAGTATTTATTAAACTCATTAATAATTATTAAATTTAATAGATACCTTTACTCTTTTCATATAATCCCTATAAAGGAAAGGCTGCCAACATACCACTCATCACGACTACAACAGTTTCTCTACGTATGGACGTATATGTACTCTCTATTTATGGATAGGTACGTCATCCTCCTAGTCCTTCCCAATCGGGTGGGGTTGCTATTGTAACCATTGTGTATTGTATTGTGTAGTGTATTGTATTGCTATTGTTGTGTATTGCGGCTGACTATCAGAATTTTACACAAAGTGAACCCGATTTCTGGTCAACACCGATATTTGAAAGATATACTGGTTATTAGACTTTTTGGTCTTCTGACTAGCACTAACGATTGTCATAGGTATTCGCAAGAAAACCGGGACCGTCGACTTTTCCTACTCTCGGAGTCACGAAGGAGTCTCGCTGTGTGCAAAATGTTCACCTATCCACAGTCTGACCGCGGCCGGTATAGCATAACCTTACAGATCCGTTGATCACCACAATTATTACTTAGCCTCTCGTTATAGATAGGTACGTACTTACAGTATTCTAACCCTTCGGAGAATACAGTCGTGATTTTTATGTTAAACTAAAAAAATCGCTCTCTTCTTTTCCTTTGTTGTTTGTCCAAGTTTACATCCTATATACCCACGCTTGATAATCCATTAAATTACTTAATCGTATCAGCGAGATCAAATGCAAATAAATTAAGCTGTTCATTCATTTAAAAATAAAAGACTAAAAACAATCTGATTGCATCATAATTAAAATCTCTCGCTGTATTTAAATAAATATTTCTCTATCTAGATTGCAAACGCCAAATAAAAATATTAAAATCGCAAACGTGATAGCATGCCTTATTGTATTTACAAAACAACAGCGATGTTTGCTTCGGGACGTGAGCATTTGAAAACACTGTAAATGCTTTGTCATAAAGATTTATAGCAATATTATGACTCATTTTATAAATATGTTTGTATTTTCTCGTTTTTTGTCGAACAATAATAAATGTGTAGTCAACAAATATGCGTTTACTAGTATAAAATTGTAAAAAACCTGGTATCGATTATACAAAGGTATAAAAAAAACGAGTGGTATATAAACATTTCCGAACCTAAACAAGTGATCAGTTCGTCTGTTTGTTATGGGTTGGTGCAAAAACTACTGACTTTTAATTTTGTTTTAAAACCTGTGGTACATATTTCCCGAATTAGTTAAACAGGTCCTGAGATATGGGATCATCATTGTGTTGATTTCTGATTAAATTATTTCTACTCGCCTACGGGAGCAAAGCCGCGGCAAAAACATAACATACCACCACGCCTGTTTTAAGAGTTGGCAGAGTAATAATTATGTACACCCACATTTCACCGCTTTGTTTAGGTCCCATGTAATAGGTGGCGAGCCTATTGCTATTGACCGGGCACAAATCCAGACTCCGAGCTGCTACTGACAATTTCATAGAAAATCTCAATAACACTTTGCTCGACCAAGGGAATCGAACCCAGGACCTCTAGCGTAGCAGTTGCGCATAGGACCACTAGACTAATGAGGCAGTCTTAACATATACAACGAAAATATAATCAAATACAATTTTACATTTATCTATGTAAATACGAAATAAATTGAACTTTACATCACTGCATGCATCGAAAAGAATTTGCATACCAACGCCTCGCAATCATCGACGTTGGAAAAATTCCATTGATTCCTTAAACTATGGAAATTGGACTTTTTCATTACATATGTACGAAATTGAATGACGACGAGTAAAGAGAGCTTAACAAACTTGATTGCAATTTTTTTATGGAATATCATCATCATTTGGAATCGGTGCATCCTGTAGTTTTCTTCCATTCATCCCTAATTGTCGTCATCTCATCATTCAGTCCCTTTTCCATCATATATGACTTCACACAATCCATTCATCTTTTCTTTGGTCTTCCTCTACCCCTTCATCCCTCTACATTCATACTCATAACTCTATTAGTAACATGCGTTTCATCCCTCCTCATCTCGTGCCCATACCAAGACAAACGATTCCCTTTTAACTTTTCTGTCACTGGCGCCAATTTTATGGAATATGGTTCGCCTTTACGACGCAGGAGGATTGGGCAGAGATGGTAGGTCGAACAAGACTCCTATTGAAGAAATTGGGCTGAAAAAGCTTTACATTGTGAGGTGTGGAAGGATAGTAGGGAGGCCTTTGCACTGTAGTCTGACCAAATAGGCTGATAAAAAAAAATAGTAGAATTAGTAAACAGACGTTTAATGACGACACGGAAAATTATTTCCGTCGGACTGTACCTACTTAAGACACTGGTTTTTATCAGGATAATTTCAAATAAACTATTCTTTAAAGAGTAGTACTAGTATTTTATTGGCAAGACCATATACATTTAGAAATGCGCCGCCAGCATTGCAGCAAAGGTAATTGAGTAGACAACAAACAAAATCCTATCTACGACTTCTGCTAGCTCTTTTTTGTCTCCAAACTTTCTCTGGTCCTCGCTCTCCATCTCTTCAATGTCCCCGACAATTGGAGTTGATTGCGGGTCATCATCTTCTTGGGGGGAATATCCTCCATTCCTGTCCGATGATTTCTGGGAGATTTAAAATAAACACAGAGATTTAATTAATTATTTAGCTTATCATTGATGCTGAAGAAAGAATCAGAATTAAGTCAAGTCGTCTCACTTTAAGCGCCAAATTCAATTAATTTATTTTGTAAATTATTCGTCTACATCACATTCTAGGTTCATGGCAGTAGATATTACGATATCAATGAAATGAAATGAAATGATGTAATGAAATGATATTTATTTCTGTAAATAGATCTTTTAAAGACACTTTTTTTAACTAGATGGCGCCGACGTTTCCTATCTGACGACCTCTGAGAAGAAACGTTGAAACAAACTCAGAGAATCATGGTCTCTTTTAAAGTCCAGACAATAGTTATGTTGTTAGATATGCGAGTTTAACAATGTAGGGCAAAATCTGAACAGGCGTTTTGAAGAAAGAGCCATAGCAGCTTTGAGTTGACCTGTCCTAACTGACGGCACGCATACATCAGTCATCGTGTAGCTCAACCATTTTATAGGGAGCTCAACGACCCGTCGCACAACGATACCAGATCAGCAGGACATTTGTGTAGGTCATGTGAAATACTCAAACTTATAATGTATTCACAATTAAGTACTAACATTTGCTTAAAAGTCGTAATCGTAGCAGATACTAGTGTAAAATAGAGTATTCCACTAAAATTGGCAATTAAACTATGGCCTATAATAGTCTAGTGGTCCCAAGCTAGATTCCAAATTGGGTCGAGCATAGTGTTTGTACAGTAATAGCTGTAGAGAGTAGTGACTTTTCGAAGTCATGTGCGTATTAATAATTAATTATCACGCGCTTAAAACGGTGAAGGAAAACATCGTGAGGAAACCTGCATGCCTGAGAGATTTTCTTGACGGCGTGTAAAGTCTGCCAACCCGCAGTAGGCTAGCGTGGCGGACTATGAGAGAGAGGATTTGAGACTACGAGAGGGATTAGGCTATAGCCTACCGAGAGGAGACCCGTGCTCAGCAGTGGGACAATGTAATGGGTTGATGATGATGAAAGTGTTTGTAGGTTTTTATATGATATTCTCAGTAGCAGTTCAGAGTTTGTATATGTGCCCGGTAAATGGCAATAGGCACGCCCCCTATTACATGGGACCTAAACATACCTGTCGGAATACAGGCGTGTTGGTTGGTATGTCAACTACTTAGTACTCGGTTGTGAATAAGTTATAGTAGTTACATTATAATTTTATGTGTTCTCTTTTACGTTGTTTCATTTATCATATTAAGACAATAGATAACTGGGAATAGATCTGAGATGGTTTAGGCATATCAACTAACATAAGGGAAATTATATGTTAAGCAAATGTCAGTGGAGCTGCTGAGAGGGGACGCACTAGAAAGAAATACACCGAACTTATTGGTGAGGTCCTTCAAAACAGTCAAGCGCGTAGTACCAGCAACCGGCGCGTGTGTATGACAAGATGTATGAATGAGGACGAAGCAAAAATCGTAGCTAATGACTGTTTCTGCCTACCCCTATGGAATATTGTCGTAAGTATGTATGTAGAGTTTCGGGCGGAAATATTTTTCTTTGTTTCTTTTCTTCTTCATTCTAGAATGGAAACACTTTACCGTATAAGCAGGCAAACAGAAGATAGCTCTGAAAATTTTCCCTGTCAAAATATTCTGCATCATCTCCGTCTTCCGAATATTTTCCACAACAGTCGTCATCAGTAGAGCTTGGAGAAGCAATGCCAATAATACACCAGCTAAAACGGTCGTGTAGAGTACCACTGAAATGAAAGAGAAAATAGTTAAGAACGAATAGACGGTCTCCATTTTTTATTTTACCCGATACTGTCACAAAGCTGGGCAAGGGCCTCCCCTTATTCCTTCAAGGTACTCTTCTCCTCATCATCATCATCATCATCAGCCTATATTAGTCCACTGCTGGACGAAGGCCTCCCCTAGCGTGCGCCATTTCACCCTGTCCTCCGCTTTTCGCATCCACCTTCTGCCAGCAACCTTTGCAGCAAATCATCACTCCATGTTGCCGTTGGGCGTCCTACACTACGTTTGCCGAGTCGCGGTCTCTACTCGAGAATACTGCTCTTCTCCGGCGCCACCTTAAACTTACCCACACGGTAAGCATCCAAATCATCGCGCCATCTTTTCCTGAGCTGGCCTCGACGATGCCTTCCATCTTCGGGCACCCATTGAGTGGCCTACATTAGTCTAGTGTTTGTAAGAAGTTACTCTTACTACGCTACGGCTAGAATGTCATGGGGGAGACCTTTCCCCAGCAGTAGGAAACTATAGGTACAAAAAAATCAATAAAAACTGCTAGGGCAGCATTTTCGCAATTACGTACACTTTACAAAGATATACTTACATATAGAAGGCAAGGTGTGTGAGGGTATCAAGTAGTCGATATAGCAGAGCCCCATACATATGACGACGGTGCAACCGGCAAGGAACCAAATCCTGTCCATGGTTAGAGGCTCACTCCAGAAAGACATTAGCACGAAAAAGACAAGAACTAAAAAAATAAGATCATATAAGCTGATTAATTATTTATAATTGCCAGTGATAGTGGTGTTCAATTAAAAAAAAATAAGAAACTTATAATCTTGGTGCCGACCAAGATTATAAGTTTCTTAATTTTTAGAGATATCGATTCGATTAGAGGAGCCGACCTATCTACCGACATATCTTGTCGGTAGATAGGTCGGCTTGGAAAGAGGGAACCCAGCAGTGGGACGAAATGGGCAAGAAAAAAAAAATGGCCAACATGCGATGCGAAGCGATTTGGTGCTTCCGAGCTTCTATATAAAATCAATGCTTGCTGACTTATTAGCATCAACTGGCTTGCTGAACTAAATATTTCAAATAATATGTACCATGTTTCTGACAAATAAAGATAATTTAAATTCACGAATTCATCACGGAATTCGAAATTCACTGAATCTTAATACAAGTTGCAATTAATTTTGAATTGACGAAAAACGGAATAGAACTGCTGTCATAAGCTTTCAACAAATTCTGTTCCATACATTTTGACCGTGTAGGTATTGTACTTTTTAGAAAAAGCGATTGTACTTCGATGTCCCTTCCACCCGTATAAAAATTTTAGGTAAACTGGAATTTGGCAAGTGACATATATGATGATTTGATAAAACTATAAGCTGCAATTTGAACGTTATTACCTATCAACGGCGTATAAAACACAATATTATAAGCAGTAGCTCTCCTCTTCAATTCAACGCTGATGAGCAGTCTGTCACTCTGGTGAGTCTTATTGTCATCACTGGTATAAAACGAGTTCCACAATGTTGGGTCTATTACCATCTGGCTCGTAGATACGTCCCATTCATTCTCAATTACCTCATCTATGTCTGAAAACTAAAAAGTTTGTTTATATATTTAGATCATTCAAAATCTTGTACATTACAGTCAATGTTTGAATGGGACTTTTGAAAGTTCCATAGCGGCTTTGAGTAAATGATCATCATCATCATCAGCATATATCGATCCACTGCTGAACGTAGGCCTCCCCGGGTGAGCGCGATTTCATCCTGTCTTCCCCTTTTTGCATCCAGCTTCTAAGAGAGTTATATACTTACTATATTCATTTTTCTGTCTTTCGGATCAATTGTGCCTATTGAAATTTTTTCATGAGCTTCCCATGGTTGAATTACAATGGAACATGTGTATTCATCATGAGGCCATCTGCATTTAGAAGAAAAATATGTAAGCACAATATTTATATTTGAGAAACAAAATGTTTAATATTATCTCTGAGTGTTTTGTCTTGAGTATTTGTTATTAAATTCAAGCAGTTCGTTCGCAGACTTCACCGACCATCACGAAAATCTCACGGGTTCGCTGGTTTCCTCAAAAAATTTCCTTCCACGTTTATACGCATGATAATTAACTTTTAATACGCACATGACTTCGAAAAGTCAGAGGTGAGTTCGTTAAATTTCAACTCGAGACCTTTGACTTGATAGTCCAATCATACGGTCATATTATACTGCATTTTCTGGACGGTGTGTAAAGTCTAACAACCCTCATGAGGTCAGCGTGGTGGATTTTAGCGTAATCCCTGTCATACAGATAGACGACCTGCACCCAGGACTGGGGCCATTAATGATGGTGGAATGGGTGGATAATTAAGCAATTCGTTGTTATTTCTAAGTAAATTACTTGGTTTGGTAGTTTATAAACATTAGCTAGGTACCTCTATAAAGTCAACAACTTAAAATGTTTCACACCTTCGTACCTCGTCCTCATTAAGTATAAAAAACATAAGCAACCTCTTTAACACGTTAAGTGCGAAGCGAGGCCTAAATCACCCCTGATGCAACTTCCCTGTGGTGCGGCAAGCAAAAAAGTGAATTTCTCTGTCGTGCGAATGGCATAGCTTTGGTTTGGTCTAGTGTAGGAAAGAGATAAATATATATTTGAGATCACTAATGGTTCCGGACTCGGTGGTGTACCTATCTTGGTACCGGATGTCTTAGGCCTCGTGCCGCACTGAATTAATATAATTTTAATGCAGTGCGGAACGAGGCTAAAACGTCCCATATCCCCCCTGACCTCGTACCGCACTCAACGCGAGCTTCCCGCGACCAGTGTTGTGCATCACGTCGATTGGAGAGCACGTCCTTTTACAGCGCCGAACATGTCTAAACGATGTCGGAAGAATAGGTGCCTCTTAATTGTATAGAATGGAACGCTTCGTGCGCGAGTCCGACTCGCACTTGGCCGGTTTTTTTTTCTTTATGGCGCCTTCAAGCACAATTTAGATTATTAAAAAAAAAATGTATCCTTTGATAGCTTTGTGTTGTTTTGCCAGGTTTTGCCCTTAAAACGATCTAATGAGATATAATTGATCAAAATCGGTCAAGTCGTTGCGTAGTTAAGACAGTTTAAAAACGTCGATATTATTTTTCCCATCACTAATCGCAGCGAAAATTTGCCCTATTTCAGTGCGTTACGAGGTGTATAAGATCCCATATTTTGTTTTGCTAATAATTCCTAAACTAGCCATCAGATCCCGGGGCGACGGTGGATTAGGGTTCATCAATTCACTGTCTATATCAATAAGGACCAAAATTCTCATTTATCTTTGATTTCGCGCCAGAAAATGGATTTTAGTCTGTAAAAGGAGGTGGGGTCTAATAGACCGCGTGTCGCCCTAACGTCTGGTCACGGCACGGGCCGATTATACCTCGTGCCGCAGGAACGGAAAGTATGCAAAAATTGGTGCCGCAGCTAACGTGTTAAGGGTTTTTAACATCAAAGGGCACACAAGATGACGTGTTACATTCATTTTTTACAAGAAACATTTGCAACTAAGAGTTCCTTTATTCTTACGACCTGTAGGGTGGATTTGTTTACAAACAAAAAAATAATACTTGACTAATGTTTTTTTTAAACAGTGGAACATAGAACCTCCTTCATTAAATTGCAAACTTACTTGCCCAAACCCGGAGGAGAATCAGTGCACCAAGTATACACTTTAGTCTGGAAATGGAAAGTCGCTTCACCGCTGTACACCATCGATATTAGATCCGACCTGCTCGTATCAAACATGGCGGAGTTGTCAGAACTGAAATAAAATACCACTAAAAACATTAATAAAGTTGCCAAGTCTAACGAGATCAGAACAAATGAACAGTTATCACATCTCATGTAGAAATAAGCCCTATCTCCACAATGTGCTTTTTCGATCATTTCGATCATCGTCAGTCTTGCGATAAATATCGCTATCTCTATCTCACTACCTAAAAATAATCACGTACGGTCTACGGCCGTTGCACATACACTCCCTTGGATTTGTATAATCATCCTCATCATCCTTCTGCCCTAGGACCAATTTATTTGGAGTCGGATCAGCATATTCTTGTCTTCTATTCATCTCTGTCACCTCAATATCTCCTGCTTCTTGGATTGAATTGGTCCATATATTGAATATTGATGATTTAGTCAGAAATATAATATGATGAGAGTTTGTGGTCTCCACGTTTATGGTGTCTACCTACCAGAACGAATCCAACCTGGACATCAAGACTGCTATATTATTGTTTAAAAATCATCATCCAATGAATTCGGAATTGTTGGTTTTTGTTACTTTAATCTACCAAATTGTTAGTCCCTTTTTATTTACACGTACAACTTTACCGTATATTAACCAATTCGTTGTAGCATTCATAATACAAAGAATATGCTATGTAGGTCGCATTTCACCAACTCCATATAAGTTTCTGTAAAATTACTCAACAGTTTATTTTTGCAAAACATTTTTATTCATTACTTGAGTAGCGACTATGCCGACAAGGAAAATTGCGGCTTTAGTGATTTGAAGGACACATTCTAATACAGTAAAATCAGGCCCCTCTGATATTGAGTATTCTATACCAAAACGCAATACCGTAAGCAATTCGAAGCTCACTAGATCATCGAAGCGATAGAACGTTAAAGAATTATTTATTCATAGTATATTCATGAGGCGTCGATAGCTTTGAGCTGCGGGCTTCCTCGGGCATACTGATGTGTTAATCAAATATAAGAACTTCAAACAACTACGGTGTATGTATTATAATTAACTGAAACACGTTTCCTTGTTAAAGTCTACAAGATTCACGATTTTGTGTACAATTTTGTGAGCTTTTTTAAGTTCTTTAATTGTATCTCTAGATGCTTAAGGATGGGGAGTGTTAACCCTTATTACTGTAATACGTTAGCTACTGCTTCATCATATCAGCATATTGCCGTCCACTGCTGAACGTAGGCCTCCCCCAAAGATCGCCAACCATCCCGGTCTGGGGCAACTCGCATCCATCCGCTGCCAGCCACCTTCTTCAAATCGTCGGTCTATCGTGTCGCAGCTACTGCTTAGCGGCAGAATATTAAAATTGGCATCATTAAAAATCGGAAGCTCTCTATTCTCTCAGAATAACAGACCAACGTTCAGAAATCGCGCAGTGAACCAGAATATTCCGATGATGATGATAATGATGTTTAGAAAACAAGATAACTAGGCTGTATTTAATAAAACAATCTTCTTTAGGACATACTGCACCGACCCCACATAAATTGGGAGAAGGGCAGGGAGATGAAGTACAATCAACCAAGCCTAATCTAAATAAGCGAACCTCCTTTCTATGCTATTGAACCTGTTTACTTTGCTAGACCAATTTAAGATTACCATGATTGTGTGGTTGACATCCATATATTCCTTCAAACAAAATAAGTGTCAAAATTATCTTAAAGTACTTACTTGAATACGTAAAACTTGGGCTTCCATATTTGTCCCTGCGAAAACTTAAGGCTTACTGTGCCGTTGTATTTGGTTGGATACCAAGCCATGCTCTCGTCCGTCCAACTCTGAAATGATTAGTAATACGTTATTGTTTTAATCATAAAAGCTACCCGAGAATCATAATCTATCAATTAGGTAAATTGTGTCCTTTTGACCACTGGTGGTGTTTGACTTAGGTGTGGGCGTTAATGTTTTTTCGATTTCTTTTAATATGAGGGGATTTCTGCTCATTAGACTAGTAGTCCTAAGTGCGAGTGCTACGCTAGAGGTCATGGGTTCGACCCCAGGTCAAGCAAAGTGTTATAGGGTTTTTCTATGAATTTCCCAATAGCAGCTTGGAGTCTGGAATTGTGCCCAGTTAATGGCAATAGGCTCGCCCCCTATCACATGGGACCTAAATATACCAGCGAAATGTGGGGGTAAATTAGCACACTTCTGGCTAAACCTTCGGGGAATACAGGCGTGATGGTATGTTATATTAAAACAAGGGGCTATTGCTACGAGTATTAAATACAAATCCCAATTCCGGACTCAAAAAAGAACACTTTGTATATTTAGGTTTGAATCCAATACCACCACCCTTATCTAGAGACGATCTAATGACGTAATTTTATTTTAAATTCCTTTATCATACGTTATTATAACAAAATAAAAGGCGTCACTCGGAAAGCTGTAATGGAGCAGGGCCAGGACACATCTGTCGCATGTCATACGATCGACAAGCCAAACTGTTAACTCAATGGGTCCCATTTAAGGTGTAGGTGATAACACAGTAGGCCCAGCCGAAGATGCCTTGTCCTTAACAGCAATGGACAGAGAGAAGTGGAAGAAAAGTCCTGCAGTGTAACCCAGGCTTTTAATAATATTAATATCATACGTACAATAACAACAGACATTGCAGTGCTAAGCTTAGACTGGAACGCATCATATTTTACACTGGTGATTTTGATACCCAATTTCACGTCCATGGTTGGTTTTGGTGGTATCCATGGTAACCGGTACATTAAGAGCGATCTCTTCAGCTGATCAGACATTGGAAGAGGTGGTTCTACCTCCTGAGAGTCTGGTGTAGCTGTGGATTTTGAACAATGTGATTAAGTAGTAAACAATGATTAGGTATATTATGTTACGCCATTACCTATGAGTACCTCTTCCTATAAAACTGTAACTGCATCTGCCACGTTTTTCTCTGTATCACCCTATGGTAGACTTATAGTGAATGTATCTGGCATTACAACTGCCTCTTTACATTATTTTGCGTATGAAGATTACATAAATAAAAAGAATCATAACACCAAACAGAGGGCTTGCAAAATTTTATCACTTATTCACAGCTAGTGTATCAATCCTGCAATGATTATCGTTTTACCCAACCCCACAACAACTCCATAATTCATACAGACTTGCCTTGCCTATTGTCACGGCCATGGGAATCACATAGGTACGTATATAGCAATTCCTCTGGAATCTATTCATATTTAGAACCCTAAAAAGTTCCTTAACAACTTTCTAATGTGAATCATATTATGATTCATCATAACCGACCTTTTTAGCCTAACAGTTGACTAACTAGTCCTCAAATAATAAAATAAATTAATATAATTGCGCTTCACAAAATCTACAAACATCTTATCTCACCGAAATATATCCTTATTTATTATAGAAGTACAATTTTGCCTACTCCAATATAGTAAATACGTTGCTTAAACCTCTAATATTGCTTAATACTAAAATATGAACTCATAACACTTACATTCGGTTCCATTTCCAGCTGGTATTGGACAGTCGTATAGAAATTTGGCTTCTACTCCAGTCCAAGCGGCGAAACTAAAGTATTTAATTTCAAGAGGGCTTACATCTATGTAGGTCAGTAGAGGTAGCTCCTCGCCCTCCTTGCCAAATTCTATAATACCATCTGTAATTCAATATTGGGGATATTTGGTTAAAATTTCTGGACTTTGGTATCTTCGATCTTGTATTTGTTCGTAATATAATCTTGCAAAATATAATCTTGCAAATCGAAAAGTGGTGTTTCGTCAACATGCAAATTGAAAATTTCATCCGGTGCAGTTATGCCATTAATTGATACAATGATGATCATAATTGACACTTTATTGATTAATTGACTCTAAAGATCTTTACGAGAAACACTCAACATCTATAGGTATCAGTATAACATTGTAATAAACCTGTTTCGTTATACCTGGTTCGAATATATAAACGTTTTATTCGGAAACGCTTATATATGAAAATGAGATTTTTGTAATTTTATCTGTTGGCGCAAAAACTATTGAATTGATTTTTATTTTTTTTTACTGTTCAGTTTGAAAATATATTTTGCTCCAACTTAAAAACTGCGGTACATCTTATCTCAAATAGTTGAACGGATCTCGAGACAAAGTTTGACCTCTCTGTTGTATACATATCTATAGCAGGAAGAGATCACTACTGTTGGTTTTTGATAAAATTCTTTAAATTTGTCCACAAGAGCAAGCGAGTAAAAGCTAGTTTCTGAATATCCGTCTGAAAAGTCACTCGTATTTAGGTCTTTCGGCTCATATTTGATCCAACTTTTTTCGTTCCACTATTAGTTACACCCATTACATTACGACAACTGTCTCCTCCGAGTCTTTAACCTGATAACAACTTACTTAAAGTTTTTCACATTACTTATATCATTCTGTGTTCCAGCAACTATGAAAATCTGTTTATTTTTATACCACTAGGGTGGCAAACTCCACTAAGGTGGAGTGCAGTGATAGCCTAGTGATATGACCATTGGACTGCCAAGTCAAAGGTCTCGAGCTCGAATCCAAGGCATGCACCTCTGACTTTTCGAAGTTATGTGCGTATTAATAATTAATCATCACGCGCTTAAACGGTGAAGGAAAACATCGTGAGGAAACCTGCATGCCTGAGAGATTTTCTTGAGGGCGTGTGAAGTCTGCCAACAGTAGGCTAGCGTGGCGCACTATAGCCTTATCCTTCTCGTAATGAGAGGAGACCCGTGCCCAGCAGTGGGACAATGTAATGGGTTGATGATGAAGGTGGCAAACAAGCTTACGGCCTGCCTGATGGTAAGCGGTTACCGTAACCTTTGAACGCATGCAACACCAGGGGTATCGCTCGCGTGTATCCGACCCTGTAAAGGAAAGGGGAGTGGAAGGAGAAGAAAGGGGACTGAGGGAGGAATATGACTCCAGGCGCTCCAAACTCACTGTACAAAACGCAACAGTATGCATACTGCTACTTGACGTCGATATTCTATGGGAGGGTAGTACTTCCCCGGTCGTGTCGAACCATTCATGATGGCACGTTAATATGCCAGCGAGACACTACTACTACTAAAAATCAGTCAGTGTTTTTTCTTTTATTTAAAGCTTCGCTTTTTATAACTGAGAATAATATTGAAAATTTAGTGTATAAAAATATATGCATGTGCAGACTTTAAAAAAATGTAGTAAAATGGTAATATAGGTTTCGCTACAAAAGAGGGATTTTAGAATCGACGTCTGCTCGTTAAAAACGAGCTACATGAAGCTTTCAATTTATTTCACAAAAAATCAATGATAGTACCTTTACAAACGGTGAGTGCTAACAACTGTATTTGGTTTTTAAAATATATTTATTCCAGTAATACAGACAGTTTTATTGTCAATATACACAACGAAATAAATGTATTATTTGGGATTCAATTGAAATTGAAACCATTCACAGATTATAGAAATATATTTTTATACACCTCTCCAATATCATTGGAAACATGAATAACTAGCTTTTCCCTTGGCTTCGCTGCCATAGACGTATAGAAAGAAGAAGAAGCGGCGTTAGCCGCTAAGGCGTCGGACATGCGATCACGTGGTTGCCGGTTGGAAACCCACCCGTTGCACTACCGACGTGAACCCACTCGTAACACAAGCATTTAGCTTAGCACGAGGGGTTAGCAGGAATACTAGTAATGTGCGACTCACATTGCTAATAAGCTTTTAAAAAACATCAGAATTCAACGGTGATGCCTTATTAATTTATTTATTTATCTTTTATCTTTATTTATTATTTACCTTATCTATTGCATTCCATAATGTATACATACAGGTGGTAAATGTAATAAATTGTAACAATTATGGACCCTGTTGGGCGCAGCAAAGAAACGTTCAATAAAGGACTAGGAGAGTACTTTAATATCTTAGTATTTATTATTGCAATTATGTATGTATTGTATATTTATTAATAATGATCTCTTTTTTGTATGGATCTGCATACAACTGAGAGTTCAAGCTTTATCTCAGGATCTGTACAACTAATTGAGATAAAGTTTTAAATTTGGAGCATATTATATTTTTAACACAGAAAACAAAATAAAAATCTATTGTGTAGTTTTTGCGCTAACCCCTTGAGAGACAGAAGAGACAAGAATTATTAAATACTTATAATCTAAACGTTATTTTTTTTAAACTGTCTTTGTTCAAATATATCCACTAGTACTATGTAGGTACAGAAACATGATATTTTTACATTTTTTTATTCACAATATATATATACCTATATATCGATTGTACAAGCTCTAGCCGATACTCAATCGAAAGTTTAGTATGTGCCCCCGTTTTGAGTCGATACATTCGTGTCACGTTCATAGGTAGTTCATGCTCAATGCGACAAGTGGGGCTATTAGGCTATAAGGCTATAATAGCCCAGCACTGCTATATATAAGTGAAGCGTGGTGCGAATTTACGACCATATAGAACTAAAAAACCTGCGCTTGTGTTATAAAGTTATTTTAGTAAAGAAATGCGGGCAGTATTCGAACTTGCGTCTTCTGGTTAGTTACCTACATAAGACGCTATGACCACCAGCCAGACATATTCTAGGTAGAATATGTTAAAGCAGAACAATTAGCGAAAAACTAAAAAAATAATAATTTGGCGCCCAAGCCAGAACGCTTAGCCTAGCATGAGTATTGAGTGCTTTTTAGTAAATCATCGTATCATTAAGTTATTTTAGTGAAGGAAAAATACGACCGCGGGCAGGATTCGAACCTGCGTCTTCTGGTTAAGAACACCAGACGCTATGACCGCTAAGCCACCGCGACTCCCACCCGCCATGTCGAAATTTGCCTTCACATTTTTAATTTACGTCTATGAGGCGACGTCCTGCCCGCGGTCGTATTTTTCCTTCACTAAAATAACTTAATAATCTTTGCATGGAAAATGCCTAAAAAACACAAAATGATCATCGTATCATTGTCGAAGGAGACGGCTAAATCAGTAAGCGGCGGTAGCCTAATGGCTAGGGCGTCGGACTTCCGATCATGTGGTTTCGCAAACCACCCATTGTACTATCGATATGGACGACTCGTAATACAAGCCTTTAGCTTAGTACGAGGGGTAAACAAGAATACCTACTAGTAGTGTGCGACCCACTGTTAGTATGTAAATAAAAAAAAAAAAACCAAATGGCAGTATCTTACCTTGAGATATCTTAATGTAGAATCCCCTGAGTTCGAAACTGGATAAAATGTTGGGTGTTTTGACTGAGCTTCGAGCGTTTCTCTTCAAATTGCGGCGCAGTTCCGTGAAGTGGTTGCCTCCACCGCCAACCACTGGTGAACAATTCAGTTAAGGTTAAGCTAACAGTTCAGTTTAGGTTGGACAAACAATCAGTTACTCACTGACTGCCTCATTGGTCTAGTGGTCCCAATCGCGACTGCTACGCTAGAGGTCTTGGGTTCGATCCCCAGGTCGAGCAAAATGTTATTGGGTTTTTCTATGAAATTCTCAATAGCAGCTCGGAGTCTGGATTTGTGCCCGGTGAATGGCAATAGGCTCGCCCCCTATTACATGGGACCTAAACATACCGGCGAACTGTGGGTGTACATTAAGTACACCTCTGCCTAACCCTTAGGGGAATACGGGTGTGATGGTAAGTATGTAAACAATCAGTTACCTAAGTATATACTTTATACTAATACTAGCTTTCCGCGGCTCTGCCCGCGTGAACTATACGTGTCTTTTCATTCCCCGTGATATTAAAGAGCCTATGTCACTCGGGAATAATGTAGCTTCCTATTGCTGGAAGAATTTTCAAAATCGGTCTAATAGACCCAGAGATCCTCTACAACCTCACTAACTTTACAAAATAATATAATATAAGGTTATTGACTATGGTTATTATTGTTTGTTTCGGGGAACTTAGAGTAAAATTTGTTAGATGTTCTCATTGTAAAAGTTCAGTTTTGAATTTGCTTTCTTATATTCTAAGTCCGACGCCCTTAGCCATTATGGCTAGGGCGTCGGACTTGCGATCGTGTGGTTGCCGGTTAAAACCCGACCCATTGCACTACCGACGAGAACCCACTCGTAACACAAGCATTTAGCTTAGCATGAGGGAAGAACAAGATTACTACTAATGTGTGACCCACATTGCTAGTAAGCTTTTTTTTTCGTTGGCTGCCACTGCTTTGATGTTTACATTAGTACTGTGTAACCGTTAGAGGAGTATAAGGTATTGTATGTGTATTCGCCCACTATTACATGGGACCTAAAACATACCTACCGGCGAAATGTGGGCATATGTATATTAGTACACTTCTGCCTAACGCTTCGAGGAATACAGGCGTGGTAATATAACATACCATCACGACTGTATTCCCCGAAGGGTTAGGCAGAGGTGTATTAATGTAAGTACACTCACATTTCGCCGGTATGTTTAGGTACCATGTAATGGGAGCCGAGCCTATTGCCATTAACCGTGCACAAATCCAGACTCCGAAGTGCTTCTTACTGGGAATTTCATAGAAAAACCCAATAACACTTTGCTTGACCTGGGGATTGAACACAGAACCTCTAGCGTAGCAATCGCGCTTACGATCACTAGACCAATGAGGCAGTCTGTAATATGTGTGTTTAAACTCACCGATCTCATATACAGAAACAGCGTACCCAGGTTTTGGTACAGGTGACAACAAAATATGTCCATTGCTGCCGGCTTGTATGGCCAAGTGCATCTCAAACGCCATGTTGGAGTCCTTCTTCACCGCTTTGAGGTTTTCATTGTCCACGCTGTAGAATGTCTTGTAACTATATCCATCGCGGCATATGTGCTCTTTGCATTGTTTTGCCACTGGAGGATTAGAAATAAAATACAAGTATTTTTTTTAGATTATAATTGGTACAGACAACTACACATGAAGCTAAACGTAACCAGTTTAGAGTTAATATTTTTTCAGTCCTGCAATTATAAAGGTTTTCCGCACAATTCAAGGCCAAACTATTTATATCTACTGGTTTTGTATACCTCCCAAAATTTTACAACCCATATTCTATGAATAAATTACATATAAAGGAATTATTGATTGAATATAATAAAATAATTATACCGTTTTTGTTGTTCAGTGTCAGAAATCAATATAAAATATATTTGATTCGATTTCCTTACACATATAGTACGTACTTTTATTTAAACCTATATGTTCATGACTATATATTTCTATAATTAAGTCTATGTACCCAAATAAAAATGAGTCACCAAAATGCGTTGCAAAATTAGAAAACGGCTGGACCGATATGGATATTGTTTTATTATATTCGTTAAGGCACAAGTAAAGTTCTTACGGAAAGAAAAATTAAGACAAATTTTGGAAAAAAATGAGAATTTTAAAACTACTTTAACTATGCGCGTTTTTTTATTATAAATTATTCCAGTTGGAATTGAATACTCATAGCTGAGATAGGACAGCGTTTATCGGATCAGCTATTTATTAATAACAATTATGATTATTACTACCTATTGTGAATAATTATTTTAAATCGACTTCAAATACCTAATACTTACTTTTTGACGTGAACACAAAAGTATTATTCTCAGCATCAGAAAAATGTGCAAACAAACTTATAACGATGCAGAATATAGTCTTTTCCATTGTCACTTATAAAAAAAGACACTGAAATAAAACGAGAATCTAAATACAAGCTAGCTAATATTACATTGAACAAAATGTCGACAATACACAACCACTCCCACTAGTAACTGAGCTGTATAAATTATTTATAATATTTTTATCTTTAGCTTCCTGAATGGTCACGAGTACTTATTTTAAAATCGCAGTGAACTTAGCTGATCATTGTCCAGCAGTTTAAAAATAAAATTGAGTTCTTTTCTCATGCAGCAGAGTTCTATAGTTCCTGATATTTTTTTGAAATAGTTCTTATTTCCGAAAACAAAACAACAAAATGAACTGCTAACTTCCCGTAGCAGATCATTTGCAGCAGATCAAATGTGATTTCTTTTCGCATGCAGGTGAGTTCTACAGTTTCTCCAGGTTACGAATAGTTATGCATTTTTTCGAAAAAGAATCTATTCACAAAGTGATCTGCCAATTTGCCGTAACTGATAATTATGTAGTACCTACCTAGATAAAAATGGGAATTATGAATGCATTTGAATGCTTTTCTGCATTTAAATTTTTCCCGTTTTTGCAACATTTTTCATTTATGCTCCGCTCCTATTGTTCTTAGCGTGATGATATATAGCCTATAACCTTCCTCGATAAATGGGCTATCTAACACTGAAAGAATTTTTCAAATCGGACCCGTAGTTCCTGAGATTAGCGCGTTCAAGTAAACAAACGAACAAACTCTTCAGCTTTATATATATAATATATACTATATAATATAATAATAATATAATATATAGTAAGATAACATACTGGTTTCTAACACTTACGCGAATATTAGACATTTAAATAAAACTACTTTTTACGGATTTTATCGCGTTATATTGATATTTTTAAAATTCCCGACGTTTCGGATCCTTTACAGCATCCATGGTCACGGGTGGACTGAGGTGTTGGTCGTCCTAATGTCAAAATTATCAACAGCTACCCTACATTTTGTTGATTATTATTTATGCCGGTCACGCAGAATGAGCTCACCGTATCCTTAGGTCTCGCAGTCTTGTGCTTGGATTTAATGGAATCTATGATGGGGTTCCAAGCAGATGGTAAGACCCAGCCATCTTCTCTATTGAAATTTGGATATTTTTTAATTTCAAAAGCCTCGCGAATCATCCTAGGTAGGAAACGGTTTTCTTTTGCAAGGACTTGTGGTTTATCAAATCTGATGTAGTGCTGGGTCTTGTCAAGTGTATGTTCACAAACTGCTGACTTCCCGGAACGGCGGTGTTTGACATCGGCGATGTGTTCTTTTACGTGGGTCCCTATGCTTCTTTTAGTTTGGCCTATGTATGAGAGACCGCAATCACAATCAAGCTTGTATACTCCTGCATCTTGTAGAGGTATGTGGCACTTGACAGGTGGTAGGAACTGACTAATCTTCTTCAGCGGCTTGAAGTAAGTTTTGATTGAAGCCCGCTTCAAGATATAGCCAATCTTGTCTGTGACTCCTCTTACATATGGTAACACAACAGGTAGTCGCTCAACTGTGGTACGTTTCACGCGGTTTCTGTGATGAGGTTTCGGTATTTGGAGCTTGTTGTCGTGCAGTACTTGCTTGACATGTTGAAGCTCTACATCCAGGTGTTGCTCATCACAGATCCCACGCGCTCTCTGAAACAATGATTTACCGACGGTAGATAACTGTGTTGGGTGGTGGTGTGATTCACCATTTAAGTATTTGTCTGTATGGGTTTTCTTTCGATACACAGTGTGACTCAAGGTGTTATTTAGGTTACGAATTATTAAAACATCTAAGAAAGGTAAAGAGTTATTAGCCTCTGACTCCATAGTAAATTGAATTTTAGAGTTTAAGGAGTTAAGGTGGTCTAGAAATGCTGTTACTTTATTAGATGGTAATATTGTGAAAGTATCATCTACGTACCGCTTGTAGAATTTCGGTGTTACAGGAGCAGATTTTAGAGCAGTCTCCTCGAAATCTTCCATGAAGATGTCAGCAACAATGGGAGATACTGGAGAGCCCATTGCTACACCATCCACTTGCGTGTAGAATGTATTACTCCACAATAGATAGCCAGATGTTAAGCAATGTTGTAATAGTTCAGCATATTCAATAGGCATGTTATTCTCTAATAGTTTCCTAGATACAATTCTGATGCAGTCTTCAACTGGTAGGCATGTAAATAATGACTGGACATCAAAACTGACCATAGTTTCATCATCAGCAAGCTGTAGGTGTTTTATCTCACTGACAAAATGGTATGAGTCCTTAACATGTGCAGCCGTGTTTCCTCTGAGTGGTGAGAGTACTTTCGCCAGGTGTTGAGCCAATCTGTAGGTTGGTGAGTCGATTTGGCTAACAATTGGTCGAAGCGGCGCATTGGGTTTGTGTATCTTGGGCAGCCCATACAGTTTTGGTGGTTTTGCACAACTAGGAATTAGATATTTAACGTCTAGATTCAATGTATCGGAGTGCTTTTTTATCAGATCACTAGTAAACTTTAATGTTTTTGTTGTGGGATCCGTTTTGACTTGTTTATAGTTGTTTACATCCGATAAAAGGTCTTGTATTTTATTATTATAATCCGACGTATCCATAACCACCGTGGCATTGCCTTTATCTGCACGTAGAATGGTCAATTCGGGCCTGTCGCGGAGGCTTTTGAGCGCTAAAAATTGGTTCTTTGCAAGATTCAGTTTGGGCGGTTTGCTGCGACGTAACACCGACGCAATGTCCTGACGTATCGCCTCCAAATCTTGTTTATGTACATTATTTTTATACAGGCACTCTTCTACATTGCATATTAAACCGGTAGAAAACATAATATGCCATTACCTGGGCGCAAAATCGAAAGAGTCGTCGAGGAGTCATACTTAGGTCAACTGGACTAATGAGACAGTCTGTCCTTAGTATATTGGTATTACCCAGAAATTGAGCTGCGGAAGTTTAATGGCAGTGGCTTCGTGAAAATGAGGCTGGAATCTGTCCCCAACATGTTTGAAAAAGAGAAAGAGAGAGAGAGGATGAGCATAATGTTGCATACGTAGTGTCAGTCTGTTTTCGGCTTGTACGGTCGCTAGCACATCAAGTTACAACAAAATGTCAAATTATCTCAGTTGATTTTGAACTTAATCATTAACATTTTATGGTTTAAAATCATTTGGAGAAATTTGGCGATTTTGTACCTACTCACGTGGGATGTATTTTATTGGACATTGATCACACGACAACACGTAATGCTTATACATAATGCTCTACAAAAATCACCCCTATCACTACGGAATATGAGCGGTACAAAGGGCAAACTGTACTATATAGGTAACTTGATTTGTCGACGATAGGTCTTAACCTTATCCCTTAATGTTTTGCTTACCGACCGAACTCGCAGACGGAACGCCCGCCACAATGCATGTGAGTAATACTTTAAAAACTACTTGCTGCTACCCACGATTTCATTGGCATCCCAAAAGACTTTTTGAGACATTTCCGTCTCCAAAGTCCAATCTATCTGTATACCAAAATTCATGAAAATTGCTTATGTGATTTAGGCGTAAAAACGTCACCAATAAACAGACATAATGACGTTCGTATTTTAATATTAGTATTGATTACTTGATTGGCACAGTGGTCGAGTAATCAGTCGAGGATTCCGCACATTGTTGGTAGTCGTTTTGGGTTGGGATGTTAGTGCATGTGTGACCTTTGTGTTGCAGTTTTTCTCATTTTTATTGGACTACTAGCTGTTGCTCGCGGTTTCGCTTCCGTCCCAAAGTATTTTCTTACATATAACTCTGTTTCGAGGCGGTTAAAGCAGAAATATAAACCATATGTTAAAATTGACATCCAGCAATACAATTTGGAAAACCGTATACCATGTCTTGCAATAGTTATTGCGTGATGCGCGTACAAACTAAAATCCTAAAGATAATATTGATTTGCCCTATACCGCCCCTCATATTAGGTACTTAATTTCTTTGAATATCTCCTGTGTACAAACATCGGCCAGTTACAATTTGATTATATGTATTATGTAGGTATTATTATGTAGGTACATAATGTATGTAGGTACACATAGTAGGTAATTTTATGATGATGATGATGAATAATTTAACTCGTGTTTTTTTTTAATTGACGTTTTACTTATACGATTCTTAATACATGACCTTTCGTTCGCAGCAAGTTGAATGAAATTCTGCATAAAACAATGTAAAGTTAGCTCCAGTATCGAGCCAAACAGATCGTGGAGGAAACGACACGGTCCTATCAGCCGGACGCGAGATAAAGCCGCCAATGCAACTGCTACACACAGACTACTTATTTATAGACGGATTTATTTTATCCTTATTTTATTATTGAACTTACGCAGTTTATTATAGGAAAAAGTTTTTGTGATTATGGAGCGTAATTGCATTATCTCGCTGTGTTTTATTGGTCCTTCTGTCTGGCGTTTCATTCGCTGGTATGTTTTTGGTCCTTGGGTATTTTTTCTCTTAGTTTTGGGATGATAATCCGTATGTGGTACATCTTACTTAAACGATTCTGCGGACATACTATCAATAAGCTGTGATCCAAGGACCAAGAAGGAATTGCAACTGAATTTGAGAGATCTGGATTGTTTCCAAGATTGTAATGCAAGTCGAGATAGAACGCAACGGTGTTGACATGCAAATGCGAGGTTTTAGCATCCTTCGCTTGTAACTTATCACATTATTTATAGGGCACTGGGCACTCTTTAGCTTTATACGTTATATATTTAGCTTTACTTTGAAAGTCAAAGTGATGCAGTCAACCAAATACAGTGTTTTTACATTTGAAACTACATTTAGCAAGGAAATATTTATAAATCAACAAGCAATAGTGAGTATAATGCTTAGTGGTATATATTTTTTCCTTATTATGCATTTCTAATAACAAGTTAGATGGTATAATTGTAAAAATATGACAAACCATACCATACCATAAAAACCTCGTGTCACCCAAAGACTATAAAGCATCAAATTCAAACAAAATTATCATATAAAACGAATGACGACTCTAAAGACCATTGCTTCCAAACATAAAAGGACCAAGCTAATAAACTCATCTTTTATAAAGAATATTGCATAAACTTCTTAAAGGTCGCGGCTTAGAGGTTTAATAAAAAATTTGATCCGTTTAAACAAAGCGATTCATATTCATGAATGACAATAATTCACGAGGAGGCCAAATAAATTAGATACTGGAAGTTTTTTACAATGATCGTAGAAAGAAAGGAGAACGGGAAAAATGTATTTACTGTCAATATGAACAAAATTATTTTAGCTTTTTAAATAATACACCAGTCTATCACGGATCTTAATAAATTTAAGTAAAAACACTATAATAATATCACCAAAAGCGTCATCATCAACCCATTACATTGTCCCACTGCTGGGCACGGGTCTCCTCTCAGTACGAGAGGGATTAGGCTAAAGTCCGACACGCTAGCCTACTGCGGGTTAGCAGACTTCACATGCCGTCAAGAAAATCTCTCAGGCATGCAGGTTTCCTCACGATGTTTTTCCTTCACCGTTTTCGTCGTCGTACTGAGCACTTATTATTTTTATTGAACTGTAATTACTATTATCTTGTTTATTTCTATATTATACTCGTACATCTACCCCGAGACTTAAGTGGTTCTTTTCGATTTAATAAACTAAAAATACCACCACATTAGATGATGCGTTGGTAGATTAATGTGTGGTCAAACTGCCCAATATTTTTTATTTGAGAAGGTTATATTACTTACATTACACCACAATGAATTCCCTAACTTCTATAACCGAAAAAAGATACTTAACATTTATTTTGACATGCATTATTCATTTTGACATAAATTACAAAAGTCCCTCAAAATTTTTAAAATAGGCACATAAATGATACTTACCAAATGTACGACATAAATATATAAAACGACAAATAAATCTTTTTTTTATGGAATAACTCGGCAAACGAACAGGCGAGCTACCTGATGGTAAATAGTCATCGCCGCTCATAGAAATCTGCAAAACCAAAGGAATTGCAGATGCGTTGCCGAGCCTATTTAAAGAAACAGGAAGGGGAAACATTAAAGAAGAAGGCAGGGGACTGAGGGAGGATTTGGGCCTCCAGCGCTCTTTACCGTGACGAGACGTTTCAATAAATAAGTACTAAAGAATGTATCTACTAACGCGGTAGTAATGCCATATCTATCGCTACTTAGATCCATGGTTTGCACGCAAGAAAAAGTTTCCCGCACCGAATTTACTTGCATCTCACGTAGCTATTAGGGATGAGGACAAATAAGACGTTTATTTAAACAGGGGTGCAGTGTAAGGGCGCAGTAAATTGTGGCAACCCTATTAAAGTGAAGAATAAAATTACGCTCAGGTACTTTGAAAAAAGATATAAACAGCGTGAATAGTATCTATATTTCTGAAGCAACCTGTTTTTTTATTGTTTATTTGTGTAACTAACTACTTCCTCAAAGTTTTAATGAAAGGATGAGAGAGACGAAAGGAAAGAGATAGAATAATATACTTTATTCAACACCCTTAAGAGGGGACTCTAGTACTGAGGAATTTGAAAATTAGGTATTTGAAGAAACTATTGCCGTCGCGCTGCAACTCCAGTCTCTCCCCGTAAAGTGCGAAAAGGACAACTGCAGCTTAGGATGATTTTACCTACAAAAACCTTGACCAAAAGACATTTCGTATTCTGCTGTTTTCTTCTTCAAAACTGGATTAATCCAAACAATTTATACATCAAAATTTAGAGGAAAAGCATGTCTATGCTTCTATTATTTTATTTTTTGTTAAAAACTTATCAAATTTGTCTGATAGTCGCCTGAACATGACGGTAAAAACGGGCTTTTTTTCGAGTTTTTGGATTGTCATATTTTCTTGTGAATTTTTTTTTTGGAAAAAATGAAATAATAGGGGCCTGTATGAATTAGATCTAGATTTATTGGAAAAATATCATTGCGCTGGAGTCATTATCTACGGAGAAAACAGCAGAATGCGTTTGTATGGAGAAAGGCTCACTAGAGTACCCTCTTAATATTCACTTACAGATTGCAGTGTTGAAATTTTAATAATAAGACCGAAGCACTACACTTTTTCTGGGCATAGTTACCTATTTATTTTGTGGCATAGTTGTGCCCAGAAAAAGAAATAAGATCGTGAAAAACAATACACACACATTCAAATACCTTAAAGTTTAATAACTTAAATATGTTGAGTTCGTGATAGTCATTCCATCTCCAAACCGACCAAATACTTTAATTAAGAGTAGGTATGTACATGTCTAAATATGAACTAGATTATGCGGTACTTACAAAAGTTTAACGGATCTATATTTTCTCACGGAACATTACCGAAGGATCGTTTATATGAGAGGTCGTCAAGTACTTCCAGTGTCTATAAGACCTACGAGTGAGGAGTTATCAGTGTCTTCCGCATGGTCGGCTATGAGGCATTGCTCGCGAGCCCCTGTGTCCAATCGACGACAATTTGTTACATTATTCTACTTGAATTCCTTTTTACGTTTCCACTTAAAGGTACTTTTGTTAGAGATAAAGAGAAGTTATATTTGGTTGCTTGAGACATGAATTTTATAACGTTTACTCAAAAATATACCTTATGTTATTGCCACAACGAGCAAAATTATAAAATTCACAATTTAAAGATAGCAATAAGCAAACGTGCAACATGTTGCTTATTGCTATTGTTGTTTTACAGGAGCTTATTACATTTTACCGTGAAAGGATTCTCTAGAAATGAAAAACATTAATGCATCACTAAGACAAATTAATACAAGTTATTATAAATTAAGAGAAAGGTCACAAGGCAGATCAGTTAGGTATCAATGATACCTAATACATGTATTTAATGACAGGCGCCTACAATGATGATAACGTATCACCATTATAAGCGCCTACGTATTTTACTTTCGTTCCTACATACCTACTATATATTCTTGAACTGCATCATGTTATTTAAAAAAAAATACTATGAATGTTGCCAATAAGGATTTCGATTGAAGGACTTGTTTCCATGGTCGTATTCGCTCGAGTCAATATTTAAAAAAAAACAATTGACGGATGACACAGAAATGTCACAGTGACACCCTAAATACTCGCATTCCGTTCAACTTTGCACGTATTTTTAAGCATGAAAATTGAATAACTGATGGTAAAACATCTAAGTGTGAAAGTGACGATTGACGAATTGACGATAATCATTCACAAATAATGGAACGTGACATCTCTAACGATATTGATGCCGTTTTGCAGTAAAATATTTTTTAATTATTTATTTATTGAAAATTATTCGTCATGGCGTCTACATCTAAAGATGTTCCTACAACCATCATCGAGGATAATCCACCAGATGATTTAGAACCCGGTGCGTGTCATGATAGTATCCTAAATCCTACTGATTCTTTCGAGGAGTTTGCCTCTGAGATGAGCTCCAGTCTCCAAGACCGGAGTATATCACTGGCTTCTAAAAATAGTACTATTAGTGAGATTCAAAGTGAAATTGGTGAAAATTCTAAAGAGAACGTTCAATTAAAAGCCACGAAATCTAGTGATGATTTGCAAACTAAAGATGTAAGTTTTTTTTGTTTTTCTTTTATCATAAACAACAGATGTCACTGATTAGATATTAGAACTAGGCAACAGATCTGAAAGCCAACTTAGAAGCGGGTACAACCACCTATGTTTACATGAACACAATGATTATTTGGGAAAGTAAATTTATTTCAAAAAAGAAAGTAAGTAAAATTTTATGAACAAGGTAGCCTTTACAAGAATGAATTAAGTGAAATGCCTTCTTAACATTATTGTTCAGGTCTATTTATGAACTAAAACATACCATCGCGGCTGTATTCCCGAATGCACAGGTGTACTTAAACTACACACACACTTCCCCAGTATATTTAGGTCCCATGTATGTAATAGGGGGCGAGCCAATTGCCATTACAGTACAGATAGACAGACCAGGCACAAATCCAGACTGAGCAGCTACTGAGAATTTTATAGAAAAACCCAATAACACTTTGCTCAACTAAATACAATTATTTCATAAACTATTTATGAATTAAATAAATTATAATATTTATTTGTTTCCTACACTAACAATTATTATTGTCTTATATTTCTTGCTTGAGTATCTTTGCCCCAAAGTTCTGGAAAGAAGATTCTCCAATCCAGTAAATCACATTCCATTATTAAAAGGTACTGAAGACTTCCTGTGACCAACATACCATACTAAAATAGATAGAAATTGGTCTTATTTGAATAGAAGAGAAAAATCCAAGAAATGAATGTCGTTTTTGTAGTCTTGTGTATTGCATTATTAATATGTTTTTGATGATGCATGCCACAAGGCAGAATATAGTGATACAAATTTTATGAACATATTCAACATTCTTGTTATGTCTATGGTTGCAATAAACAAATTTGAATTTGGTATTTGAATGTTCTTAATTGTTGTATTTTTTTTTATATTTCTAGGAATCAATATCAGCATCAACTAGCAATTCAAACTTGACAGAACAGAATGGTGATGAAACAGACACCGACAAGGATGACTACCTGCAATCACCGGAGCTGGTGAACAAAGAAAAACATGTTTTTATACTCAGTTCTGCTGGAAAACCTATTTATTCTAGGCAAGTATTGGATTCTGAATATTCTAAGCTGACTAACTAGTAATTCTGAGATATATTGTTATGAATTGTTTAGTAAGAATGAATGAAAGACAATTAACAAATTAACCAATCTTATCGCCTCTGTCCTCCAAAAAGGTCAGCTTCAGAGTACTCGTAACCGGCATCTGTGTATGAAAAGATGTATGAAAGTGGAAGCAGCGAAAGATATATTCAAAAGTCATAGCAAGTAGCAGTCTATAGTTTCCCCGTCCTGTGGGAAATAAGTGTGAGTGTATGTATGTATGTAATGTAATCATTTAGTGAACCCTGTACTATCAATCAACTTGCTAAAGTGAGTTAAAAAATTTTACAAATGAAAGGTACGGCTAGTGCTTTATAGTATGTCCTGTAATACTTCATTCTGATAGCCATCTCTTTCTATCTTTGCTCAAGATGATAATTTGACCTTGCCAATCTTTTCACCATGTTTTGTTTAACTATTGGACAGAAAATTCCAAGATATATAATTTATTTGAAATAACTGTCCTTACCGCAACTTAAGTGCTTTTATACATAAAAATCTAAATTAGTAAAGAAAATAATCACCAGTGCTAAACATCTACGACCTCAATTAAATTTACATGACTCTTTCTATTAAAATTGGCTTAGTTAATTAGCTTATAGATTTACTAACCTGTTATATAATTTTATCTTAATGGTAATTTAATCAATCATAATTTTTCCAGGTACGGCAATGAAGATAAGTTGGCTGGTCTTTGCGGAGTCATTCAAGCTCTAGTGAGTGTGGTAGAGGAACAGAACCAGGATATATTGAGATCTATAACAACAAAGGATTGTAAGGCGGTGTTTCTGGTGAAGGGGCCTTTAATACTGGTTGCTGTATCCAAATCAAATGAGAGTGAAACACAACTGGTTTTACAATTAACGTAAGTAATTTGTATAAAAAAATTTATGATGTTAAAATGTTTGAGTGTCTGGCCTACAGTTCAAAATATACAAATCCAGTTTACGCTAACCTCTTATTGTACGGAAAGTCTATACAATGCAAGGTACATTGTTACATTTCGGAGAGTGTGCATCCGAACTACATGATATAGTTCCACCATCCCCGTTCCACTATCGGACGAGCAGAGCTGCGGCAAGGCGCCACCGCTACATGGTGGAAGTGCCTAAATCTCGCACGAAACGTTTTGCGTCTACATTTATAGTGCGTACTGCTCTATTGTGGAACTCGTTACCGGAATCTTTGTTCCCTGAGACCTAGAATTTGGGTGTCTTCAAGACGAGAGTGAATAGGTACCTTCTAGGCAAGCGCTAGACGTCATCGTAGACTACTTCGATGCTTAACATCAGGCAAGTTGTGGTCAAGCGTAAGCCTATCAGTTATAAAAAAAAGGTCCGCTTAAACTGGATATGTATAGCTTTACCTATATTTCTGTGTACCAAATTTTAACTGCTGTAATTCTGATAACACATTGGCCTAGACAGTGGCGTGCACTCCATACAAGCAAATAAGCTCTGCATACCCTGTAGTCCTATGTATTTAATTAATAATAAATTTATTCCCCTCTAATGATAAATAAATGTAATTAAAAAATGGTAATTTAGCTTGCGCACCATCTATTACTTTTTTTTAAGAACTAATTCGTTGAAGCGTCGATAACTTGCGCGCGCCGCGTCATTCAGCTCCGCGCTGGTGGCGCGCTCTGCTGAGATAAGCAGTGCACCTCGCTGCTTATTCTTCATACAATGCATTTGGACGCATCTCGTGTAGTGCACGGCAAAAGTGTGACTGTGTGCGTGTAAATATGAGCGTGTGTGACAGATTTAGAAGCACTGCTTATTTGCTTTGCGACCAAATTAAGAACCCGCAAAAGCAGCGCATATTGTTTATTGCAGAGGGTCAACGTTTTTAGTCGGATTGACCAATTGATCGACTATATTTTTATTCATTCCAAATTTTTTCGCCATATTGTTTTTCTTGGCGCAAGTGATTGTTTGTCGAGTAATTTTTAATAAGTTTATTATTGTAAAATAGTAATATTAAACTCGTAAAAATTGAAAAATATACCTGTGAGACCTGTGTAGGTGAAGTGTGTTTAAACAAATTAAAATCTGGCGCGTTTTCGACATTATTTTTCTGAGGAAAAAGTTAAATTGATTTCAAAGTTAAGGTCAGTACTCAGTTTGGATTTAACTCGAAGAAAGGGATAATATATTACTCGTCATTTTAATAAAAAGTTTTATGATATTACTGGTTAACTGGTTGTGTACATACAAACAAATTGTATTTTTTCCATTGTATTTTGTTTACTTATCGCGATAGTAAGAATATTTTCGGTAAGAGACAGGTAGGTGGGGAAGATACCTAGAAAAAGCTGAAACTGGTCAGTTTTTTATTGCATACCCTGTCTGAAATCTCTGTGCACGCCACTGGGCCTAGAGCCAGTTAACTGTTATAGACTAGTACAATGGGCAGTCTTATCGCTAAAATTAATTACCTAATAGATCATAAATAAAATAATAGATCTTTAATCTATACTATAATATAAAGACGTAAAGTTTTTGAGTTTGTGAAGTTGTACGGGGGTAATTTAAAGCGACGGTAGTTGCTTGTTCAAAACCCACCCACAGGAGGGGTTAACAAGAATACTAGTAATGTCCGATCCACATTGCTAGTACTAAGCTTATTAAAAAAACACCGTATCTACTAAATCGATTTTGAAAATTCTTTTGCCAAAAGAAGATAAGAAAGCCACATTATTTGTGAGTTTTATAGGCTACTAGCTTTCCGCCCGCAGCTTCGCCAGCGGCTATTGCATTTTTATTAGGGATATCTATTTGAAAAAAAAAATTGCTTATGTCAGTCAGTGAAGATGCAGATTTCTAATGGTGAAATAATTTTTGAAATCGGTCCAGTAATTTTTGTGTGAAAACATTACAAACATATATACAAACACACAAATGTTTCCTCTTTATAATATTAGTTTAGATACACCCAAAAAAGTGGGCATTGGTCAGCTCCTAGATAATAATAGAATAATTAATAGATTAATAGATCTTTATCGAAACTCTTTTAAATTACAGGTACGCCTTTAATCAAATAGTGTCAGTACTTACATTAACGCAACTGAACAGGATATTCGAACAAAGAAGAAATTATGACTTGCGAAGACTGTTGTCGGGAGCAGAGCGACTTATTGATCACCTACTTATATTTATGGAGAAGGATCCAGCGTTTTTGTTGGGTACGTCGAAATGAGATCCATTAATTTCCACGTATATATACTAATACTTAAGATAAGAGATTTGTTTGTAAGTGACAATCTCTGGAAAAACAAAAGCGATTTAATGATTGTTTCATGAAAGCCTATAAAGGGATTTTATTGACCATTTTAAGAATGCCTGATCTAGAAAGTAGCATGGCCCCTCGGGCTTAGCTCTATACCATAATTATTACCTATGTATTATAATGCAAATGTATTTGAAGCGGCGGTAGCCCTGGCTGGGCCGTCGGACTTGCGATCATGTGGTTGCCGGTTCGAAACCTACCAATAGCACTACCGACAGCTCTTAAGGAAATGAGAAATGTTTGCTCAAGATTTAATTGTAGATAAGTACGCTCAATCTGAGAGGAGGACCTGTGCCCAGCAGTGGGACAATTTGTTGATGGTGGCAGTTGTCGTGACTGAAGTTTGCGCGACTACACGTTGAGCTATACATTTCCAGTTCACGCTGGCCTCTTAATGTATGGAAAGCTTGTACTATGCGAGATGAGCTTATACTGGAGTTTTATAGTAGTACTAGTTTTCCGCCCACGTCTTCGCCCGCTTGGTTTTCTCGGCTTTTCTGTACTATATATGTATGTATTATACATATAAACCTTCATCTTGAATCACTCTATCTTTTGCTGAAAACTGCATTAAAATGCGTTGAGTACTTTTTTTTTTTTAAAGTTTACTAGTAATGTTGGTCGCACATTATTAGTATTCTTGTTAACCCCTCGTACTAAGCTAATGCTTGTATTACGAGTGGGTTTACGTCGGTAGTGCAATGGGTGGGTTTCGAACCGGCAACCACATGATCGCAAGTCCAACGACCTAACCATTAGGATACCGCCGCTTCAAAAGATCTAAGCGAACAGCCAGCGGAAGCGACTTCATTTTATACTATGTAAAGATTGCACCTATTTCAGGCGCCGTTCGCTGCCTTCCTCTGCCAGAGAAAGCGCGCGAGAACATTACGAACGCGATCCAAACAACGTGCAACAAGATTCGCGACCTCGTCTTCGCTATAATGTTAGCGGGCAACCAACTTGTAACCTTAGTTAGAATGAAGAAATACACCCTACATCCGTCCGATATACATTTGCTCTTTAACTTGGTACGAAGCTCTGAATCATTTAAAACAGCGGAGAGTTGGACACCAATCTGTTTACCGAAGTTCGATTCTACGTGAGTATTTTTTGTGTTGACTAGTTAGGTTAAGACTGCCTTACTAGTCTAGTGGTTCTAAGTGCGACTACTACGCTAGAGGTCCTGGGTTCGTCGAGCAAAGTGTTATTGGGTTTTTCTATGGAATTCTCAGCAGCTTGGAGTCTGGATTTGTGCCCCCTGTTACAGTCACCATGAAATATATCTGATCAAACAGACTGTTCATAATTATCTGAGCAACTAGAGAAATTAAACCATATCTCAGCGACATAAAGGATGTTTTAGAATGAACACTACACACGGCAGCTGTCATTCTGACATGTATTTTATCCCACTGAGATAAAGTTTAATTTCCCGTGTTGCTCAGATAAGTATGAACAGTCTGTTCGCTCCGATATATTTGATAGTGACTGTACATAGGACCTAAACTATAAATGCGACAGTGATTTTGTTTGTAACGCTTTCACATTTTCTCAATAATTGCTACATAATTGAAATCTTTTGGCTACAAAATTGCAGTCAGAAATTGTCCTAAAACCATTCCGTTTACGAGCTAAATCGGTACAAAACTCAGTAAAGAAATGCAAAATCAAAAGCTGGTTTTCAATCCTTTTTTTTTTCAGAGGCTTTCTTCACGGCCACGTCTCCTACATATCAGAAGATTGCCAAGCATGTCTTCTTCTACTCACAGTCCAACGAGACGCATTCTTCCCGCTCTCCCAAGCGAAGCACACAATTGCCGAAAAATTACGCCGATCAAATTGCCTTGTCGCTATAAACGACGCCTTAAACAGGAATGAAGAACTACCCACAACAAACCCTTTAAAACATATAGGAATACCCGAAATTCGACATTTTATGTACAAATGTAAATCAACAGCGCAACTTTTTACCTCGGACCCGATAAGTTTGGATAAGCTACAAGATTATAGAATGAGACACAAAGTGGGGGGAGATATAACTGTGAAGAAAGTTGAAACGTTATCGGACATTGATTATGTGAGAAATTATAGACAGTTTTGCAGTTCAATACATTGTACTTCGACGCCGGCGAAGCTGATTTTCAGGTCGAATTCTAGTGACACCGTTTTGGCTTGGGTAAGTATCTTATTATTAAAAAAAACCTTGTTACCTAGGCCTACACCCTGTGTATGCGAAAATGTGTTTATTGTTTGCACCTATGATAAGGAGAAAATACTAGTTTGGACAGCCTTTTTAGAGAAAATGATGTTTTGTCAATATATACCCTTCAATAAGCGAATGACTGCCTCATTAGTCTAGTGGTCCTAAATGCGACTGCTACACTAGAGGTCCTGGGCTCAATCCCCAGGTCGAGCAGTGTTATTAGGTTTTCCTATAAAACTCCCAGTAGCAGCTCGGACTCTGGATTTGTGTCCGGTTAATAGCAATAGGCTCACCCCCTATTACGTGGTACCTAAAACATACCGGCGAAATGTGGGTGTACTTACATTATTACATCTCTGCCTAACCCTTCGGGGAATACAGGCGTGACGGTATGTCAACTAATAAAATGCAATGACAGCCATAGTGATACGACTATTGGACTGCCAAGTCTTTCGAAGTCATGAGCGTATTAAAAAAACATAGTGAGGAAACCTGCATGCCTGAGAGATTTTCTCGATGGCGTGTGAAGTCTGCCAACCCGCAGTAGACTAGCGTGGTGGACTATAGCCCAACCCTTCTTACTTTGGACTCCCACCTCTCATTCGAAAAGGTGAACCATGCCCAACAATGGGACAACACATGGGTTGATGATGAATGAACTAATAAAATCAATTCATTTCAGGTGACAAATGGCTTCGAATTATACGTTACTTTCGATCCTTTGATGGAGAAAGACCACGCAATCAAAGCAGTAGACCGTCTACTAAAATGGATTAAAAAAGAAGAGCAACGGATCTTCATAATGCACGCGCCGACCTTCTAGCCAAAGTTCACCGTGCCTTCATTGAGTGGCATGATTAAAAACTCTTTGAATAGGAACTTTAGTGCCGAGGAGTGTCTATGATTTATGAAACTCAACCTTCTTTTTAAAATACAGGGGTATTTTTTAAATTTAGAATACTTACGTGCAGCTTTGAAAAGCATTCTCCCAAAAGTGCCGCTCGCGTTGCGAAAATAGGTTTCGTTTCACTGTAGTTGTATCGGCTGAGGATTTAAAATCGTTATAATAATGCGTAAGCAAAGTGCTATAATTATCTGTGCTCTAAAAGCTTATTTTTACACAATGTTTTAAACCTTTTTTGTCCAATTTTCAGTTCGGTAGTGTTAATAAACAAGAAAAAGTCATAATTCTAATTAAAAAAGTCTTGGGAGAGTGAACCCGATTAATAATTAAATACATCCATATCAATTCATATATCACGTTAATTTAAAAAGAACCTTATGTCGTTGTCAGAAAAACCACATTGCCTGCAATGATAGTATTATTTAAATTTCATGAAGGAATTCTAAACTGTGTCTTCTGTTATGACATTATGCTTCCCCTTAATGCAAAAATCCCTGTATTAGCCCTAATTCCAGATAGTCTAGAATATTGTAGAAACATGAACAATAAAATAACGTATTATTTATGAAATTAGTTATAACAAAATGATATAGTGAAATCTAAATGAACTTAAAATTAAATATTGAAAAAAAAAACTTATGTAAGGACTCGTACACAATGTCCTGCCAAACTGTTATATTTAAGTCTGATCGACTCTCCTTGGACGCCAATGTTTTTGTTTTTCTCAAATTGTACACACAGCTACACATCAGGCTATACAAATCCAGTTTAGACTGACCTTCCATTGTAAAGGTTTTCCGTACAATTCAAGGCCAGCCTATACTGGTTTGGATATCTTGATATGTGTAGCCGTGCGTACCTAGAATGTGTTATACATACATATTGTCACGCCTGTCTCCCATGGGGGTAGGCAGAGACTATGGATTTCCACTTGCCACGATCCTGGCACACTACTTTCCCTTCATCTACATTCATTAATCTCTTGATGCATGATAGTCGGTGTGTGTTGATGAATGTGTTATAAGGCGGCGTAAGGCGTGGGTGACGTGGGCCACCGCCTACGGCCTTGCGACCCAGGGGGCCAAGCGACCCGAAAATTTATGAGAGAGAGGACAGAGGCAGAGGGCCCCGCAAAATTTATGAGAGAGAGGGCAGAGGCAGAGGACCCCGCAAAATTTATGAGAGAGAGGGCATAGGCAGAGGGCCCCGTAAAATTTATGAGAGAGAGGGCAGAATTAGAGGGCCCCGTAAAATTTATGAGAGAGAGGGCAGAGGCAGAGGGCCCCGTAAAATTTATGAGAGAGGGCAGAGGCAGAGGGCCCCGCAAAATTTATGAGAGAGAGGGCAGAGGCAGAGGACCCCGCAAAATTTATGAGAGAGAGGGCAGAGGCAGAGGACCCCGCAAAATTTATGAGAGAGAGGGCAGAGGCAGAGGGCCCCGTAAAATTTATGAGAGAGAGGGCAGAGGCAGAGGGCCCCGCAAAATTTATGAGAGGGCAGAGGCAGAGGGCCCCGCTAAATTTATGAGAGAGAGGGCAGAGGCAGAGGGCCCCGCAAAATTTATGAGAGAGAGGGCAGAGGCAGAGGGTCCCGCAAAATTTATGAGATAGAGGGCAGAGGCAGAGGACCCCGCAAAATTTATGAGAGAGAGGGCAGAGGCAGAGGGCCCCGTAAAATTTATGAGAGAGAGGGCAGAGGCAGAGGGCCCCGCAAAATTTATGAGAGAGAGGGCAGAGGCAGAGGACCCCGCAAAATTTATGAGAGAGAGGGCATAGGCAGAGGGCCCCGTAAAATTTATGAGAGAGAGGGCAGAATTAGAGGGCCCCGTAAAATTTATGAGAGAGAGGGCAGAGGCAGAGGGCCCCGTAAAATTTATGAGAGAGGGCAGAGGCAGAGGGCCCCGCAAAATTTATGAGAGAGAGGGCAGAGGCAGAGGACCCCGCAAAATTTATGAGAGAGAGGGCAGAGGCAGAGGACCCCGCAAAATTTATGAGAGAGAGGGCAGAGGCAGAGGGCCCCGTAAAATTTATGAGAGAGAGGGCAGAGGCAGAGGGCCCCGCAAAATTTATGAGAGGGCAGAGGCAGAGGGCCCCGCTAAATTTATGAGAGAGAGGGCAGAGGCAGAGGGCCCCGCAAAATTTATGAGAGAGAGGGCAGAGGCAGAGGGTCCCGCAAAATTTATGAGATAGAGGGCAGAGGCAGAGGACCCCGCAAAATTTATGAGAGAGAGGGCAGAGGCAGAGGGCCCCGTAAAATTTATGAGAGAGAGGGCAGAGGCAGAGGGCCCCGCAAAATGTATGAGAGGGCAGAGGCAGAGGGCCCCGCATAATTTATGAGAGCGAGGGCAGAGGCAGAGGGCCCCGCAAAATTTATGAGAGAGAGAGGGCAGAGGCTGAGCGCCCCGCAAAATTTATGAGAGAGAGGGCAGAGGCAGAGGGCCCAGCAAAATGAATCGTGCCCACATCAAATTTCGGTCTTACGCCGCCAGTGGTTTCATAGCTGAATAATTTGCAAAAAAAAACAAGTTTTTTTTTTCGCGCCTTGGTTTCACGTTAAAGGAGGCCACAACGCTTGTAAAAAAATTATACTATGTTACGGTAACGGATCATTGTGTATTGGTCTTAACGAATTTATGGGAATGCATTAGTATGCATTTTCGTCCTAAAAAGATTTAGATAGGTAGATTAAAAGAAATTAAGAGTGATTATGATTGTGTAGATAGACAAAATATAATAATGTTGTCGTATATAATTAGACACTAATCCTCTTAAAATATAAATACTCTATCATAAAACAAACTATATTATATTCCTAGAAACGAACAGCTCAATAGCTAAGCGTCAAATGGTGAAACCTTAGCCTCTACATAGTGAACCCAATTGTCTAGATATTAAGGTTTTGAATTGAAAAAGTCATATAGGTCAGAACTCTGCCACTGCATTCATTGCTAAAACTGCTTTTTGTTGCAAACTTGAAAGACGATTTAGATTGGGAAAATAAAGTGAATCCTCCTTAGTACAGTGACCATCAAATATATCGGAGCAAAAAGACTGTTCATAATTATCTGAGCAACTAGAGAAATTAAACCATATCTCAGTGACACAAAGTATGTTTTAGAATGAACACTACACACGGCAGCTGTCATTCTAACATGTATTTAACTTTATCCCATTGAGATAAAGTTAAATTTTGCTTAGTTGCTCAGGGAATTATGAACAGCCAGTTCGCTCTGATATATTTGATGGTGACTGTAGGTTGTATTCGGCGAAAATTAAGTAAATCCTCCTTAGTAGGTTCTATTTGACTCTGACTGTCTATGGAACTTGGCCAATCTTTTTTTTATAGTGCAGAAAATTTACTTGGGATGGGGGCAGGTATGCTAAGACTCTTGTACATACTGACTAAAACCGCAACTTGCTTTTCTTTGCCTATGGGATTCGTGGCATTCGCCACAATTTATTTTACTCCCT